>CAMZMU010000090.1:38513714-39113714 GCA_947311845.1 Poa pratensis
TTACTTATTTTACGTTATAGAATGTTGAGATTAATTCTCAGAATTTGGGTCAAACTTTATATGATTTAAAAATTTACACCCTTTCTTTAATTACCAAACCGATGTAGTACTTACCAGGCAGAGGCCAATGATCATTTTATCGGTATAGACTTGTGGCTCTGTCTTCTGCAGAGTGAAAAGCAGAGCAATTATGCTTTTTTCCTCGGCTACACTTCCGCCGTCGTCCAGCTTCCGCCGCTCCGCGTCGATCAGACGCTCGCTCGTCTCGTTTGTTTATTTGACGCTCGCTACGAGAAACAAAAAGCAGATCGAGACGAGTTGCGCGTCCCGTTCCCTCGCACCAAAAAAAGCGATCGATCGGACTTGATGAGCTACTACTATACGCGGGCCGGGGAAACAAAACTATACATCTGCCCATCGATCCATCCAGACGAAAACAAGTCTTGCTTCCATCCGTACTGGAGTAGTATATTTCTTCTTGTACACAAGAACCGATCTAGAAAACAGGATGATGCCTTGCATTGGGGCGTGGAAAAAAATGAATTCATTACCTGCTCTGCTTTTTAATTGGTCGACCACCTCGCCGCCGCCGCCGCCGGCTGGATCAGCGATCCAAGGCTACACGACAGGGCTCGACGGAGTCGTGTCGTTCTTCATCGCCACACCACCACCACGCCTCGCCGTGACGCACGTCAAATTAGCCACCAGCCGAGAACAGGAGATTCATACGATCGAGAAACTAGTCAGTAGGGGAAAAATAAAAATGCGGCCGGCCGGATCAGCGATCCCAAGAACAAGATGCATGGAAGCACAGGCATGGTTTTACTTACCGGATCGATCCAATCGACGGCCCCCCGCTTGGCTCTCGATCGTTCATCACTCTCCCGCCACGCCACGCCACGCCACGACACGCAGTCGCCAAGCTCGCCCAAGTCGCCAAGTCACACGCGCAACCGCACGCGGCTCCGTGACCATGGTCTAATATTTATAGGGGGAGGTTGGAGACAAGAGAGGGCGTTTGAACTTTGAGAGGAGGGAGATGTTAGGCGGGAACAAATGAAAATTTCGGCGGGTTGTTATCTCCCACGCTGCTGCGTATCCGGAGCGATCGATGGCTGAGACGCAACGATGTCACGGATTGGTGACATGGAGTTACCCAACAATCAGGGATAAATAATAATTGCTCGTCTATAACTAATAGGGAAAGGACTCCTACTAATACGCTCTATTTGACTCTAGATGGCATGGTGAAAGGCGGGGCTGGTGGTTATTGCTGGAATATAATATACGCCCGGATTTGTTCTAAAATCACGTCAGATTGCTAAACGTTCCATAAATAAAGCATTCGGGAAACACCCTTACCCCACGTCCCGCCTAGGATGGGTCTTCCGTGGATGCTTGGTAAAAAGTGTGCCTAGATAGTTATTTCGCTTGTCTCTCGGGCTGATGCGCGTCTGGAGCGATCAACAGCAGAGATTTAGCGACGGATTGGTGACATGCAGTTACCAAAAAATCGGGCTAAATGATAATGCTAGTCTAACTAATAGGGAAGGACTCTAATCATATGCCGTCTGCGCTCCTCTTCTATCCATGGATAACCTCGTAAAAGGTGGGTCTGGGTAGTTATTTACTCAGAATAGAATATACGCTGGGATTTGCTCTAAGATCACGTCGGCTTACCAACACAGCCTGTAAACAAAGTATATCTAATCGGAACGTCACCTGTTTCTGTACCATGGATGGTTCTCTCGATGGCTCGGTAAAAAATGGGAATGTTATGCCATAATCTGCACTAAAATCAGCCGGGATTGCCAAATCAGAGCAGCATAGAAAACGTACTTTCTATGTTAGTACCTACTTGCGGTAAACCATCTTCTTTCTTTGTACTAATAAATGTACGAATCAAGAAAAAAAATTAACACGACAAGCACTTTTTTCTTAAAAACAATTACCGCTCTTTATTGATCAATCATGGCGTTTAAAGGAATACAAAGTCCTACGTGAGGTTGTTAGAGCCAAACTCTTCGTTTGATTTCTCGTTCCGAGCTAGTCAACGAGCTTTCTCAGTGTGGGTTCATGCCTAAACACACCATCGAGAATATGCGCGCCATCTCATTGGTCTCCCTCGTAATCACACCATAAGCTCCAAAGTAGGGCTGTTTCAAGTTGTTGATGACTTCCAAGGCAGTCTGTATTGTGCCTCGGTTGGTGACTTGGAGCCATGTCTGATGGATAAGGAAGGATCTGCCTAACCGGCCGGAATTCTTGGACATAAATCCCGTAATTTTGTTCTTTATTCTTATATTAGCTGTAACACTCCCTGATTGAGCAGCATCTTTTCACAGGGTACCGTCCCATTATTTTCCATGCACCTAGCTTACCAAAAAAGGTTAGCATTAGTTCTCGTGTTCCTATGTTTCTCGTCCGTTACGGTCAAAATGAGCGATAAACTAGCACTAGCACGTCGACCTCGGTCAGCGCCACCAGGGATCTTATCAGCGATGAACTACCACACTGCAGAATAGTCACGACCAGGGAGAAGAACTGACACCAAAACAGTACTGTGAACTTCACACGCACAAAAGCTTAATCCATGCAACAGCACAGCAACATCCCAGTTTGATCTTGAAGTCACATGTTAGTCACATCAAAGCTAAAGAAACTAGATAGAACATGACAGTTCTGGTGCTAATAATCAGAGAAGAGCAACACAAGATAGTACCAACCATCGCCATATCACATACTTCCAGGTCTTAATATTCCAGGCTCGGTTGGAATAATTAGCATGAGCATAATTATTCCTTTTCTTAGATCACACATCAAAAAGTTGGTAATACAAGTGCATACAGCACGACACTTGCGACATCTAAATATAGGAGAATTTCAACTCGAGACTCGGCAAATTTAAATGCGAGTTAACATGTGCAAAGGAAGCAACTACACTAGTAACTACTACAGCGCTTCTGCTTTGGACGATACTTGTCACTCTGGACCAATATTACAACTGAAGCACTAGTACTACATAACAGGCCATGGCCAGCGCCCAAGGGGAGCTGCGACATGCTAACATGCCCATTTGAAAGGCCCAGATAAAAGACTAACATGCTATCTACCAGCAATGCTCTTGTTCATGCCACCCGGCAGCTTGCAGCTTCCTGGACGTCCTCTTCCAGCGTGTCTTTGGCAGCAGCAGCATGTCATTACTCTCTTGCTTCGGCTGGCTCCTCCTACATATCACATATAAAGGTGAAGATGATCATTCCATCGGATGCCAAGAAATGCTGCAGGTATGTTTTATCAATTACCTAGCAGGTGTGTACATGCATGTTTTCTGTTTCCTCTTCTACAGGTAGAAAATAGTTCATTGCATGATGTTTTTGTACGGAATTTCTAGACGAAGTACCTACTTGAACTGAGTTGGCATGCATGTTTTCCCATTGCCAAGATCTTATATGATGATGCATGGATATACCTTCAGGAAAAGTTAGTTAGCATCAGCAGACACACATGCACATCATTTGAAGTGTGATATCATCCAAACTTTCCCAGACCAGAGAAGCGCTGTCGCATCTCAGCTTACCAAATTTAAACTTATCTAATTGATAAATCTATGCTGATCATAATTTGGTATCTATGCTGATCATAATAAATTAAAAGGAACAAAATATATAAGACATAGTCGATTCTGTTTTGAGCTTATCAAATTGATGAGAGTGATCCTAGGCAATTGGGGGACTATCTCCTAGTCAGCTGAGAAAATCTCCAAAGCAACACAGAATTACAAATAATCATCGCTCGATGGACAGAGCACCGAGTAACCATGGCGTGATGGCCATGGTATCACATAGCATGCACAGGAGACAAGGGCAGAACCAGAAACTCAAGTAAAACATGGGAGACAAGAACAGTGAACCTACTGTCATTGCACGGCAGCAAAGGCGGTTCGAAGTCGAGGACCTGCCAGGAGGCACACCCGCCGCCATCGCATCCACCTCTCCCCAGAGTCGCATCCAACCACCGCTGGTCCAACAAGGCTCGGCCATCGCCTCCATGCACAACAATAGACATATCAACAAAGGCGTGTCACATCCACATGACACAAGAAACAAGATGTACTAGGCTAGGTCAGGCAAGGATTGTTCAATCGGTGACAATTATATGAGTTTTCATACATATACTTCACGCGAAACTTCCTAGGTATCCATCTAGATTGTTCAAGTCATATCAAATAAACGGCAAGAGACCCAACGCTACTGTTTGATGCTTAATGTGCACACCAACCACTAAGATCACTACTACTAGAGGCCAAGTTGATCAACATTGAGTGTTCAATTTGTTATCTCACAACATTCGGTCAACATGGACTAATCCAAGCTTTAGCATCCAGTCGACATATTACTCACAAACTGGATTGCACAATCCAAAGCTACAAACTATTCTAAGCATCGCAGGACAGTGCCAGATAATAATAACAAAGCTTAAAGTTTCACTATGTTAAGCATAATAGCAGACACTGAAGGAAGCAGGATGCAAATATTAATCAATATTGTTAGCATCATGACATGCTTGGAAGCTCAACAACAATGCCTCCCAACTGCGTAATGATGGATGCAATACACTAAAGCTACCCTGAACCTAGCAAAATGTGACATTTCACCCTAGTGTAACCAATAGTACACACATGCATGACAAGTCTAAGCATATAGGACCCAGCATAAATCAAAAATCTAGAACTCACCTGAAGAGGTGGTGGCGCCGTTGCCGAGGTAGTTGAAGCCGAGGGTTGGTCCACGAGGCACATGAGGCCACGGCCAGCACAGCAGCAGCACCACTGAAGTCAGAATGGCCAGGCGTCGCTCCTGGAATAGCTACTGCTCCTCCTGTGAGACGATGCAATGTTCAAGTTAGTTAGGAGCAAGTCCTATTGGATGTTGCATACAAGTGATTGAAGCTAACCAACAGAGCAACTACCACCAAAAATAAGACAGAAACTACCAATCTTCATTCATTTATATACCAGCATCATGCTTTAACCAAACATGCATCATGCATGGCAATATATACAGAACCAAACAGAGATTGGGATAGATCAATCAGACATATTAACTAGGACATTCAACATAGCTCGCCACAAAGGCGGAGCACAGAATCGCCACCGCCCGAAGCCCGTGTTACGACAGAGAATGTAGCTCGCCACAGAGGCGGAAGCCTACCAGCTCACATGTGGCATGGAAGACCACAGCTAGACATGCACTACTGACACCAGTATGCTTTGAACCTGACAAATATACAGGTTTAATCACTAACAAACCAATAAAAAAATGTATACATCTACTGCCTATGCACACAAGTTTTAAAAATGATTTCCATCTTCCATACATGTACACTTTATCCACTGCTAACACATTCTACAGGAAAAAGAAACAAAAGTTAGCAAAAGTATACGGAGGAGAACTTCCCACGAAATTGCTATTTGAGAATCAAGAAACTGATGTAACAAGAAACACAGAAACTGAATCAAGGATTGGCTGACGATTCCATTACATGGCATGATTTGTTGTACTAATAATAGTACATGTAAAGAATTACAAAAGTTCCTTAAAGGTAAAAAGGGCATAGCTAATTGCCAAAGTCAAAATTGTCACAGGTGAGTAATAGTATGCATTTGGACACTGATACTAGCATAAACACAGCAAGTTCTAATGGATGTTGACGCAGAGCAACCACCACCAAGTTAACCCACAGTTAAACTATCAAACAATGATAACATAAGGCCAATGCATCCAGCAAATATAAGCCTAAACTTACAAGTGGCTAAAAAACAATTATTGATTATTTCCAAGACAAGATAATTTGCCACTCTTCATTCATTCATAACGCAACAACTCACTTTAACCAAGCATGCATGGGAATATGTACTGAACCAAACAGGGATTGGCCTCACCGATAGATTGATCAGACCTGCTAAATGGGACATTCAGCATGGCACCCCATGAAGGAAGGCGGGAAACAGAATCCCCACAGCTTGATGGCTGTGGAACCACACGGAATGTAGAAGAGTAAGAAGGGAACCCGAGGAGCTCACCGGAGAGGGGCGTAGCCGGGACAAAACGTCACCACCACCGCGGTTGCGGCAAGACGGCTGGAGCCAAGGAGGTAGACCCAGTCATGGTCCAGCCGAGTCTACCACGTGAGAGGCCACAACCAGCCAAGCAGCATCTCCGCCGGGAAGGCGACGGCCAGGTCATGCCTGACCGGAACACAGATGGCCACTGGTGTACACAAGAAGAATATAAGGAACTTTCAGTTTAGCTTGTAAGAAGATAATACAAGGAAAAGGTTACCGCCCAGTGATCTTAAATGTTAATGGCATAGCAAGTTTACATATTTATACATAGGATAGTTAAATCGCAGCCTGCCAGGTTTAAACTCTCATCATGCAACCATAGAATGTGAAAGAAAGGTATTTGAGATGTGAGCTAGGTACGAGCACCAAAACAGAACAACGTTCCAGCAGAGCTCACAGTTGTCACGGCACGACGATACAACATAAAAATGAACGTCCCCATCTATCTATGTTAGATAAAAAGGAGGCACTATTGGGTGCCGATATTGACGAGCTCTGATTAAACTTGGACCGGGTCGCACTAGATGGACAAAGTATCAATTTCACAGCTCACAAAAGGCCATATATACAAGGCAGCCACTGGTGGTGTAGGTAAATAAATTCAGGACAAGTGTGTGTGCAGAGTAACTATACGTATCCAAACTTGTGTCAGAACACAGGATATTCATAGCACTACCCTATTCCTGGCAGTTGGCAACAACATACAGAACAGCAAACCAGCAGGGTTGGATACCTCGATTCACGCCATAGATGCTATCGAGCGTGTCCGTCCCTAGCTGCAGGAAGCAGCATCCGTCCATAGGTCGTCGACGAGCAGCAGGCATGATAACCCTCCCTAGAAAATCAGATATGTAAGTGCAAAAAAATACAGGAGTAGAGTGGATAGCAATGGGAACAAAGAAGAAAAAGATGGCGAGCTTCTCAACGCCGGCCTGGATAGAGTATCTTGCCCTACTAGTGATTGCTTATACAGAGTAGCTTGCTTAGTTTTTGTATCTTACAAAAGCTTTTCACGACTCATGAGTAGTGACACTTGACAAAAAAAATGTTAATAGGTACATGCACTGTTATACAAGCACATTTTTTAGAGACTGTGAAAGTGAAATCAAGTACGGTATGATTGTAGTGAAAAGCAAAATCCTTAATCAGATCTTCAAAATATACTCATCTGTGGCATTTCGCAAGCAATGTCCACTTCCAGAACTCCAATTGACTAGCAAACCGTGACGATTCTTTGAAACTTGTAATACTATCTACCTCAGAAGAACATTTTCATTATTTATGGACTACAAAAGGATAATCAGTGTTTGGGACAGGAAACAGGAAGATAAATTGGAATAGAATAGATGCATTGCAAACACATTAAATATGCACACAGATATTTACTTAGAAAATGGTGGGTTTTTTAGGTTGTTCTAGATCATGGCATGTATCTGCTGCTACTGCCAGAAATGACATCTAATAGGGGCATGTGTCTGCGTGCAGGTACCTGCGGTCTTGGTCGGTGTGGACTCACTTGCGGACCCTGGCCCGAGGCCTTGCAGAAGCACCTCGAGCGGTGGTCAAGAAAGCATCCTGCCGCAGCTCTCGGTGGACGCCAGCATCATCAGCTCCTCCCGCAATAGTTGTGGCGCCGCCTTGCTAGTCCTCGCCCCTGCCCTTGGCCCTCGACCAAAGACAGGCACGAGGGCGACCATGTGGGTATGTGGTGTACTCCACAGAGCCACCAGGAGGGGCACCGGTCCGGCATCAGTCACACGGGGCCATCAAGTGTGCTGCGACGTAAGGGGCATTTCAAAGAGTTCAGTGTCAGGAATTCTAAAGCATAAGCAAACAAGTAGGACAACCACTGAATTAGAAAAACGGAAGGTCTGTTCAAGTACTAGCAGAACAAATATTTAACAAACCAGCTAGTAATATGCAAGACATGTTTCTATCCACTGTAATTGAAAAAGCAAACAGCAAAGCAGCCTAAACAGGTTTGCATATATGGAGTTCTTAAGCATAGACAAACATATTTTTGCTACATCTCACATATTATTAGAAGAGAAAGGAGGATAATTATGCACATCACATATAGTGATCATAGGAAGAGCAATACTACACATGGAAGTTCATGCACGAGTAGAAGAAACAGTAGATCTAGAATTCTAGCATAAGCAAACAATTAGCATGCATGAATGTCAATATTAGGAACAGAGTTACAACATGTTGGCCAAAGCATTAAATAGATGGTCAAATTCGTCAATTCCTATAGTAGGTCATTTGTCATAAATAAACCCTTCCTCAGCATGACAACCAAATTTCAGTACAATTTGAGCAGAATATCATCATAAGGTGGATATAATATTTGCAAGTTTTGTCAACTATCAAACCGTGCTCTGGGCTAGAAAAAATCATCATATGGTGGATATAAAGTTTCGAATTGACTGAACAAGCAACCAAACAATACATCGGGTTCAAACAACAGTGCAGAAATCTAACACATCAAATACTGGAAGATAACAACGGACAGTTGAAACACTATCACAATACAAGTTAATATGTTCAAAGTTACTAGTGGTAACAGGACAGCAGCCTAGCATCTGTCCTTATTCAGGAACTATCAAAAGACACCAATGTATCATCTGGTATAGTGCATCAGCTCAATGGCTGGAGCACGTAGAGGAGGAGAAGGGGGAGGAACCAAGAATTTACACTGAACCACGGAGGCGAAGAAGAAAGCCACCGGTGAACTTGCCACCATGGCAAACAAAGCTATTCGTCCTCTTGATGTCTACACGGGTAAAAGACATGTTAATCAAACTCACGGAGCTCATATACTTGGAATAACGTAAGTACGCTAGCTAAACTTCAAAACCCAGTGCTTTGCATCGCACTACATGATGACATGAGATATAAAAATAGGAAGTGCACTAGTGCTCTAGCAGTACATCTGTACATGTAATTAGAAAACAGGAGCATCATCCTGAGAAAGCAATATTGTATTTATAATCGTAATTACTTAGAAAACATTGAACTGGTCATAATTCACAGTTCAAAAATGTCATAATATAGTACGACCACAACGACCAAATTAATTGTCCTCGTAAAGAAGTACTAAATAGAAAAGATTTGAAAATCATGGCATGGAACATGGACATGGTTTGGTTGTACTGCTACTTGAACATGGCGAATTAACAAAGCGACAGCTAATTTGCATGAGGATATGATAAACTACTCCAATTAAAATCCTATCTCGATGACCAAGGATCATAATTTTATTGCCACTGAACCTAATCTGCATGAGCGACACCTAATTTGCTCTGAATGTCTCATTGATCCACTAGGTGATTAAGAGAAGAGGTAATCAGCACATGACACGCAGACCTAGAACTGACATATTTATACCTCTCCCTCTGGTATGCTCAAGATGAAATTTTCTTTAAATACAAATCTAAAGAATCAACGCATCCTATCACCAATCACACTTTGAAGGTGCTCACAAGTAAAGCTTCAAGTGTCCTGTAATCTTACTTTGAAGCTCCCAGCTGCTCCAATACATGACGGGCTATTGAGCTCCTCGCATAGCCAGCAGCAGAACTCTGAACCTGTGGGAAACGTAGGTGCATATATAACTCTGAATACTCGGCAAACACGAGAAATCTGAAGCTGTAGATTGATGGAACAGGAGACACCACAAAATCTTACATGGACTGGACTCTGTCAGCAGCAACGCCCTCCAATTGAGGGGGTCCGGGCTTGGCATGCAGTCTGAAAAATCCAGAGAAGAGGAAGACTGTCAGCCTGTAGATCGATGGAACGGGAGACATGCACCAAGAAACGCACATCCGAATCCTAGAAGAGAAAAAACAGTACGTACCTTGTCGCCAGACGTGGTGAAGCCGTGTTTAGGGGTCAGATCGATCGGCTGCAGGTGCACCGGACGAACACCAGCGGCGGAAAGCGTCGGGGCGGGTCGACGGCCACCGCATGGCGTCGTGTTGCAGCGAATCGGCGGGGATCTGTGGCGGCGCCGACCGGCCGGAATCCTGGACGGCTAGGGTTTGTCATGGGGCGGCGCACGGGAAGCTCCACGCCGTGGAACCGAGAGAGGAGGAGGAGGCGGTGTCGTGGCGGTGGTCGGCGGCGCGACGAATCTCCGGAGCCGGCCGGGATCGACCGGTGACGGGAGGCGGCGGAGAAAAGGTTGGGATCGACCGGTGACGGGAGGCGGCCGCTCGTATGAATGAAGAAAGAAAGAATGCGACTAGAATGATTTGTTCTGTTTGCTTCCATTTTTTCGGCCTAAAATTTCGCCCCGTGTCGTTTGGGCCTAAAATCTCGCACAGCGTCGTTTCAGCCCGATACCAAATCTTTGGCGGTGCTTTCAAATCTTTTCATCCCGAATTTTCGTTTGGCGCCCAAAACTCGTGTCCTGTGCTAGTACGAATCAAACTGTCACAATACCAAATCTTTGATTTGGCGGTGCTTTCAAATCTTTTCATCCCGAATTTTCGTTTGGCGCCCAAAACTCGTGTCCTGTGCTAGTACGAATCAAACTGTCACGTACACGCATTGACTCCATGCATGCCCTAGGTCGGATCGAATCAGCTCTACACTGGTTAGGAACCGACTAAATTCAGGACAGAATGAGGCGACCTTTTTGTATGCCGATGTCGTTCAAGACCTGGACGATGACCTTGCTCGCATCGTGGCTTGGTGGCTACAGCCTCCACGGCGGTGCACAAAAGTCGTACCGCAATTTGTCGGCCCAACGCGCGACCGTGGACCGGCAAGTTTGACAGAGTTGTGCACACCTTCCAATCGATGCACGCGCGCTCCCGTGATGAGCAGGCGATATGCGCGACCTCTCTCGTCAACGAGGCTAGTACCTGCCGCCGAGAAGAGGAGCGGCGGCGGCGACCTGCAAGCGATGAGAGTTATTGTGTCGATTGAATCAGGATATAGCGAGGAATGTGAAGGGAGGAGGCCACCGGTGGGAGATTAACCCTAACTGTAACGGGCTTCGACCCAATAACGGACGTCGTGGATCAGTAAACCACATAGCTAGATTTTCCTATTATTGAATAGGTTTTCCCTCCAAATGTGCAATAAGACGCCTAGAAAATTTTCCTAAATAAATTTCTTCGAACCAGTCAAACAATTTTCACATGCAGTTAAAGACCAACGAAACTTAATTAGGTAAAACTAACCAAAGTAGTACGAGATGTAAGAAATTGTGGAGCGAATCATGCGAGAGCTCTTAATTAGAAATGTCATCCTGGACCCAGGCGCTACAAGTAGCGAAGCGGCTCACGACGAGTTGTGGATCCCATATTCGATATGTCTTGCCGCTAACTACCATATACGTATATACCCGTGGCGACTCCACATACCCTAAGCTCGGTCAAAGAGTGATTTTCCATGGCCCCTACCGCTAAACTACGTCATTAATCTGGAAGCATATCTCACCATCGCCCCCGACCTCGCCCCACAAGCCCGTACAATACATTCTGAACTTGACCAGCCTCGTCAGCAGAAAATAAAGGTAGATCTTAGTTGTTAGACAACCACGACTTGTTTAAAAGATGATGTTTGAGAATATTTTTCCACTCTTCCATGAAGGTTTAGAATGGCCCATCTCGGATATCTTCAACAGGGTGATAAAAAAAAGGGGGACAATTTAAGCATGTTATAAAATGTTATTTTATGCTTACAAAATAGATAATGTATATTTGTTATGTGTTGTAGACGTCGGATTTGTTCATTAGCCAATGGGGACAAGACGCCAAAATTGTGATTTTTCCGTGACCTCTCAATATTGGGGGGGGGGGGGGGGGGGGGGGGGAGGGGGGCATGGAAATATCCAAAATCAATATACTATAACCATGTTAGGCTGTTTTACAATAAAGGTCCATCTCGATGCCTTCATGTCCCCGGTGGCCAAAAAAAATGTTTTATGAATCCACCACCAGTTTTCACCGGAAGCATAAGGGTGTAATATCCCGAATTTTGGTCAGCTTCTAATTAGTTTATTTTGGTAATCTAATTTTTTAAGTAGCTATGTCTCACTACAGGACACAGAATCTTTGCCGTGTACAAAATGGACTTTTCCCTTTTTTAACTTTTCTTTATTTCTTTAGGGTTTGCAATATATAAATGTGTTGTTTTATGTTTTTGTAATATATAAATGTATCGCAATGTTGAGCCCCAAGATCTCACGTCTGATGGACCCGATGTGGGGATTCCCTCTATCGATCAGTCCCGCCAAGTCCCATGTATGTTAGGGTTTTTCCCCATAAACAGCAGCTCGGGGCGACAAAATCACTCTAGTTCTTGCATGTGACACTAACATATGTATGCAAGTGTGGTGGAAGTTTGTAAGATCCAATATTTTAGCTCCCAACCGTCAGAGATACCACATAGGAAGGTTTTGGATCCGAACCTCGAATCCCCTACTTCGGTTGCAGTGGGGGAATCTTGTGTGAACAAGGGCTCCAAGTTACTTTTTCATGTTCCTATGAACCAATCAAACCAAAAGAAAGATAAAAATCCATGGTTCAGCCGACGTTCTGCGAAAGTCTTGGGCTAGACCATCGGCGAAACGACATTTCATGTGGGTCCCATTTTGAGCACAATTCACTCAAAAAAATCATAAAAGTGGGAAACCTTTGTGAGGCGTAATTTATGTCACCTACTTGGGAGAAAAAAAATCAAACTTGAAATATGAATGTAATTCTGAAAAACCCTTCACGAAATGAGCTACCACCTACGAAGTTCTATGGCTTTTATGTCAATCGAGCTAGGTAATGAGCAAATGAATGGCATAGTTTCCTGGAACGAGCCCACATTGCGCACAGGCGTGTGCCTTGTAATGGCTAACACGTTTGGTCTTCTGAGTTTTCGTCTTCATTGCACGAAAATGCATTTTCCATTTTCTAAGTGTCAAAATCGGGTTTTTTTTAGGCAGTTTTAGAGGCATCATATGTTCTAGTACAACCCCTGTGCACAAAAACACTAGACCACTCCAAGATTACATTTCTCATACCCGCCATCGCAGGAAACATTTTGGTAATTTCTGAGAATTTGTACGGTTTCCTGCCGATTAAGTTGGAATTGGCCCGAATTTAAGCTAAGGGTTCACTTTATCTGGTTCCAGATTTTTTGGGAAAATCATTTTTAGGTACGGAGCATATCATTTTTTGCATGGTTCTCTTTCAATTTCACGAGTTTCTGAACCGGTGCCCCCGGTGCCTGTTCTGGTGAAACGACATTTCATGTTTGTCCCGTTTTGAGCACAACTCGCTAAAAAAATTAGAAAAATGGGAAGCCTTCGCGAGTTGTCATTTTATGTCACATACTTGCGAGAGAATAAATTCAAACTTGAAATATGATATTAATTATGTAAAACCTTCACGAAATGAGCTACCACCTAGGGAGTTTTAAGGCTTTTAGGTCACACGAGCTAGGTAATGAGAAAAGGATGGCATAGTTTGTCGGAACGAGCCCAGATTGGGCACAGACGTGTCTCTTGGAATGGCTAACAAGTTTATTTTTCTGAGTTTTCGTCCTTGTTGCACGAAAAATGCATTTTCCATTTTCGAAGTGTCGCAATCGGGTTTTTTTGTGAAGCAGTTTTAGAGGCATTAAATATTCTACACCATCTTCAACATCCTCTCATGCACACCAGCGAAGCCAACCCGCCAGTTCAATGCATCTACAGGCGGTGGCGTGACCTCATCTCCTGCACCGTCTGATCGCACATGCCACACAAGGGATATGAGTTATACTAGTTCTTATCTTCGACCACTCGGAATACATGGACCCGCTCGATCCTTGGCGTTGACGCCAACTAGGTCCTTCCAAAAGGAAATACCCACCTGAGGTCGTGACACACGGCTCATAGATATGGACGGCAACAACGTGAGAATCCTCAAGGGCGTCGGGGGCTATGAGATGACGTGCATCACAATCCTTGATGACCTAATATGTGTCATCAACGCTTCTTACGGTGGCGTTAATTAACGTGGTTAATGTGGGCACTCTGGATGTACTCCTGACCTACCCACAAGTGGATGTGATAGAGGATGACATGTGTGTTTCCCTTTGTCATCCCACGCTGCTACACTGTCTCTGGTTCCAGCTAGCCATGCCACCTTGTCGGGTGCATACAATATGGTGTGACCGCTGTTATAAGATCATTGTTAACACAATATTGTGGGATGTCGAGGGCCGGCAAATCTAGCAAATGATTATTGCGATGAGCTAGGATATCGAGAAGGTGCCAAGCCAATTTTGTCCACACATGCACTCACACAAAGCATAGATCGACAACAACATCGTGAGAGAAAGTATGTAAGGATGAAAACATTGATGAGCGTTGAAAGCTGCCGGAGTCAAAGCTAATGTGCTTGGTTGGATCTACCCCACAACCAACCTTGTCATGGTGGCTTTGACGACAAAAGTGATCCTTGACGGTGAATGAGGAGGCCGAGGAAGAAAGTTAAGGATGGAGTGGGGCGCGCTGGGGCTGAATATGGTCCATTATCATCCGATGACCGAGCGCCGATGTTCGAACGGTTGCACCGCCATCATGTATTCCTTCTTATGTATGTATAAATATCCACGTCCAAAATAGACGCACTCATGCATGCAGTAATTGGGCCATAATGTGGTTAGCCACAACATTTGCACCTTGTACTACGTACGATGTTTAGTAAATGCATGGGGCCGTACGTGAGGGGGTGATCCATGCATGGAAAGAGCATGAAATGCCAAATGTGCACGTGAAGTAGCTATAGCCGGCGGGTCTCAAGGCAATATTGAACCTAGCTAGCTATAGTTGCAACGCCAACAAATTTGAAGTGATAATTTGAACTGGTACTTGGACTATAGAAACAACTAGTAGCAAGATCGTGGATGACGTCATGCTCCTATATAATCTCTTTTTTAATAATTATTTTAAGTTAAAACTTGGCTAGGTAAATAAGTCATCTGCGCGCGTGCGCCCATGGGTTCTTTTTTCACTCTTTGCTACCATATGGCTAGCTAGCCGTGAGGCTTTTTTTTTAATGAGTCAAACAAAACTTGTTATCTTGTGGTTGACTCAGAATGCCTGGATTGGTCCACAAAAAACTTTGTTTTATTTTGCGGCGAAGACTTAATCATTGAGCGTCCAAGGAACTTGCGACTACTTACTGTGTTAATGCTAGTGCCGGACGACAATTCTACTACCATGGTTGGCGACGCCGACACTTTTGTTGTTGCTTAGAAATGATAATATTATGCCACAAGGACCGTCTGATCCTGTTGCGGCCGCGGTTAGTTATTCGAGCCACGACCGTCGTGCTCGCGGTCTTCCTCCCATGGATGAGCACCTCCGACAGACTGAGCCGGCGGATCCGGTCTTGAGATCGATAAAGTCACCATAGGCGCATCGCTGTCGACAGGAACGTCGCCTCCCACTGATATCCGTCTAAATGAGAAACACCAGCCTACTAGCCTTACGTACCAAGCTAGCCATATACAAATCACCGACAAATACATGGGAGGCAACGATGGAGATTTACTAGCTTAGATTTGAGGTGGGACCCACGCGTAGTGCTTACATGCGGCACTCGAGTCGCCAGTTTTTCTGATTTCATAATATTTTTTTATCTTAAGAGTTTTGAGTAAATCGAACTAGATTTAAATTTCTGCCTCACGCAAGATGCATTGACCGATCTAACCTAGTTGCAAACAAAGCATACAGAGCTCACTCGCTAGCAAGTAGATCGAGATGGCGCTCGTCCAGCCTCAGGTGCATGTCGCGGGCGAGGAGCCGTCGCGGTGGGATAATTAATGGGTCTCGTGTTAGACTCAGTTCATGTGGTTAATCGCTTTCAGCTACGCTTATGCCCGCCTCCCGTCAAAAAGACAATGAACATCGATCTTATGTCAAGGTGCGATCTTATGTCAAGGTGCTTCCATGATGGCCGATGCGCCTCCCGATCCCATCATGCTACTATGGTCCCACCTTTTGGCCAAAGACGTCACAGGCGAGGGGAGCAGTCCGGTGCCGAACATAGTAGAACCCTTTGAACTTACATGCGAGATTTCTACCGGTCTTGGCCAATGGCTCTACTCAGACAAGTACGAGATTTCTAACTAATTAAAAAAGAGAGTGAGGTTTCCTTTGTAGGGTCTGTGTTTGGACCACTGCTCCGTCCCGACACAGCGCCACAGCCGAGGAGGAGGAAGACGACAAGACGGGTATATCTAGTGATGGAGTAGAAGGTCGAGCAGGAGGAGCGCTCCCAGTCTCCCACTCCATCGTTGTCAGACGATGGCGACCCGGAGCTAGCTTGGCGGATCCGCGGTTTGATTTTATTTGTTAGTAAATACCATCTTGCACGCGGCTAGCTGGTTGATCATATATATATCCCACGGCGTGGTTGAGCTATTATCCATTTTTTAGGTATGTTTATGCATACATGCATGGCACAAGTACACACACAGTTTCGTTGTGAGCGGGACGTACATACTTTAGCTAATGTGGCCACTTATGTTGTTGTTTGGAAATAAAAATGGGCGGGGAATAGGAAAAGTCCACTTCCTACTAGTACAAAAAATTAGAATAAAAAAGAACTACCACTTCCTACTAGCACCAGTGGTGGATATACTCACCGTTGTAATACATGACATGGTAACGTCTGCGGATACCCATAGTTTCGGTTGAGGATATCTTCGGCACCGTTGTAGTCCATTTTGGAAGCCGAACTTCGGTGTGCTTCGAGGGTAGAGGATATCTTCGAAGCACCACCGGGATCCCTATGATTTGTCATTAAGGTCTCTTGAACTCTTTGGAAAGATCCTACACTAGGTCAAAGCATACATTCACAGGTTGTCCATAGTATAGGTGGCGGATACCCCTAGTTTCGGTTGAGGATATCTTCGGCACTGTTGTAGTCCATTTGGAAGCCGAACTCCGGTGTGCTTCGAGGGTAGTGGATATCTTCGAAGCACCACCCGGATCCCTATGATTTTTCATTAAGGTCTCTTGAACTCTTTGGGAAGATCCTACACTAGGTCAAAGCCTACATTCACCGGTTGTCCATAGTATAGGTGGAGGATACCCATTGATCCGGTTGAGGATATCTTCGGCACCGTTGTAGTTCCTTTGGAAGTCGAACTTTGGTGTTCTTTGAGTGTAGTGGATATCTTTGAAGCACCACCAGGAACCCCACACTCTCACATTTGGGTCTCCTAATATTTTGGGAAGATCCTACATGAGGTCAAATCATACCACACGAGAAATCCACGACAGAGATAGCAGCAGCGCGCGCTAATGACTCGGCGGAATCCGCGTTCACCACCCACTTACGTTGTTGTTTGGAAATAAAAAAGAAAGAAGCCCAGATAGGCCACGATGCATGCGCGATGCTTGCTACCAGCAGCGATATTATATAGGAGTATATAAAAAAGGCCATGGATACCAACGAGCTAGTCGCGGAAAAAAGGAAGGCCATGCATGCGAGGGCTTCTTAGAGGATCGAACGACTTTCCAACCCGGCCGATCGACGATGCATGCGCGGCAAAGTTGCTAGCGCGATTCAATTCAAATCTGTCAATGGTACGTTGCGATTGAAATTTAAAGTTCTATCTTTTGGCACTGGCTGTGGCTGGTACATGCACGTCGTACAAATCAAAGGTCTCCATATCCTAGCGTAATACAACTCTACGATCCATATTAGTGGGCATAGCTTTGTCTAAATTCATATGTATCTAGTTAAGTATTTAGACTAGATACATGTGTATCTAGACAAAGTTGTGCCCACTAATATGGATCGGAGGTAGTATAGAAAATTGACCGTATGTGCCTTCTACCAAAATTAATATATTAATTCAGGTAATCAGTCATTTTTTATCTTGATCATATATAATTGAACTTATTTTTTCCAGATGATTCCTTTCTTAAGAAAATTATGAAATAGTTGAAAACAAGATCACCCGCTAGATTTTTTTAGAGTTTCTCGTAACCTCAAAAGTTTTTTATCTAGTCGCCGCTCGCATTTGCCTCGTCCTCCCCACACACTCGCGTTCCAGCCTAGTACGCGTACTCTATCACCAGAAGCTACACAGACCTAGCAGTTGTCGTCTCCTTTGCCACCGACTATCGCGATCGCTCCACTACAACTCCGTCTCGCAGATCTGGAGCCAACTCACCAATGCCATCCCATGACAAGATACTCAATGCCGCCACCAAAAGGGATGGTGGCGAGAGAGTATCACACAAAATTTGAGCTATATATCATGCATCATTTTTTAGCACCTCTCACAGAGCTGGCGTCGTTGAGGAGAAGTGGCTCGATATCCAATGACAATAATGCTAATGTACATGACATCGAGCCTGAAGGGGATAGATTTGGTATACTACGTAACCGATGGGTTATGCCACCATGTTTATTATTTCTTTCATTTGCAAACTGACGGCTTGAAATAGTAGGGTTTAACTGTCATTTCATGGATGGAATAATACCACACGAATGAAATGATACATGAAACGTACGAGAGGTAAAACAATCTCTCCTAGCAGAAAAATAATAATACTAATAACACACACCGATGAAATGATACATGAAATGACGGATAATAATTATCTTGTGTATGAACACACATACACATGTGCACGCTAGTGATGCACGTATATACTCCACGTAGCTAGGTAGCTAGATATAGACGTCTAGTAGCTACCGGCGCGATTGTATGAAATCCACATGCATGAGGACGCGCGCTGTAGTCGGAGACGTGCGCGTCCGAGACGAACGACGGTTGTCACGATCGAGCTTCATTAACTAGTAAACTCCACTTGCATGAAATCCACGTGTGTAAAGTAATACTATAAATCGTTGTTAGTTTCATGATCTCGATCATCCCTCTTGCATGGTTAATTAATTTTCGCTTTTCTTGAAATTATGGCCATTTGTCTGTCTTTTTCCAGAAAATATTACCATTTTCGTTGAAAATGTTAATATCGATTCATGGAGGAGTTAGGGACTTTCTCACAAAATGTCTCCATATTCGGTCCATGAAATGCCCATTATCGCAAGGCCATTTGCATAAATCCAGTGTACAACATTAACGCTGATGTTAGTTACAAGATTGGAAACACTAGGTCTACAACAAAGGTTATTGCCGATGTTGAGAAAATGGTAAGCGTCGTAGCCGTAGCTCTGCGACATAAGATGTACTGGAAATTGGTACCGCTCGAAGCACCACGGTAGCGATGTGTGCCCATCCTCTACCATTTTTTGTGTAAAATAGATGAAAGTTCATTCCTGTTAGTTAAAAGGTGCTCGAGGTTTTGTTGTAAGTTGGATGCTCCAATTCTTTCACAAGTTGTGTTTTTTTTTAACTTAACTGATAGTAGGCTGAAGCTCATCTAAATTGTTGGAAGTTTTCTCTGTTAAAATATATGTACGTGTAGAGATAGAATAGGACTTTAGAGATATAATCTTATAATCCAAGTCTCTACACATTATGAACTCCTATATATATACTCTATTAATTAGGGTCATGGCAATAAAACACAAATATTAGGGTTCCACAACTTTCGAAATTCTCTACATAAATATTGAAAGTTGGCGTTGAATTTTATTGAGATCTTCTTTTTTGAAGTTCGGCAAATGTCCTTCTAATTAATGAATGCGCGGTTCGATGCCTAGAGGGCACGAAGACCAGCAGCTTAGCGGAAACCGCCGTTTGAGGAGCAGAACACTGCGCCTCTAGCTACCTGCAGGTTCCATAATTTCATTCACGTACAGCGCGTGCTAAGCTACCTCGATCCATCACACAATGCACTGCCTGGTTCCATAATTTCATTCACGTACCTACCTACTCTTTCGAAAAATTGCACGTACTCTAGAACCATGCACTGCATGCATGGATCAATACTTCAGTTTTGGAGCTTACCACGGAGCTGCACGATAACGTGCTCTCGCCACCACTCCATGGACAGTTGACTAGGATTCAGTTACTACACACAAGACCCAATTTCTCCTTTGTTGGTGTTATTTTTTTAAGCTAGGGGACATCTATTGCCTATGGTTTCATGTGTCTTCTCGTTTTCTCACGCTATTACTTTATGCATGGAATCTACCATTATTTCGTGGGAGGTCGTGGGCTGTACAAAGGTGTCACAGAAAATCACTATCATGACGGGTTCCCCCCCGTTTTAAAGTGATATAGCGGACTACTTTGGGTTTCCCCGCCCGATGTTATGGGCACGTCTGTTTGATCTTTTCTCGCCTATTTTTCGTGGGTTATAGCATACTTCCATTAGTTTGAATTTTTTCAACAAGAGGTTGTCCCTACATCAATCTTGTGTTGTTGATGGCCCACTAGATGTCATTCATACAGCGATCTTGTGCCAGATAGCCACAATTGAAAGCGACGACACATATGTGTCGATTGTCATCAAGACCGGCAACGTTTCATATGAGGTACCATGTCCATTGCATTGCCAGGTTCATCAAACTATTTCTACTATTTCTCTAGGTTTGCATATGTTTTTTCTCCGAATGAAAGTCATGCTCGGCCCCTTGGTACTTGCGCCACATAAAGATTGATCTATAAAAGGTTGTATTTAAGTAGTCTGACAGTGATGTTGCTAGGTTTGGCATTGCTCGAGGTGTTCTTCTCTTGCTCGGCGATCGACATCCTCGATTGAATGGCTCGACAAGAGGCACAAATGAAATCCGACACGCGAGAGTGTTCTTGGCGACGAACGTCGTGTAAGGTAGAGCGCGAGCGATCGAAAACTTTGACGCTGACCTAACAACGTCGTCGCAAAGGGCTTTGTCGAGTGTCTGAGTTTTGACACTCGGTATGGGGCTTAAGATAGGCAAAGGGCTTAGGATAGTTTTTGTAGAACGCATTTAGCTAGCTATCTACATCTACATGCATGCATCGTACAAGGTGGTGATAACCAAAATATCCGAGGGAGCAATCAGTGGATTTTGTTTAGCGAGAAAATCCCGCGCGGGAATTTTGGCGCCAGCCAAAACAAATCAAGACCCAGCCCGACCCATTCTTCTCCCCGCGCCGCCGCCTCTGCTCTCCGCTGCAGCCCCTGGTCGCCTGTCCATCCCGGCCGGCTCCGGCGAGTCCTCGCGCTGCGGACCACCGACCCAGCCCCTCCTCCTCCTTCTCTACCGATTCCACGGCGTGGAACCACCCAATCGCAACCCCACCACAAACCCTAGAACCCAAGATCTTGGGGCGTCCATGGCGGCGGCGGCGGGTGGCGGTGGCGCTGCAAGGCGACCGACAAGAGGATCGCGCGGAGCCGATGTGGCCTGCAAGCAAAGCCGTGGCCCTGGGAACCCTCACCGACGCCGGCGGCCCCAGGACCTTGGGCGAGCGCGTCCGGCCGACGCCGATGGCTGCATCAGCTCTGGTCGCCGCCGATGATGAACCTCTGCACGCCGGACGTCCTGCAGGATCTGAAAACCACCACAGCCCCAAGGTCCAACTCTTTTCCTTCCATTCATATCCACTCTACTCCTATTATTTCCTCTTGCAATCTTGCACTTACATATCCGATCTGGAATCAAAGGGATCTCGCTCGTGCCTGCTGCTGCTGATTGCCGGCCCACGACCTGCAGACGAATGCTGCTGCTAGGTCGGACCCACCGCCGTCCTCGCTGCTAACCACCGGCATCACCATCACCGACGCCAGGTTGGACCTATGTACGCTTGCTGTCCATCGTGTGTTCTTGCCATGTGCCAGGAGCAGCAGGTCACTGAAACGTTGCTGATAGGAACATCTCGTGTCTTGAGGATATAGATGCTGCTGTTACTCTGCACCACGCAGGAGCAGCGCACTTTGTTCTGCCTAGACCACCGCTTTGTGTTTCACTGATTAGATTGATTAACTGCTATGTATATTCCATAGGAAAATTTCTAATTCTTGTAAACACTGACTATTTGAGGATTGAACTGAAAGCTTAGTTCTGACCTCGCGTTTTTCTTCTTGCCGGATCATTTTCAACTGAATGCTCAACATGTTCTATTGGCAGATGCCAAGTGACGAACAGGAGCCCCGGTCGCCACGATGCCTCCCGCATCACCAGCCATCCGAGTGCTCTCGACGAATGTGTCCGTGCCACTGCTGTCCTGTGACGGTGCAACGCTTTGACCTCATTGCTCCGACCAGCTCGCTTCCCCGAGTCCGGCGAGGCCGCGGAGGGGAGAGCCCACCAGCACACGACGAGATCCATATAAACAAGGTGAGACCCCTCATCCCTCGTCGTCTCCTGTTGCAGGACGAACCCATCTTGCAGGACCTCTTGTCCACCTTTTTGCTGATCCAAAGTGTCGGGTATTCTACGTATTTTGCTGCTGCAGTAACCTCCTCTCTTCTGATTCGAATCTTATAGATATGAAATTCCAGAATTATTTTCTTGTCTACTATACCTTCTAGCTACCTTGTCGTAACAACGATGTAGCTGCTAGATATATATGCTGGTATGTTGTCAGACAAGCACGTATTGGAATTATTTTCTTATGTATGATAAACACTTGAGTAACTTGTTCTACCCATATGAACCTGCTAGGTCCTGACTCCTCTATCCATAACCGTGAACTAATTACAATGCTCTGTCACTCGCTCATATGAGCTTAGCCACCACCAATAGGTATATTATTTATTAGGCAAAATCAGATGGTTAGAATGAAGCTTTTCTTGCTTACTTTGACGTATATATACTGCTGGGTCATTCATATCACTCAATTACTTGTTTTGATTTAATCCCGTTTGAAAATTTTCATCACATGTATGACCACCCTTCTCTAAATTTGATAATGCTTGAAGAGTTACTTATGTCACATTTATGGCCTCCTATATCGACAATAAAACTTTGATCATGCTTGAAAAGATTTCACCATATAATAATTATCAAATTTATTCTGTAATTTGAGTGCATCCCATGCTTGAAGTTTTTACTCCAGGATTTGGAAAAGTGCCGCCAAAGTTCCCTGTTTATCGATCCTTTCATCCGCAGAACTAACATGTACCCTGTTTTCATATTTTGACCAGTGTTTTGTTGTACACTTATATCTTGTAATCATGTCACTGCAATGAGCCAGTCAATACTTGTCACGTTCAGAACCAGCCATGTTTTGTATATGAGCTGTTAAATACATATGTTCTTAATTCGAATCGTCTTGCTGTATGCAGGCAGTAACATGCGGAAATGGTGATGGGCTGACCGTGTCCGGCCACCGCAGATGGCTGCATCAGCTTTGGCCAGTTCTCCTACTTGTTCCCCATCTCCACCACCTCCACCGCCACCCTCATGTACGGCTTGTTGTGCGAGACAGAGAGGTGAGCGGGAGGATCTGCGCCGCTGCCACTCCACGCGCCCTCCTGCTCGCACCCCTGCCCCGACCCAAGGCCGTCTCAAGGTGATGGATTCACTGTCGCCCTTACCTGTGATATAATACATGCTTGAACTTGTCCTATAACTGACACTAGACAGTGCGGACCGTACGTAGTATGCTACATATATTAATTAGGGTATCTTGTGTGTGCTTGCGTACAACACAAGTCCGTTCGTGAGGTATCCTTCATTCTTCCGATGTACAACACAACCCGATGTATGTTCACCAAATCTACATGTCCTGGCATCACTTGGATTACCTTAATTTTGTGCCAATGTGTACGTATAAGTATTTGTGATATCCAAGGTATTGGGGTTTTAATTATCATCTGTTCATCACACTTCCGGCTGATACATCTTTTTAGTACTTACTTCTCTTAGCATCGAATTTGGTGCTCATGTAAGCCATAGGCAGAAATTGCAGTCCTTTGGAAATGTTGTGTTATATATTACTTGCAGCCAAACACTGAGAGATCAGTGTGCAAACTGTAAAGGGCGATCCGATAAATAAATAATCATGTCTTTATATACTAGATATGCTATGGAAAACTAGCTGCTGTATGTAACTTTCGTTTCATTCTCTTGCGTTTGACAAACATGCACTATGTTGGCGACGTCGGAGGTAATTGTGTCTAAAAAGCTGCTACTGTGTTGTTTTGATGCTTATTTTCATAAATACCACGAGATGAGTCGTGGTTTGGTCTGCTGATGTTTTTCTACAGGGCGATCTGTAGAAATAATCCATCTTTCACCTTTTTTTCTGGATCGCACGTGGTTTGGTAATGCTCATATGACTGTCTGCATCATGTTCTTGCTCTTTACGAGGAATATGTTAGGGGGGAGTTTGTTTGTGTCTTTAGGTGGTGCTCTGGGCCTTGGCCTTCGTGACAGACCCTGTGAGCTATCAGTTGTTGATCATGTTATCCTTTTGGACATGTTTCTATGCCCCAAGGTTTGTCTCTGTTAAGGATTTAGGAATTGAACTACTTGGGAGTTGATGATTTTAGCAGCTTGTAAATGCTTCAGCAAACAATTTGTATATTGTTATGCCCTGTTCCTGGTATTGGCTTCATGCTAAGTTTTTTAATGACAATAAGAGGAAGATTGTGTAGTTGTTTCCATCTGATATATTTCACCTTGTTATTTTCCACTTCACACTATTTTAGTTTGATTAAATTAATTAGCACATTGTCATCTATATATCACTAAATATGAATAAGTATAGACATAGTTTACGCCTTGAGACACATAGGATTAGATTAAAAGTACAAAATGAAACATTTCTATCTCTAGCTAGCCCGGAATCTAGAAAAAGATATTTCAATTCTAAAGAAAACCTGAATATTTCTCAGTCGATATGTAATAATTTTTCCTAAATATCTGTAAGTTGTCATTAATAATATGATACATATTCAGCTATGTGGAAAAAGTGTGGTATCGTCCATGTCAAAGCTGTACAGAGTCTATTGAATTTTTTGAGAATTTAAAAAATTAAACATGCGAAATTTAGTACTCCCTCTCCGATCCCTAATTAGTGTGTTTAGATGTACAGAATTTTATACTGTCCTAGTACTCTCTCCACGACACTTTCTGCGGACCCGAGATAGTACTAGCAACGAACTGAAAAATAAGTAATTGACTCTCTCCGTTATTCAAAATAAGGCGTATAATTTTTATCTGAAGTGAAACAACGTATTGTTCGATCAAGTTTATGAAACAGTGCAGACAATTATAGTACTATTATATAGAGATAATACAAAATATATATTTCATGATGTATCTAATTAATATTTACTTATTTTACGTTATAGAATGTTGAGATTAATTTCTCAGAATTTGGTCAAACTTTATATGATTTAAAAATTTACACCCTTGCTTTAATTACCAAACAGATGTAGTACTTACCAGGCAGAGGCCAATGATCATCTTATCGGTATAGACTTGTGGCTCTGTCTTCTGCAGAGTGAAAAGCAGAGTAATTATGCTTTTTTCCTCGGCTACACTTCCGCCGTCGTCCAGCTTCCGCCGCTCCGCGTCGATCAGACGCTGCAGGAAAGCATCCCTTCTGCTCACCGCAGCCAGGAGCTTGTTCCTTGTGCCGGACATGTCGAACCACCGCAATAGTGGCAGGTAGTCCCACAGGTTGGCCGCGCCGAGATGCGGTTGGATCTCGTCCTTCACCTTCCTGAACTCCTGGGCCTCAACGGACATGTCCGTGTCAGCGTCTGCTTGTGATCGAGTTCCCTTGGTATGGGCGATGGTCTCCATGAGGACGCTGAGGGTGAACTCGAACACCCTCTGCTTCAGCTGGATGCGCGGGGACGCCATGGCCGATCTGTACAGCCGCCGCACCATGGCGCGCGCCTCGGAGGAGATGACGCCTGACATGCAGCTGACGCGGTGTGTGGAGAGTAGCTGCTCGGCGGCGACCCGCCGGAGAGTTCTCCAGTGCGGACCGTAGCTGGACGTGGTGAGCACTGTGCCGTCCATGGTCACGAGTTGCAGCGACGGGAACTTGGGGCGGTCGGCGAAGGTCACGTCATGCTCCGTGAAACACTCCTTGGCACACGCCGGGGACGACACCACCACGGCATAGCGTGAACCAAGGCGCAGCGAGAACACGGGACCGTGTCGTGCTGCGAGGCGGGTTAGCGCGGAGTGTAATGGCTTCTTTAGGAGGTGGAGATGGCCGAGAAACAGGATGGCCGGTGGCCTCGGCGGAAGAGGCGCACCGCCCTTGTTCTTCCCGGCGTGGCTGTTGCCTAGGAGGTAGTGGAGGAGGAGGAGGAAAGCGCATGAAAGGATGCCAATGTACAACTTATCCATGCTTAATTGTTGGAAGAGCAGTGTGTTTTGAGATGGCAAGGTTGAGGATGTGTGTGTATATATAGGGAGAACAGTCAACCCACAACACAACCACGGGCGCGTGCTTGGAAAATGCTCGGTTGAACCCGGCGGCTGATGCTCCGGGCAAACGCACAATTTCTAGTAATAGTCCACGTTTTGAGCTGGGGCCACTGCGGTACTTGTCATTTTCTGGTCGAGGGTGGAATACATATGGAAATACATAATCAGGACGTGAAGTCTCTGCGCACACAGCAGATATGGACCCGCAATCACATGGACGACAATTTATCCTCACGAAACGCAAACCGTCTATCTCTCCTGTCCTCGTCTGCGGACAGGGACCGAGCCAGGATTTAGGTATGGGGAGGCGACGGGCCTAAAAAATTCGGACATTCTAAAAGCTTAACAAACTGTGGCCGAAATAAAGGGGCTAAACTCCACCGGTGGTTTTACTCTATAACGGCGAAAAATGTCTAAATCAATATCTTATTCATTCTCTTACTCTTCAACACTAGAAAAGTACAACTAAGTAAATACTAGTTGGTATCACACATCAAGAAAATTTACTCTCTTCTAACAATGTAAGATTAAAGTCGATGAAACATGAAAAATCATAGACGAGAAGATCGGATCGGGATAGCAGACTAACTAGTGTTGGGAACAATCCAAAATTTCCTAACTAAAATTTATGGCATAAATAGAGAATATAATCCTAGTGTTGGGAGCAGAACTAAGAATTAACCAGGACATGATCAAACAAAAAGACGGAGTGAACAGCTTTTCTCCTTCTATGGTAGCTCCATACGGTTGCGTGCACGAGGCGGCGATGTCATCGGCCACTAACAGGTCCATCAAGCGAGATGCAGACCATCTGCCTAACTTTTTTATTCTCTCGATCTCCATTAGGTGGGTCCCACTAGCATGTACTCCCACTATGGGTCCCACCGCATAGTACTGGACCCCACACACATTTCAGGACCAATGAGGTGCCGATTTGAAGCCAGAGCATATGCCGCTGTGTTCTTATTTATCCACTCCCGCTCGTGCATTCCTTTTTAGTCTGAGTACTTCCGGACTTGCATATTGTCAATTTTTTACAATTTTCTATTTGGTGGAAAATTCCAAATCCATCAGCGCGTCACGCGTCATGTGGCGCATGCGCATGAGTTAGGTATACAAATCATGGCGTTAAAAGCGTCTTTTGTTTGGATCGTAGCTTCTATCGAATTTTCGGACCGTTGAAACCACCAACGATAGATGCGCATATCTAAATATAGAAACTGTGAGATCACTTGGATGCACATAGCGATTTGACATTTCTGTCAGTTTAATATGGGGCTTTGCCCTCCGCACCGTCCGACCATGCCAGCTCCCTAGAGTCACGCCCCCACTCTCGCTGACGCACTCCCTTGACGTCCTCGGAAGAGCGAGGGCCCATCCGTCGGTCTCACGCGACGCCTTTAATTGGTGTGGCGGAATGGCCAGATTCGCAATGCATGCCTCCCATTGGCTGATTTTGTTATTTTACCGTACTAGATTCTATCTCCTTCCTTGTGTGCCTAACCGGGAAATCTATTTCCGTACCCAGTTTCTCGCTCCTCTCTCTATCTTCCTGGCGATGGATCCATCCGTTCTGCGCTCCCCAAGTCAGTTGCCCGGGACGTTGCGTCACCGATCTTTCCCTTCCCTCTCTTGCCACTAAATATTTTCTACAGTTGCACGCCTATCCGGGATATCTATTTTCGTACCCGGTTCCTCGCTCCCCTCTCTCCCTGTCGATCGACCCGTCCGTTCCGTGGCCCACATGTCGGTAGCGCGAGACGTTGCGTCGCCGATCTTTCTCATCCCTTTCTTGTTGATGCGTATTTTCTACAGTTCCTCTGGGACACTATCAGGATTTCACAAATTTCTCCAGGACCAACTATTTCGGGCCCTTCTTCCGCCTCCTAGCCGGCGTCTCGCCATTGTTCGATGGGTACGTTACATTGTGCGGGCAGGTAGAAGATTTTTGGGCCCTTCTTCCGTATCGTAGCTGGCGTCTCTCCATTCCTGGATGGGTTCGTTGCACTATGCAGGCATCCCAAAACCTTTCGGGCCCTTCTTCCTTCTCCTCGCTAGCGTCTCGTCGTTGGTCGATAGTTTGGCCCGATCTTGCTGTCATCTCTTAATTCGTTGCTGGATATGTTCTACTGTATGTGTGTGTGTGTGTGTGTGGGGGGGGGGGGGGGGGGGGTACCTTGTTCCACGGGACTGGATGGTTACGACAACCTCCATTTTCCCATGTTTCTTCTTCCTCGTTGTTTTTGCTCCGCTGCTTGTCAGCTCTTGGCTGAGTTCGTCCGTTCGCCGACCCCTCCATTCATCGCCCTCTTCTCATTCGTCGTCTCAGCTGCCTCTTACCGAGTTGTATCGCTGTCGTTTCAGTTGACTTTAGATCCGACGTCTTTTGAGCCTTTTCTTCGGTTTCCCTGTGCTTTTCGTCTTACTGTTGTGTCCGATCTGTTACTTTGTTGTTTATTTCTTGCTTTCGTTGTCGTCCTGACCGTGCTATTGTGTGATTTTTGGGTGTTTTATTAGTTTTGTCGACGGCCCTGTTCTCATGTTGTTTTTCCATGCTCTCTTTTGTATTTACGAGTCGTTGATTTGTATTACATTCCTGCCTTTTCGATTTTTCTGAGTTTCTCTGAAAAAGTGTTATATGGTATTCTCTATTTTTGTGTGCATGTCATCATCTAGCTCAGTTCTCTCGCCTGGCTGGGTGCGTTTGATTCAGCATGTTCTTCTAGGGTTGGTGTGCTTTTGGTGAGTTTTGATGTTCCATATTTCGCTTGGCTAATGGTTTACTGTTTATTTTGGTATTCTATTAACGTGTTGTCTTTTGCTCTTCGATATCTTGATGCTGGTCAATTTCTTGCTATAGATTTATGATCATGGAGTTCGGGCATGCTTTCCTGTGTTTACACTCCTTCATATCCGGCGAAATAGGACTAAAGTCTTAAATTGTAACAAAATAGAGGTGTGTCACCACATGAGTCAAGTTCTCTATGCAACATTCAATCAAACTATTTCTTACACATGGAAGTCACATACCGTTTTTCCTTCGGCTGTCTCTCATGTTGATAGTGTGGCCGCCTGTCGGACGGTCATTAGGTGGTGTACCCGTACTGTCTACATGGTGAATGGATTACCGGTTTTGCCGCGCCTTTCTCACCGCTAAATACACAATTGATATGGGCACCGATTTCGAACATGGCGGCTGGCAGGAAGAGTCGAAGTCTTGAAAGGTGAGAAACGAAACAATCTGATTCTTTCTGATGGGGCGTGCGTTCAACAGGCTGATCTTTGAAATCCAGTTGATGGGCCTATCTAAATTCCTATTACCATGTACCCATGTATGGGCATAACTGATTCAAAATACATGGGTATAATGTGTTGAAAAATGTATATATGTGACGTGTTGGGAAGTGCTTGTTAAATTATGATTGCTTATTACGGGATTTACATCTGTGTAACGTGTTGGGAAGTGCTTGTTGACTTCTGATTGCCTAATGACGGGAGTACATGTCTGACACTTATCTTCTAAACGTTAGTTGCATCGAACATGCTACGTGACTAATACGTTAAATCTAACCATAAAATATATATTTTAGATCCAACTATCACGATAATTTTCATGATGTGGCTCAATATGGTGACTCTATTAGGAACCCCGTATATTGAGTCCACAAACATATTTAGAGTTTTGCACATCATAGTGGATTTCAATATCTTGAACGGTCACTTTTTCTTCTCTAAACAATATCATGTAAAATTATTTGTTCATGTGTAACATCCCAGTTTCCTTGACCTGTAATAACTTTTACAAAAAAAAACTCTCTATTATAGTGTCATGTGAGAATGAGCTTACTATTATATTTTATCTAAATTTTTGGATTTAATTTAAATTAAATTAGACTTGAATTACATATTTGGTTTAATTTTAGGGGAGAAGTCCCCACTAAAAATATTCTATTGTATTTTTTCCATCGAGAAAATCATTTCCCAAAAGTCAATTTTACGCTTTTCTAAACAGAAAAACATTGTGTGTATGCGATGAACTTGTGTTCGTCCATTAATTTTTACCACCTTTTGTAATTGACTTTAAATTGAAGCAATTTCGGGAGACATGCAGTCATTTTATTTAGAAATACAGTGAACATAGATTACGTACATTATCATCGAAAAAACCATAGACGATGCATATTGTGACATTTGTAATAGGCATTGGTAAACAGATCACAGCTAGTATTAATGTGATCGATACCATGGGTGGGCTATCGATCGATACCTCACAAGCTAAGTAAGATAGCTCACTTGCAACTTATGATCGGTAGCCTAAACTATTATTAATCTCTCTTTCAAAAAAGAGAAATGATCAACGCCAAAAAGCTCATCAGAGCTTCTGAAGGACATCACACATAACTGCACGTGGCTCACACAAGGCCTCAAATGGCACGGCCTTGCGCCTCAGAGGAGATGACGCCTGACATGCAGCTGACGCGGTGTGCGGAGAGTAGCTGCTCGGCGGCGACCCGCCGGAGAGTTCTCCAGTGCGGACCGTAGCTGGACGTGGTGAGCACTGTGCCGTCCATGGTCACGAGTTGCAGCGACGGGAACTTGGGGCGGTCGGCGAAGGTCACGTCATGCTCCGTGAAACACTCCTTGGCACACGCCGGGGAGGACACCACCACGGCATAGCGTGAACCAAGGCGCAGCGAGAACACGGGACCGTGTCGTGCTGCGAGGCGGGTTAGCGCGGAGTGTAATGGCTTCTTTAGGAGGTGGAGATGGCCGAGAAACAGGATGGCCGGTGGCCTCGGCGGAAGAGGTTAGGTGGGGCACATCCTCAGCGGCAACCATGGCGCGCGCCTCAGAGGAGATGAAGAGGAATTAACGCGCGCGTACCTGGACGGACGGATCGGTCGTTCGCTCGCCTCCTTTTCTTTCCTCTTTTAATTTTTTTTCCTTTTCCGCTCTCTCGCTCGCTCGTCTCGTTTGTTTATTTGACGCTCGCTGCGAGAAAGAAACAAAAAGTAGATCGAGACGAGTTGCGCGTCCCGTTCCCTCGCACCAAAAAAAGCGATCGATCGGACTTGATGAGCTACCATACGCGGGGAAACAAAACTATCTGCCGATCCATCCAGACGAAAACATGTCTTGCTTCCATCCGTACTACTGTAGTATATTTCTTCTTGTACACAAGAACCGATCTAGAAAACAGGATGATGCCTTGCATTGGGGCGTGGAAAAAAAATGAATGGCTTACCTGCTCTGCTTCTTGGTCGACCTCGCCGGCCGGATCAGCGATCCAAGGCTAGACGACAGGGATCGACGGAGTCGTGTCGTTCTTCATCGCCACACCACCACCACGCCTCGCCGTGACTCACGTCAAATTAGCCACCAGCCGAGAACAGGAGATTCATACGAGAAACTAGTCAGTCGGGGAAAAAGAGAAATGCGGCCGGATCAGCGATCCCAAGAACAAGATGGAAGCACAGGCATGGTTTTACTTACATCGCTCGCCCCGCCACGCCGTCGCCAAGCTCGCCCAAGTCGCCAAGTCACACGCGCAACCGCACGCGGCTCCGTGACCATGGTCCAATATTTATAGGGGGAGGTTGGAGACGACAGAAGGGCGTTTGAATTTTGAGAGGAGGGAGATGTTAAGGCGGGAACGAAATAAAATTTCGGTGCTTCTCTCTGACTTAGGCTGCTGCGCATCATCTGGAGGGATTGATGGCTGAGATGAAACAACGATGCTAGGGCCGGATTGGTGACGTGTAGTTACCAAACAATCATAGAGAAAATAATAATTGCTTGTCTAACTAATAACTAATAGGGAAAGGACTGATCCTATTGACACGCCGTATTTGTCTCTCTCGATGGCATGGCAAAAGGTGCGCTGGGTAGACTACCAAAGTCCCCGCAGAATCGGGAAACACTCCTATACCACGTCCCACCTACGATATCTTCTCTGGATGCTTGATAAAAGGGACCTAGGTAGTTAATTAGAATATGCCCAGATTTGCACTGAAATCATGCATGACAGATTACGTACCATACTGGGGCACACTAGAAACATATTTTCCATGCTGCTACCTGCGTGTATGACAAATCTGGCTAACCGGTTTAAATCCAGGATTTTTAGAGTATAATAAATCCGGTAAATCATGTTCTTTGTATTATTAAATAGACGAATCATCAACATTTTTAAGCATTTTTCATATAATATTTGGCGCGTCTTAATTTGTCAATTAAACGGGTTAGTACTTCCCTTAGTCACGGTAGGCGCACGTCTTGAAGGAAGACCATGGACAGACTCTGACCATTTTTCTACAACATGTCACAGCTTGTTTCCATACATTACTCCGTCTTTTGCACGGATGAGACTCGCCGCAGCACAAGACAGGACGGGCCGCTTTTCACGCCTCGCAGCATGACCGCGACGAGACACTCGAGTCACAACGCATTTTGCGACGAAATAATTTCAGTTCTGTCTCATAATGCTGCTGCGCATCCGGAGTGATCAACAACTGAGATGTAACAATGCTACGGAATTTTTCTTATTTATTTTTGTTTACTCAAATAATTTTTCGGAATTGCAAAATTAAGATAAATTAAATGCAGAATTCAGATTTTCGTAGGGGACCTCTAGTACCGAGCCGTGATACGAGCCGGTACTAGAGGTTCCTGTCAGGGCAGCAGCAGCACGGGGCCCGCGCGGGCACCTCTAGTACCGGCTCGTAGCACGACCCGGTACTAGAGGTTGATCTTTAGAACCGGGTCGTGCTACGAGCCGGTACTAGAGGGGTATCACTGCTATATTATCTTCCACCTTCCACCCCCGAGAGCAGCAGCACTAGTTCATCACCATTTTCTCCATTGTTTTACTCTCCCAAGCTCGAGTTCATCTCCATTTTCCTCCACGATTTGTCAAGATTAACGGCACCCATCTTTTCAAGGGTTAGCAACTTGATCCTTTCATCCGGCGTTCCTCATTTTAGCTCATTTCCATACTAGCTTAGCTCATTTCATTTTTTAGGTGCTAGCTAGGTGTTTGATGAAATGACTAAGTTAGGGAGTTCATTTTTTTTATATGCAATTTGAGCTAAAATTAAGTTATGATTTGTGTGTTCTAGTGCCGTGCTCACCGCCGTTGATCGCCCGCGTTGTCCCGTCACCGGCACCACCTCGGTAAGCCTCTTTTTTAAAACTTTTATTTCAAAACATTAATGCATAATTATTATTTGTATAATTTTATTAGTTGTATAATTGTTTGTTATATATATATAGTGCCATGGTTGACCACACCGGCTCTCGTCCGCTCTATTATTCGGATGTGGTATGATTGTTTGTTATAACTAATTATTTGTTTCGTTTCGTGTTTATGACAATCATGCCGACCAACTTGACATAGATATATTTTTTATCTAGGAGGTAGTTGAACCGGAAATTCCAACCGACCCTATTGTCGAGTTTTTTATAAAAGAAAACAATGATTTGAAAGCAAAATTGAAAAGAAATGAAGATCTTCGTCTCCAATGCCTAGAAGAGAAGATGAAATTGGAGTTCAAGCTTGCCGACATCGTCGCTGAACACGAGTTGAAGCTTGCCGACATCGTCGCTGAACAGGAGTTCCAGCTTGCCGACGTCGTCGATGCTCACGAGATCAAGATGGATGCAATGCGCTTGAAGATTAAAATATTAAAAATTATGCCATTAGTCAAGAGGCTTGGTATCATTATGCTGTTGGTTCAATAATTACCTTAGTTGCGATTTTGATCGCATTTGTTGTTGGAATTAAATTCTTTGGATAGTTGTATGTTGGTTTAAATGTATGTTTTATGAGAACTATGTATTACATTTGGTCACTACTCTACTTTGGCTTTAATGTGATGAACTTGTATCAATAAATATGGTCAGTTATGCATTATGTCCATTTACCATATTGTGATTGCATCGTGATTGCGTTTAACATATTTATATAATGCAGATGAGTCATCCATGGATGTACGCTGACCGACGCTCTAGAGAGTACATGCAGGGCGTGCAATCTTTTCTCAAAGTGGCTGAGGCAAACAATCGGGAAGGTTTTATGTTATGTCCATGCCGTAACTGTCGGAATGAGAAGGATTACCCTCGGTCACGAGACCTTCACATCCACCTGATAGAGCATGGTTTCATGCCCGGCTATAATTGTTGGACCAAGCACGGAGAAAGAGGGGTTATGATGGAAGACAACGAAGAAGAACAGAACGATGACAACTACATGTTCCCTGAATACAGTGGTAATGAAAGGGAGAAAGCTGAAGATGAAGAGGTACCAGATGAGCCCATCATAGATGATGATTTACGGCGGGTCATCGTTGATGCACGGACCGAAACAGAAAGTGCACTCAAGAAGTTGAAGTTGGAGCAGATGTTAGAGGATCACAAAAAAAAGTTGTACCCAACTTGCGAAGATAGGAACACAAAGCTCGGTACCACACTGGAATTACTGCAATGGAAGGCAGAAAATGGTTTATCTGACAAGGGATTTCGGAATTTACTGAAAATAATGAAGGAAAAGCTTCCAAAGGATAACGAATTACCTGACAGTACGTACGAAGCAAAAAAGGTTATCTGCCCTCTAGGATTAGATGTGCAGAAGATACATGCATGCATTAATGACTGCATCCTGTACCGCGGTGAGTACGAGAATATGAATGAATGCCCGGTATGCGGTGCATTGCGATATAAGATCAGACGAGATGACCCTGGTGATGTTGAGGGCCAACCCCCAGGAAGAGGGTTCCTACCAAGGTGATGTGGTACGCTCCTATAATACCACGGTTGAAACGTTTGTTCAGAAACAAAGAGCATGCCAAGTTGTTGCGATGGCACAAAGAAGACCGCAAGAACGACGAGATGTCGAGACACCCGGCTGATGGGTCGCAGTGGAGAAAAATCGATAGAGAGTTTAAGGAATTTGCACGTGACGCAAGGAACTTAAGGTTTGGTCTAAATACGGATGGCTTTAATCCTTTTGGGGAGCAGAGCAGCAGTCATAGTACCTGACCCGTGACTCTATGTATTTATAACCTTCCTCCTTGGTTGTGCATGAAGCGGAAGTTTACTATGATGCCAGTGCTCATCCAAGGCCCGAAGCAACCCGGCAACGACATTGATGTGTACCTGAGGCCATTAGTTGAAGAACTTTTACAGTTGTGGCGTGATGAAGGGGTACGTGTGTGGGATGAGTACAAACAGGAGTCATTTGACCTACGAGCGTTGTTATTTGTGACCATCAATGATTGGCCTGCTCTTAGTAACATTTCAGAACTGTCAAACAAGGGATACAATGCATGCACGCACTGTTTAGATAAGACTGAAAGTATACATTTGGGAAACAAGAATGTGTACCTGGGGCATCGTCGATTTCTTCTGAACAGTCATGCCGTAAGAATGCCCGGCAAGCATTTCAACGGTGAGGCAGATCGCCGGAAGAAGCCTAACCTCCCTGATGGTGATGTTATATATGACATGGTCAACGATTTAGAAGTAATCTTTGGAAAGGGTCCTGACAGTCTATCTGTTCCGAATGATGCTGACAACCACGTACCCATGTGGAAGAAGAAGTCTATATTTTGGGAGCTACCCTACTGGAAACTCCTACAGGTCCGCTCTGCAATCGACGTGATGCACGTGACGAAGAATCTTTGCGTGAACCTGCTAGGCTTCTTGGGCGTGTATGGGAAGAAGACAAAAGATACGCCGAAAGCACGACAAGACCAGCAACGTATGAAAGACCCAGACAACCTGCATCCAATGAAGACGGATAAAGGACGTCTAAGTCCTGCTAGCTACGCTCTTACCAAACAAGAGAAGGAGATATTTTTCCAAGTCCTGAGCAGTATGAAGGTCCCGTCTGGATTCTCATCGAATATAAAGGGAATAATAAATATGGCAGAGAAAAAGTTCCAGAACCTAAAGTCTCATGACTGCCACGTGCTTATGACTCAATTGCTTCCGGTTGCATTGCGGGGGCTTCTACCGGAAAATGTTCGACTACCCATTGTTAAGCTATGTGGGTTCCGGAATGCAATTTCGCAAAAGGTAATCGATCTAGCCATTCTACCAAGGCTACAGAAGGATGTGGTTCAATGTCTCGTTAGTTTTGAGTTGGTGTTCCCACCATCCTTCTTCAATATTATGACACATCTCCTAGTACACCTGGTCGACGAGATTGCCATTCTGGGTCCTGTATTTCTACACAATATGTTCCCCTTTGAGAGGTTCATGGGAGTCTTGAAGAAGTATGTTCATAACCGTGCTAGGCCAGAAGGAAGCATCTCCAAAGGCTATGGAAATGAGGAGGTCATTGAGTTTTGTGTTGACTTTATTCCTGGCATTAAGCCGATTGGTCTTCCTGAATCGCGACATGAGGGGAGACTGAGTGGAAAAGGCACTCTAGGAAGGAAATCAATAATATGTAGGGACGGGCATTCTTTCACACAAGCACACTACACAGTTCTACATAATTCCAGTTTGGTGGCTCCGTATATCCAGATGCACAAGAATATTGTACGCTCCGAGAACCCGGGGATGGATGACTCCTTCACTACAAAGGAACACATGGAGAATTTTGGCGGTTGGTTGCACACACATCTCAACAATGACGACACTATCTCAGATGAGCTGTACTTGTTGTCTAGGGGACCATTTTCGACTATTTCGACTTTCGAAGGGTACGAGATAAATGCGAATACATTTTACACGATCGCACAAGATCAAAAGAGCACCAACCAAAACAGTGGTGTCCGCTTTGATGATTCAATAGACAACAGTGGGCAAAAGGTCACATATTATGGTAACATAGAGCAGATATGGGAACTTGACTATGGACCTTCTTTTAAGGTCCCTTTGTTCTGGTGCAAATGGTTCAACCTGCAAGGCGGCGGGGTAAAGGTAGACTCATTGTACGGAATGACTACAGTGGATCTCAAGAATCTTGCGTACGACACCGAACCATTCGTTCTAGCCAATGATGTGGCTCAGGTTTTCTATGTGAAGGACATGTCTACCAAACCGAAGAAAAGAAAAGATAAGCAAGCGAATACATCAGCCGATGAGCCAAAGCGCCACATAGTTATTTCAGGGAAAAGAAACATCGTGGGAGTGGAGGACAAGACAGACATGTCAGAAGATTACAACAAGTTTCATGAAATTCCGCCCTTCAAAGTGAACATTGATCCAAGCATCAAGTTAAATGATGAAGATTGTCCATGGTTACGGCGCAATCAGAAGAAAGGGACACGCACGAAGAAAACGTGAAGACTAGATAGGGATGTTGTTGGTGATGTGTAATAATGTATTCAACTTTTATGTAACTGTGTTCTAAAAAATCAGAAGAGAACTGTAAACTCAGAAGTATCACGCATACATCTTTATTTAATCTAGTTACATAGCCCGGGTGCATTTTTATTTAACCATAATACATCGACGGAGCCCAGTCCCGGACATCGCCCCTCGCATCCAACAGGCCGGACATCGTAGCTGGCGTCTCTCCATTCCTGGATGGGTTCGTTGCACTATGCAGGCATCCCAAAACCTTTCGGGCCCTTCTTCCTTCTCCTCGCTAGCGTCTCGTCGTTGGTCGATAGTTTGGCCCGATCTTGCTGTCATCTCTTAATTCGTTGCTGGATATGTTCTACTGTATGTGTGTGTGTGTGGTGTGTGGGGGGGGGGGGGGGGGGTACCTTGTTCCACGGGACTGGATGGTTACGACAACCTCCATTTTCCCATGTTTCTTCTTCCTCGTTGTTTTTGCTCCGCTGCTTGTCAGCTCTTGGCTGAGTTCGTCCGTTCGCCGACCCCTCCATTCATCGCCCTCTTCTCATTCGTCGTCTCAGCTGCCTCTTAACGAGTTGTATCGCTGTCGTTTCAGTTGACTTTAGATCCGACGTCTTTTGAGCCTTTTCTTCGGTTTCCCTGTGCTTTTCGTCTTACTGTTGTGTCCGATCTGTTACTTTGTTGTTTATTTCTTGCTTTCGTTGTCGTCCTGACCGTGCTATTGTGTGATTTTTGGGTGTTTTATTAGTTTTGTCGACGGCCCTGTTCTCATGTTGTTTTTCCATGCTCTCTTTTGTATTTACGAGTCGTTGATTTGTATTACATTCCTGCCTTTTCGATTTTTCTGAGTTTCTCTGAAAAAGTGTTATATGGTATTCTCTATTTTTGTGTGCATGTCATCATCTAGCTCAGTTCTCTCGCCTGGCTGGGTGCGTTTGATTCAGCATGTTCTTCTAGGGTTGGTGTGCTTTTGGTGAGTTTTGATGTTCCATATTTCGCTTGGCTAATGGTTTACTGTTTATTTTGGTATTCTTTTAACGTGTTGTCTTTTGCTCTTCGATATCTTGATGCTGGTCAATTTCTTGCTATAGATTTATGATCATGGAGTTCGGGCATGCTTTCCTGTGTTTACACTCCTTCATATCCGGCGAAATAGGACTAAAGTCTTAAATTGTAACAAAATAGAGGTGTGTCACCACATGAGTCAAGTTCTATGCCCCAAGGTTTGTCTCTGTTAAGGATTTAGGAATTGAACTACTTGGGAGTTGATGATTTTAGCAGCTTGTAAATGCTTCAGCAAACAATTTGTATATTGTTATGCCCTGTTCCTGGTATTGGCTTCATGCTAAGTTTTTTAATGACAATAAGAGGAAGATTGTGTAGTTGTTTCCATCTGATATATTTCACCTTGTTATTTTCCACTTCACACTATTTTAGTTTGATTAAATTAATTAGCACATTGTCATCTATATATCACTAAATATGAATAAGTATAGACATAGTTTACGCCTTGAGACACATAGGATTAGATTAAAAGTACAAAATGAAACATTTCTATCTCTAGCTAGCCCGGAATCTAGAAAAAGATATTTCAATTCTAAAGAAAACCTGAATATTTCTCAGTCGATATGTAATAATTTTTCCTAAATATCTGTAAGTTGTCATTAATAATATGATACATATTCAGCTATGTGGAAAAAGTGTGGTATCGTCCATGTCAAAGCTGTACAGAGTCTATTGAATTTTTTGAGAATTTAAAAAATTAAACATGCGAAATTTAGTACTCCCTCTCCGATCCCTAATTAGTGTGTTTAGATGTACAGAATTTTATACTGTCCTAGTACTCTCTCCACGACACTTTCTGCGGACCCGAGATAGTACTAGCAACGAACTGAAAAATAAGTAATTGACTCTCTCCGTTATTCAAAATAAGGCGTATAATTTTTATCTGAAGTGAAACAACGTATTGTTCGATCAAGTTTATGAAACAGTGCAGACAATTATAGTACTATTATATAGAGATAATACAAAATATATATTTCATGATGTATCTAATTAATATTTACTTATTTTACGTTATAGAATGTTGAGATTAATTTCTCAGAATTTGGTCAAACTTTATATGATTTAAAAATTTACACCCTTTCTTTAATTACCAAACCGATGTAGTACTTACCAGGCAGAGGCCAATGATCATTTTATCGGTATAGACTTGTGGCTCTGTCTTCTGCAGAGTGAAAAGCAGAGCAATTATGCTTTTTTCCTCGGCTACACTTCCGCCGTCGTCCAGCTTCCGCCGCTCCGCGTCGATCAGACGCTCGCTCGTCTCGTTTGTTTATTTGACGCTCGCTACGAGAAACAAAAAGCAGATCGAGACGAGTTGCGCGTCCCGTTCCCTCGCACCAAAAAAAGCGATCGATCGGACTTGATGAGCTACTACTATACGCGGGCCGGGGAAACAAAACTATACATCTGCCCATCGATCCATCCAGACGAAAACAAGTCTTGCTTCCATCCGTACTGGAGTAGTATATTTCTTCTTGTACACAAGAACCGATCTAGAAAACAGGATGATGCCTTGCATTGGGGCGTGGAAAAAAATGAATTCATTACCTGCTCTGCTTTTTAATTGGTCGACCACCTCGCCGCCGCCGCCGCCGGCTGGATCAGCGATCCAAGGCTACACGACAGGGCTCGACGGAGTCGTGTCGTTCTTCATCGCCACACCACCACCACGCCTCGCCGTGACGCACGTCAAATTAGCCACCAGCCGAGAACAGGAGATTCATACGATCGAGAAACTAGTCAGTAGGGGAAAAATAAAAATGCGGCCGGCCGGATCAGCGATCCCAAGAACAAGATGCATGGAAGCACAGGCATGGTTTTACTTACCGGATCGATCCAATCGACGGCCCCCCGCTTGGCTCTCGATCGTTCATCACTCTCCCGCCACGCCACGCCACGCCACGACACGCAGTCGCCAAGCTCGCCCAAGTCGCCAAGTCACACGCGCAACCGCACGCGGCTCCGTGACCATGGTCTAATATTTATAGGGGGAGGTTGGAGACAAGAGAGGGCGTTTGAACTTTGAGAGGAGGGAGATGTTAGGCGGGAACAAATGAAAATTTCGGCGGGTTGTTATCTCCCACGCTGCTGCGTATCCGGAGCGATCGATGGCTGAGACGCAACGATGTCACGGATTGGTGACATGGAGTTACCCAACAATCAGGGATAAATAATAATTGCTCGTCTATAACTAATAGGGAAAGGACTCCTACTAATACGCTCTATTTGACTCTAGATGGCATGGTGAAAGGCGGGGCTGGTGGTTATTGCTGGAATATAATATACGCCCGGATTTGTTCTAAAATCACGTCAGATTGCTAAACGTTCCATAAATAAAGCATTCGGGAAACACCCTTACCCCACGTCCCGCCTAGGATGGGTCTTCCGTGGATGCTTGGTAAAAAGTGTGCCTAGATAGTTATTTCGCTTGTCTCTCGGGCTGATGCGCGTCTGGAGCGATCAACAGCAGAGATTTAGCGACGGATTGGTGACATGCAGTTACCAAAAAATCGGGCTAAATGATAATGCTAGTCTAACTAATAGGGAAGGACTCTAATCATATGCCGTCTGCGCTCCTCTTCTATCCATGGATAACCTCGTAAAAGGTGGGTCTGGGTAGTTATTTACTCAGAATAGAATATACGCTGGGATTTGCTCTAAGATCACGTCGGCTTACCAACACAGCCTGTAAACAAAGTATATCTAATCGGAACGTCACCTGTTTCTGTACCATGGATGGTTCTCTCGATGGCTCGGTAAAAAATGGGAATGTTATGCCATAATCTGCACTAAAATCAGCCGGGATTGCCAAATCAGAGCAGCATAGAAAACGTACTTTCTATGTTAGTACCTACTTGCGGTAAACCATCTTCTTTCTTTGTACTAATAAATGTACGAATCAAGAAAAAAAATTAACACGACAAGCACTTTTTTCTTAAAAACAATTACCGCTCTTTATTGATCAATCATGGCGTTTAAAGGAATACAAAGTCCTACGTGAGGTTGTTAGAGCCAAACTCTTCGTTTGATTTCTCGTTCCGAGCTAGTCAACGAGCTTTCTCAGTGTGGGTTCATGCCTAAACACACCATCGAGAATATGCGCGCCATCTCATTGGTCTCCCTCGTAATCACACCATAAGCTCCAAAGTAGGGCTGTTTCAAGTTGTTGATGACTTCCAAGGCAGTCTGTATTGTGCCTCGGTTGGTGACTTGGAGCCATGTCTGATGGATAAGGAAGGATCTGCCTAACCGGCCGGAATTCTTGGACATAAATCCCGTAATTTTGTTCTTTATTCTTATATTAGCTGTAACACTCCCTGATTGAGCAGCATCTTTTCACAGGGTACCGTCCCATTATTTTCCATGCACCTAGCTTACCAAAAAAGGTTAGCATTAGTTCTCGTGTTCCTATGTTTCTCGTCCGTTACGGTCAAAATGAGCGATAAACTAGCACTAGCACGTCGACCTCGGTCAGCGCCACCAGGGATCTTATCAGCGATGAACTACCACACTGCAGAATAGTCACGACCAGGGAGAAGAACTGACACCAAAACAGTACTGTGAACTTCACACGCACAAAAGCTTAATCCATGCAACAGCACAGCAACATCCCAGTTTGATCTTGAAGTCACATGTTAGTCACATCAAAGCTAAAGAAACTAGATAGAACATGACAGTTCTGGTGCTAATAATCAGAGAAGAGCAACACAAGATAGTACCAACCATCGCCATATCACATACTTCCAGGTCTTAATATTCCAGGCTCGGTTGGAATAATTAGCATGAGCATAATTATTCCTTTTCTTAGATCACACATCAAAAAGTTGGTAATACAAGTGCATACAGCACGACACTTGCGACATCTAAATATAGGAGAATTTCAACTCGAGACTCGGCAAATTTAAATGCGAGTTAACATGTGCAAAGGAAGCAACTACACTAGTAACTACTACAGCGCTTCTGCTTTGGACGATACTTGTCACTCTGGACCAATATTACAACTGAAGCACTAGTACTACATAACAGGCCATGGCCAGCGCCCAAGGGGAGCTGCGACATGCTAACATGCCCATTTGAAAGGCCCAGATAAAAGACTAACATGCTATCTACCAGCAATGCTCTTGTTCATGCCACCCGGCAGCTTGCAGCTTCCTGGACGTCCTCTTCCAGCGTGTCTTTGGCAGCAGCAGCATGTCATTACTCTCTTGCTTCGGCTGGCTCCTCCTACATATCACATATAAAGGTGAAGATGATCATTCCATCGGATGCCAAGAAATGCTGCAGGTATGTTTTATCAATTACCTAGCAGGTGTGTACATGCATGTTTTCTGTTTCCTCTTCTACAGGTAGAAAATAGTTCATTGCATGATGTTTTTGTACGGAATTTCTAGACGAAGTACCTACTTGAACTGAGTTGGCATGCATGTTTTCCCATTGCCAAGATCTTATATGATGATGCATGGATATACCTTCAGGAAAAGTTAGTTAGCATCAGCAGACACACATGCACATCATTTGAAGTGTGATATCATCCAAACTTTCCCAGACCAGAGAAGCGCTGTCGCATCTCAGCTTACCAAATTTAAACTTATCTAATTGATAAATCTATGCTGATCATAATTTGGTATCTATGCTGATCATAATAAATTAAAAGGAACAAAATATATAAGACATAGTCGATTCTGTTTTGAGCTTATCAAATTGATGAGAGTGATCCTAGGCAATTGGGGGACTATCTCCTAGTCAGCTGAGAAAATCTCCAAAGCAACACAGAATTACAAATAATCATCGCTCGATGGACAGAGCACCGAGTAACCATGGCGTGATGGCCATGGTATCACATAGCATGCACAGGAGACAAGGGCAGAACCAGAAACTCAAGTAAAACATGGGAGACAAGAACAGTGAACCTACTGTCATTGCACGGCAGCAAAGGCGGTTCGAAGTCGAGGACCTGCCAGGAGGCACACCCGCCGCCATCGCATCCACCTCTCCCCAGAGTCGCATCCAACCACCGCTGGTCCAACAAGGCTCGGCCATCGCCTCCATGCACAACAATAGACATATCAACAAAGGCGTGTCACATCCACATGACACAAGAAACAAGATGTACTAGGCTAGGTCAGGCAAGGATTGTTCAATCGGTGACAATTATATGAGTTTTCATACATATACTTCACGCGAAACTTCCTAGGTATCCATCTAGATTGTTCAAGTCATATCAAATAAACGGCAAGAGACCCAACGCTACTGTTTGATGCTTAATGTGCACACCAACCACTAAGATCACTACTACTAGAGGCCAAGTTGATCAACATTGAGTGTTCAATTTGTTATCTCACAACATTCGGTCAACATGGACTAATCCAAGCTTTAGCATCCAGTCGACATATTACTCACAAACTGGATTGCACAATCCAAAGCTACAAACTATTCTAAGCATCGCAGGACAGTGCCAGATAATAATAACAAAGCTTAAAGTTTCACTATGTTAAGCATAATAGCAGACACTGAAGGAAGCAGGATGCAAATATTAATCAATATTGTTAGCATCATGACATGCTTGGAAGCTCAACAACAATGCCTCCCAACTGCGTAATGATGGATGCAATACACTAAAGCTACCCTGAACCTAGCAAAATGTGACATTTCACCCTAGTGTAACCAATAGTACACACATGCATGACAAGTCTAAGCATATAGGACCCAGCATAAATCAAAAATCTAGAACTCACCTGAAGAGGTGGTGGCGCCGTTGCCGAGGTAGTTGAAGCCGAGGGTTGGTCCACGAGGCACATGAGGCCACGGCCAGCACAGCAGCAGCACCACTGAAGTCAGAATGGCCAGGCGTCGCTCCTGGAATAGCTACTGCTCCTCCTGTGAGACGATGCAATGTTCAAGTTAGTTAGGAGCAAGTCCTATTGGATGTTGCATACAAGTGATTGAAGCTAACCAACAGAGCAACTACCACCAAAAATAAGACAGAAACTACCAATCTTCATTCATTTATATACCAGCATCATGCTTTAACCAAACATGCATCATGCATGGCAATATATACAGAACCAAACAGAGATTGGGATAGATCAATCAGACATATTAACTAGGACATTCAACATAGCTCGCCACAAAGGCGGAGCACAGAATCGCCACCGCCCGAAGCCCGTGTTACGACAGAGAATGTAGCTCGCCACAGAGGCGGAAGCCTACCAGCTCACATGTGGCATGGAAGACCACAGCTAGACATGCACTACTGACACCAGTATGCTTTGAACCTGACAAATATACAGGTTTAATCACTAACAAACCAATAAAAAAATGTATACATCTACTGCCTATGCACACAAGTTTTAAAAATGATTTCCATCTTCCATACATGTACACTTTATCCACTGCTAACACATTCTACAGGAAAAAGAAACAAAAGTTAGCAAAAGTATACGGAGGAGAACTTCCCACGAAATTGCTATTTGAGAATCAAGAAACTGATGTAACAAGAAACACAGAAACTGAATCAAGGATTGGCTGACGATTCCATTACATGGCATGATTTGTTGTACTAATAATAGTACATGTAAAGAATTACAAAAGTTCCTTAAAGGTAAAAAGGGCATAGCTAATTGCCAAAGTCAAAATTGTCACAGGTGAGTAATAGTATGCATTTGGACACTGATACTAGCATAAACACAGCAAGTTCTAATGGATGTTGACGCAGAGCAACCACCACCAAGTTAACCCACAGTTAAACTATCAAACAATGATAACATAAGGCCAATGCATCCAGCAAATATAAGCCTAAACTTACAAGTGGCTAAAAAACAATTATTGATTATTTCCAAGACAAGATAATTTGCCACTCTTCATTCATTCATAACGCAACAACTCACTTTAACCAAGCATGCATGGGAATATGTACTGAACCAAACAGGGATTGGCCTCACCGATAGATTGATCAGACCTGCTAAATGGGACATTCAGCATGGCACCCCATGAAGGAAGGCGGGAAACAGAATCCCCACAGCTTGATGGCTGTGGAACCACACGGAATGTAGAAGAGTAAGAAGGGAACCCGAGGAGCTCACCGGAGAGGGGCGTAGCCGGGACAAAACGTCACCACCACCGCGGTTGCGGCAAGACGGCTGGAGCCAAGGAGGTAGACCCAGTCATGGTCCAGCCGAGTCTACCACGTGAGAGGCCACAACCAGCCAAGCAGCATCTCCGCCGGGAAGGCGACGGCCAGGTCATGCCTGACCGGAACACAGATGGCCACTGGTGTACACAAGAAGAATATAAGGAACTTTCAGTTTAGCTTGTAAGAAGATAATACAAGGAAAAGGTTACCGCCCAGTGATCTTAAATGTTAATGGCATAGCAAGTTTACATATTTATACATAGGATAGTTAAATCGCAGCCTGCCAGGTTTAAACTCTCATCATGCAACCATAGAATGTGAAAGAAAGGTATTTGAGATGTGAGCTAGGTACGAGCACCAAAACAGAACAACGTTCCAGCAGAGCTCACAGTTGTCACGGCACGACGATACAACATAAAAATGAACGTCCCCATCTATCTATGTTAGATAAAAAGGAGGCACTATTGGGTGCCGATATTGACGAGCTCTGATTAAACTTGGACCGGGTCGCACTAGATGGACAAAGTATCAATTTCACAGCTCACAAAAGGCCATATATACAAGGCAGCCACTGGTGGTGTAGGTAAATAAATTCAGGACAAGTGTGTGTGCAGAGTAACTATACGTATCCAAACTTGTGTCAGAACACAGGATATTCATAGCACTACCCTATTCCTGGCAGTTGGCAACAACATACAGAACAGCAAACCAGCAGGGTTGGATACCTCGATTCACGCCATAGATGCTATCGAGCGTGTCCGTCCCTAGCTGCAGGAAGCAGCATCCGTCCATAGGTCGTCGACGAGCAGCAGGCATGATAACCCTCCCTAGAAAATCAGATATGTAAGTGCAAAAAAATACAGGAGTAGAGTGGATAGCAATGGGAACAAAGAAGAAAAAGATGGCGAGCTTCTCAACGCCGGCCTGGATAGAGTATCTTGCCCTACTAGTGATTGCTTATACAGAGTAGCTTGCTTAGTTTTTGTATCTTACAAAAGCTTTTCACGACTCATGAGTAGTGACACTTGACAAAAAAAATGTTAATAGGTACATGCACTGTTATACAAGCACATTTTTTAGAGACTGTGAAAGTGAAATCAAGTACGGTATGATTGTAGTGAAAAGCAAAATCCTTAATCAGATCTTCAAAATATACTCATCTGTGGCATTTCGCAAGCAATGTCCACTTCCAGAACTCCAATTGACTAGCAAACCGTGACGATTCTTTGAAACTTGTAATACTATCTACCTCAGAAGAACATTTTCATTATTTATGGACTACAAAAGGATAATCAGTGTTTGGGACAGGAAACAGGAAGATAAATTGGAATAGAATAGATGCATTGCAAACACATTAAATATGCACACAGATATTTACTTAGAAAATGGTGGGTTTTTTAGGTTGTTCTAGATCATGGCATGTATCTGCTGCTACTGCCAGAAATGACATCTAATAGGGGCATGTGTCTGCGTGCAGGTACCTGCGGTCTTGGTCGGTGTGGACTCACTTGCGGACCCTGGCCCGAGGCCTTGCAGAAGCACCTCGAGCGGTGGTCAAGAAAGCATCCTGCCGCAGCTCTCGGTGGACGCCAGCATCATCAGCTCCTCCCGCAATAGTTGTGGCGCCGCCTTGCTAGTCCTCGCCCCTGCCCTTGGCCCTCGACCAAAGACAGGCACGAGGGCGACCATGTGGGTATGTGGTGTACTCCACAGAGCCACCAGGAGGGGCACCGGTCCGGCATCAGTCACACGGGGCCATCAAGTGTGCTGCGACGTAAGGGGCATTTCAAAGAGTTCAGTGTCAGGAATTCTAAAGCATAAGCAAACAAGTAGGACAACCACTGAATTAGAAAAACGGAAGGTCTGTTCAAGTACTAGCAGAACAAATATTTAACAAACCAGCTAGTAATATGCAAGACATGTTTCTATCCACTGTAATTGAAAAAGCAAACAGCAAAGCAGCCTAAACAGGTTTGCATATATGGAGTTCTTAAGCATAGACAAACATATTTTTGCTACATCTCACATATTATTAGAAGAGAAAGGAGGATAATTATGCACATCACATATAGTGATCATAGGAAGAGCAATACTACACATGGAAGTTCATGCACGAGTAGAAGAAACAGTAGATCTAGAATTCTAGCATAAGCAAACAATTAGCATGCATGAATGTCAATATTAGGAACAGAGTTACAACATGTTGGCCAAAGCATTAAATAGATGGTCAAATTCGTCAATTCCTATAGTAGGTCATTTGTCATAAATAAACCCTTCCTCAGCATGACAACCAAATTTCAGTACAATTTGAGCAGAATATCATCATAAGGTGGATATAATATTTGCAAGTTTTGTCAACTATCAAACCGTGCTCTGGGCTAGAAAAAATCATCATATGGTGGATATAAAGTTTCGAATTGACTGAACAAGCAACCAAACAATACATCGGGTTCAAACAACAGTGCAGAAATCTAACACATCAAATACTGGAAGATAACAACGGACAGTTGAAACACTATCACAATACAAGTTAATATGTTCAAAGTTACTAGTGGTAACAGGACAGCAGCCTAGCATCTGTCCTTATTCAGGAACTATCAAAAGACACCAATGTATCATCTGGTATAGTGCATCAGCTCAATGGCTGGAGCACGTAGAGGAGGAGAAGGGGGAGGAACCAAGAATTTACACTGAACCACGGAGGCGAAGAAGAAAGCCACCGGTGAACTTGCCACCATGGCAAACAAAGCTATTCGTCCTCTTGATGTCTACACGGGTAAAAGACATGTTAATCAAACTCACGGAGCTCATATACTTGGAATAACGTAAGTACGCTAGCTAAACTTCAAAACCCAGTGCTTTGCATCGCACTACATGATGACATGAGATATAAAAATAGGAAGTGCACTAGTGCTCTAGCAGTACATCTGTACATGTAATTAGAAAACAGGAGCATCATCCTGAGAAAGCAATATTGTATTTATAATCGTAATTACTTAGAAAACATTGAACTGGTCATAATTCACAGTTCAAAAATGTCATAATATAGTACGACCACAACGACCAAATTAATTGTCCTCGTAAAGAAGTACTAAATAGAAAAGATTTGAAAATCATGGCATGGAACATGGACATGGTTTGGTTGTACTGCTACTTGAACATGGCGAATTAACAAAGCGACAGCTAATTTGCATGAGGATATGATAAACTACTCCAATTAAAATCCTATCTCGATGACCAAGGATCATAATTTTATTGCCACTGAACCTAATCTGCATGAGCGACACCTAATTTGCTCTGAATGTCTCATTGATCCACTAGGTGATTAAGAGAAGAGGTAATCAGCACATGACACGCAGACCTAGAACTGACATATTTATACCTCTCCCTCTGGTATGCTCAAGATGAAATTTTCTTTAAATACAAATCTAAAGAATCAACGCATCCTATCACCAATCACACTTTGAAGGTGCTCACAAGTAAAGCTTCAAGTGTCCTGTAATCTTACTTTGAAGCTCCCAGCTGCTCCAATACATGACGGGCTATTGAGCTCCTCGCATAGCCAGCAGCAGAACTCTGAACCTGTGGGAAACGTAGGTGCATATATAACTCTGAATACTCGGCAAACACGAGAAATCTGAAGCTGTAGATTGATGGAACAGGAGACACCACAAAATCTTACATGGACTGGACTCTGTCAGCAGCAACGCCCTCCAATTGAGGGGGTCCGGGCTTGGCATGCAGTCTGAAAAATCCAGAGAAGAGGAAGACTGTCAGCCTGTAGATCGATGGAACGGGAGACATGCACCAAGAAACGCACATCCGAATCCTAGAAGAGAAAAAACAGTACGTACCTTGTCGCCAGACGTGGTGAAGCCGTGTTTAGGGGTCAGATCGATCGGCTGCAGGTGCACCGGACGAACACCAGCGGCGGAAAGCGTCGGGGCGGGTCGACGGCCACCGCATGGCGTCGTGTTGCAGCGAATCGGCGGGGATCTGTGGCGGCGCCGACCGGCCGGAATCCTGGACGGCTAGGGTTTGTCATGGGGCGGCGCACGGGAAGCTCCACGCCGTGGAACCGAGAGAGGAGGAGGAGGCGGTGTCGTGGCGGTGGTCGGCGGCGCGACGAATCTCCGGAGCCGGCCGGGATCGACCGGTGACGGGAGGCGGCGGAGAAAAGGTTGGGATCGACCGGTGACGGGAGGCGGCCGCTCGTATGAATGAAGAAAGAAAGAATGCGACTAGAATGATTTGTTCTGTTTGCTTCCATTTTTTCGGCCTAAAATTTCGCCCCGTGTCGTTTGGGCCTAAAATCTCGCACAGCGTCGTTTCAGCCCGATACCAAATCTTTGGCGGTGCTTTCAAATCTTTTCATCCCGAATTTTCGTTTGGCGCCCAAAACTCGTGTCCTGTGCTAGTACGAATCAAACTGTCACAATACCAAATCTTTGATTTGGCGGTGCTTTCAAATCTTTTCATCCCGAATTTTCGTTTGGCGCCCAAAACTCGTGTCCTGTGCTAGTACGAATCAAACTGTCACGTACACGCATTGACTCCATGCATGCCCTAGGTCGGATCGAATCAGCTCTACACTGGTTAGGAACCGACTAAATTCAGGACAGAATGAGGCGACCTTTTTGTATGCCGATGTCGTTCAAGACCTGGACGATGACCTTGCTCGCATCGTGGCTTGGTGGCTACAGCCTCCACGGCGGTGCACAAAAGTCGTACCGCAATTTGTCGGCCCAACGCGCGACCGTGGACCGGCAAGTTTGACAGAGTTGTGCACACCTTCCAATCGATGCACGCGCGCTCCCGTGATGAGCAGGCGATATGCGCGACCTCTCTCGTCAACGAGGCTAGTACCTGCCGCCGAGAAGAGAGAGCGGCGGCGGCGACCTGCAAGCGATGAGAGTTATTGTGTCGATTGAATCAGGATATAGCGAGGAATGTGAAGGGAGGAGGCCACCGGTGGGAGATTAACCCTAACTGTAACGGGCTTCGACCCAATAACGGACGTCGTGGATCAGTAAACCACATAGCTAGATTTTCCTATTATTGAATAGGTTTTCCCTCCAAATGTGCAATAAGACGCCTAGAAAATTTTCCTAAATAAATTTCTTCGAACCAGTCAAACAATTTTCACATGCAGTTAAAGACCAACGAAACTTAATTAGGTAAAACTAACCAAAGTAGTACGAGATGTAAGAAATTGTGGAGCGAATCATGCGAGAGCTCTTAATTAGAAATGTCATCCTGGACCCAGGCGCTACAAGTAGCGAAGCGGCTCACGACGAGTTGTGGATCCCATATTCGATATGTCTTGCCGCTAACTACCATATACGTATATACCCGTGGCGACTCCACATACCCTAAGCTCGGTCAAAGAGTGATTTTCCATGGCCCCTACCGCTAAACTACGTCATTAATCTGGAAGCATATCTCACCATCGCCCCCGACCTCGCCCCACAAGCCCGTACAATACATTCTGAACTTGACCAGCCTCGTCAGCAGAAAATAAAGGTAGATCTTAGTTGTTAGACAACCACGACTTGTTTAAAAGATGATGTTTGAGAATATTTTTCCACTCTTCCATGAAGGTTTAGAATGGCCCATCTCGGATATCTTCAACAGGGTGATAAAAAAAAGGGGGACAATTTAAGCATGTTATAAAATGTTATTTTATGCTTACAAAATAGATAATGTATATTTGTTATGTGTTGTAGACGTCGGATTTGTTCATTAGCCAATGGGGACAAGACGCCAAAATTGTGATTTTTCCGTGACCTCTCAATATTGGGGGGGGGGGGGGGGGGGGTTTAACTGTCATTTCATGGATGGAATAATACCACACGAATGAAATGATACATGAAACGTACGAGAGGTAAAACAATCTCTCCTAGCAGAAAAATAATAATACTAATAACACACACCGATGAAATGATACATGAAATGACGGATAATAATTATCTTGTGTATGAACACACATACACATGTGCACGCTAGTGATGCACGTATATACTCCACGTAGCTAGGTAGCTAGATATAGACGTCTAGTAGCTACCGGCGCGATTGTATGAAATCCACATGCATGAGGACGCGCGCTGTAGTCGGAGACGTGCGCGTCCGAGACGAACGACGGTTGTCACGATCGAGCTTCATTAACTAGTAAACTCCACTTGCATGAAATCCACGTGTGTAAAGTAATACTATAAATCGTTGTTAGTTTCATGATCTCGATCATCCCTCTTGCATGGTTAATTAATTTTCGCTTTTCTTGAAATTATGGCCATTTGTCTGTCTTTTTCCAGAAAATATTACCATTTTCGTTGAAAATGTTAATATCGATTCATGGAGGAGTTAGGGACTTTCTCACAAAATGTCTCCATATTCGGTCCATGAAATGCCCATTATCGCAAGGCCATTTGCATAAATCCAGTGTACAACATTAACGCTGATGTTAGTTACAAGATTGGAAACACTAGGTCTACAACAAAGGTTATTGCCGATGTTGAGAAAATGGTAAGCGTCGTAGCCGTAGCTCTGCGACATAAGATGTACTGGAAATTGGTACCGCTCGAAGCACCACGGTAGCGATGTGTGCCCATCCTCTACCATTTTTTGTGTAAAATAGATGAAAGTTCATTCCTGTTAGTTAAAAGGTGCTCGAGGTTTTGTTGTAAGTTGGATGCTCCAATTCTTTCACAAGTTGTGTTTTTTTTTAACTTAACTGATAGTAGGCTGAAGCTCATCTAAATTGTTGGAAGTTTTCTCTGTTAAAATATATGTACGTGTAGAGATAGAATAGGACTTTAGAGATATAATCTTATAATCCAAGTCTCTACACATTATGAACTCCTATATATATACTCTATTAATTAGGGTCATGGCAATAAAACACAAATATTAGGGTTCCACAACTTTCGAAATTCTCTACATAAATATTGAAAGTTGGCGTTGAATTTTATTGAGATCTTCTTTTTTGAAGTTCGGCAAATGTCCTTCTAATTAATGAATGCGCGGTTCGATGCCTAGAGGGCACGAAGACCAGCAGCTTAGCGGAAACCGCCGTTTGAGGAGCAGAACACTGCGCCTCTAGCTACCTGCAGGTTCCATAATTTCATTCACGTACAGCGCGTGCTAAGCTACCTCGATCCATCACACAATGCACTGCCTGGTTCCATAATTTCATTCACGTACCTACCTACTCTTTCGAAAAATTGCACGTACTCTAGAACCATGCACTGCATGCATGGATCAATACTTCAGTTTTGGAGCTTACCACGGAGCTGCACGATAACGTGCTCTCGCCACCACTCCATGGACAGTTGACTAGGATTCAGTTACTACACACAAGACCCAATTTCTCCTTTGTTGGTGTTATTTTTTTAAGCTAGGGGACATCTATTGCCTATGGTTTCATGTGTCTTCTCGTTTTCTCACGCTATTACTTTATGCATGGAATCTACCATTATTTCGTGGGAGGTCGTGGGCTGTACAAAGGTGTCACAGAAAATCACTATCATGACGGGTTCCCCCCCGTTTTAAAGTGATATAGCGGACTACTTTGGGTTTCCCCGCCCGATGTTATGGGCACGTCTGTTTGATCTTTTCTCGCCTATTTTTCGTGGGTTATAGCATACTTCCATTAGTTTGAATTTTTTCAACAAGAGGTTGTCCCTACATCAATCTTGTGTTGTTGATGGCCCACTAGATGTCATTCATACAGCGATCTTGTGCCAGATAGCCACAATTGAAAGCGACGACACATATGTGTCGATTGTCATCAAGACCGGCAACGTTTCATATGAGGTACCATGTCCATTGCATTGCCAGGTTCATCAAACTATTTCTACTATTTCTCTAGGTTTGCATATGTTTTTTCTCCGAATGAAAGTCATGCTCGGCCCCTTGGTACTTGCGCCACATAAAGATTGATCTATAAAAGGTTGTATTTAAGTAGTCTGACAGTGATGTTGCTAGGTTTGGCATTGCTCGAGGTGTTCTTCTCTTGCTCGGCGATCGACATCCTCGATTGAATGGCTCGACAAGAGGCACAAATGAAATCCGACACGCGAGAGTGTTCTTGGCGACGAACGTCGTGTAAGGTAGAGCGCGAGCGATCGAAAACTTTGACGCTGACCTAACAACGTCGTCGCAAAGGGCTTTGTCGAGTGTCTGAGTTTTGACACTCGGTATGGGGCTTAAGATAGGCAAAGGGCTTAGGATAGTTTTTGTAGAACGCATTTAGCTAGCTATCTACATCTACATGCATGCATCGTACAAGGTGGTGATAACCAAAATATCCGAGGGAGCAATCAGTGGATTTTGTTTAGCGAGAAAATCCCGCGCGGGAATTTTGGCGCCAGCCAAAACAAATCAAGACCCAGCCCGACCCATTCTTCTCCCCGCGCCGCCGCCTCTGCTCTCCGCTGCAGCCCCTGGTCGCCTGTCCATCCCGGCCGGCTCCGGCGAGTCCTCGCGCTGCGGACCACCGACCCAGCCCCTCCTCCTCCTTCTCTACCGATTCCACGGCGTGGAACCACCCAATCGCAACCCCACCACAAACCCTAGAACCCAAGATCTTGGGGCGTCCATGGCGGCGGCGGCGGGTGGCGGTGGCGCTGCAAGGCGACCGACAAGAGGATCGCGCGGAGCCGATGTGGCCTGCAAGCAAAGCCGTGGCCCTGGGAACCCTCACCGACGCCGGCGGCCCCAGGACCTTGGGCGAGCGCGTCCGGCCGACGCCGATGGCTGCATCAGCTCTGGTCGCCGCCGATGATGAACCTCTGCACGCCGGACGTCCTGCAGGATCTGAAAACCACCACAGCCCCAAGGTCCAACTCTTTTCCTTCCATTCATATCCACTCTACTCCTATTATTTCCTCTTGCAATCTTGCACTTACATATCCGATCTGGAATCAAAGGGATCTCGCTCGTGCCTGCTGCTGCTGATTGCCGGCCCACGACCTGCAGACGAATGCTGCTGCTAGGTCGGACCCACCGCCGTCCTCGCTGCTAACCACCGGCATCACCATCACCGACGCCAGGTTGGACCTATGTACGCTTGCTGTCCATCGTGTGTTCTTGCCATGTGCCAGGAGCAGCAGGTCACTGAAACGTTGCTGATAGGAACATCTCGTGTCTTGAGGATATAGATGCTGCTGTTACTCTGCACCACGCAGGAGCAGCGCACTTTGTTCTGCCTAGACCACCGCTTTGTGTTTCACTGATTAGATTGATTAACTGCTATGTATATTCCATAGGAAAATTTCTAATTCTTGTAAACACTGACTATTTGAGGATTGAACTGAAAGCTTAGTTCTGACCTCGCGTTTTTCTTCTTGCCGGATCATTTTCAACTGAATGCTCAACATGTTCTATTGGCAGATGCCAAGTGACGAACAGGAGCCCCGGTCGCCACGATGCCTCCCGCATCACCAGCCATCCGAGTGCTCTCGACGAATGTGTCCGTGCCACTGCTGTCCTGTGACGGTGCAACGCTTTGACCTCATTGCTCCGACCAGCTCGCTTCCCCGAGTCCGGCGAGGCCGCGGAGGGGAGAGCCCACCAGCACACGACGAGATCCATATAAACAAGGTGAGACCCCTCATCCCTCGTCGTCTCCTGTTGCAGGACGAACCCATCTTGCAGGACCTCTTGTCCACCTTTTTGCTGATCCAAAGTGTCGGGTATTCTACGTATTTTGCTGCTGCAGTAACCTCCTCTCTTCTGATTCGAATCTTATAGATATGAAATTCCAGAATTATTTTCTTGTCTACTATACCTTCTAGCTACCTTGTCGTAACAACGATGTAGCTGCTAGATATATATGCTGGTATGTTGTCAGACAAGCACGTATTGGAATTATTTTCTTATGTATGATAAACACTTGAGTAACTTGTTCTACCCATATGAACCTGCTAGGTCCTGACTCCTCTATCCATAACCGTGAACTAATTACAATGCTCTGTCACTCGCTCATATGAGCTTAGCCACCACCAATAGGTATATTATTTATTAGGCAAAATCAGATGGTTAGAATGAAGCTTTTCTTGCTTACTTTGACGTATATATACTGCTGGGTCATTCATATCACTCAATTACTTGTTTTGATTTAATCCCGTTTGAAAATTTTCATCACATGTATGACCACCCTTCTCTAAATTTGATAATGCTTGAAGAGTTACTTATGTCACATTTATGGCCTCCTATATCGACAATAAAACTTTGATCATGCTTGAAAAGATTTCACCATATAATAATTATCAAATTTATTCTGTAATTTGAGTGCATCCCATGCTTGAAGTTTTTACTCCAGGATTTGGAAAAGTGCCGCCAAAGTTCCCTGTTTATCGATCCTTTCATCCGCAGAACTAACATGTACCCTGTTTTCATATTTTGACCAGTGTTTTGTTGTACACTTATATCTTGTAATCATGTCACTGCAATGAGCCAGTCAATACTTGTCACGTTCAGAACCAGCCATGTTTTGTATATGAGCTGTTAAATACATATGTTCTTAATTCGAATCGTCTTGCTGTATGCAGGCAGTAACATGCGGAAATGGTGATGGGCTGACCGTGTCCGGCCACCGCAGATGGCTGCATCAGCTTTGGCCAGTTCTCCTACTTGTTCCCCATCTCCACCACCTCCACCGCCACCCTCATGTACGGCTTGTTGTGCGAGACAGAGAGGTGAGCGGGAGGATCTGCGCCGCTGCCACTCCACGCGCCCTCCTGCTCGCACCCCTGCCCCGACCCAAGGCCGTCTCAAGGTGATGGATTCACTGTCGCCCTTACCTGTGATATAATACATGCTTGAACTTGTCCTATAACTGACACTAGACAGTGCGGACCGTACGTAGTATGCTACATATATTAATTAGGGTATCTTGTGTGTGCTTGCGTACAACACAAGTCCGTTCGTGAGGTATCCTTCATTCTTCCGATGTACAACACAACCCGATGTATGTTCACCAAATCTACATGTCCTGGCATCACTTGGATTACCTTAATTTTGTGCCAATGTGTACGTATAAGTATTTGTGATATCCAAGGTATTGGGGTTTTAATTATCATCTGTTCATCACACTTCCGGCTGATACATCTTTTTAGTACTTACTTCTCTTAGCATCGAATTTGGTGCTCATGTAAGCCATAGGCAGAAATTGCAGTCCTTTGGAAATGTTGTGTTATATATTACTTGCTGCCAAACACTGAGAGATCGTGTGCAAACTGTAAAGGGCGATCCGATAAATAAATAATCATGTCTTTATATACTAGATATGCTATGGTCTTACTGCTGCTGTATGTAACTTTCGTTTCATTCTCTTGCGTTGTGACAAACATGCTATGTTGGCGACGTCGGAGGTAATTGTGTCTAAAAAGCTGCTCTGTGTTGTTTTGATGCTTATTTTCATAAATACCACGAGATGAGTCGTGGTTTGGTCTGCTGATGTTTTTCTACAGGGCGATCTGTAGAAATAATCCATCTTTCACCTTTTTTTCTGGATCGCACGTGGTTTGGTAATGCTCATATGACTGTCTGCATCATGTTCTTGCTCTTTACGAGGAATATGTTAGGGGGGAGTTTGTTTGTGTCTTTAGGTGGTGCTCTGGGCCTTGGCCTTCGTGACAGACCCTGTGAGCTATCAGTTGTTGATCATGTTATCCTTTTGGACATGTTTCTATGCCCCAAGGTTTGTCTCTGTTAAGGATTTAGGAATTGAACTACTTGGGAGTTGATGATTTTAGCAGCTTGTAAATGCTTCAGCAAACAATTTGTATATTGTTATGCCCTGTTCCTGGTATTGGCTTCATGCTAAGTTTTTTAATGACAATAAGAGGAAGATTGTGTAGTTGTTTCCATCTGATATATTTCACCTTGTTATTTTCCACTTCACACTATTTTAGTTTGATTAAATTAATTAGCACATTGTCATCTATATATCACTAAATATGAATAAGTATAGACATAGTTTACGCCTTGAGACACATAGGATTAGATTAAAAGTACAAAATGAAACATTTCTATCTCTAGCTAGCCCGGAATCTAGAAAAAGATATTTCAATTCTAAAGAAAACCTGAATATTTCTCAGTCGATATGTAATAATTTTTCCTAAATATCTGTAAGTTGTCATTAATAATATGATACATATTCAGCTATGTGGAAAAAGTGTGGTATCGTCCATGTCAAAGCTGTACAGAGTCTATTGAATTTTTTGAGAATTTAAAAAATTAAACATGCGAAATTTAGTACTCCCTCTCCGATCCCTAATTAGTGTGTTTAGATGTACAGAATTTTATACTGTCCTAGTACTCTCTCCACGACACTTTCTGCGGACCCGAGATAGTACTAGCAACGAACTGAAAAATAAGTAATTGACTCTCTCCGTTATTCAAAATAAGGCGTATAATTTTTATCTGAAGTGAAACAACGTATTGTTCGATCAAGTTTATGAAACAGTGCAGACAATTATAGTACTATTATATAGAGATAATACAAAATATATATTTCATGATGTATCTAATTAATATTTACTTATTTTACGTTATAGAATGTTGAGATTAATTTCTCAGAATTTGGTCAAACTTTATATGATTTAAAAATTTACACCCTTTCTTTAATTACCAAACCGATGTAGTACTTACCAGGCAGAGGCCAATGATCATTTTATCGGTATAGACTTGTGGCTCTGTCTTCTGCAGAGTGAAAAGCAGAGCAATTATGCTTTTTTCCTCGGCTACACTTCCGCCGTCGTCCAGCTTCCGCCGCTCCGCGTCGATCAGACGCTCGCTCGTCTCGTTTGTTTATTTGACGCTCGCTACGAGAAACAAAAAGCAGATCGAGACGAGTTGCGCGTCCCGTTCCCTCGCACCAAAAAAAGCGATCGATCGGACTTGATGAGCTACTACTATACGCGGGCCGGGGAAACAAAACTATACATCTGCCCATCGATCCATCCAGACGAAAACAAGTCTTGCTTCCATCCGTACTGGAGTAGTATATTTCTTCTTGTACACAAGAACCGATCTAGAAAACAGGATGATGCCTTGCATTGGGGCGTGGAAAAAAATGAATTCATTACCTGCTCTGCTTTTTAATTGGTCGACCACCTCGCCGCCGCCGCCGCCGGCTGGATCAGCGATCCAAGGCTACACGACAGGGCTCGACGGAGTCGTGTCGTTCTTCATCGCCACACCACCACCACGCCTCGCCGTGACGCACGTCAAATTAGCCACCAGCCGAGAACAGGAGATTCATACGATCGAGAAACTAGTCAGTAGGGGAAAAATAAAAATGCGGCCGGCCGGATCAGCGATCCCAAGAACAAGATGCATGGAAGCACAGGCATGGTTTTACTTACCGGATCGATCCAATCGACGGCCCCCCGCTTGGCTCTCGATCGTTCATCACTCTCCCGCCACGCCACGCCACGCCACGACACGCAGTCGCCAAGCTCGCCCAAGTCGCCAAGTCACACGCGCAACCGCACGCGGCTCCGTGACCATGGTCTAATATTTATAGGGGGAGGTTGGAGACAAGAGAGGGCGTTTGAACTTTGAGAGGAGGGAGATGTTAGGCGGGAACAAATGAAAATTTCGGCGGGTTGTTATCTCCCACGCTGCTGCGTATCCGGAGCGATCGATGGCTGAGACGCAACGATGTCACGGATTGGTGACATGGAGTTACCCAACAATCAGGGATAAATAATAATTGCTCGTCTATAACTAATAGGGAAAGGACTCCTACTAATACGCTCTATTTGACTCTAGATGGCATGGTGAAAGGCGGGGCTGGTGGTTATTGCTGGAATATAATATACGCCCGGATTTGTTCTAAAATCACGTCAGATTGCTAAACGTTCCATAAATAAAGCATTCGGGAAACACCCTTACCCCACGTCCCGCCTAGGATGGGTCTTCCGTGGATGCTTGGTAAAAAGTGTGCCTAGATAGTTATTTCGCTTGTCTCTCGGGCTGATGCGCGTCTGGAGCGATCAACAGCAGAGATTTAGCGACGGATTGGTGACATGCAGTTACCAAAAAATCGGGCTAAATGATAATGCTAGTCTAACTAATAGGGAAGGACTCTAATCATATGCCGTCTGCGCTCCTCTTCTATCCATGGATAACCTCGTAAAAGGTGGGTCTGGGTAGTTATTTACTCAGAATAGAATATACGCTGGGATTTGCTCTAAGATCACGTCGGCTTACCAACACAGCCTGTAAACAAAGTATATCTAATCGGAACGTCACCTGTTTCTGTACCATGGATGGTTCTCTCGATGGCTCGGTAAAAAATGGGAATGTTATGCCATAATCTGCACTAAAATCAGCCGGGATTGCCAAATCAGAGCAGCATAGAAAACGTACTTTCTATGTTAGTACCTACTTGCGGTAAACCATCTTCTTTCTTTGTACTAATAAATGTACGAATCAAGAAAAAAAATTAACACGACAAGCACTTTTTTCTTAAAAACAATTACCGCTCTTTATTGATCAATCATGGCGTTTAAAGGAATACAAAGTCCTACGTGAGGTTGTTAGAGCCAAACTCTTCGTTTGATTTCTCGTTCCGAGCTAGTCAACGAGCTTTCTCAGTGTGGGTTCATGCCTAAACACACCATCGAGAATATGCGCGCCATCTCATTGGTCTCCCTCGTAATCACACCATAAGCTCCAAAGTAGGGCTGTTTCAAGTTGTTGATGACTTCCAAGGCAGTCTGTATTGTGCCTCGGTTGGTGACTTGGAGCCATGTCTGATGGATAAGGAAGGATCTGCCTAACCGGCCGGAATTCTTGGACATAAATCCCGTAATTTTGTTCTTTATTCTTATATTAGCTGTAACACTCCCTGATTGAGCAGCATCTTTTCACAGGGTACCGTCCCATTATTTTCCATGCACCTAGCTTACCAAAAAAGGTTAGCATTAGTTCTCGTGTTCCTATGTTTCTCGTCCGTTACGGTCAAAATGAGCGATAAACTAGCACTAGCACGTCGACCTCGGTCAGCGCCACCAGGGATCTTATCAGCGATGAACTACCACACTGCAGAATAGTCACGACCAGGGAGAAGAACTGACACCAAAACAGTACTGTGAACTTCACACGCACAAAAGCTTAATCCATGCAACAGCACAGCAACATCCCAGTTTGATCTTGAAGTCACATGTTAGTCACATCAAAGCTAAAGAAACTAGATAGAACATGACAGTTCTGGTGCTAATAATCAGAGAAGAGCAACACAAGATAGTACCAACCATCGCCATATCACATACTTCCAGGTCTTAATATTCCAGGCTCGGTTGGAATAATTAGCATGAGCATAATTATTCCTTTTCTTAGATCACACATCAAAAAGTTGGTAATACAAGTGCATACAGCACGACACTTGCGACATCTAAATATAGGAGAATTTCAACTCGAGACTCGGCAAATTTAAATGCGAGTTAACATGTGCAAAGGAAGCAACTACACTAGTAACTACTACAGCGCTTCTGCTTTGGACGATACTTGTCACTCTGGACCAATATTACAACTGAAGCACTAGTACTACATAACAGGCCATGGCCAGCGCCCAAGGGGAGCTGCGACATGCTAACATGCCCATTTGAAAGGCCCAGATAAAAGACTAACATGCTATCTACCAGCAATGCTCTTGTTCATGCCACCCGGCAGCTTGCAGCTTCCTGGACGTCCTCTTCCAGCGTGTCTTTGGCAGCAGCAGCATGTCATTACTCTCTTGCTTCGGCTGGCTCCTCCTACATATCACATATAAAGGTGAAGATGATCATTCCATCGGATGCCAAGAAATGCTGCAGGTATGTTTTATCAATTACCTAGCAGGTGTGTACATGCATGTTTTCTGTTTCCTCTTCTACAGGTAGAAAATAGTTCATTGCATGATGTTTTTGTACGGAATTTCTAGACGAAGTACCTACTTGAACTGAGTTGGCATGCATGTTTTCCCATTGCCAAGATCTTATATGATGATGCATGGATATACCTTCAGGAAAAGTTAGTTAGCATCAGCAGACACACATGCACATCATTTGAAGTGTGATATCATCCAAACTTTCCCAGACCAGAGAAGCGCTGTCGCATCTCAGCTTACCAAATTTAAACTTATCTAATTGATAAATCTATGCTGATCATAATTTGGTATCTATGCTGATCATAATAAATTAAAAGGAACAAAATATATAAGACATAGTCGATTCTGTTTTGAGCTTATCAAATTGATGAGAGTGATCCTAGGCAATTGGGGGACTATCTCCTAGTCAGCTGAGAAAATCTCCAAAGCAACACAGAATTACAAATAATCATCGCTCGATGGACAGAGCACCGAGTAACCATGGCGTGATGGCCATGGTATCACATAGCATGCACAGGAGACAAGGGCAGAACCAGAAACTCAAGTAAAACATGGGAGACAAGAACAGTGAACCTACTGTCATTGCACGGCAGCAAAGGCGGTTCGAAGTCGAGGACCTGCCAGGAGGCACACCCGCCGCCATCGCATCCACCTCTCCCCAGAGTCGCATCCAACCACCGCTGGTCCAACAAGGCTCGGCCATCGCCTCCATGCACAACAATAGACATATCAACAAAGGCGTGTCACATCCACATGACACAAGAAACAAGATGTACTAGGCTAGGTCAGGCAAGGATTGTTCAATCGGTGACAATTATATGAGTTTTCATACATATACTTCACGCGAAACTTCCTAGGTATCCATCTAGATTGTTCAAGTCATATCAAATAAACGGCAAGAGACCCAACGCTACTGTTTGATGCTTAATGTGCACACCAACCACTAAGATCACTACTACTAGAGGCCAAGTTGATCAACATTGAGTGTTCAATTTGTTATCTCACAACATTCGGTCAACATGGACTAATCCAAGCTTTAGCATCCAGTCGACATATTACTCACAAACTGGATTGCACAATCCAAAGCTACAAACTATTCTAAGCATCGCAGGACAGTGCCAGATAATAATAACAAAGCTTAAAGTTTCACTATGTTAAGCATAATAGCAGACACTGAAGGAAGCAGGATGCAAATATTAATCAATATTGTTAGCATCATGACATGCTTGGAAGCTCAACAACAATGCCTCCCAACTGCGTAATGATGGATGCAATACACTAAAGCTACCCTGAACCTAGCAAAATGTGACATTTCACCCTAGTGTAACCAATAGTACACACATGCATGACAAGTCTAAGCATATAGGACCCAGCATAAATCAAAAATCTAGAACTCACCTGAAGAGGTGGTGGCGCCGTTGCCGAGGTAGTTGAAGCCGAGGGTTGGTCCACGAGGCACATGAGGCCACGGCCAGCACAGCAGCAGCACCACTGAAGTCAGAATGGCCAGGCGTCGCTCCTGGAATAGCTACTGCTCCTCCTGTGAGACGATGCAATGTTCAAGTTAGTTAGGAGCAAGTCCTATTGGATGTTGCATACAAGTGATTGAAGCTAACCAACAGAGCAACTACCACCAAAAATAAGACAGAAACTACCAATCTTCATTCATTTATATACCAGCATCATGCTTTAACCAAACATGCATCATGCATGGCAATATATACAGAACCAAACAGAGATTGGGATAGATCAATCAGACATATTAACTAGGACATTCAACATAGCTCGCCACAAAGGCGGAGCACAGAATCGCCACCGCCCGAAGCCCGTGTTACGACAGAGAATGTAGCTCGCCACAGAGGCGGAAGCCTACCAGCTCACATGTGGCATGGAAGACCACAGCTAGACATGCACTACTGACACCAGTATGCTTTGAACCTGACAAATATACAGGTTTAATCACTAACAAACCAATAAAAAAATGTATACATCTACTGCCTATGCACACAAGTTTTAAAAATGATTTCCATCTTCCATACATGTACACTTTATCCACTGCTAACACATTCTACAGGAAAAAGAAACAAAAGTTAGCAAAAGTATACGGAGGAGAACTTCCCACGAAATTGCTATTTGAGAATCAAGAAACTGATGTAACAAGAAACACAGAAACTGAATCAAGGATTGGCTGACGATTCCATTACATGGCATGATTTGTTGTACTAATAATAGTACATGTAAAGAATTACAAAAGTTCCTTAAAGGTAAAAAGGGCATAGCTAATTGCCAAAGTCAAAATTGTCACAGGTGAGTAATAGTATGCATTTGGACACTGATACTAGCATAAACACAGCAAGTTCTAATGGATGTTGACGCAGAGCAACCACCACCAAGTTAACCCACAGTTAAACTATCAAACAATGATAACATAAGGCCAATGCATCCAGCAAATATAAGCCTAAACTTACAAGTGGCTAAAAAACAATTATTGATTATTTCCAAGACAAGATAATTTGCCACTCTTCATTCATTCATAACGCAACAACTCACTTTAACCAAGCATGCATGGGAATATGTACTGAACCAAACAGGGATTGGCCTCACCGATAGATTGATCAGACCTGCTAAATGGGACATTCAGCATGGCACCCCATGAAGGAAGGCGGGAAACAGAATCCCCACAGCTTGATGGCTGTGGAACCACACGGAATGTAGAAGAGTAAGAAGGGAACCCGAGGAGCTCACCGGAGAGGGGCGTAGCCGGGACAAAACGTCACCACCACCGCGGTTGCGGCAAGACGGCTGGAGCCAAGGAGGTAGACCCAGTCATGGTCCAGCCGAGTCTACCACGTGAGAGGCCACAACCAGCCAAGCAGCATCTCCGCCGGGAAGGCGACGGCCAGGTCATGCCTGACCGGAACACAGATGGCCACTGGTGTACACAAGAAGAATATAAGGAACTTTCAGTTTAGCTTGTAAGAAGATAATACAAGGAAAAGGTTACCGCCCAGTGATCTTAAATGTTAATGGCATAGCAAGTTTACATATTTATACATAGGATAGTTAAATCGCAGCCTGCCAGGTTTAAACTCTCATCATGCAACCATAGAATGTGAAAGAAAGGTATTTGAGATGTGAGCTAGGTACGAGCACCAAAACAGAACAACGTTCCAGCAGAGCTCACAGTTGTCACGGCACGACGATACAACATAAAAATGAACGTCCCCATCTATCTATGTTAGATAAAAAGGAGGCACTATTGGGTGCCGATATTGACGAGCTCTGATTAAACTTGGACCGGGTCGCACTAGATGGACAAAGTATCAATTTCACAGCTCACAAAAGGCCATATATACAAGGCAGCCACTGGTGGTGTAGGTAAATAAATTCAGGACAAGTGTGTGTGCAGAGTAACTATACGTATCCAAACTTGTGTCAGAACACAGGATATTCATAGCACTACCCTATTCCTGGCAGTTGGCAACAACATACAGAACAGCAAACCAGCAGGGTTGGATACCTCGATTCACGCCATAGATGCTATCGAGCGTGTCCGTCCCTAGCTGCAGGAAGCAGCATCCGTCCATAGGTCGTCGACGAGCAGCAGGCATGATAACCCTCCCTAGAAAATCAGATATGTAAGTGCAAAAAAATACAGGAGTAGAGTGGATAGCAATGGGAACAAAGAAGAAAAAGATGGCGAGCTTCTCAACGCCGGCCTGGATAGAGTATCTTGCCCTACTAGTGATTGCTTATACAGAGTAGCTTGCTTAGTTTTTGTATCTTACAAAAGCTTTTCACGACTCATGAGTAGTGACACTTGACAAAAAAAATGTTAATAGGTACATGCACTGTTATACAAGCACATTTTTTAGAGACTGTGAAAGTGAAATCAAGTACGGTATGATTGTAGTGAAAAGCAAAATCCTTAATCAGATCTTCAAAATATACTCATCTGTGGCATTTCGCAAGCAATGTCCACTTCCAGAACTCCAATTGACTAGCAAACCGTGACGATTCTTTGAAACTTGTAATACTATCTACCTCAGAAGAACATTTTCATTATTTATGGACTACAAAAGGATAATCAGTGTTTGGGACAGGAAACAGGAAGATAAATTGGAATAGAATAGATGCATTGCAAACACATTAAATATGCACACAGATATTTACTTAGAAAATGGTGGGTTTTTTAGGTTGTTCTAGATCATGGCATGTATCTGCTGCTACTGCCAGAAATGACATCTAATAGGGGCATGTGTCTGCGTGCAGGTACCTGCGGTCTTGGTCGGTGTGGACTCACTTGCGGACCCTGGCCCGAGGCCTTGCAGAAGCACCTCGAGCGGTGGTCAAGAAAGCATCCTGCCGCAGCTCTCGGTGGACGCCAGCATCATCAGCTCCTCCCGCAATAGTTGTGGCGCCGCCTTGCTAGTCCTCGCCCCTGCCCTTGGCCCTCGACCAAAGACAGGCACGAGGGCGACCATGTGGGTATGTGGTGTACTCCACAGAGCCACCAGGAGGGGCACCGGTCCGGCATCAGTCACACGGGGCCATCAAGTGTGCTGCGACGTAAGGGGCATTTCAAAGAGTTCAGTGTCAGGAATTCTAAAGCATAAGCAAACAAGTAGGACAACCACTGAATTAGAAAAACGGAAGGTCTGTTCAAGTACTAGCAGAACAAATATTTAACAAACCAGCTAGTAATATGCAAGACATGTTTCTATCCACTGTAATTGAAAAAGCAAACAGCAAAGCAGCCTAAACAGGTTTGCATATATGGAGTTCTTAAGCATAGACAAACATATTTTTGCTACATCTCACATATTATTAGAAGAGAAAGGAGGATAATTATGCACATCACATATAGTGATCATAGGAAGAGCAATACTACACATGGAAGTTCATGCACGAGTAGAAGAAACAGTAGATCTAGAATTCTAGCATAAGCAAACAATTAGCATGCATGAATGTCAATATTAGGAACAGAGTTACAACATGTTGGCCAAAGCATTAAATAGATGGTCAAATTCGTCAATTCCTATAGTAGGTCATTTGTCATAAATAAACCCTTCCTCAGCATGACAACCAAATTTCAGTACAATTTGAGCAGAATATCATCATAAGGTGGATATAATATTTGCAAGTTTTGTCAACTATCAAACCGTGCTCTGGGCTAGAAAAAATCATCATATGGTGGATATAAAGTTTCGAATTGACTGAACAAGCAACCAAACAATACATCGGGTTCAAACAACAGTGCAGAAATCTAACACATCAAATACTGGAAGATAACAACGGACAGTTGAAACACTATCACAATACAAGTTAATATGTTCAAAGTTACTAGTGGTAACAGGACAGCAGCCTAGCATCTGTCCTTATTCAGGAACTATCAAAAGACACCAATGTATCATCTGGTATAGTGCATCAGCTCAATGGCTGGAGCACGTAGAGGAGGAGAAGGGGGAGGAACCAAGAATTTACACTGAACCACGGAGGCGAAGAAGAAAGCCACCGGTGAACTTGCCACCATGGCAAACAAAGCTATTCGTCCTCTTGATGTCTACACGGGTAAAAGACATGTTAATCAAACTCACGGAGCTCATATACTTGGAATAACGTAAGTACGCTAGCTAAACTTCAAAACCCAGTGCTTTGCATCGCACTACATGATGACATGAGATATAAAAATAGGAAGTGCACTAGTGCTCTAGCAGTACATCTGTACATGTAATTAGAAAACAGGAGCATCATCCTGAGAAAGCAATATTGTATTTATAATCGTAATTACTTAGAAAACATTGAACTGGTCATAATTCACAGTTCAAAAATGTCATAATATAGTACGACCACAACGACCAAATTAATTGTCCTCGTAAAGAAGTACTAAATAGAAAAGATTTGAAAATCATGGCATGGAACATGGACATGGTTTGGTTGTACTGCTACTTGAACATGGCGAATTAACAAAGCGACAGCTAATTTGCATGAGGATATGATAAACTACTCCAATTAAAATCCTATCTCGATGACCAAGGATCATAATTTTATTGCCACTGAACCTAATCTGCATGAGCGACACCTAATTTGCTCTGAATGTCTCATTGATCCACTAGGTGATTAAGAGAAGAGGTAATCAGCACATGACACGCAGACCTAGAACTGACATATTTATACCTCTCCCTCTGGTATGCTCAAGATGAAATTTTCTTTAAATACAAATCTAAAGAATCAACGCATCCTATCACCAATCACACTTTGAAGGTGCTCACAAGTAAAGCTTCAAGTGTCCTGTAATCTTACTTTGAAGCTCCCAGCTGCTCCAATACATGACGGGCTATTGAGCTCCTCGCATAGCCAGCAGCAGAACTCTGAACCTGTGGGAAACGTAGGTGCATATATAACTCTGAATACTCGGCAAACACGAGAAATCTGAAGCTGTAGATTGATGGAACAGGAGACACCACAAAATCTTACATGGACTGGACTCTGTCAGCAGCAACGCCCTCCAATTGAGGGGGTCCGGGCTTGGCATGCAGTCTGAAAAATCCAGAGAAGAGGAAGACTGTCAGCCTGTAGATCGATGGAACGGGAGACATGCACCAAGAAACGCACATCCGAATCCTAGAAGAGAAAAAACAGTACGTACCTTGTCGCCAGACGTGGTGAAGCCGTGTTTAGGGGTCAGATCGATCGGCTGCAGGTGCACCGGACGAACACCAGCGGCGGAAAGCGTCGGGGCGGGTCGACGGCCACCGCATGGCGTCGTGTTGCAGCGAATCGGCGGGGATCTGTGGCGGCGCCGACCGGCCGGAATCCTGGACGGCTAGGGTTTGTCATGGGGCGGCGCACGGGAAGCTCCACGCCGTGGAACCGAGAGAGGAGGAGGAGGCGGTGTCGTGGCGGTGGTCGGCGGCGCGACGAATCTCCGGAGCCGGCCGGGATCGACCGGTGACGGGAGGCGGCGGAGAAAAGGTTGGGATCGACCGGTGACGGGAGGCGGCCGCTCGTATGAATGAAGAAAGAAAGAATGCGACTAGAATGATTTGTTCTGTTTGCTTCCATTTTTTCGGCCTAAAATTTCGCCCCGTGTCGTTTGGGCCTAAAATCTCGCACAGCGTCGTTTCAGCCCGATACCAAATCTTTGGCGGTGCTTTCAAATCTTTTCATCCCGAATTTTCGTTTGGCGCCCAAAACTCGTGTCCTGTGCTAGTACGAATCAAACTGTCACAATACCAAATCTTTGATTTGGCGGTGCTTTCAAATCTTTTCATCCCGAATTTTCGTTTGGCGCCCAAAACTCGTGTCCTGTGCTAGTACGAATCAAACTGTCACGTACACGCATTGACTCCATGCATGCCCTAGGTCGGATCGAATCAGCTCTACACTGGTTAGGAACCGACTAAATTCAGGACAGAATGAGGCGACCTTTTTGTATGCCGATGTCGTTCAAGACCTGGACGATGACCTTGCTCGCATCGTGGCTTGGTGGCTACAGCCTCCACGGCGGTGCACAAAAGTCGTACCGCAATTTGTCGGCCCAACGCGCGACCGTGGACCGGCAAGTTTGACAGAGTTGTGCACACCTTCCAATCGATGCACGCGCGCTCCCGTGATGAGCAGGCGATATGCGCGACCTCTCTCGTCAACGAGGCTAGTACCTGCCGCCGAGAAGAGGAGCGGCGGCGGCGACCTGCAAGCGATGAGAGTTATTGTGTCGATTGAATCAGGATATAGCGAGGAATGTGAAGGGAGGAGGCCACCGGTGGGAGATTAACCCTAACTGTAACGGGCTTCGACCCAATAACGGACGTCGTGGATCAGTAAACCACATAGCTAGATTTTCCTATTATTGAATAGGTTTTCCCTCCAAATGTGCAATAAGACGCCTAGAAAATTTTCCTAAATAAATTTCTTCGAACCAGTCAAACAATTTTCACATGCAGTTAAAGACCAACGAAACTTAATTAGGTAAAACTAACCAAAGTAGTACGAGATGTAAGAAATTGTGGAGCGAATCATGCGAGAGCTCTTAATTAGAAATGTCATCCTGGACCCAGGCGCTACAAGTAGCGAAGCGGCTCACGACGAGTTGTGGATCCCATATTCGATATGTCTTGCCGCTAACTACCATATACGTATATACCCGTGGCGACTCCACATACCCTAAGCTCGGTCAAAGAGTGATTTTCCATGGCCCCTACCGCTAAACTACGTCATTAATCTGGAAGCATATCTCACCATCGCCCCCGACCTCGCCCCACAAGCCCGTACAATACATTCTGAACTTGACCAGCCTCGTCAGCAGAAAATAAAGGTAGATCTTAGTTGTTAGACAACCACGACTTGTTTAAAAGATGATGTTTGAGAATATTTTTCCACTCTTCCATGAAGGTTTAGAATGGCCCATCTCGGATATCTTCAACAGGGTGATAAAAAAAAGGGGGACAATTTAAGCATGTTATAAAATGTTATTTTATGCTTACAAAATAGATAATGTATATTTGTTATGTGTTGTAGACGTCGGATTTGTTCATTAGCCAATGGGGACAAGACGCCAAAATTGTGATTTTTCCGTGACCTCTCAATATTGGGGGGGGGGGGGGGGGGGGGAGGGGGGCATGGAAATATCCAAAATCAATATACTATAACCATGTTAGGCTGTTTTACAATAAAGGTCCATCTCGATGCCTTCATGTCCCCGGTGGCCAAAAAAAATGTTTTATGAATCCACCACCAGTTTTCACCGGAAGCATAAGGGTGTAATATCCCGAATTTTGGTCAGCTTCTAATTAGTTTATTTTGGTAATCTAATTTTTTAAGTAGCTATGTCTCACTACAGGACACAGAATCTTTGCCGTGTACAAAATGGACTTTTCCCTTTTTTAACTTTTCTTTATTTCTTTAGGGTTTGCAATATATAAATGTGTTGTTTTATGTTTTTGTAATATATAAATGTATCGCAATGTTGAGCCCCAAGATCTCACGTCTGATGGACCCGATGTGGGGATTCCCTCTATCGATCAGTCCCGCCAAGTCCCATGTATGTTAGGGTTTTTCCCCATAAACAGCAGCTCGGGGCGACAAAATCACTCTAGTTCTTGCATGTGACACTAACATATGTATGCAAGTGTGGTGGAAGTTTGTAAGATCCAATATTTTAGCTCCCAACCGTCAGAGATACCACATAGGAAGGTTTTGGATCCGAACCTCGAATCCCCTACTTCGGTTGCAGTGGGGGAATCTTGTGTGAACAAGGGCTCCAAGTTACTTTTTCATGTTCCTATGAACCAATCAAACCAAAAGAAAGATAAAAATCCATGGTTCAGCCGACGTTCTGCGAAAGTCTTGGGCTAGACCATCGGCGAAACGACATTTCATGTGGGTCCCATTTTGAGCACAATTCACTCAAAAAAATCATAAAAGTGGGAAACCTTTGTGAGGCGTAATTTATGTCACCTACTTGGGAGAAAAAAAATCAAACTTGAAATATGAATGTAATTCTGAAAAACCCTTCACGAAATGAGCTACCACCTACGAAGTTCTATGGCTTTTATGTCAATCGAGCTAGGTAATGAGCAAATGAATGGCATAGTTTCCTGGAACGAGCCCACATTGCGCACAGGCGTGTGCCTTGTAATGGCTAACACGTTTGGTCTTCTGAGTTTTCGTCTTCATTGCACGAAAATGCATTTTCCATTTTCTAAGTGTCAAAATCGGGTTTTTTTTAGGCAGTTTTAGAGGCATCATATGTTCTAGTACAACCCCTGTGCACAAAAACACTAGACCACTCCAAGATTACATTTCTCATACCCGCCATCGCAGGAAACATTTTGGTAATTTCTGAGAATTTGTACGGTTTCCTGCCGATTAAGTTGGAATTGGCCCGAATTTAAGCTAAGGGTTCACTTTATCTGGTTCCAGATTTTTTGGGAAAATCATTTTTAGGTACGGAGCATATCATTTTTTGCATGGTTCTCTTTCAATTTCACGAGTTTCTGAACCGGTGCCCCCGGTGCCTGTTCTGGTGAAACGACATTTCATGTTTGTCCCGTTTTGAGCACAACTCGCTAAAAAAATTAGAAAAATGGGAAGCCTTCGCGAGTTGTCATTTTATGTCACATACTTGCGAGAGAATAAATTCAAACTTGAAATATGATATTAATTATGTAAAACCTTCACGAAATGAGCTACCACCTAGGGAGTTTTAAGGCTTTTAGGTCACACGAGCTAGGTAATGAGAAAAGGATGGCATAGTTTGTCGGAACGAGCCCAGATTGGGCACAGACGTGTCTCTTGGAATGGCTAACAAGTTTATTTTTCTGAGTTTTCGTCCTTGTTGCACGAAAAATGCATTTTCCATTTTCGAAGTGTCGCAATCGGGTTTTTTTGTGAAGCAGTTTTAGAGGCATTAAATATTCTACACCATCTTCAACATCCTCTCATGCACACCAGCGAAGCCAACCCGCCAGTTCAATGCATCTACAGGCGGTGGCGTGACCTCATCTCCTGCACCGTCTGATCGCACATGCCACACAAGGGATATGAGTTATACTAGTTCTTATCTTCGACCACTCGGAATACATGGACCCGCTCGATCCTTGGCGTTGACGCCAACTAGGTCCTTCCAAAAGGAAAGACCCACCTGAGGTCGTGACACACGGCTCATAGATATGGACGGCAACAACGTGAGAATCCTCAAGGGCGTCGGGGGCTATGAGATGACGTGCATCACAATCCTTGATGACCTAATATGTGTCATCAACGCTTCTTACGGTGGCGTTAATTAACGTGGTTAATGTGGGCACTCTGGATGTACTCCTGACCTACCCACAAGTGGATGTGATAGAGGATGACATGTGTGTTTCCCTTTGTCATCCCACGCTGCTACACTGTCTCTGGTTCCAGCTAGCCATGCCACCTTGTCGGGTGCATACAATATGGTGTGACCGCTGTTATAAGATCATTGTTAACACAATATTGTGGGATGTCGAGGGCCGGCAAATCTAGCAAATGATTATTGCGATGAGCTAGGATATCGAGAAGGTGCCAAGCCAATTTTGTCCACACATGCACTCACACAAAGCATAGATCGACAACAACATCGTGAGAGAAAGTATGTAAGGATGAAAACATTGATGAGCGTTGAAAGCTGCCGGAGTCAAAGCTAATGTGCTTGGTTGGATCTACCCCACAACCAACCTTGTCATGGTGGCTTTGACGACAAAAGTGATCCTTGACGGTGAATGAGGAGGCCGAGGAAGAAAGTTAAGGATGGAGTGGGGCGCGCTGGGGCTGAATATGGTCCATTATCATCCGATGACCGAGCGCCGATGTTCGAACGGTTGCACCGCCATCATGTATTCCTTCTTATGTATGTATAAATATCCACGTCCAAAATAGACGCACTCATGCATGCAGTAATTGGGCCATAATGTGGTTAGCCACAACATTTGCACCTTGTACTACGTACGATGTTTAGTAAATGCATGGGGCCGTACGTGAGGGGGTGATCCATGCATGGAAAGAGCATGAAATGCCAAATGTGCACGTGAAGTAGCTATAGCCGGCGGGTCTCAAGGCAATATTGAACCTAGCTAGCTATAGTTGCAACGCCAACAAATTTGAAGTGATAATTTGAACTGGTACTTGGACTATAGAAACAACTAGTAGCAAGATCGTGGATGACGTCATGCTCCTATATAATCTCTTTTTTAATAATTATTTTAAGTTAAAACTTGGCTAGGTAAATAAGTCATCTGCGCGCGTGCGCCCATGGGTTCTTTTTTCACTCTTTGCTACCATATGGCTAGCTAGCCGTGAGGCTTTTTTTTTAATGAGTCAAACAAAACTTGTTATCTTGTGGTTGACTCAGAATGCCTGGATTGGTCCACAAAAAACTTTGTTTTATTTTGCGGCGAAGACTTAATCATTGAGCGTCCAAGGAACTTGCGACTACTTACTGTGTTAATGCTAGTGCCGGACGACAATTCTACTACCATGGTTGGCGACGCCGACACTTTTGTTGTTGCTTAGAAATGATAATATTATGCCACAAGGACCGTCTGATCCTGTTGCGGCCGCGGTTAGTTATTCGAGCCACGACCGTCGTGCTCGCGGTCTTCCTCCCATGGATGAGCACCTCCGACAGACTGAGCCGGCGGATCCGGTCTTGAGATCGATAAAGTCACCATAGGCGCATCGCTGTCGACAGGAACGTCGCCTCCCACTGATATCCGTCTAAATGAGAAACACCAGCCTACTAGCCTTACGTACCAAGCTAGCCATATACAAATCACCGACAAATACATGGGAGGCAACGATGGAGATTTACTAGCTTAGATTTGAGGTGGGACCCACGCGTAGTGCTTACATGCGGCACTCGAGTCGCCAGTTTTTCTGATTTCATAATATTTTTTTATCTTAAGAGTTTTGAGTAAATCGAACTAGATTTAAATTTCTGCCTCACGCAAGATGCATTGACCGATCTAACCTAGTTGCAAACAAAGCATACAGAGCTCACTCGCTAGCAAGTAGATCGAGATGGCGCTCGTCCAGCCTCAGGTGCATGTCGCGGGCGAGGAGCCGTCGCGGTGGGATAATTAATGGGTCTCGTGTTAGACTCAGTTCATGTGGTTAATCGCTTTCAGCTACGCTTATGCCCGCCTCCCGTCAAAAAGACAATGAACATCGATCTTATGTCAAGGTGCGATCTTATGTCAAGGTGCTTCCATGATGGCCGATGCGCCTCCCGATCCCATCATGCTACTATGGTCCCACCTTTTGGCCAAAGACGTCACAGGCGAGGGGAGCAGTCCGGTGCCGAACATAGTAGAACCCTTTGAACTTACATGCAGATTTCTACCGGTCTTGGCCAATGGCTCTACTCAGACAAGTACGAGATTTCTAACTAATTAAAAAAGAGAGTGAGGTTTCCTTTGTAGGGTCTGTGTTTGGACCACTGCTCCGTCCCGACACAGCGCCACAGCCGAGGAGGAGGAAGACGACAAGACGGGTATATCTAGTGATGGAGTAGAAGGTCGAGCAGGAGGAGCGCTCCCAGTCTCCCACTCCATCGTTGTCAGACGATGGCGACCCGGAGCTAGCTTGGCGGATCCGCGGTTTGATTTTATTTGTTAGTAAATACCATCTTGCACGCGGCTAGCTGGTTGATCATATATATATCCCACGGCGTGGTTGAGCTATTATCCATTTTTTAGGTATGTTTATGCATACATGCATGGCACAAGTACACACACAGTTTCGTTGTGAGCGGGACGTACATACTTTAGCTAATGTGGCCACTTATGTTGTTGTTTGGAAATAAAAATGGGCGGGGAATAGGAAAAGTCCACTTCCTACTAGTACAAAAAATTAGAATAAAAAAGAACTACCACTTCCTACTAGCACCAGTGGTGGATATACTCACCGTTGTAATACATGACATGGTAACGTCTGCGGATACCCATAGTTTCGGTTGAGGATATCTTCGGCACCGTTGTAGTCCATTTTGGAAGCCGAACTTCGGTGTGCTTCGAGGGTAGAGGATATCTTCGAAGCACCACCGGGATCCCTATGATTTGTCATTAAGGTCTCTTGAACTCTTTGGAAAGATCCTACACTAGGTCAAAGCATACATTCACAGGTTGTCCATAGTATAGGTGGCGGATACCCCTAGTTTCGGTTGAGGATATCTTCGGCACTGTTGTAGTCCATTTGGAAGCCGAACTCCGGTGTGCTTCGAGGGTAGTGGATATCTTCGAAGCACCACCCGGATCCCTATGATTTTTCATTAAGGTCTCTTGAACTCTTTGGGAAGATCCTACACTAGGTCAAAGCCTACATTCACCGGTTGTCCATAGTATAGGTGGAGGATACCCATTGATCCGGTTGAGGATATCTTCGGCACCGTTGTAGTTCCTTTGGAAGTCGAACTTTGGTGTTCTTTGAGTGTAGTGGATATCTTTGAAGCACCACCAGGAACCCCACACTCTCACATTTGGGTCTCCTAATATTTTGGGAAGATCCTACATGAGGTCAAATCATACCACACGAGAAATCCACGACAGAGATAGCAGCAGCGCGCGCTAATGACTCGGCGGAATCCGCGTTCACCACCCACTTACGTTGTTGTTTGGAAATAAAAAAGAAAGAAGCCCAGATAGGCCACGATGCATGCGCGATGCTTGCTACCAGCAGCGATATTATATAGGAGTATATAAAAAAGGCCATGGATACCAACGAGCTAGTCGCGGAAAAAAGGAAGGCCATGCATGCGAGGGCTTCTTAGAGGATCGAACGACTTTCCAACCCGGCCGATCGACGATGCATGCGCGGCAAAGTTGCTAGCGCGATTCAATTCAAATCTGTCAATGGTACGTTGCGATTGAAATTTAAAGTTCTATCTTTTGGCACTGGCTGTGGCTGGTACATGCACGTCGTACAAATCAAAGGTCTCCATATCCTAGCGTAATACAACTCTACGATCCATATTAGTGGGCATAGCTTTGTCTAAATTCATATGTATCTAGTTAAGTATTTAGACTAGATACATGTGTATCTAGACAAAGTTGTGCCCACTAATATGGATCGGAGGTAGTATAGAAAATTGACCGTATGTGCCTTCTACCAAAATTAATATATTAATTCAGGTAATCAGTCATTTTTTATCTTGATCATATATAATTGAACTTATTTTTTCCAGATGATTCCTTTCTTAAGAAAATTATGAAATAGTTGAAAACAAGATCACCCGCTAGATTTTTTTAGAGTTTCTCGTAACCTCAAAAGTTTTTTATCTAGTCGCCGCTCGCATTTGCCTCGTCCTCCCCACACACTCGCGTTCCAGCCTAGTACGCGTACTCTATCACCAGAAGCTACACAGACCTAGCAGTTGTCGTCTCCTTTGCCACCGACTATCGCGATCGCTCCACTACAACTCCGTCTCGCAGATCTGGAGCCAACTCACCAATGCCATCCCATGACAAGATACTCAATGCCGCCACCAAAAGGGATGGTGGCGAGAGAGTATCACACAAAATTTGAGCTATATATCATGCATCATTTTTTAGCACCTCTCACAGAGCTGGCGTCGTTGAGGAGAAGTGGCTCGATATCCAATGACAATAATGCTAATGTACATGACATCGAGCCTGAAGGGGATAGATTTGGTATACTACGTAACCGATGGGTTATGCCACCATGTTTATTATTTCTTTCATTTGCAAACTGACGGCTTGAAATAGTAGGGTTTAACTGTCATTTCATGGATGGAATAATACCACACGAATGAAATGATACATGAAACGTACGAGAGGTAAAACAATCTCTCCTAGCAGAAAAATAATAATACTAATAACACACACCGATGAAATGATACATGAAATGACGGATAATAATTATCTTGTGTATGAACACACATACACATGTGCACGCTAGTGATGCACGTATATACTCCACGTAGCTAGGTAGCTAGATATAGACGTCTAGTAGCTACCGGCGCGATTGTATGAAATCCACATGCATGAGGACGCGCGCTGTAGTCGGAGACGTGCGCGTCCGAGACGAACGACGGTTGTCACGATCGAGCTTCATTAACTAGTAAACTCCACTTGCATGAAATCCACGTGTGTAAAGTAATACTATAAATCGTTGTTAGTTTCATGATCTCGATCATCCCTCTTGCATGGTTAATTAATTTTCGCTTTTCTTGAAATTATGGCCATTTGTCTGTCTTTTTCCAGAAAATATTACCATTTTCGTTGAAAATGTTAATATCGATTCATGGAGGAGTTAGGGACTTTCTCACAAAATGTCTCCATATTCGGTCCATGAAATGCCCATTATCGCAAGGCCATTTGCATAAATCCAGTGTACAACATTAACGCTGATGTTAGTTACAAGATTGGAAACACTAGGTCTACAACAAAGGTTATTGCCGATGTTGAGAAAATGGTAAGCGTCGTAGCCGTAGCTCTGCGACATAAGATGTACTGGAAATTGGTACCGCTCGAAGCACCACGGTAGCGATGTGTGCCCATCCTCTACCATTTTTTGTGTAAAATAGATGAAAGTTCATTCCTGTTAGTTAAAAGGTGCTCGAGGTTTTGTTGTAAGTTGGATGCTCCAATTCTTTCACAAGTTGTGTTTTTTTTTAACTTAACTGATAGTAGGCTGAAGCTCATCTAAATTGTTGGAAGTTTTCTCTGTTAAAATATATGTACGTGTAGAGATAGAATAGGACTTTAGAGATATAATCTTATAATCCAAGTCTCTACACATTATGAACTCCTATATATATACTCTATTAATTAGGGTCATGGCAATAAAACACAAATATTAGGGTTCCACAACTTTCGAAATTCTCTACATAAATATTGAAAGTTGGCGTTGAATTTTATTGAGATCTTCTTTTTTGAAGTTCGGCAAATGTCCTTCTAATTAATGAATGCGCGGTTCGATGCCTAGAGGGCACGAAGACCAGCAGCTTAGCGGAAACCGCCGTTTGAGGAGCAGAACACTGCGCCTCTAGCTACCTGCAGGTTCCATAATTTCATTCACGTACAGCGCGTGCTAAGCTACCTCGATCCATCACACAATGCACTGCCTGGTTCCATAATTTCATTCACGTACCTACCTACTCTTTCGAAAAATTGCACGTACTCTAGAACCATGCACTGCATGCATGGATCAATACTTCAGTTTTGGAGCTTACCACGGAGCTGCACGATAACGTGCTCTCGCCACCACTCCATGGACAGTTGACTAGGATTCAGTTACTACACACAAGACCCAATTTCTCCTTTGTTGGTGTTATTTTTTTAAGCTAGGGGACATCTATTGCCTATGGTTTCATGTGTCTTCTCGTTTTCTCACGCTATTACTTTATGCATGGAATCTACCATTATTTCGTGGGAGGTCGTGGGCTGTACAAAGGTGTCACAGAAAATCACTATCATGACGGGTTCCCCCCCGTTTTAAAGTGATATAGCGGACTACTTTGGGTTTCCCCGCCCGATGTTATGGGCACGTCTGTTTGATCTTTTCTCGCCTATTTTTCGTGGGTTATAGCATACTTCCATTAGTTTGAATTTTTTCAACAAGAGGTTGTCCCTACATCAATCTTGTGTTGTTGATGGCCCACTAGATGTCATTCATACAGCGATCTTGTGCCAGATAGCCACAATTGAAAGCGACGACACATATGTGTCGATTGTCATCAAGACCGGCAACGTTTCATATGAGGTACCATGTCCATTGCATTGCCAGGTTCATCAAACTATTTCTACTATTTCTCTAGGTTTGCATATGTTTTTTCTCCGAATGAAAGTCATGCTCGGCCCCTTGGTACTTGCGCCACATAAAGATTGATCTATAAAAGGTTGTATTTAAGTAGTCTGACAGTGATGTTGCTAGGTTTGGCATTGCTCGAGGTGTTCTTCTCTTGCTCGGCGATCGACATCCTCGATTGAATGGCTCGACAAGAGGCACAAATGAAATCCGACACGCGAGAGTGTTCTTGGCGACGAACGTCGTGTAAGGTAGAGCGCGAGCGATCGAAAACTTTGACGCTGACCTAACAACGTCGTCGCAAAGGGCTTTGTCGAGTGTCTGAGTTTTGACACTCGGTATGGGGCTTAAGATAGGCAAAGGGCTTAGGATAGTTTTTGTAGAACGCATTTAGCTAGCTATCTACATCTACATGCATGCATCGTACAAGGTGGTGATAACCAAAATATCCGAGGGAGCAATCAGTGGATTTTGTTTAGCGAGAAAATCCCGCGCGGGAATTTTGGCGCCAGCCAAAACAAATCAAGACCCAGCCCGACCCATTCTTCTCCCCGCGCCGCCGCCTCTGCTCTCCGCTGCAGCCCCTGGTCGCCTGTCCATCCCGGCCGGCTCCGGCGAGTCCTCGCGCTGCGGACCACCGACCCAGCCCCTCCTCCTCCTTCTCTACCGATTCCACGGCGTGGAACCACCCAATCGCAACCCCACCACAAACCCTAGAACCCAAGATCTTGGGGCGTCCATGGCGGCGGCGGCGGGTGGCGGTGGCGCTGCAAGGCGACCGACAAGAGGATCGCGCGGAGCCGATGTGGCCTGCAAGCAAAGCCGTGGCCCTGGGAACCCTCACCGACGCCGGCGGCCCCAGGACCTTGGGCGAGCGCGTCCGGCCGACGCCGATGGCTGCATCAGCTCTGGTCGCCGCCGATGATGAACCTCTGCACGCCGGACGTCCTGCAGGATCTGAAAACCACCACAGCCCCAAGGTCCAACTCTTTTCCTTCCATTCATATCCACTCTACTCCTATTATTTCCTCTTGCAATCTTGCACTTACATATCCGATCTGGAATCAAAGGGATCTCGCTCGTGCCTGCTGCTGCTGATTGCCGGCCCACGACCTGCAGACGAATGCTGCTGCTAGGTCGGACCCACCGCCGTCCTCGCTGCTAACCACCGGCATCACCATCACCGACGCCAGGTTGGACCTATGTACGCTTGCTGTCCATCGTGTGTTCTTGCCATGTGCCAGGAGCAGCAGGTCACTGAAACGTTGCTGATAGGAACATCTCGTGTCTTGAGGATATAGATGCTGCTGTTACTCTGCACCACGCAGGAGCAGCGCACTTTGTTCTGCCTAGACCACCGCTTTGTGTTTCACTGATTAGATTGATTAACTGCTATGTATATTCCATAGGAAAATTTCTAATTCTTGTAAACACTGACTATTTGAGGATTGAACTGAAAGCTTAGTTCTGACCTCGCGTTTTTCTTCTTGCCGGATCATTTTCAACTGAATGCTCAACATGTTCTATTGGCAGATGCCAAGTGACGAACAGGAGCCCCGGTCGCCACGATGCCTCCCGCATCACCAGCCATCCGAGTGCTCTCGACGAATGTGTCCGTGCCACTGCTGTCCTGTGACGGTGCAACGCTTTGACCTCATTGCTCCGACCAGCTCGCTTCCCCGAGTCCGGCGAGGCCGCGGAGGGGAGAGCCCACCAGCACACGACGAGATCCATATAAACAAGGTGAGACCCCTCATCCCTCGTCGTCTCCTGTTGCAGGACGAACCCATCTTGCAGGACCTCTTGTCCACCTTTTTGCTGATCCAAAGTGTCGGGTATTCTACGTATTTTGCTGCTGCAGTAACCTCCTCTCTTCTGATTCGAATCTTATAGATATGAAATTCCAGAATTATTTTCTTGTCTACTATACCTTCTAGCTACCTTGTCGTAACAACGATGTAGCTGCTAGATATATATGCTGGTATGTTGTCAGACAAGCACGTATTGGAATTATTTTCTTATGTATGATAAACACTTGAGTAACTTGTTCTACCCATATGAACCTGCTAGGTCCTGACTCCTCTATCCATAACCGTGAACTAATTACAATGCTCTGTCACTCGCTCATATGAGCTTAGCCACCACCAATAGGTATATTATTTATTAGGCAAAATCAGATGGTTAGAATGAAGCTTTTCTTGCTTACTTTGACGTATATATACTGCTGGGTCATTCATATCACTCAATTACTTGTTTTGATTTAATCCCGTTTGAAAATTTTCATCACATGTATGACCACCCTTCTCTAAATTTGATAATGCTTGAAGAGTTACTTATGTCACATTTATGGCCTCCTATATCGACAATAAAACTTTGATCATGCTTGAAAAGATTTCACCATATAATAATTATCAAATTTATTCTGTAATTTGAGTGCATCCCATGCTTGAAGTTTTTACTCCAGGATTTGGAAAAGTGCCGCCAAAGTTCCCTGTTTATCGATCCTTTCATCCGCAGAACTAACATGTACCCTGTTTTCATATTTTGACCAGTGTTTTGTTGTACACTTATATCTTGTAATCATGTCACTGCAATGAGCCAGTCAATACTTGTCACGTTCAGAACCAGCCATGTTTTGTATATGAGCTGTTAAATACATATGTTCTTAATTCGAATCGTCTTGCTGTATGCAGGCAGTAACATGCGGAAATGGTGATGGGCTGACCGTGTCCGGCCACCGCAGATGGCTGCATCAGCTTTGGCCAGTTCTCCTACTTGTTCCCCATCTCCACCACCTCCACCGCCACCCTCATGTACGGCTTGTTGTGCGAGACAGAGAGGTGAGCGGGAGGATCTGCGCCGCTGCCACTCCACGCGCCCTCCTGCTCGCACCCCTGCCCCGACCCAAGGCCGTCTCAAGGTGATGGATTCACTGTCGCCCTTACCTGTGATATAATACATGCTTGAACTTGTCCTATAACTGACACTAGACAGTGCGGACCGTACGTAGTATGCTACATATATTAATTAGGGTATCTTGTGTGTGCTTGCGTACAACACAAGTCCGTTCGTGAGGTATCCTTCATTCTTCCGATGTACAACACAACCCGATGTATGTTCACCAAATCTACATGTCCTGGCATCACTTGGATTACCTTAATTTTGTGCCAATGTGTACGTATAAGTATTTGTGATATCCAAGGTATTGGGGTTTTAATTATCATCTGTTCATCACACTTCCGGCTGATACATCTTTTTAGTACTTACTTCTCTTAGCATCGAATTTGGTGCTCATGTAAGCCATAGGCAGAAATTGCAGTCCTTTGGAAATGTTGTGTTATATATTACTTGCAGCCAAACACTGAGAGATCAGTGTGCAAACTGTAAAGGGCGATCCGATAAATAAATAATCATGTCTTTATATACTAGATATGCTATGGAAAACTAGCTGCTGTATGTAACTTTCGTTTCATTCTCTTGCGTTTGACAAACATGCACTATGTTGGCGACGTCGGAGGTAATTGTGTCTAAAAAGCTGCTACTGTGTTGTTTTGATGCTTATTTTCATAAATACCACGAGATGAGTCGTGGTTTGGTCTGCTGATGTTTTTCTACAGGGCGATCTGTAGAAATAATCCATCTTTCACCTTTTTTTCTGGATCGCACGTGGTTTGGTAATGCTCATATGACTGTCTGCATCATGTTCTTGCTCTTTACGAGGAATATGTTAGGGGGGAGTTTGTTTGTGTCTTTAGGTGGTGCTCTGGGCCTTGGCCTTCGTGACAGACCCTGTGAGCTATCAGTTGTTGATCATGTTATCCTTTTGGACATGTTTCTATGCCCCAAGGTTTGTCTCTGTTAAGGATTTAGGAATTGAACTACTTGGGAGTTGATGATTTTAGCAGCTTGTAAATGCTTCAGCAAACAATTTGTATATTGTTATGCCCTGTTCCTGGTATTGGCTTCATGCTAAGTTTTTTAATGACAATAAGAGGAAGATTGTGTAGTTGTTTCCATCTGATATATTTCACCTTGTTATTTTCCACTTCACACTATTTTAGTTTGATTAAATTAATTAGCACATTGTCATCTATATATCACTAAATATGAATAAGTATAGACATAGTTTACGCCTTGAGACACATAGGATTAGATTAAAAGTACAAAATGAAACATTTCTATCTCTAGCTAGCCCGGAATCTAGAAAAAGATATTTCAATTCTAAAGAAAACCTGAATATTTCTCAGTCGATATGTAATAATTTTTCCTAAATATCTGTAAGTTGTCATTAATAATATGATACATATTCAGCTATGTGGAAAAAGTGTGGTATCGTCCATGTCAAAGCTGTACAGAGTCTATTGAATTTTTTGAGAATTTAAAAAATTAAACATGCGAAATTTAGTACTCCCTCTCCGATCCCTAATTATGTGTTTAGATGTACAGAATTTTATACTGTCCTAGTACTCTCTCCACGACACTTTCTGCGGACCCGAGATAGTACTAGCAACGAACTGAAAAATAAGTAATTGACTCTCTCCGTTATTCAAAATAAGGCGTATAATTTTTATCTGAAGTGAAACAACGTATTGTTCGATCAAGTTTATGAAACAGTGCAGACAATTATAGTACTATTATATAGAGATAATACAAAATATATATTTCATGATGTATCTAATTAATATTTACTTATTTTACGTTATAGAATGTTGAGATTAATTTCTCAGAATTTGGTCAAACTTTATATGATTTAAAAATTTACACCCTTGCTTTAATTACCAAACAGATGTAGTACTTACCAGGCAGAGGCCAATGATCATCTTATCGGTATAGACTTGTGGCTCTGTCTTCTGCAGAGTGAAAAGCAGAGTAATTATGCTTTTTTCCTCGGCTACACTTCCGCCGTCGTCCAGCTTCCGCCGCTCCGCGTCGATCAGACGCTGCAGGAAAGCATCCCTTCTGCTCACCGCAGCCAGGAGCTTGTTCCTTGTGCCGGACATGTCGAACCACCGCAATAGTGGCAGGTAGTCCCACAGGTTGGCCGCGCCGAGATGCGGTTGGATCTCGTCCTTCACCTTCCTGAACTCCTGGGCCTCAACGGACATGTCCGTGTCAGCGTCTGCTTGTGATCGAGTTCCCTTGGTATGGGCGATGGTCTCCATGAGGACGCTGAGGGTGAACTCGAACACCCTCTGCTTCAGCTGGATGCGCGGGGACGCCATGGCCGATCTGTACAGCCGCCGCACCATGGCGCGCGCCTCGGAGGAGATGACGCCTGACATGCAGCTGACGCGGTGTGTGGAGAGTAGCTGCTCGGCGGCGACCCGCCGGAGAGTTCTCCAGTGCGGACCGTAGCTGGACGTGGTGAGCACTGTGCCGTCCATGGTCACGAGTTGCAGCGACGGGAACTTGGGGCGGTCGGCGAAGGTCACGTCATGCTCCGTGAAACACTCCTTGGCACACGCCGGGGACGACACCACCACGGCATAGCGTGAACCAAGGCGCAGCGAGAACACGGGACCGTGTCGTGCTGCGAGGCGGGTTAGCGCGGAGTGTAATGGCTTCTTTAGGAGGTGGAGATGGCCGAGAAACAGGATGGCCGGTGGCCTCGGCGGAAGAGGCGCACCGCCCTTGTTCTTCCCGGCGTGGCTGTTGCCTAGGAGGTAGTGGAGGAGGAGGAGGAAAGCGCATGAAAGGATGCCAATGTACAACTTATCCATGCTTAATTGTTGGAAGAGCAGTGTGTTTTGAGATGGCAAGGTTGAGGATGTGTGTGTATATATAGGGAGAACAGTCAACCCACAACACAACCACGGGCGCGTGCTTGGAAAATGCTCGGTTGAACCCGGCGGCTGATGCTCCGGGCAAACGCACAATTTCTAGTAATAGTCCACGTTTTGAGCTGGGGCCACTGCGGTACTTGTCATTTTCTGGTCGAGGGTGGAATACATATGGAAATACGTAATCAGGACGTGAAGTCTCTGCGCACACAGCAGATATGGACCCGCAATCACATGGACGACAATTTATCCTCACGAAACGCAAACCGTCTATCTCTCCTGTCCTCGTCTGCGGACAGGGACCGAGCCAGGATTTAGGTATGGGGAGGCGACGGGCCTAAAAAATTCGGACATTCTAAAAGCTTAACAAACTGTGGCCGAAATAAAGGGGCTAAACTCCACCGGTGGTTTTACTCTATAACGGCGAAAAATGTCTAAATCAATATCTTATTCATTCTCTTACTCTTCAACACTAGAAAAGTACAACTAAGTAAATACTAGTTGGTATCACACATCAAGAAAATTTACTCTCTTCTAACAATGTAAGATTAAAGTCGATGAAACATGAAAAATCATAGACGAGAAGATCGGATCGGGATAGCAGACTAACTAGTGTTGGGAACAATCCAAAATTTCCTAACTAAAATTTATGGCATAAATAGAGAATATAATCCTAGTGTTGGGAGCAGAACTAAGAATTAACCAGGACATGATCAAACAAAAAGACGGAGTGAACAGCTTTTCTCCTTCTATGGTAGCTCCATACGGTTGCGTGCACGAGGCGGCGATGTCATCGGCCACTAACAGGTCCATCAAGCGAGATGCAGACCATCTGCCTAACTTTTTTATTCTCTCGATCTCCATTAGGTGGGTCCCACTAGCATGTACTCCCACTATGGGTCCCACCGCATAGTACTGGACCCCACACACATTTCAGGACCAATGAGGTGCCGATTTGAAGCCAGAGCATATGCCGCTGTGTTCTTATTTATCCACTCCCGCTCGTGCATTCCTTTTTAGTCTGAGTACTTCCGGACTTGCATATTGTCAATTTTTTACAATTTTCTATTTGGTGGAAAATTCCAAATCCATCAGCGCGTCACGCGTCATGTGGCGCATGCGCATGAGTTAGGTATACAAATCATGGCGTTAAAAGCGTCTTTTGTTTGGATCGTAGCTTCTATCGAATTTTCGGACCGTTGAAACCACCAACGATAGATGCGCATATCTAAATATAGAAACTGTGAGATCACTTGGATGCACATAGCGATTTGACATTTCTGTCAGTTTAATATGGGGCTTTGCCCTCCGCACCGTCCGACCATGCCAGCTCCCTAGAGTCACGCCCCCACTCTCGCTGACGCACTCCCTTGACGTCCTCGGAAGAGCGAGGGCCCATCCGTCGGTCTCACGCGACGCCTTTAATTGGTGTGGCGGAATGGCCAGATTCGCAATGCATGCCTCCCATTGGCTGATTTTGTTATTTTACCGTACTAGATTCTATCTCCTTCCTTGTGTGCCTAACCGGGAAATCTATTTCCGTACCCAGTTTCTCGCTCCTCTCTCTATCTTCCTGGCGATGGATCCATCCGTTCTGCGCTCCCCAAGTCAGTTGCCCGGGACGTTGCGTCACCGATCTTTCCCTTCCCTCTCTTGCCACTAAATATTTTCTACAGTTGCACGCCTATCCGGGATATCTATTTTCGTACCCGGTTCCTCGCTCCCCTCTCTCCCTGTCGATCGACCCGTCCGTTCCGTGGCCCACATGTCGGTAGCGCGAGACGTTGCGTCGCCGATCTTTCTCATCCCTTTCTTGTTGATGCGTATTTTCTACAGTTCCTCTGGGACACTATCAGGATTTCACAAATTTCTCCAGGACCAACTATTTCGGGCCCTTCTTCCGCCTCGTAGCTGGCGTCTCTCCATTCCTGGATGGGTTCGTTGCACTATGCAGGCATCCCAAAACCTTTCGGGCCCTTCTTCCTTCTCCTCGCTAGCGTCTCGTCGTTGGTCGATAGTTTGGCCCGATCTTGCTGTCATCTCTTAATTCGTTGCTGGATATGTTCTACTGTATGTGTGTGTGTGTGTGTGTGGGGGTACCTTGTTCCACGGGACTGGATGGTTACGACAACCTCCATTTTCCCATGTTTCTTCTTCCTCGTTGTTTTTGCTCCGCTGCTTGTCAGCTCTTGGCTGAGTTCGTCCGTTCGCCGACCCCTCCATTCATCGCCCTCTTCTCATTCGTCGTCTCAGCTGCCTCTTAACGAGTTGTATCGCTGTCGTTTCAGTTGACTTTAGATCCGACGTCTTTTGAGCCTTTTCTTCGGTTTCCCTGTGCTTTTCGTCTTACTGTTGTGTCCGATCTGTTACTTTGTTGTTTATTTCTTGCTTTCGTTGTCGTCCTGACCGTGCTATTGTGTGATTTTTGGGTGTTTTATTAGTTTTGTCGACGGCCCTGTTCTCATGTTGTTTTTCCATGCTCTCTTTTGTATTTACGAGTCGTTGATTTGTATTACATTCCTGCCTTTTCGATTTTTCTGAGTTTCTCTGAAAAAGTGTTATATGGTATTCTCTATTTTTGTGTGCATGTCATCATCTAGCTCAGTTCTCTCGCCTGGCTGGGTGCGTTTGATTCAGCATGTTCTTCTAGGGTTGGTGTGCTTTTGGTGAGTTTTGATGTTCCATATTTCGCTTGGCTAATGGTTTACTGTTTATTTTGGTATTCTTTTAACGTGTTGTCTTTTGCTCTTCGATATCTTGATGCTGGTCAATTTCTTGCTATAGATTTATGATCATGGAGTTCGGGCATGCTTTCCTGTGTTTACACTCCTTCATATCCGGCGAAATAGGACTAAAGTCTTAAATTGTAACAAAATAGAGGTGTGTCACCACATGAGTCAAGTTCTATGCCCCAAGGTTTGTCTCTGTTAAGGATTTAGGAATTGAACTACTTGGGAGTTGATGATTTTAGCAGCTTGTAAATGCTTCAGCAAACAATTTGTATATTGTTATGCCCTGTTCCTGGTATTGGCTTCATGCTAAGTTTTTTAATGACAATAAGAGGAAGATTGTGTAGTTGTTTCCATCTGATATATTTCACCTTGTTATTTTCCACTTCACACTATTTTAGTTTGATTAAATTAATTAGCACATTGTCATCTATATATCACTAAATATGAATAAGTATAGACATAGTTTACGCCTTGAGACACATAGGATTAGATTAAAAGTACAAAATGAAACATTTCTATCTCTAGCTAGCCCGGAATCTAGAAAAAGATATTTCAATTCTAAAGAAAACCTGAATATTTCTCAGTCGATATGTAATAATTTTTCCTAAATATCTGTAAGTTGTCATTAATAATATGATACATATTCAGCTATGTGGAAAAAGTGTGGTATCGTCCATGTCAAAGCTGTACAGAGTCTATTGAATTTTTTGAGAATTTAAAAAATTAAACATGCGAAATTTAGTACTCCCTCTCCGATCCCTAATTAGTGTGTTTAGATGTACAGAATTTTATACTGTCCTAGTACTCTCTCCACGACACTTTCTGCGGACCCGAGATAGTACTAGCAACGAACTGAAAAATAAGTAATTGACTCTCTCCGTTATTCAAAATAAGGCGTATAATTTTTATCTGAAGTGAAACAACGTATTGTTCGATCAAGTTTATGAAACAGTGCAGACAATTATAGTACTATTATATAGAGATAATACAAAATATATATTTCATGATGTATCTAATTAATATTTACTTATTTTACGTTATAGAATGTTGAGATTAATTTCTCAGAATTTGGTCAAACTTTATATGATTTAAAAATTTACACCCTTTCTTTAATTACCAAACCGATGTAGTACTTACCAGGCAGAGGCCAATGATCATTTTATCGGTATAGACTTGTGGCTCTGTCTTCTGCAGAGTGAAAAGCAGAGCAATTATGCTTTTTTCCTCGGCTACACTTCCGCCGTCGTCCAGCTTCCGCCGCTCCGCGTCGATCAGACGCTCGCTCGTCTCGTTTGTTTATTTGACGCTCGCTACGAGAAACAAAAAGCAGATCGAGACGAGTTGCGCGTCCCGTTCCCTCGCACCAAAAAAAGCGATCGATCGGACTTGATGAGCTACTACTATACGCGGGCCGGGGAAACAAAACTATACATCTGCCCATCGATCCATCCAGACGAAAACAAGTCTTGCTTCCATCCGTACTGGAGTAGTATATTTCTTCTTGTACACAAGAACCGATCTAGAAAACAGGATGATGCCTTGCATTGGGGCGTGGAAAAAAATGAATTCATTACCTGCTCTGCTTTTTAATTGGTCGACCACCTCGCCGCCGCCGCCGCCGGCTGGATCAGCGATCCAAGGCTACACGACAGGGCTCGACGGAGTCGTGTCGTTCTTCATCGCCACACCACCACCACGCCTCGCCGTGACGCACGTCAAATTAGCCACCAGCCGAGAACAGGAGATTCATACGATCGAGAAACTAGTCAGTAGGGGAAAAATAAAAATGCGGCCGGCCGGATCAGCGATCCCAAGAACAAGATGCATGGAAGCACAGGCATGGTTTTACTTACCGGATCGATCCAATCGACGGCCCCCCGCTTGGCTCTCGATCGTTCATCACTCTCCCGCCACGCCACGCCACGCCACGACACGCAGTCGCCAAGCTCGCCCAAGTCGCCAAGTCACACGCGCAACCGCACGCGGCTCCGTGACCATGGTCTAATATTTATAGGGGGAGGTTGGAGACAAGAGAGGGCGTTTGAACTTTGAGAGGAGGGAGATGTTAGGCGGGAACAAATGAAAATTTCGGCGGGTTGTTATCTCCCACGCTGCTGCGTATCCGGAGCGATCGATGGCTGAGACGCAACGATGTCACGGATTGGTGACATGGAGTTACCCAACAATCAGGGATAAATAATAATTGCTCGTCTATAACTAATAGGGAAAGGACTCCTACTAATACGCTCTATTTGACTCTAGATGGCATGGTGAAAGGCGGGGCTGGTGGTTATTGCTGGAATATAATATACGCCCGGATTTGTTCTAAAATCACGTCAGATTGCTAAACGTTCCATAAATAAAGCATTCGGGAAACACCCTTACCCCACGTCCCGCCTAGGATGGGTCTTCCGTGGATGCTTGGTAAAAAGTGTGCCTAGATAGTTATTTCGCTTGTCTCTCGGGCTGATGCGCGTCTGGAGCGATCAACAGCAGAGATTTAGCGACGGATTGGTGACATGCAGTTACCAAAAAATCGGGCTAAATGATAATGCTAGTCTAACTAATAGGGAAGGACTCTAATCATATGCCGTCTGCGCTCCTCTTCTATCCATGGATAACCTCGTAAAAGGTGGGTCTGGGTAGTTATTTACTCAGAATAGAATATACGCTGGGATTTGCTCTAAGATCACGTCGGCTTACCAACACAGCCTGTAAACAAAGTATATCTAATCGGAACGTCACCTGTTTCTGTACCATGGATGGTTCTCTCGATGGCTCGGTAAAAAATGGGAATGTTATGCCATAATCTGCACTAAAATCAGCCGGGATTGCCAAATCAGAGCAGCATAGAAAACGTACTTTCTATGTTAGTACCTACTTGCGGTAAACCATCTTCTTTCTTTGTACTAATAAATGTACGAATCAAGAAAAAAAATTAACACGACAAGCACTTTTTTCTTAAAAACAATTACCGCTCTTTATTGATCAATCATGGCGTTTAAAGGAATACAAAGTCCTACGTGAGGTTGTTAGAGCCAAACTCTTCGTTTGATTTCTCGTTCCGAGCTAGTCAACGAGCTTTCTCAGTGTGGGTTCATGCCTAAACACACCATCGAGAATATGCGCGCCATCTCATTGGTCTCCCTCGTAATCACACCATAAGCTCCAAAGTAGGGCTGTTTCAAGTTGTTGATGACTTCCAAGGCAGTCTGTATTGTGCCTCGGTTGGTGACTTGGAGCCATGTCTGATGGATAAGGAAGGATCTGCCTAACCGGCCGGAATTCTTGGACATAAATCCCGTAATTTTGTTCTTTATTCTTATATTAGCTGTAACACTCCCTGATTGAGCAGCATCTTTTCACAGGGTACCGTCCCATTATTTTCCATGCACCTAGCTTACCAAAAAAGGTTAGCATTAGTTCTCGTGTTCCTATGTTTCTCGTCCGTTACGGTCAAAATGAGCGATAAACTAGCACTAGCACGTCGACCTCGGTCAGCGCCACCAGGGATCTTATCAGCGATGAACTACCACACTGCAGAATAGTCACGACCAGGGAGAAGAACTGACACCAAAACAGTACTGTGAACTTCACACGCACAAAAGCTTAATCCATGCAACAGCACAGCAACATCCCAGTTTGATCTTGAAGTCACATGTTAGTCACATCAAAGCTAAAGAAACTAGATAGAACATGACAGTTCTGGTGCTAATAATCAGAGAAGAGCAACACAAGATAGTACCAACCATCGCCATATCACATACTTCCAGGTCTTAATATTCCAGGCTCGGTTGGAATAATTAGCATGAGCATAATTATTCCTTTTCTTAGATCACACATCAAAAAGTTGGTAATACAAGTGCATACAGCACGACACTTGCGACATCTAAATATAGGAGAATTTCAACTCGAGACTCGGCAAATTTAAATGCGAGTTAACATGTGCAAAGGAAGCAACTACACTAGTAACTACTACAGCGCTTCTGCTTTGGACGATACTTGTCACTCTGGACCAATATTACAACTGAAGCACTAGTACTACATAACAGGCCATGGCCAGCGCCCAAGGGGAGCTGCGACATGCTAACATGCCCATTTGAAAGGCCCAGATAAAAGACTAACATGCTATCTACCAGCAATGCTCTTGTTCATGCCACCCGGCAGCTTGCAGCTTCCTGGACGTCCTCTTCCAGCGTGTCTTTGGCAGCAGCAGCATGTCATTACTCTCTTGCTTCGGCTGGCTCCTCCTACATATCACATATAAAGGTGAAGATGATCATTCCATCGGATGCCAAGAAATGCTGCAGGTATGTTTTATCAATTACCTAGCAGGTGTGTACATGCATGTTTTCTGTTTCCTCTTCTACAGGTAGAAAATAGTTCATTGCATGATGTTTTTGTACGGAATTTCTAGACGAAGTACCTACTTGAACTGAGTTGGCATGCATGTTTTCCCATTGCCAAGATCTTATATGATGATGCATGGATATACCTTCAGGAAAAGTTAGTTAGCATCAGCAGACACACATGCACATCATTTGAAGTGTGATATCATCCAAACTTTCCCAGACCAGAGAAGCGCTGTCGCATCTCAGCTTACCAAATTTAAACTTATCTAATTGATAAATCTATGCTGATCATAATTTGGTATCTATGCTGATCATAATAAATTAAAAGGAACAAAATATATAAGACATAGTCGATTCTGTTTTGAGCTTATCAAATTGATGAGAGTGATCCTAGGCAATTGGGGGACTATCTCCTAGTCAGCTGAGAAAATCTCCAAAGCAACACAGAATTACAAATAATCATCGCTCGATGGACAGAGCACCGAGTAACCATGGCGTGATGGCCATGGTATCACATAGCATGCACAGGAGACAAGGGCAGAACCAGAAACTCAAGTAAAACATGGGAGACAAGAACAGTGAACCTACTGTCATTGCACGGCAGCAAAGGCGGTTCGAAGTCGAGGACCTGCCAGGAGGCACACCCGCCGCCATCGCATCCACCTCTCCCCAGAGTCGCATCCAACCACCGCTGGTCCAACAAGGCTCGGCCATCGCCTCCATGCACAACAATAGACATATCAACAAAGGCGTGTCACATCCACATGACACAAGAAACAAGATGTACTAGGCTAGGTCAGGCAAGGATTGTTCAATCGGTGACAATTATATGAGTTTTCATACATATACTTCACGCGAAACTTCCTAGGTATCCATCTAGATTGTTCAAGTCATATCAAATAAACGGCAAGAGACCCAACGCTACTGTTTGATGCTTAATGTGCACACCAACCACTAAGATCACTACTACTAGAGGCCAAGTTGATCAACATTGAGTGTTCAATTTGTTATCTCACAACATTCGGTCAACATGGACTAATCCAAGCTTTAGCATCCAGTCGACATATTACTCACAAACTGGATTGCACAATCCAAAGCTACAAACTATTCTAAGCATCGCAGGACAGTGCCAGATAATAATAACAAAGTTTAAAGTTTCACTATGTTAAGCATAATAGCAGACACTGAAGGAAGCAGGATGCAAATATTAATCAATATTGTTAGCATCATGACATGCTTGGAAGCTCAACAACAATGCCTCCCAACTGCGTAATGATGGATGCAATACACTAAAGCTACCCTGAACCTAGCAAAATGTGACATTTCACCCTAGTGTAACCAATAGTACACACATGCATGACAAGTCTAAGCATATAGGACCCAGCATAAATCAAAAATCTAGAACTCACCTGAAGAGGTGGTGGCGCCGTTGCCGAGGTAGTTGAAGCCGAGGGTTGGTCCACGAGGCACATGAGGCCACGGCCAGCACAGCAGCAGCACCACTGAAGTCAGAATGGCCAGGCGTCGCTCCTGGAATAGCTACTGCTCCTCCTGTGAGACGATGCAATGTTCAAGTTAGTTAGGAGCAAGTCCTATTGGATGTTGCATACAAGTGATTGAAGCTAACCAACAGAGCAACTACCACCAAAAATAAGACAGAAACTACCAATCTTCATTCATTTATATACCAGCATCATGCTTTAACCAAACATGCATCATGCATGGCAATATATACAGAACCAAACAGAGATTGGGATAGATCAATCAGACATATTAACTAGGACATTCAACATAGCTCGCCACAAAGGCGGAGCACAGAATCGCCACCGCCCGAAGCCCGTGTTACGACAGAGAATGTAGCTCGCCACAGAGGCGGAAGCCTACCAGCTCACATGTGGCATGGAAGACCACAGCTAGACATGCACTACTGACACCAGTATGCTTTGAACCTGACAAATATACAGGTTTAATCACTAACAAACCAATAAAAAAATGTATACATCTACTGCCTATGCACACAAGTTTTAAAAATGATTTCCATCTTCCATACATGTACACTTTATCCACTGCTAACACATTCTACAGGAAAAAGAAACAAAAGTTAGCAAAAGTATACGGAGGAGAACTTCCCACGAAATTGCTATTTGAGAATCAAGAAACTGATGTAACAAGAAACACAGAAACTGAATCAAGGATTGGCTGACGATTCCATTACATGGCATGATTTGTTGTACTAATAATAGTACATGTAAAGAATTACAAAAGTTCCTTAAAGGTAAAAAGGGCATAGCTAATTGCCAAAGTCAAAATTGTCACAGGTGAGTAATAGTATGCATTTGGACACTGATACTAGCATAAACACAGCAAGTTCTAATGGATGTTGACGCAGAGCAACCACCACCAAGTTAACCCACAGTTAAACTATCAAACAATGATAACATAAGGCCAATGCATCCAGCAAATATAAGCCTAAACTTACAAGTGGCTAAAAAACAATTATTGATTATTTCCAAGACAAGATAATTTGCCACTCTTCATTCATTCATAACGCAACAACTCACTTTAACCAAGCATGCATGGGAATATGTACTGAACCAAACAGGGATTGGCCTCACCGATAGATTGATCAGACCTGCTAAATGGGACATTCAGCATGGCACCCCATGAAGGAAGGCGGGAAACAGAATCCCCACAGCTTGATGGCTGTGGAACCACACGGAATGTAGAAGAGTAAGAAGGGAACCCGAGGAGCTCACCGGAGAGGGGCGTAGCCGGGACAAAACGTCACCACCACCGCGGTTGCGGCAAGACGGCTGGAGCCAAGGAGGTAGACCCAGTCATGGTCCAGCCGAGTCTACCACGTGAGAGGCCACAACCAGCCAAGCAGCATCTCCGCCGGGAAGGCGACGGCCAGGTCATGCCTGACCGGAACACAGATGGCCACTGGTGTACACAAGAAGAATATAAGGAACTTTCAGTTTAGCTTGTAAGAAGATAATACAAGGAAAAGGTTACCGCCCAGTGATCTTAAATGTTAATGGCATAGCAAGTTTACATATTTATACATAGGATAGTTAAATCGCAGCCTGCCAGGTTTAAACTCTCATCATGCAACCATAGAATGTGAAAGAAAGGTATTTGAGATGTGAGCTAGGTACGAGCACCAAAACAGAACAACGTTCCAGCAGAGCTCACAGTTGTCACGGCACGACGATACAACATAAAAATGAACGTCCCCATCTATCTATGTTAGATAAAAAGGAGGCACTATTGGGTGCCGATATTGACGAGCTCTGATTAAACTTGGACCGGGTCGCACTAGATGGACAAAGTATCAATTTCACAGCTCACAAAAGGCCATATATACAAGGCAGCCACTGGTGGTGTAGGTAAATAAATTCAGGACAAGTGTGTGTGCAGAGTAACTATACGTATCCAAACTTGTGTCAGAACACAGGATATTCATAGCACTACCCTATTCCTGGCAGTTGGCAACAACATACAGAACAGCAAACCAGCAGGGTTGGATACCTCGATTCACGCCATAGATGCTATCGAGCGTGTCCGTCCCTAGCTGCAGGAAGCAGCATCCGTCCATAGGTCGTCGACGAGCAGCAGGCATGATAACCCTCCCTAGAAAATCAGATATGTAAGTGCAAAAAAATACAGGAGTAGAGTGGATAGCAATGGGAACAAAGAAGAAAAAGATGGCGAGCTTCTCAACGCCGGCCTGGATAGAGTATCTTGCCCTACTAGTGATTGCTTATACAGAGTAGCTTGCTTAGTTTTTGTATCTTACAAAAGCTTTTCACGACTCATGAGTAGTGACACTTGACAAAAAAAATGTTAATAGGTACATGCACTGTTATACAAGCACATTTTTTAGAGACTGTGAAAGTGAAATCAAGTACGGTATGATTGTAGTGAAAAGCAAAATCCTTAATCAGATCTTCAAAATATACTCATCTGTGGCATTTCGCAAGCAATGTCCACTTCCAGAACTCCAATTGACTAGCAAACCGTGACGATTCTTTGAAACTTGTAATACTATCTACCTCAGAAGAACATTTTCATTATTTATGGACTACAAAAGGATAATCAGTGTTTGGGACAGGAAACAGGAAGATAAATTGGAATAGAATAGATGCATTGCAAACACATTAAATATGCACACAGATATTTACTTAGAAAATGGTGGGTTTTTTAGGTTGTTCTAGATCATGGCATGTATCTGCTGCTACTGCCAGAAATGACATCTAATAGGGGCATGTGTCTGCGTGCAGGTACCTGCGGTCTTGGTCGGTGTGGACTCACTTGCGGACCCTGGCCCGAGGCCTTGCAGAAGCACCTCGAGCGGTGGTCAAGAAAGCATCCTGCCGCAGCTCTCGGTGGACGCCAGCATCATCAGCTCCTCCCGCAATAGTTGTGGCGCCGCCTTGCTAGTCCTCGCCCCTGCCCTTGGCCCTCGACCAAAGACAGGCACGAGGGCGACCATGTGGGTATGTGGTGTACTCCACAGAGCCACCAGGAGGGGCACCGGTCCGGCATCAGTCACACGGGGCCATCAAGTGTGCTGCGACGTAAGGGGCATTTCAAAGAGTTCAGTGTCAGGAATTCTAAAGCATAAGCAAACAAGTAGGACAACCACTGAATTAGAAAAACGGAAGGTCTGTTCAAGTACTAGCAGAACAAATATTTAACAAACCAGCTAGTAATATGCAAGACATGTTTCTATCCACTGTAATTGAAAAAGCAAACAGCAAAGCAGCCTAAACAGGTTTGCATATATGGAGTTCTTAAGCATAGACAAACATATTTTTGCTACATCTCACATATTATTAGAAGAGAAAGGAGGATAATTATGCACATCACATATAGTGATCATAGGAAGAGCAATACTACACATGGAAGTTCATGCACGAGTAGAAGAAACAGTAGATCTAGAATTCTAGCATAAGCAAACAATTAGCATGCATGAATGTCAATATTAGGAACAGAGTTACAACATGTTGGCCAAAGCATTAAATAGATGGTCAAATTCGTCAATTCCTATAGTAGGTCATTTGTCATAAATAAACCCTTCCTCAGCATGACAACCAAATTTCAGTACAATTTGAGCAGAATATCATCATAAGGTGGATATAATATTTGCAAGTTTTGTCAACTATCAAACCGTGCTCTGGGCTAGAAAAAATCATCATATGGTGGATATAAAGTTTCGAATTGACTGAACAAGCAACCAAACAATACATCGGGTTCAAACAACAGTGCAGAAATCTAACACATCAAATACTGGAAGATAACAACGGACAGTTGAAACACTATCACAATACAAGTTAATATGTTCAAAGTTACTAGTGGTAACAGGACAGCAGCCTAGCATCTGTCCTTATTCAGGAACTATCAAAAGACACCAATGTATCATCTGGTATAGTGCATCAGCTCAATGGCTGGAGCACGTAGAGGAGGAGAAGGGGGAGGAACCAAGAATTTACACTGAACCACGGAGGCGAAGAAGAAAGCCACCGGTGAACTTGCCACCATGGCAAACAAAGCTATTCGTCCTCTTGATGTCTACACGGGTAAAAGACATGTTAATCAAACTCACGGAGCTCATATACTTGGAATAACGTAAGTACGCTAGCTAAACTTCAAAACCCAGTGCTTTGCATCGCACTACATGATGACATGAGATATAAAAATAGGAAGTGCACTAGTGCTCTAGCAGTACATCTGTACATGTAATTAGAAAACAGGAGCATCATCCTGAGAAAGCAATATTGTATTTATAATCGTAATTACTTAGAAAACATTGAACTGGTCATAATTCACAGTTCAAAAATGTCATAATATAGTACGACCACAACGAAAATTAATTGTCCTCGTAAAGAAGTACTAAATAGAAAAGATTTGAAAATCATGGCATGGAACATGGACATGGTTTGGTTGTATGCTATTGAACATGGCGAATTAACAAAGCGACAGAATTTGCAAGGATATGATAAACTACTCAATTAAAATCCTATCTCGATGACCAAGGATCTAATTTTATTGCCACTGAACCTAATCTGCATGAGCGACACCAATTTGTCTCAAAGGTCTCATATCCTAGGTAATAAAGAAGAGGATCCATATTACACGGACATAGCTTTGACTACCTCTCCCTCTGGTATGCTCAAGATGAAATTTTCTTTAAATACAAATCTAAAGAATCAACGCATCCTATCACCAATCACACTTTGAAGGTGCTCACAAGTAAAGCTTCAAGTGTCCTGTAATCTTACTTTGAAGCTCCCAGCTGCTCCAATACATGACGGGCTATTGAGCTCCTCGCATAGCCAGCAGCAGAACTCTGAACCTGTGGGAAACGTAGGTGCATATATAACTCTGAATACTCGGCAAACACGAGAAATCTGAAGCTGTAGATTGATGGAACAGGAGACACCACAAAATCTTACATGGACTGGACTCGTCAGCAGCAACGCCCTCCAATTGAGGGGGTCCGGGCTTGGCATGCAGTCTGAAAAATCCAGAGAAGAGGAAGACTGTCAGCCTGTAGATCGATGGAACGTAGACATGCACCAAGAAACGCACATCCGAATCCTAGAAGAGAAAAAACAGTACGTACCTTGCCGCCGACGTGGTGATCGTGTTTAGGGGTCAATCGATCGGCTGCAGGTGCACCGGACGAACACCACCGGAATGCGTCGGGGCGGGTCGACGGCCACCGATGGCGTCGTGTGCAGCGACCGGCGGGGATCTGTGGCGGCGCCGACCGGCCGGAATCCTGGACGGCTAGGGTTTGTCATGCGGCGCACGGGAAGCTCCACGCCGTGGAACCGAGAGAGGAGGAGGAGGCGGTGTCGTGGCGGTGGTCGGCGGCGCGACGAATCTCCGGAGCCGGCCGGGATCGACCGGTGACGGGAGGGGATAGATTTGGTATACTACGTAACCGATGGGTTATGCCACCATGTTTATTATTTCTTTCATTTGCAAACTGACGGCTTGAAATAGTAGGGTTTAACTGTCATTTCATGGATGGAATAATACCACACGAATGAAATGATACATGAAACGTACGAGAGGTAAAACAATCTCTCCTAGCAGAAAAATAATAATACTAATAACACACACCGATGAAATGATACATGAAATGACGGATAATAATTATCTTGTGTATGAACACACATACACATGTGCACGCTAGTGATGCACGTATATACTCCACGTAGCTAGGTAGCTAGATATAGACGTCTAGTAGCTACCGGCGCGATTGTATGAAATCCACATGCATGAGGACGCGCGCTGTAGTCGGAGACGTGCGCGTCCGAGACGAACGACGGTTGTCACGATCGAGCTTCATTAACTAGTAAACTCCACTTGCATGAAATCCACGTGTGTAAAGTAATACTATAAATCGTTGTTAGTTTCATGATCTCGATCATCCCTCTTGCATGGTTAATTAATTTTCGCTTTTCTTGAAATTATGGCCATTTGTCTGTCTTTTTCCAGAAAATATTACCATTTTCGTTGAAAATGTTAATATCGATTCATGGAGGAGTTAGGGACTTTCTCACAAAATGTCTCCATATTCGGTCCATGAAATGCCCATTATCGCAAGGCCATTTGCATAAATCCAGTGTACAACATTAACGCTGATGTTAGTTACAAGATTGGAAACACTAGGTCTACAACAAAGGTTATTGCCGATGTTGAGAAAATGGTAAGCGTCGTAGCCGTAGCTCTGCGACATAAGATGTACTGGAAATTGGTACCGCTCGAAGCACCACGGTAGCGATGTGTGCCCATCCTCTACCATTTTTTGTGTAAAATAGATGAAAGTTCATTCCTGTTAGTTAAAAGGTGCTCGAGGTTTTGTTGTAAGTTGGATGCTCCAATTCTTTCACAAGTTGTGTTTTTTTTTAACTTAACTGATAGTAGGCTGAAGCTCATCTAAATTGTTGGAAGTTTTCTCTGTTAAAATATATGTACGTGTAGAGATAGAATAGGACTTTAGAGATATAATCTTATAATCCAAGTCTCTACACATTATGAACTCCTATATATATACTCTATTAATTAGGGTCATGGCAATAAAACACAAATATTAGGGTTCCACAACTTTCGAAATTCTCTACATAAATATTGAAAGTTGGCGTTGAATTTTATTGAGATCTTCTTTTTTGAAGTTCGGCAAATGTCCTTCTAATTAATGAATGCGCGGTTCGATGCCTAGAGGGCACGAAGACCAGCAGCTTAGCGGAAACCGCCGTTTGAGGAGCAGAACACTGCGCCTCTAGCTACCTGCAGGTTCCATAATTTCATTCACGTACAGCGCGTGCTAAGCTACCTCGATCCATCACACAATGCACTGCCTGGTTCCATAATTTCATTCACGTACCTACCTACTCTTTCGAAAAATTGCACGTACTCTAGAACCATGCACTGCATGCATGGATCAATACTTCAGTTTTGGAGCTTACCACGGAGCTGCACGATAACGTGCTCTCGCCACCACTCCATGGACAGTTGACTAGGATTCAGTTACTACACACAAGACCCAATTTCTCCTTTGTTGGTGTTATTTTTTTAAGCTAGGGGACATCTATTGCCTATGGTTTCATGTGTCTTCTCGTTTTCTCACGCTATTACTTTATGCATGGAATCTACCATTATTTCGTGGGAGGTCGTGGGCTGTACAAAGGTGTCACAGAAAATCACTATCATGACGGGTTCCCCCCCGTTTTAAAGTGATATAGCGGACTACTTTGGGTTTCCCCGCCCGATGTTATGGGCACGTCTGTTTGATCTTTTCTCGCCTATTTTTCGTGGGTTATAGCATACTTCCATTAGTTTGAATTTTTTCAACAAGAGGTTGTCCCTACATCAATCTTGTGTTGTTGATGGCCCACTAGATGTCATTCATACAGCGATCTTGTGCCAGATAGCCACAATTGAAAGCGACGACACATATGTGTCGATTGTCATCAAGACCGGCAACGTTTCATATGAGGTACCATGTCCATTGCATTGCCAGGTTCATCAAACTATTTCTACTATTTCTCTAGGTTTGCATATGTTTTTTCTCCGAATGAAAGTCATGCTCGGCCCCTTGGTACTTGCGCCACATAAAGATTGATCTATAAAAGGTTGTATTTAAGTAGTCTGACAGTGATGTTGCTAGGTTTGGCATTGCTCGAGGTGTTCTTCTCTTGCTCGGCGATCGACATCCTCGATTGAATGGCTCGACAAGAGGCACAAATGAAATCCGACACGCGAGAGTGTTCTTGGCGACGAACGTCGTGTAAGGTAGAGCGCGAGCGATCGAAAACTTTGACGCTGACCTAACAACGTCGTCGCAAAGGGCTTTGTCGAGTGTCTGAGTTTTGACACTCGGTATGGGGCTTAAGATAGGCAAAGGGCTTAGGATAGTTTTTGTAGAACGCATTTAGCTAGCTATCTACATCTACATGCATGCATCGTACAAGGTGGTGATAACCAAAATATCCGAGGGAGCAATCAGTGGATTTTGTTTAGCGAGAAAATCCCGCGCGGGAATTTTGGCGCCAGCCAAAACAAATCAAGACCCAGCCCGACCCATTCTTCTCCCCGCGCCGCCGCCTCTGCTCTCCGCTGCAGCCCCTGGTCGCCTGTCCATCCCGGCCGGCTCCGGCGAGTCCTCGCGCTGCGGACCACCGACCCAGCCCCTCCTCCTCCTTCTCTACCGATTCCACGGCGTGGAACCACCCAATCGCAACCCCACCACAAACCCTAGAACCCAAGATCTTGGGGCGTCCATGGCGGCGGCGGCGGGTGGCGGTGGCGCTGCAAGGCGACCGACAAGAGGATCGCGCGGAGCCGATGTGGCCTGCAAGCAAAGCCGTGGCCCTGGGAACCCTCACCGACGCCGGCGGCCCCAGGACCTTGGGCGAGCGCGTCCGGCCGACGCCGATGGCTGCATCAGCTCTGGTCGCCGCCGATGATGAACCTCTGCACGCCGGACGTCCTGCAGGATCTGAAAACCACCACAGCCCCAAGGTCCAACTCTTTTCCTTCCATTCATATCCACTCTACTCCTATTATTTCCTCTTGCAATCTTGCACTTACATATCCGATCTGGAATCAAAGGGATCTCGCTCGTGCCTGCTGCTGCTGATTGCCGGCCCACGACCTGCAGACGAATGCTGCTGCTAGGTCGGACCCACCGCCGTCCTCGCTGCTAACCACCGGCATCACCATCACCGACGCCAGGTTGGACCTATGTACGCTTGCTGTCCATCGTGTGTTCTTGCCATGTGCCAGGAGCAGCAGGTCACTGAAACGTTGCTGATAGGAACATCTCGTGTCTTGAGGATATAGATGCTGCTGTTACTCTGCACCACGCAGGAGCAGCGCACTTTGTTCTGCCTAGACCACCGCTTTGTGTTTCACTGATTAGATTGATTAACTGCTATGTATATTCCATAGGAAAATTTCTAATTCTTGTAAACACTGACTATTTGAGGATTGAACTGAAAGCTTAGTTCTGACCTCGCGTTTTTCTTCTTGCCGGATCATTTTCAACTGAATGCTCAACATGTTCTATTGGCAGATGCCAAGTGACGAACAGGAGCCCCGGTCGCCACGATGCCTCCCGCATCACCAGCCATCCGAGTGCTCTCGACGAATGTGTCCGTGCCACTGCTGTCCTGTGACGGTGCAACGCTTTGACCTCATTGCTCCGACCAGCTCGCTTCCCCGAGTCCGGCGAGGCCGCGGAGGGGAGAGCCCACCAGCACACGACGAGATCCATATAAACAAGGTGAGACCCCTCATCCCTCGTCGTCTCCTGTTGCAGGACGAACCCATCTTGCAGGACCTCTTGTCCACCTTTTTGCTGATCCAAAGTGTCGGGTATTCTACGTATTTTGCTGCTGCAGTAACCTCCTCTCTTCTGATTCGAATCTTATAGATATGAAATTCCAGAATTATTTTCTTGTCTACTATACCTTCTAGCTACCTTGTCGTAACAACGATGTAGCTGCTAGATATATATGCTGGTATGTTGTCAGACAAGCACGTATTGGAATTATTTTCTTATGTATGATAAACACTTGAGTAACTTGTTCTACCCATATGAACCTGCTAGGTCCTGACTCCTCTATCCATAACCGTGAACTAATTACAATGCTCTGTCACTCGCTCATATGAGCTTAGCCACCACCAATAGGTATATTATTTATTAGGCAAAATCAGATGGTTAGAATGAAGCTTTTCTTGCTTACTTTGACGTATATATACTGCTGGGTCATTCATATCACTCAATTACTTGTTTTGATTTAATCCCGTTTGAAAATTTTCATCACATGTATGACCACCCTTCTCTAAATTTGATAATGCTTGAAGAGTTACTTATGTCACATTTATGGCCTCCTATATCGACAATAAAACTTTGATCATGCTTGAAAAGATTTCACCATATAATAATTATCAAATTTATTCTGTAATTTGAGTGCATCCCATGCTTGAAGTTTTTACTCCAGGATTTGGAAAAGTGCCGCCAAAGTTCCCTGTTTATCGATCCTTTCATCCGCAGAACTAACATGTACCCTGTTTTCATATTTTGACCAGTGTTTTGTTGTACACTTATATCTTGTAATCATGTCACTGCAATGAGCCAGTCAATACTTGTCACGTTCAGAACCAGCCATGTTTTGTATATGAGCTGTTAAATACATATGTTCTTAATTCGAATCGTCTTGCTGTATGCAGGCAGTAACATGCGGAAATGGTGATGGGCTGACCGTGTCCGGCCACCGCAGATGGCTGCATCAGCTTTGGCCAGTTCTCCTACTTGTTCCCCATCTCCACCACCTCCACCGCCACCCTCATGTACGGCTTGTTGTGCGAGACAGAGAGGTGAGCGGGAGGATCTGCGCCGCTGCCACTCCACGCGCCCTCCTGCTCGCACCCCTGCCCCGACCCAAGGCCGTCTCAAGGTGATGGATTCACTGTCGCCCTTACCTGTGATATAATACATGCTTGAACTTGTCCTATAACTGACACTAGACAGTGCGGACCGTACGTAGTATGCTACATATATTAATTAGGGTATCTTGTGTGTGCTTGCGTACAACACAAGTCCGTTCGTGAGGTATCCTTCATTCTTCCGATGTACAACACAACCCGATGTATGTTCACCAAATCTACATGTCCTGGCATCACTTGGATTACCTTAATTTTGTGCCAATGTGTACGTATAAGTATTTGTGATATCCAAGGTATTGGGGTTTTAATTATCATCTGTTCATCACACTTCCGGCTGATACATCTTTTTAGTACTTACTTCTCTTAGCATCGAATTTGGTGCTCATGTAAGCCATAGGCAGAAATTGCAGTCCTTTGGAAATGTTGTGTTATATATTACTTGCAGCCAAACACTGAGAGATCAGTGTGCAAACTGTAAAGGGCGATCCGATAAATAAATAATCATGTCTTTATATACTAGATATGCTATGGAAAACTAGCTGCTGTATGTAACTTTCGTTTCATTCTCTTGCGTTTGACAAACATGCACTATGTTGGCGACGTCGGAGGTAATTGTGTCTAAAAAGCTGCTACTGTGTTGTTTTGATGCTTATTTTCATAAATACCACGAGATGAGTCGTGGTTTGGTCTGCTGATGTTTTTCTACAGGGCGATCTGTAGAAATAATCCATCTTTCACCTTTTTTTCTGGATCGCACGTGGTTTGGTAATGCTCATATGACTGTCTGCATCATGTTCTTGCTCTTTACGAGGAATATGTTAGGGGGGAGTTTGTTTGTGTCTTTAGGTGGTGCTCTGGGCCTTGGCCTTCGTGACAGACCCTGTGAGCTATCAGTTGTTGATCATGTTATCCTTTTGGACATGTTTCTATGCCCCAAGGTTTGTCTCTGTTAAGGATTTAGGAATTGAACTACTTGGGAGTTGATGATTTTAGCAGCTTGTAAATGCTTCAGCAAACAATTTGTATATTGTTATGCCCTGTTCCTGGTATTGGCTTCATGCTAAGTTTTTTAATGACAATAAGAGGAAGATTGTGTAGTTGTTTCCATCTGATATATTTCACCTTGTTATTTTCCACTTCACACTATTTTAGTTTGATTAAATTAATTAGCACATTGTCATCTATATATCACTAAATATGAATAAGTATAGACATAGTTTACGCCTTGAGACACATAGGATTAGATTAAAAGTACAAAATGAAACATTTCTATCTCTAGCTAGCCCGGAATCTAGAAAAAGATATTTCAATTCTAAAGAAAACCTGAATATTTCTCAGTCGATATGTAATAATTTTTCCTAAATATCTGTAAGTTGTCATTAATAATATGATACATATTCAGCTATGTGGAAAAAGTGTGGTATCGTCCATGTCAAAGCTGTACAGAGTCTATTGAATTTTTTGAGAATTTAAAAAATTAAACATGCGAAATTTAGTACTCCCTCTCCGATCCCTAATTAGTGTGTTTAGATGTACAGAATTTTATACTGTCCTAGTACTCTCTCCACGACACTTTCTGCGGACCCGAGATAGTACTAGCAACGAACTGAAAAATAAGTAATTGACTCTCTCCGTTATTCAAAATAAGGCGTATAATTTTTATCTGAAGTGAAACAACGTATTGTTCGATCAAGTTTATGAAACAGTGCAGACAATTATAGTACTATTATATAGAGATAATACAAAATATATATTTCATGATGTATCTAATTAATATTTACTTATTTTACGTTATAGAATGTTGAGATTAATTTCTCAGAATTTGGTCAAACTTTATATGATTTAAAAATTTACACCCTTGCTTTAATTACCAAACAGATGTAGTACTTACCAGGCAGAGGCCAATGATCATCTTATCGGTATAGACTTGTGGCTCTGTCTTCTGCAGAGTGAAAAGCAGAGTAATTATGCTTTTTTCCTCGGCTACACTTCCGCCGTCGTCCAGCTTCCGCCGCTCCGCGTCGATCAGACGCTGCAGGAAAGCATCCCTTCTGCTCACCGCAGCCAGGAGCTTGTTCCTTGTGCCGGACATGTCGAACCACCGCAATAGTGGCAGGTAGTCCCACAGGTTGGCCGCGCCGAGATGCGGTTGGATCTCGTCCTTCACCTTCCTGAACTCCTGGGCCTCAACGGACATGTCCGTGTCAGCGTCTGCTTGTGATCGAGTTCCCTTGGTATGGGCGATGGTCTCCATGAGGACGCTGAGGGTGAACTCGAACACCCTCTGCTTCAGCTGGATGCGCGGGGACGCCATGGCCGATCTGTACAGCCGCCGCACCATGGCGCGCGCCTCGGAGGAGATGACGCCTGACATGCAGCTGACGCGGTGTGTGGAGAGTAGCTGCTCGGCGGCGACCCGCCGGAGAGTTCTCCAGTGCGGACCGTAGCTGGACGTGGTGAGCACTGTGCCGTCCATGGTCACGAGTTGCAGCGACGGGAACTTGGGGCGGTCGGCGAAGGTCACGTCATGCTCCGTGAAACACTCCTTGGCACACGCCGGGGACGACACCACCACGGCATAGCGTGAACCAAGGCGCAGCGAGAACACGGGACCGTGTCGTGCTGCGAGGCGGGTTAGCGCGGAGTGTAATGGCTTCTTTAGGAGGTGGAGATGGCCGAGAAACAGGATGGCCGGTGGCCTCGGCGGAAGAGGCGCACCGCCCTTGTTCTTCCCGGCGTGGCTGTTGCCTAGGAGGTAGTGGAGGAGGAGGAGGAAAGCGCATGAAAGGATGCCAATGTACAACTTATCCATGCTTAATTGTTGGAAGAGCAGTGTGTTTTGAGATGGCAAGGTTGAGGATGTGTGTGTATATATAGGGAGAACAGTCAACCCACAACACAACCACGGGCGCGTGCTTGGAAAATGCTCGGTTGAACCCGGCGGCTGATGCTCCGGGCAAACGCACAATTTCTAGTAATAGTCCACGTTTTGAGCTGGGGCCACTGCGGTACTTGTCATTTTCTGGTCGAGGGTGGAATACATATGGAAATACATAATCAGGACGTGAAGTCTCTGCGCACACAGCAGATATGGACCCGCAATCACATGGACGACAATTTATCCTCACGAAACGCAAACCGTCTATCTCTCCTGTCCTCGTCTGCGGACAGGGACCGAGCCAGGATTTAGGTATGGGGAGGCGACGGGCCTAAAAAATTCGGACATTCTAAAAGCTTAACAAACTGTGGCCGAAATAAAGGGGCTAAACTCCACCGGTGGTTTTACTCTATAACGGCGAAAAATGTCTAAATCAATATCTTATTCATTCTCTTACTCTTCAACACTAGAAAAGTACAACTAAGTAAATACTAGTTGGTATCACACATCAAGAAAATTTACTCTCTTCTAACAATGTAAGATTAAAGTCGATGAAACATGAAAAATCATAGACGAGAAGATCGGATCGGGATAGCAGACTAACTAGTGTTGGGAACAATCCAAAATTTCCTAACTAAAATTTATGGCATAAATAGAGAATATAATCCTAGTGTTGGGAGCAGAACTAAGAATTAACCAGGACATGATCAAACAAAAAGACGGAGTGAACAGCTTTTCTCCTTCTATGGTAGCTCCATACGGTTGCGTGCACGAGGCGGCGATGTCATCGGCCACTAACAGGTCCATCAAGCGAGATGCAGACCATCTGCCTAACTTTTTTATTCTCTCGATCTCCATTAGGTGGGTCCCACTAGCATGTACTCCCACTATGGGTCCCACCGCATAGTACTGGACCCCACACACATTTCAGGACCAATGAGGTGCCGATTTGAAGCCAGAGCATATGCCGCTGTGTTCTTATTTATCCACTCCCGCTCGTGCATTCCTTTTTAGTCTGAGTACTTCCGGACTTGCATATTGTCAATTTTTTACAATTTTCTATTTGGTGGAAAATTCCAAATCCATCAGCGCGTCACGCGTCATGTGGCGCATGCGCATGAGTTAGGTATACAAATCATGGCGTTAAAAGCGTCTTTTGTTTGGATCGTAGCTTCTATCGAATTTTCGGACCGTTGAAACCACCAACGATAGATGCGCATATCTAAATATAGAAACTGTGAGATCACTTGGATGCACATAGCGATTTGACATTTCTGTCAGTTTAATATGGGGCTTTGCCCTCCGCACCGTCCGACCATGCCAGCTCCCTAGAGTCACGCCCCCACTCTCGCTGACGCACTCCCTTGACGTCCTCGGAAGAGCGAGGGCCCATCCGTCGGTCTCACGCGACGCCTTTAATTGGTGTGGCGGAATGGCCAGATTCGCAATGCATGCCTCCCATTGGCTGATTTTGTTATTTTACCGTACTAGATTCTATCTCCTTCCTTGTGTGCCTAACCGGGAAATCTATTTCCGTACCCAGTTTCTCGCTCCTCTCTCTATCTTCCTGGCGATGGATCCATCCGTTCTGCGCTCCCCAAGTCAGTTGCCCGGGACGTTGCGTCACCGATCTTTCCCTTCCCTCTCTTGCCACTAAATATTTTCTACAGTTGCACGCCTATCCGGGATATCTATTTTCGTACCCGGTTCCTCGCTCCCCTCTCTCCCTGTCGATCGACCCGTCCGTTCCGTGGCCCACATGTCGGTAGCGCGAGACGTTGCGTCGCCGATCTTTCTCATCCCTTTCTTGTTGATGCGTATTTTCTACAGTTCCTCTGGGACACTATCAGGATTTCACAAATTTCTCCAGGACCAACTATTTCGGGCCCTTCTTCCGCCTCCTAGCCGGCGTCTCGCCATTGTTCGATGGGTACGTTACATTGTGCGGGCAGGTAGAAGATTTTTGGGCCCTTCTTCCGTATCGTAGCTGGCGTCTCTCCATTCCTGGATGGGTTCGTTGCACTATGCAGGCATCCCAAAACCTTTCGGGCCCTTCTTCCTTCTCCTCGCTAGCGTCTCGTCGTTGGTCGATAGTTTGGCCCGATCTTGCTGTCATCTCTTAATTCGTTGCTGGATATGTTCTACTGTATGTGTGTGTGTGTGTGTGTGGGGGGGGGGGGGGGGGGTACCTTGTTCCACGGGACTGGATGGTTACGACAACCTCCATTTTCCCATGTTTCTTCTTCCTCGTTGTTTTTGCTCCGCTGCTTGTCAGCTCTTGGCTGAGTTCGTCCGTTCGCCGACCCCTCCATTCATCGCCCTCTTCTCATTCGTCGTCTCAGCTGCCTCTTACCGAGTTGTATCGCTGTCGTTTCAGTTGACTTTAGATCCGACGTCTTTTGAGCCTTTTCTTCGGTTTCCCTGTGCTTTTCGTCTTACTGTTGTGTCCGATCTGTTACTTTGTTGTTTATTTCTTGCTTTCGTTGTCGTCCTGACCGTGCTATTGTGTGATTTTTGGGTGTTTTATTAGTTTTGTCGACGGCCCTGTTCTCATGTTGTTTTTCCATGCTCTCTTTTGTATTTACGAGTCGTTGATTTGTATTACATTCCTGCCTTTTCGATTTTTCTGAGTTTCTCTGAAAAAGTGTTATATGGTATTCTCTATTTTTGTGTGCATGTCATCATCTAGCTCAGTTCTCTCGCCTGGCTGGGTGCGTTTGATTCAGCATGTTCTTCTAGGGTTGGTGTGCTTTTGGTGAGTTTTGATGTTCCATATTTCGCTTGGCTAATGGTTTACTGTTTATTTTGGTATTCTATTAACGTGTTGTCTTTTGCTCTTCGATATCTTGATGCTGGTCAATTTCTTGCTATAGATTTATGATCATGGAGTTCGGGCATGCTTTCCTGTGTTTACACTCCTTCATATCCGGCGAAATAGGACTAAAGTCTTAAATTGTAACAAAATAGAGGTGTGTCACCACATGAGTCAAGTTCTCTATGCAACATTCAATCAAACTATTTCTTACACATGGAAGTCACATACCGTTTTTCCTTCGGCTGTCTCTCATGTTGATAGTGTGGCCGCCTGTCGGACGGTCATTAGGTGGTGTACCCGTACTGTCTACATGGTGAATGGATTACCGGTTTTGCCGCGCCTTTCTCACCGCTAAATACACAATTGATATGGGCACCGATTTCGAACATGGCGGCTGGCAGGAAGAGTCGAAGTCTTGAAAGGTGAGAAACGAAACAATCTGATTCTTTCTGATGGGGCGTGCGTTCAACAGGCTGATCTTTGAAATCCAGTTGATGGGCCTATCTAAATTCCTATTACCATGTACCCATGTATGGGCATAACTGATTCAAAATACATGGGTATAATGTGTTGAAAAATGTATATATGTGACGTGTTGGGAAGTGCTTGTTAAATTATGATTGCTTATTACGGGATTTACATCTGTGTAACGTGTTGGGAAGTGCTTGTTGACTTCTGATTGCCTAATGACGGGAGTACATGTCTGACACTTATCTTCTAAACGTTAGTTGCATCGAACATGCTACGTGACTAATACGTTAAATCTAACCATAAAATATATATTTTAGATCCAACTATCACGATAATTTTCATGATGTGGCTCAATATGGTGACTCTATTAGGAACCCCGTATATTGAGTCCACAAACATATTTAGAGTTTTGCACATCATAGTGGATTTCAATATCTTGAACGGTCACTTTTTCTTCTCTAAACAATATCATGTAAAATTATTTGTTCATGTGTAACATCCCAGTTTCCTTGACCTGTAATAACTTTTACAAAAAAAAACTCTCTATTATAGTGTCATGTGAGAATGAGCTTACTATTATATTTTATCTAAATTTTTGGATTTAATTTAAATTAAATTAGACTTGAATTACATATTTGGTTTAATTTTAGGGGAGAAGTCCCCACTAAAAATATTCTATTGTATTTTTTCCATCGAGAAAATCATTTCCCAAAAGTCAATTTTACGCTTTTCTAAACAGAAAAACATTGTGTGTATGCGATGAACTTGTGTTCGTCCATTAATTTTTACCACCTTTTGTAATTGACTTTAAATTGAAGCAATTTCGGGAGACATGCAGTCATTTTATTTAGAAATACAGTGAACATAGATTACGTACATTATCATCGAAAAAACCATAGACGATGCATATTGTGACATTTGTAATAGGCATTGGTAAACAGATCACAGCTAGTATTAATGTGATCGATACCATGGGTGGGCTATCGATCGATACCTCACAAGCTAAGTAAGATAGCTCACTTGCAACTTATGATCGGTAGCCTAAACTATTATTAATCTCTCTTTCAAAAAAGAGAAATGATCAACGCCAAAAAGCTCATCAGAGCTTCTGAAGGACATCACACATAACTGCACGTGGCTCACACAAGGCCTCAAATGGCACGGCCTTGCGCCTCAGAGGAGATGACGCCTGACATGCAGCTGACGCGGTGTGCGGAGAGTAGCTGCTCGGCGGCGACCCGCCGGAGAGTTCTCCAGTGCGGACCGTAGCTGGACGTGGTGAGCACTGTGCCGTCCATGGTCACGAGTTGCAGCGACGGGAACTTGGGGCGGTCGGCGAAGGTCACGTCATGCTCCGTGAAACACTCCTTGGCACACGCCGGGGAGGACACCACCACGGCATAGCGTGAACCAAGGCGCAGCGAGAACACGGGACCGTGTCGTGCTGCGAGGCGGGTTAGCGCGGAGTGTAATGGCTTCTTTAGGAGGTGGAGATGGCCGAGAAACAGGATGGCCGGTGGCCTCGGCGGAAGAGGTTAGGTGGGGCACATCCTCAGCGGCAACCATGGCGCGCGCCTCAGAGGAGATGAAGAGGAATTAACGCGCGCGTACCTGGACGGACGGATCGGTCGTTCGCTCGCCTCCTTTTCTTTCCTCTTTTAATTTTTTTTCCTTTTCCGCTCTCTCGCTCGCTCGTCTCGTTTGTTTATTTGACGCTCGCTGCGAGAAAGAAACAAAAAGTAGATCGAGACGAGTTGCGCGTCCCGTTCCCTCGCACCAAAAAAAGCGATCGATCGGACTTGATGAGCTACCATACGCGGGGAAACAAAACTATCTGCCGATCCATCCAGACGAAAACATGTCTTGCTTCCATCCGTACTACTGTAGTATATTTCTTCTTGTACACAAGAACCGATCTAGAAAACAGGATGATGCCTTGCATTGGGGCGTGGAAAAAAAATGAATGGCTTACCTGCTCTGCTTCTTGGTCGACCTCGCCGGCCGGATCAGCGATCCAAGGCTAGACGACAGGGATCGACGGAGTCGTGTCGTTCTTCATCGCCACACCACCACCACGCCTCGCCGTGACTCACGTCAAATTAGCCACCAGCCGAGAACAGGAGATTCATACGAGAAACTAGTCAGTCGGGGAAAAAGAGAAATGCGGCCGGATCAGCGATCCCAAGAACAAGATGGAAGCACAGGCATGGTTTTACTTACATCGCTCGCCCCGCCACGCCGTCGCCAAGCTCGCCCAAGTCGCCAAGTCACACGCGCAACCGCACGCGGCTCCGTGACCATGGTCCAATATTTATAGGGGGAGGTTGGAGACGACAGAAGGGCGTTTGAATTTTGAGAGGAGGGAGATGTTAAGGCGGGAACGAAATAAAATTTCGGTGCTTCTCTCTGACTTAGGCTGCTGCGCATCATCTGGAGGGATTGATGGCTGAGATGAAACAACGATGCTAGGGCCGGATTGGTGACGTGTAGTTACCAAACAATCATAGAGAAAATAATAATTGCTTGTCTAACTAATAACTAATAGGGAAAGGACTGATCCTATTGACACGCCGTATTTGTCTCTCTCGATGGCATGGCAAAAGGTGCGCTGGGTAGACTACCAAAGTCCCCGCAGAATCGGGAAACACTCCTATACCACGTCCCACCTACGATATCTTCTCTGGATGCTTGATAAAAGGGACCTAGGTAGTTAATTAGAATATGCCCAGATTTGCACTGAAATCATGCATGACAGATTACGTACCATACTGGGGCACACTAGAAACATATTTTCCATGCTGCTACCTGCGTGTATGACAAATCTGGCTAACCGGTTTAAATCCAGGATTTTTAGAGTATAATAAATCCGGTAAATCATGTTCTTTGTATTATTAAATAGACGAATCATCAACATTTTTAAGCATTTTTCATATAATATTTGGCGCGTCTTAATTTGTCAATTAAACGGGTTAGTACTTCCCTTAGTCACGGTAGGCGCACGTCTTGAAGGAAGACCATGGACAGACTCTGACCATTTTTCTACAACATGTCACAGCTTGTTTCCATACATTACTCCGTCTTTTGCACGGATGAGACTCGCCGCAGCACAAGACAGGACGGGCCGCTTTTCACGCCTCGCAGCATGACCGCGACGAGACACTCGAGTCACAACGCATTTTGCGACGAAATAATTTCAGTTCTGTCTCATAATGCTGCTGCGCATCCGGAGTGATCAACAACTGAGATGTAACAATGCTACGGAATTTTTCTTATTTATTTTTGTTTACTCAAATAATTTTTCGGAATTGCAAAATTAAGATAAATTAAATGCAGAATTCAGATTTTCGTAGGGGACCTCTAGTACCGAGCCGTGATACGAGCCGGTACTAGAGGTTCCTGTCAGGGCAGCAGCAGCACGGGGCCCGCGCGGGCACCTCTAGTACCGGCTCGTAGCACGACCCGGTACTAGAGGTTGATCTTTAGAACCGGGTCGTGCTACGAGCCGGTACTAGAGGGGTATCACTGCTATATTATCTTCCACCTTCCACCCCCGAGAGCAGCAGCACTAGTTCATCACCATTTTCTCCATTGTTTTACTCTCCCAAGCTCGAGTTCATCTCCATTTTCCTCCACGATTTGTCAAGATTAACGGCACCCATCTTTTCAAGGGTTAGCAACTTGATCCTTTCATCCGGCGTTCCTCATTTTAGCTCATTTCCATACTAGCTTAGCTCATTTCATTTTTTAGGTGCTAGCTAGGTGTTTGATGAAATGACTAAGTTAGGGAGTTCATTTTTTTTATATGCAATTTGAGCTAAAATTAAGTTATGATTTGTGTGTTCTAGTGCCGTGCTCACCGCCGTTGATCGCCCGCGTTGTCCCGTCACCGGCACCACCTCGGTAAGCCTCTTTTTTAAAACTTTTATTTCAAAACATTAATGCATAATTATTATTTGTATAATTTTATTAGTTGTATAATTGTTTGTTATATATATATAGTGCCATGGTTGACCACACCGGCTCTCGTCCGCTCTATTATTCGGATGTGGTATGATTGTTTGTTATAACTAATTATTTGTTTCGTTTCGTGTTTATGACAATCATGCCGACCAACTTGACATAGATATATTTTTTATCTAGGAGGTAGTTGAACCGGAAATTCCAACCGACCCTATTGTCGAGTTTTTTATAAAAGAAAACAATGATTTGAAAGCAAAATTGAAAAGAAATGAAGATCTTCGTCTCCAATGCCTAGAAGAGAAGATGAAATTGGAGTTCAAGCTTGCCGACATCGTCGCTGAACACGAGTTGAAGCTTGCCGACATCGTCGCTGAACAGGAGTTCCAGCTTGCCGACGTCGTCGATGCTCACGAGATCAAGATGGATGCAATGCGCTTGAAGATTAAAATATTAAAAATTATGCCATTAGTCAAGAGGCTTGGTATCATTATGCTGTTGGTTCAATAATTACCTTAGTTGCGATTTTGATCGCATTTGTTGTTGGAATTAAATTCTTTGGATAGTTGTATGTTGGTTTAAATGTATGTTTTATGAGAACTATGTATTACATTTGGTCACTACTCTACTTTGGCTTTAATGTGATGAACTTGTATCAATAAATATGGTCAGTTATGCATTATGTCCATTTACCATATTGTGATTGCATCGTGATTGCGTTTAACATATTTATATAATGCAGATGAGTCATCCATGGATGTACGCTGACCGACGCTCTAGAGAGTACATGCAGGGCGTGCAATCTTTTCTCAAAGTGGCTGAGGCAAACAATCGGGAAGGTTTTATGTTATGTCCATGCCGTAACTGTCGGAATGAGAAGGATTACCCTCGGTCACGAGACCTTCACATCCACCTGATAGAGCATGGTTTCATGCCCGGCTATAATTGTTGGACCAAGCACGGAGAAAGAGGGGTTATGATGGAAGACAACGAAGAAGAACAGAACGATGACAACTACATGTTCCCTGAATACAGTGGTAATGAAAGGGAGAAAGCTGAAGATGAAGAGGTACCAGATGAGCCCATCATAGATGATGATTTACGGCGGGTCATCGTTGATGCACGGACCGAAACAGAAAGTGCACTCAAGAAGTTGAAGTTGGAGCAGATGTTAGAGGATCACAAAAAAAAGTTGTACCCAACTTGCGAAGATAGGAACACAAAGCTCGGTACCACACTGGAATTACTGCAATGGAAGGCAGAAAATGGTTTATCTGACAAGGGATTTCGGAATTTACTGAAAATAATGAAGGAAAAGCTTCCAAAGGATAACGAATTACCTGACAGTACGTACGAAGCAAAAAAGGTTATCTGCCCTCTAGGATTAGATGTGCAGAAGATACATGCATGCATTAATGACTGCATCCTGTACCGCGGTGAGTACGAGAATATGAATGAATGCCCGGTATGCGGTGCATTGCGATATAAGATCAGACGAGATGACCCTGGTGATGTTGAGGGCCAACCCCCCAGGAAGAGGGTTCCTACCAAGGTGATGTGGTACGCTCCTATAATACCACGGTTGAAACGTTTGTTCAGAAACAAAGAGCATGCCAAGTTGTTGCGATGGCACAAAGAAGACCGCAAGAACGACGAGATGTCGAGACACCCGGCTGATGGGTCGCAGTGGAGAAAAATCGATAGAGAGTTTAAGGAATTTGCACGTGACGCAAGGAACTTAAGGTTTGGTCTAAGTACGGATGGCTTTAATCCTTTTGGGGAGCAGAGCAGCAGTCATAGTACCTGACCGTGACTCTATGTATTTATAACCTTCCTCCTTGGTTGTGCATGAAGCGGAAGTTTACTATGATGCCAGTGCTCATCCAAGGCCCGAAGCAACCCGGCAACGACATTGATGTGTACCTGAGGCCATTAGTTGAAGAACTTTTACAGTTGTGGCGTGATGAAGGGGTACGTGTGTGGGATGAGTACAAACAGGAGTCATTTGACCTACGAGCGTTGTTATTTGTGACCATCAATGATTGGCCTGCTCTTAGTAACATTTCAGAACTGTCAAACAAGGGATACAATGCATGCACGCACTGTTTAGATAAGACTGAAAGTATACATTTGGGAAACAAGAATGTGTACCTGGGGCATCGTCGATTTCTTCTGAACAGTCATGCCGTAAGAATGCCCGGCAAGCATTTCAACGGTGAGGCAGATCGCCGGAAGAAGCCTAACCTCCCTGATGGTGATGTTATATATGACATGGTCAACGATTTAGAAGTAATCTTTGGAAAGGGTCCTGACAGTCTATCTGTTCCGAATGATGCTGACAACCACGTACCCATGTGGAAGAAGAAGTCTATATTTTGGGAGCTACCCTACTGGAAACTCCTACAGGTCCGCTCTGCAATCGACGTGATGCACGTGACGAAGAATCTTTGCGTGAACCTGCTAGGCTTCTTGGGCGTGTATGGGAAGAAGACAAAAGATACGCCGAAAGCACGACAAGACCAGCAACGTATGAAAGACCCAGACAACCTGCATCCAATGAAGACGGATAAAGGACGTCTAAGTCCTGCTAGCTACGCTCTTACCAAACAAGAGAAGGAGATATTTTTCCAAGTCCTGAGCAGTATGAAGGTCCCGTCTGGATTCTCATCGAATATAAAGGGAATAATAAATATGGCAGAGAAAAAGTTCCAGAACCTAAAGTCTCATGACTGCCACGTGCTTATGACTCAATTGCTTCCGGTTGCATTGCGGGGGCTTCTACCGGAAAATGTTCGACTACCCATTGTTAAGCTATGTGCGTTCCGGAATGCAATTTCGCAGAAGGTAATCGATCTAGCCATTCTACCAAGGCTACAGAAGGATGTGGTTCAATGTCTCGTTAGTTTTGAGTTGGTGTTCCCACCATCCTTCTTCAATATTATGACACATCTCCTAGTACACCTGGTCGACGAGATTGCCATTCTGGGTCCTGTATTTCTACACAATATGTTCCCCTTTGAGAGGTTCATGGGAGTCTTGAAGAAGTATGTTCATAACCGTGCTAGGCCAGAAGGAAGCATCTCCAAAGGCTATGGAAATGAGGAGGTCATTGAGTTTTGTGTTGACTTTATTCCTGGCATTAAGCCGATTGGTCTTCCTGAATCGCGACATGAGGGGAGACTGAGTGGAAAAGGCACTCTAGGAAGGAAATCAATAATATGTAGGGACGGGCATTCTTTCACACAAGCACACTACACAGTTCTACATAATTCCAGTTTGGTGGCTCCGTATATCCAGATGCACAAGAATATTGTACGCTCCGAGAACCCGGGGATGGATGACTCCTTCACTACAAAGGAACACATGGAGAATTTTGGCGGTTGGTTGCACACACATCTCAACAATGACGACACTATCTCAGATGAGCTGTACTTGTTGTCTAGGGGACCATCTTCGACTATTTCGACTTTCCAAGGGTACGAGATAAATGCGAATACATTTTACACGATCGCACAAGATCAAAAGAGCACCAACCAAAACAGTGGTGTCCGCTTTGATGATTCAACAGACAACAGTGGGCAAAAGGTCACATATTATGGTAACATAGAGCAGATATGGGAACTTGACTATGGACCTTCTTTTAAGGTCCCTTTGTTCTGGTGCAAATGGTTCAACCTGCAAGGCGGCGGGGTAAAGGTAGACTCATTGTACGGAATGACTACAGTGGATCTCAAGAATCTTGCGTACGACACCGAACCATTCGTTCTAGCCAATGATGTGGCTCAGGTTTTCTATGTGAAGGACATGTCTACCAAACCGAAGAAAAGAAAAGATAAGCAAGCGAATACATCAGCCGATGAGCCAAAGCGCCACATAGTTATTTCAGGGAAAAGAAACATCGTGGGAGTGGAGGACAAGACAGACATGTCAGAAGATTACAACAAGTTTCATGAAATTCCGCCCTTCAAAGTGAACATTGATCCAAGCATCAAGTTAAATGATGAAGATTGTCCATGGTTACGGCGCAATCAGAAGAAAGGGACACGCACGAAGAAAACGTGAAGACTAGATAGGGATGTTGTTGGTGATGTGTAATAATGTATTCAACTTTTATGTAACTGTGTTCTAAAAAATCAGAAGAGAACTGTAAACTCAGAAGTATCACGCATACATCTTTATTTAATCTAGTTACATAGCCCGGGTGCATTTTTATTTAACCATAATACATCGACGGAGCCCAGTCCCGGACATCGCCCCTCGCATCCAACAGGCCGGACATTGTCGCCGAGATCTGAAAAAATGAGGGGGAAATTTGATCAAAACACACGGTTTCCCCGTCATATAAGCAAAACTGAGGTAGGGGAGGGAGAGGGCAGCACCCTCGGTAGGGGACGGAGGGCGGTGTGGAGCCTCCTTATATATAAGCAAAACTGACCAAAACACACGGTTTCCCCGTCATACAGCCCTACGGTGCCTCGTGAGTGACTGCATATCAAATGCACCGTAGGGCTGCATTACGGGAATCGGAATGCTTTGTATACTGCAAATCATCGCGTGGTCGTGAGCATGGCTACCACTTCCACCACCACCACTCCCACCTCCTCGGCAATTCATCATTGTGTCACCCTAATCCAGTGGTTGGATTCAACCTACCTGAGGGCTTGTGTTTCCAACAGCGTCGTTGTGTTGTCCTTATTCACCGTCCTACGGGAGGTGGCTCCAATGGCTGGCCGGTGAACAAGGACGAACACAATAATGCCAGGGAACATGCCATCAGGTAGGCTAAATCCAACCATTGGATTCAGTGGCAAAGGTAGGCGCTAGTTGTGTGCCGTTCGGCAAGACGTCTCTGATGTTCTACAACCGTCCGGCAAGACGTCTCTGATGATCTGCAACCGTTTGGAACGGTCGCAGGTCATCAGAGACGTCTTGCCGCTGGTGCCCAAAGATGCCTCTCCGAGTGACGCTGGAATGTTTTGTGTGAGTGAGTAACCTGTCTGAGGAGGTGGGCTATATATAGGGTCGCATGGCTTACGAAGTGGTCGTGATAGTGCTGATCCGACGGCTCAGAAGCGCTCGAAAGAAACACACCGCTGATCCAACGGCTCACAAGCGCTGGAAGGAAGCACACGATCCGTGTGCTTCTTCCTAATTGGGCCTACTACAGCTCACAAGCCCTGAAAAGAAACACACGATCCGTGTGATTCTTTAGTCCCGGTTGGTGTTACCAACCGGGACTAGTTCTAAAAATCCAACGGCTCACAAGACCACAAAAGAAACACACCCCTGATCCAACGGCTCACAAGCGTTTGAAAGAAACACACGATCCGTGTGATTCTTTAGTCCCGGTTGGTAACACCAACCGGGACTAAAGGCGGGCTTCGCGGTCACGACTCGTGTCCTCCCGCAGCGCTGCCCTAGCCACGTGTCCTCCCCTAGCGCTGCCCTGGGCACGTGTCCTCCCCCAGCGCTGCCCTGGAGGTCTTTATATATTGTCGCTGACGGGGTGGATCGTCCCCACGAGATGGATCCGTCACGCCCGCCGTAGCGCCTTCTGGACGAGGTCGAGCATGCTCGGCAGAGCGCGCTTGGGCGCTACCGCGGGAGCCTATCCCGTCGTGTGCCCATGAGCCCGGCGTGGAGAGGAATACCCTGCTACCGGCCTCCTGCTCCACCAGGTGCCGCCGCACCTCCACCTGGCGCTGCTGCACCTCCACCAGGCGCCGCCGCTCCTCCCGCGGAGGAGGAGGAGGACGACGACTTCGACTGGAGTGACGATGGGGAAGAGGGTTGTGGGTTGCAGATACAGGAGGCCATGGAAGCCTCCTTCCAGTCTGTCCGCGACTACCCTGTCCAGCGAGCCAAGACTGCCTACCAGCTCAAGGCGAAGGAGGCTTCCGAGCTGGATTGGGCGCTGAAAGACTCATCCTCCATGGATCTTGCCCTACGCCGCAAACGTGCGCATGAGAACCAGAAACATGCCGCGAACGCGGCTGGCTCCTCCCGCCGTTCCCCCTAAGCCTCCGATCCAGCATGTCCGTTTATGTAGTAATGTAACCGTTAGTGATGTGTAATAATGTATCCTTTTACGTAACTGGGTGGGATGTTGTTAAGGATGTTTTTAAAATAAAGAGATGATTATTACAAATTCAAACAATATTAGTTAATGCATTTTTAATTGATTATTACACTTTTCATGTTGAAGTTTTTGTCAGATTCAAAAGTATGTAGAAATTATTCCCCCACCAGGGGCAGGCTCTCAGGTCTCCCGGCGGCGGCGCGGAGTAGGGGAGAGAGCAGGGGCAGGCTCTCAGGTCTCACCACTCGCAAAAGTAGTGCTGACAATTAATTTTTTTACATTATTACAATTTTGTAGACAATTAAATTCATATTAAAAGCATGTTTTTAAGGATGTTTTAAAAATAAAGAGATAATTATTACATTTTTTAGAACATTTAAATTAAATATAAAAGAAAAAAGAAACTAGAAAAACAAACTAAAAAAAACAATTCAAAGTATACAAAAGAAAACAGAAAATGGTTTTGATTCAAACTATATTAGTTAATGCCTTTTTAATTGAAAATGGCAAAAAAAAAATAGTTTGAATAGTTATAATAATTATTTTAGAAAACAGAAAATGGTTTTGAATTACGTATTCAAATTCAAACACTTTTCATGTTGAACTTTTTGTCAGATTCAAAAGTATGTAGAAATTATACAAATTCATATCCTCTAGTACATTTCAAACATTTGGCGCAAAAATTTGAAACTTTGGGCGGAGAGCCAAAAAAAGGACCTCTAGTACCGGGTGGTGGCACGGCCCGGTACTAGAGGTCTATTTGGGCGCGCAGCTGGGCGGCGTGGGCGAAAACCCTCTAGTACCGGGTGGTGGCACGGCCCGGTAGGGTGGTGCTACGGCCCGGTACTAGAGGGCCTCGCCTATAAATACACAGCTGCAACCCCGGGCTGAGCAATGACCCGGGAGAAGACGAAGGAGGAGCCGCCGCCGACGAAATTGACACCGTCAGGCTGCCCAAATCGCCGGCCGCCACCGTCCCTCTCCTCCACGCGCCCGCGCCTCCTATCCTCCACGCGCCGGCGCCGCTCGCGTCCGCCGCGCCCGACGTCCTCCTCCGCGCCGGCGCCGCCCGAGCCCAGCCGCCGTGCCCTGCCCTTGCCACGAGGTGCTGCCGCCGCCGGAGTTCGAGGTCCCCTGCCCTCCCGTGTCGTCACCGTCGTGCGCATCCGTCCACCGCCAATCGCTCCCCCTCCGGCCGTCCGCTGCCGCCGCCGGATCGAGGTACGGTAGTGCTTCTTCCCTCCATAGAAAAAATCGTGTTAGGGGAATTGTTTTAGCACAATTGGTGTTAGGTTAGTTTTAGCACAATTGTTTTAGCAAAATTGTTTTAGCACAATTGGTGTAAGAAAAAATTGTGTTAGCAAAAGATTTGTAATTTTTGTAATTTAGGCTACGTGAAAATTACATTAGGAATTTTAGTTAGTGTTAGTGTTAGAAATAATTTGTGTTAGCAAAATATTGTGGTAGGAAATATTGTTATTGTTAGTGTTAGAAACAATTTGTGTTAGCAAAAAATTATGTTAGGAATTTTAGTTAGTGTTGGTGTTAGAAACAATCTGTGTTAGCAAAATATTGTGTAGGAAATATTGTTAGTGTTAGTGTTAGCAAAAAATTATGTTAGGAATTTGTATTCACATTTTGCTAAGATGCAAATTTTGCTAAGTCAATTTGGAATGATCGTCTTATAAAAATATAGTGTTAGGTGATTTTGCTGTTTTTTATGAGTCGAAAGAAATAATGTTGTCTTCTTGGGTATTCTTAATACAAGCCGATGATTAGAATAGTCCATTATGCTTGCAAGAATACTGTCTACAGAACCAAGGGTAAATGTAAGAACAATGCATTTATTTCTACTTCGTTCTTGTAGGCACTCTTTTTGCTGACTAATGGCTTTGACATATGAGACTTCAGTTGTGAAATTTGCCCACTGATGAAGGGTGTTATTAGGAAATTTAGTGTTCGAAATTTAGTGTTCAAATTTACGAGTTTACGGGTTTACGATACGAGTTTACGAGTTTACGGGTTTACGATACGAGTTTACGGGTTTACGATACGGGTTTACGATACGAGTTTACGGGTTTACGATACGGGTTTACGATACGAGTTTACGATACGAGTTTACGGGTTTACGATACGGATTTACGATACGGGTTTACGATACGAGTTTACGAGTTTACGGGTTTACGATATGAGTTTACGAGTTTACGGGTTTACGATATGAGTTTACGAGTTTACGATACGGGTTTACGATACGAGTTTACGGGTTTACGATAAGAATTTCAGTTGTGAAATTTGCCCACTGATGAAGGGTATTATTAGGAAATTTAGTGTTAGAAATTTAGTGTAGAAATTTAGGGTTAGAGATAAATTTACTAAGTATAGATTTAAATTTGCTAAGTGTAGATTTAAATTTGCTATATATTAGTGATACTTTTTGCAAATTTCTTTTGTATAACTTTTGTATTCTCCTAATCAATGCTAACATTGTTTTATATTTCTTTTGTATTAGTTAAGCCCAATGGATGACTTCAACAGCAGACACCTTGAAAGCAGACACCTTGAAAATGAGGTGTTCGACATTTTACGTGAACCCGTGGGGGAGCAGAAGCCGGTGGAACAGAAGATGGCTCCGAATTTTTGAACGACTCCGGTCCGGGAATGGAGGAGGAACAAAGAGACGAAGCGCAAACGAGCATCGAGTGCAATGACAACTCGCTAATTTGTGCACCTCCGCAGTCTGGCGAGGTATATTAAGCCTCTGTTGATCAGATGGAATAATTGATTACTATATGTATGTATTAACACATATTTTTTTAATTTTTAGACCTCCGCATCGGCCCAATCTGCAACTAAACGAGGCCATGCCAAAGGGTTGGCCGCAGATGCGCATCTCATAATTGAGGCCGTCGATGCAGATGGCAAACCTACGGAGCCCAAGGCGAACGCATCTAAGTTTGTGCATCAATGCGGAGTTGTTGTTAGGGACAATGTTCCGATCAGCATTCAGGAATGGAATGAGCCAAAAAACTTAGAGGGCGCCATGAAACCTAGTTGGGTCAGCGACAGAACTAAAGATGTGCTTTGGGCCAAGCTCATAGCAAAGTTCACCCTACCGGTGTTCGATACTCCCGAAAGGACACAAGCCATGACGAAAAAAGTCAAGCATTGGGCTCTGAAGAAGATGGCTGAACAGTTCAACAATTACAAGAACAGATTATACCGTGAATGGCAATCGAAACAGAAAGCTCCAGATTTCACTGGGACACTAGAGAGGCAGCGGCCTCACTGGAAGGCATTTCTGGAATACAAGGAATCAGAAAAAGCTAAGGAAAGATCGAAAAAGAATAAGGAAAATGCAGCGAAAAAGAAATATCACCATAGATGGGGGCAGGTGGCTACATAAGTGCCGAGCCTAAGTGGGGTAAGATTGAGGCTGAGCTGCGCAAAAAGGGCTCACTCCAATTACAGATGGATGGCCCCGTAGATGCAGAAATTGGATTCTTGGGCATGGGGCGGAGTATGACATGGAAACAGGGGATCTAATAGTTGATCAACAGAAAGAAACTCCTATACCCCGGCAGCAAATTATTGATGCAATCACCGATGCTAAAGAGGGAAGGTTTATTCCCGACCGAGAATACGACGAGCTGACAAAGGTTTGTTATAACTATATATTTGTTTCGTTTCGTGTTTATGACAATCATGCCGACCAACTTGACATAGATATTTTTTTATCTAGGCCCTGGGTAATAAAGAAAAAGGAGGACGAGTACGAGGCTTCGGAGCTGATGTGACGTTTGCTCAAGGGTTTCCCGCGGACCGTGAATCTTATAGAAGCCGAGCAAGAGCAAAGAAGAGGAAGGAGCAGGAGAATTCAGACCGGTTTAGCAAACTAGAAAGTATGCTGAGCCACCTTCATCAGGAAGTAGCTGAAATTCGCGAGCCTGGGGCAACTCGTCAGCTGCAGGAAGGTGCTCCAACAGGTGGTCCATCTCAACTGAGAAGCAGCGTGGCTTCCACGGGGGTTGGTGCTGATGACAAAAAACCTTCCCCGTGGATTATATCACTGAGAAGACAACTTGTGAGCTACATGGGGCCATGAGCAACATATCAGTGAAGGCGGCGGAGGGCTATGCTTTACCTTGTGAATCTACAGCACTGTATTTGGGCAATGAGATTCCAGATGGCTTTGCTCGTGTCGGCGTGGATCAAGTTCACCCCGGATTTGAATCACTCGAACTTAAAATCCCTGGAGGTGATGATGAGAGGACACTGGGAGATGTCCAGGGTGGTGGACTCATTCTATGGCCCAAGAAATACATCGTGATTCCAGGTTGGACGGCGCCAAGGCCACCATCGTCTCCAAGTCCACATGATGACGACTTGGACGACCACCACAACACGAGTCCATCTCGATCTTCGCCGCCGCCTCATCAGACTCCTCAACCGTCTCCTCCGCCGCTGCCTCAGCAGACACCTCAGCCGTCTCCTCCGCGGTCTCCGCCCACTAGGAGCAACCAGTCGATTAAGACCGTCGTTTCGACACTAATGGGTTTCCGTCGCGACCGATCGCCGGTACCCCGACAAGAGCCCCTCCCAAAAGTACCGAAGGTTCCTCCCCCGAGACCTTGGGAAAGGACTGTAGAGGAAAACAAGGCGATCGTGGCAGCCGACGTTAAAAGACAGTTGGCACCGAAAAAGCCCCCGCCGAAGCAAGTATATACGGCAGATCAAATAGAGTGGGCTACGGAGTTTCTTAATGGTCCATCGCAAGAAGAGATAAATAGGAAAGATGACTATGCACGCTGTCTGGGTAAAATTAGCTCCAGCAAGAAGACAAGTACTAGTGACAGCGGGAAAAGAAAAAGAGACGTTGCCCAGCTCGGAGCACAGTCAAAACAGTCGATCTCCCCGTTTAAGGTGACCACTCGTAAGGGCTCCGCGCGCGCGGCGAACACTGATGAATTAGCCTACCGCGCGAAATTTGCTGCAGAAACTGGTATGTCACTTTCTCAACTGGAGGCGGAAGACGAGCTCCCTCTACCGTCGCATGTTGATAAATGGGTCTGGGAATACGGGAAGTCTCTAGTGCCACGGGACCAGATCGAGTTTCTACCAACACAAATGCGAAGACTGCATGACTGGTACATGGATGTCACAAAGAAAAGTCTAGCGGCGCTCCCTGTGCAAGTTACGGAGAACATTTCATAGGTAGAGACGAGATAAATCTTTATCTTGAAGAACTCTATCAGTTATACCAGTTTGACTCCCTGGACTTGAGTATCGTCAGTATCTATTGTCTGTAAGTGATTCAATTCATTTAATTATTTCTAAAATAAAGTCTATAGCTCAACTCGGTCATTGCTTGTTCTAATTATGCTCACTACGCTATTATGCAGAATGAAGAGTGATGAATGTGACAGAAAAAGATGTTTGACTTTGGGTTCGTTGACCCGAGGCGAGTTAATGAAAAATTGCTACAGGATTACCCCGGGGAAACGAGACCAACTTGTTTAGGTTCATACATAGGCAAAATTATAAAAGCAAGATATTGTTTCCTTACCACCTCAGGTAATTAAGAGTGTTACTGTCTTGTACACATTAATTTTTGCTTACTCGATGTTAAGTGTAACTGATTAGTTACTGACATATATAAACGTGCGCAGCGACCATTACATTCTGCTAATCATTCAAGTTGATGATGCAAGAGTTGACATCCTCGACTCATTGCATTGGCCCGAAGAGAAGTACCAATTCATTAAGGATGTCCTCCAAAGGTATTTTCTATCGTACTATATCGGTCTCTTTAATTTGTTCGATTCCTGAGATATCAAGTAACTAATTAATAACTCATTTATTCATTTGTTTGCCGGGCAGCATTTGGAAAGAATTCAGAAAGAGGACAACAGGTGAATTTAAAGAGAAGCTTAGTTTTTATCCTGACAGGGTAAGTAGTACGAGCTAGGTTCGCGCATCTTTTTAATTCAAATTTCAATACCATCATACCATGCTTGATTACTATTTGATTGAAATCCATTCTCGTAAAGAAATGTGAGAGGCAGCCACCGGGGACCAATTTGTGTGGATACTTCGTGTGCCAGTGGATTCGCGAGGAGGTCTCTGAGCGGAACCACGGAAATTTCTAGACGTAAGTGAACAAAATATATTCACAGTTTTATTTTATTACCATCAATTGTGTTGAGTGTCTAATTTCTGTTATGATGATTGATATTCGCATTGTTCTCCTTTTATAGATGGATAGCATGCGGAGGAACCTGGAACTAAAGGACAAATTTCGACCAATTCAAGAGGAAATTGCGGGATTTTTGGTCGACCAAGTCCTTAACCCAAAGGGAAAATACAACTAGTCCCGGTCGACCTCTATGTAATTAACGGGCTCGAGTCCCGGTTGTAATTAATCGAATAGACGGGATCTAGTCCCGGTTGTAATCGAATAGACGGCTCTAGTCCCGGTTGAATTCTGATAAATATTTCTTTTATGAATATTTTGATATGCTATATTTATTTTTCGATTTATAATTAATTAATTAATCTTATATATATATACAACCCTAAACCCTAAACCCTGGAGAAACAGAAAAGCCAGAGGCCGCCACGTGGGGACCCTCTTGTCCCGGGTCGTATTACGGCCCGGTACAAGAATTCCTCAGCCAGGCGCTCTGCCACGGCCCCCACGTGGACCTTCTTGTCCCGGGTCGTATTACGGCCCGGTACAAGAAGTACTCAGCCAGGCGCTCTGCCACGGCCCCCACGTGGACCTCTCTTGTACCGGGCCGTAATCCAACCGGTACGAGAGGGGGGAGCCTCTAGTCCCGATTGCCGCGTCCCGGGTGGCCAACCGGTACCAAAGGTCCTTACCACCCGGGACGAGAGGCCATGTTTGACGGTGACAGTAAAAAAAAAATCTACGGTGCGGGAGTAGTAGGTCACGTGAAAAATGAAGGACACAGTTTCAAATATATACCCTCTGTCTCTCTCCATCTCTCAGTACTATGGCCGCTTCCTCCCTGGCTTTCGTTGCGCGCCGTGGCCAGCCCGAGCTTGTCCGCCCGGCTGGAGCGACGCCGCGCGAGCTTAAGCGGCTTTCCGACCTCGACGACCAGGAGAGCCTCCGGTTTTACCGCTCCATCATCTACTTTTACCGAGGCAGCCGGTGGCGGTGGGGCGACGTCGACGAGCCGGCAAGGGTCATACGTGCCGGTTTAGCTGCGGCCCTGGTTTACTATTACCCCATTGCCGGGCGTCTTGTGGAGCTATCAGGCAGGAAGCTGGTGGTGGACTGCACCGGCGAGGGGGTGTGGTTCGTTGAGGCCGATGCAGACGTTGCATTGGCCGAATTTGGCGACACACTGTGTCCGCCTGTCCCTTGCGCCGGCGAGCTTTTGTGCTTGCCAGAGAGCAACGCCGCCGCAGTCGTCAACCGGCCACTACTCTACGTTCAGGTAGGTTATTTCGTTGCAGATCAACAGTTAGTATATACTGTACTTACTACGTGACCACACTGGCATGCATGCATGAAGGTGACAAGATTGAGGTGCGGAGGCTTCGTCTTCGGCATTCAGGTCTGCCACAACCTTGTGGACGCCCCGGGAGTCACGCAGTTCTTGCAAGCTGTCGGGGAGCTCGCCGGTGGCATGGAGGCGCCGAGCGTGCGGCCCGTGTGGGTGAGGGAGCTGCTGGATGCCCGCGACCCGCCGCGCGCCAGCTACCCACACCCCGAGTAGGATGTGGCGTCCGACACGACCAGTGACAAGCTTCGCCCAGGCGCAGAGGTGGTGCACCAGGCGTTCGTCTTTGGCGCCGAGGAATTTTCCTCGCTGCGGGAGCAGCTACCGCCGGGGAAGAGGAGGTCTGGGTGCTCCAGGTTCCTGCTCCTGTCGGCGTTCACGTGGCGCTGCCGGACTGTCGCCCTTGGGTATGAGCCCGGCGACGAGGTCCGGTTCATGTTTGTGATGAACGCCCGCGGGAAGCAGGGCCGCCCACTACCGGAGGGATTCTACGGGAACGCGCTGACCTTCGGCGTGGCACGGACGACGGCCGGAGAGCTGTGCTCGGGAACGCTGGGCAGGGCCCACAAGCTTGGGACGTCGTGCACTAGCGATGCTCCACTGAATCGCCTCGTTCCTCTCGCCTCATCCTTGATGTGTTGCACCATTAAGCAATACCGGAAAAATCAATTTTGCTGGCTATGCCTTTGTCTGCCGAGTGTATTTATCTCGGAACTCAGAAAACGTACCGGTTTGCCAGAGTACCAACAAAAAACACTCGGTAACTAGCGTATACTCGTAAAGTTTTTAAAAAAATACTTGCCAAACATTTACCACTTAGTAAAATTTCAGAATACACTCGGTAAAATACGAAAAACACTCTGCAAACAGCCGGCACTTGGAAAACATGACTGGGATGCGTGTTGGCCGAGTATCTCCTGATGGATAATCAGGCAAATTATGCCTGTTTGCATGCCTGGGCCGCTCTGCGTTGTTGAACCACACGAACCTCAAAACACCCCTCATCCATGCCCGCTAGGAACGGCCGACTCGGCTGTTTCCGCTGAGTCAACCTTATCTCGTTCATCCTGGTGCAGGGTTGGGGAACGCGGAGCCGAGCTCGTGCGAGCTTGGTGATGGTGCGAGCTTGCGCGCGGAGGCAAAAAATCGGCGGGATTTTTTCCGTCACCGCCCCTAGTTTCGGCCCTATATTTCACCCCCTCCCGCTGACCGCCAAAACACGAGCACCATTTCCCCTCACCCTCTCGAGCTCTTCACTGGGTAGAAGAAACAGAGCGGTGGCATGATCTGCTCCTCCAGTCGGCGGTGCTTAGCTGCGAGATCTCCTCCTCATTAGTGTGCAATTGCACATGATTCTCATTAGTGTGTAATCCCACTCGTGTATTTTTGCACATGTTTCTCTTTTGCGCAAATACACATTACTTTATGCCTTTAGTGTGAAATTGCACATGATTCTCATAAGTGTTTAATCGCACATTTGTGTAACTGGACATTTTTTTCATTCATCACACATGATTACAGTTTAGCGTGCAATTACAGTTTACTCATGCTTAGATTTTAGGGTTTCTAGGTTTATGGCTTTCGGTTTTAGGGGTTTAGTTTTTGGGTGTGGGGGGGGGGGGGGGGGGGGGGGGATTAACATGTAATTGCACATGAACATCATTTCAATGTGCAATTACACATTTACTTATGCTTAGGTTTTAAGGTTTAGAATTTTGGGGGGTTTTTGGGTTTATGGTCCTCGCAAATGGCGTAGCAGGTGGCGCGGGTGCTGCTGGGGGGTGTAGGCAGGAGAAAAATGTCTTGAGGAAGAAGATCGAGTAGAGTTTTAAATCGGGGGAAGAGAGGTTCTTGTCGTCTAGTTTTTTTTTTTTTTTTTGAAATCTTCTTGTCCGTTAGTTTGTTGTTACGTGCCCTCAATTTACCAGCCTTGTCCTTTTCTTTGGCAATTTATGATGTCAGCAGGCCCAGTTTGAACATGAAAGCCCATATAAGAAACTTGAACATGCTCCAGGGAAAAAAGGTTCAAAAAATACAGCCCACAACCGGACGGAACAACAATAAAAAAAAAAACAAGAAAGCCCACAATAGAACGGTACAGGTGGACAGGAGAGAAACAGGCTCGGACGAGGCATTGCGTGTATTGTTGACGTAGTGACGTACGTCACCCGAGCGCTAGGGTGGCACGTTGTCAGCTTATTAGTCACTTTTTGGCACCAGTATGGATTCATGCGGGCCATTGGATGCACAAAAATGGGTGGCTATTATTCAATTGGGGGTAATACCACAAAACATCTCAATAAATAAGCAGCAACCCCTGCACCCTCTCCACTTCATCGCCAGCAGCACTACACTATTGACTAGCTTAGCTCCTACTGAATCCGGATTGATGCGCACAAGTACAGATCAGCCCCCATCCTTCTCAACTACCGAAGGATCCATCTAGCTAGCGGCCATGGACAGCCTACCGAAGCGTGACGCCAACTATGTGCCCCTGAGCCCCGTCACCTTCCTTCCACGCGCAGCCGCCGTGTACGCCGACCGCAACTCCATCGTATGCGGCCGCACTCTGTTCACCTGGCGCCAGACGCACGACCGCTGCATCCGCCTGTCCGCCGCGCTCCAAGCGCTCGCCGTAAACCGGAACGACGTTGTGTCCGTGCTCGCACCCAACACGCCGGCGCTCTACGAGATGCACTTCGCAGTGCCCATGGCTGGAGGTGTCATCAACGCCATCAATACTCGTCTCGACACCGCCGGTGTCGCGGCCATCCTGAAGCACGCGGCACCCAAGCTCTTCTTCGTGGACTACCAGTACATCCGCGTCGCCACCGAGGCCCTCAAGAGCATCACGGACGCTAGGTCCTTGCCGCTGCTGGTGGTGATCGACGACGTTGAAGCGCCCACGGGGGCGACTCGGGGAGATGGAGTACGAGGATCTCATGGCGCGCGGCGTCCCGGCGAAGCACCCACCGCGCGACGTCGTGGACGAGTGGGACGCCGTGGCGCTCAACTATACCTCTGGCACCACGTCGGCGCCAAAGGGCGTCGTCTACAGCCACCGCGGTGCGTACCAGAGCACGGTGGGGCTGCTCCTCCAGTGGGGCGTGGGCCACGATCCCGTGTACCTCTGGTCGCTCCCCATGTTCCACTGCAACGGCTGGACCTTCACGTGGGGCGTGGCGGCTCGCGGCGGTTCCAACGTCTGCGTCCGTTCGCCTACAGCACACGTCATGTATGCCGCCATCGCCGATTACGGCATCACCCACATGTGCGTCGCGCCCGTCCTCCTCGACGCCCACCGCGAGCCGCTGAGCCCCGCCGTAGAGGTGCTCACGGGTGGTGCGCCGCCACCCGCGGCGCTGCTCGAGCAGGTGGAGCGCCTGGGGTTCCACGTCACGCACGCCTATGGCATGACGGAGGCGACCGGGCCAGCCATGGTGTGCGAGTGGCGGGAGCGGTGGGACGCGCTGGCGGCGCCGGAGCGCGCGGCGCTGAAGGCGAGGCAGGGGGTGAGCGTGCTCTCTCTCGCCGGCGCGGACGTGAAGGACCTCAGGACCATGGCGAGTGTGCCCTGCGACGGCGCAACCCTCGGCGAGATCATGCTGCGCGGGAGCAGCGTGATGAAGGGCTACCTCAACAACCCAGAGGCGAACGAGAAGGCGTTCAAGGCGGGTGGTTCCTGACCGGCGACGTGGGCGTGGTGCACCCGGACGGATACGTGGAGATCAAGGACCGGTCCAAGGACGTCATCATCTCCGGCGGAGAGAACATCAGCAGCGTGGAGGTGGAGGCGGCGATGTACGGCCACCCAGCAGTGCAGGAAGCTGCGGTGGTGGCCATGCCACATCCACACTGGGGCGAGACGCCGTGCGCGTTCGTCTCGCTGAAGAAGGAGTTCGACGCTTGTACCGGCGAGGTGAGCGAGGAGGAGCTGCTGGCCTTCTGCCGGAGCAGGATGGCGCACTTCATGGTGCCCACGAAGGTGGTGTTCGTCCACCAGCTGCCCAAGAACGCCACAGGGAAGGTGCAGAAGCTCGCCCTGCGCGAGATGGCCCGCCCGCTCAGGCCTAGGCCTTCAGATTAATCGCTCGATTTATCGGGCTGAAAGCGATAAATCGGCTATTGCCTCACGGCCCAAAAAACTCTAATTTTTTCCCTCCTCCCGCAATCCTGTGTCTATCATCCCGCTCGATAGGTTTCATCCGCCGCCGCTCGCGATTCATCTCCCTGCCGCCGCCTCTGCCACCATGGAACCCCCCGGCGGCCGGACCTAGACCGGCATCCCTGCCCGCCGTGCTCCCTTCCCTCGACTTTCCCATCAGCTAGAGCGCCAGCGCAAGGCAGCTCCCATCTCGTCCGGGTCGGCAGCAGCACGACGGCCGACGCTTCTTCCATGAGCAGCAGGTTTCCGGCCGCCCAGCTCGTCCAGGCCGGCAGCACCACCACGGCCAGCGCCCCTTCCTCCAGCAGCAGGTCTCCGGCCACCCATCTCGTCCAGGTCGGCAGCAGCACCACGGCCGACACCCTCCTCCAGCCACAGTATGATTTCTTCCGTCCTTCTTCTACCTCCCTTCTCTAGTTCTTCTCTGGTCAAGCATTGGAGCAGCGCAGACCAACAGTTTCAATTTAGCTCGAATTTTGTAGCTATTTTCTAGTTCTTATCTGGTCAAGAATAGTAGCAGTTAGTCTCTTCTTAGTTATTTATTTAGCTCGAATTTTTGATTGATACTTTGATAGTTGAATTCTTGTCCCCTGATACGTGTTGTGGCCTGATACTTTATAGTCCAATTTTATTGCTTAATAGTATACTACAGTAGCCTGAATGCCTAATGCGTGTTGTGGTTGTTGCCATTTTTTTTTGTAGATGGCTGCTGGTGCTTCTGCTGCAACTGAGGTTGCAAGTTCGTCCATGCTTAAGAGGAATTCAGATGATATGGTTCTTTCAAATTTAAGAGCACGCATTGATGGTTGTTCCCATTTTGTATAGCACATTCTAGATTATTTAATTTTTATTAGTGCTATAACCTGAGATTTAGAGAAAAGCTGGCCGATAAATAGGCGACCGATAAAATCGATTAATCGTCCGATAAGCGATTAATCTCTAATATCAGGCCAAGCGAGCAATAAACGATAAGCGATATCTTGAACATTGCTAATAACTAACGTGTGGACATCCATATGCGATTGAAAATTTTGGGCGACCTGGTTGTAGTTGAGGAGATCAACCATACGCACAATGGAAATGAGCTCTCTCCTCCCTCCCATTTCTTGAGAGCTCCACGAAGCCCCTCGGCTCCTTCTCGTCTCTCCTCCCGGCGACTCTACCGTACGGTGGGATGGGAGGGGGAGACCGACCTTCTTTGTATGAAAGACATTGCTCGCGTCTTGGCGGACGGCTTTCGATGGTGTAGTTATGAAGGTGGAGAAGTCTCTAAGAAAGACGTGAAAGAAGTTTGGCGTTCCAAGGAAAGGTTTCATTTTTTTCTTGATTGTTGGCCCATTTGAGGTTGTTGTGTTGTCAGTTCATGGTTGTGATAGGTTGGGCCTGTGGTTGTTTGCTTGTGTTTGTTGTTAGCTTTAGTTGTTGCTCTCTGTAGTTGTGTGTGCTCCTTCTTGTGTTCGTTGTATGATTTTCGTTCGGTTTCTCCCGCAAATAAATTGGACGCCTTCTTTTTAATTAATGGATAACACAAAGATTTTGCCTTCGTCTGCGTCACGGATGAAGGCACGTGCTCCCCATGCCCAGCATAGGCAGTTAATTCCTTGAGCCTTCGTTTGACAGCAGTGTTTGCTGGTGTTTTGTGTGTATTATACCGAGAGGGGATTGGGTGAAACCACTCTTGTCACTCAAAACATTTTGTCACGGTAGAAACTCTTCCTCATCAATACTAGGGAAAAGCACAGGAACTTAAACATACCGAACAAAAGGTTAATACAGAACTACAGGAAATCCTGTGCTTCCGTGCTAGCTACTAATCTACTCCTCTGTTATTTTTGCTCCGCTTGGGAAATGCAAGAATTATTAACTGAACCTGCACCTAGGAGTAAAATGTACTCCAAATTATAACCGGACACTGACTTCACCTGAACCAGTGACAGTATATGCAGCTGTTATAGCACACTATTTAGATGCCAACTTGAGAGATTAGTTGGACATACAACAAAATAAGTGAGCAATATGCCAGCTTGCAACATCAGATCAGTTTTATATGCATGGTCTGTTTTTTCCCAAGTAAATTATATCTCGAAAGATTCGTATCTGTATCTGTTACTAGCTTCAAAGTGTTCAACAAAACAAATAGAAGCATGAGCTCTTGCTTCAGTATATTTAGCAAAAGAGAGCCTGCTTGCCTTACGTCCTAATGCAAATGCTAATTATACCATCATTGCTTCTGGAAGTATACTATGCATACCGACTTAAGCTGAGCTAATCCTAGGTACCCTTGGTGTAATAGTCTTTACTATTAAATGGCAGTTGGTACGTACGTACCCTCTCTTCAATCCTCTGGCGCGTCCGCCCGCCATGGCACGCCGCAGCCGTGGCCGGCCTCTTGGTTCCGGATACGATGGGATGGGCTTCGTGGGGTGCGTCAGGGAGGTGGCCGACGGGGAGGAGCTCGGCCCACCCCTCGCGGAAGATCTACTTCGTGCTCCCTGGTGAGATGTTGCGCCGTAGCCTCATCCTGGATGAGGTGGCCGCCAAAGCCGGCCTCTACTCGCTGTCGAGCGCCTGCAAGGAGGTAGGAGGGACAGTTGGGGCCGAGCTCGATTGCAGGCGACGAGGACGGCCAGCACGCGAAGGGGATGAGGAAGTAGGGGGCGGTGGTGAGGAGGGAGGGGGCTGGATGTGAGGACCGTCCGGCCGCCGGTGAATATCTGCGGGAGCGAGAAAGAGCACCCCCGCGTGGTGAGCAGGGCTTGCAGGCTGCATCTCGCGCCTCAGCGGCTGAGCGTCGTGTCCACGGACACCTCGCGCTCGTCGACGGCGACCGTTCATGGCCGACTTTATCATGGCCACCACAGGCGGGTGGAGGTGACGAACCTGGTTGGAGGCTCTGACTGCAAGAGAATACGGATGCAAGCACACCCTGTTCTACATGTCGTATATGCCCATTACCGCTCTGTTTCATATCTCAGGTACATATTTTAATGCCAGCGTTGTAGGTATAATCTTTTGATGATTCTCTTTAGGAATTGGAGCGACAATTTCATGTTTAACCATTTGGGATAAGGAAGGAACCAGAATACTCTGTCCACCCTGTTCAGGCTTATGGCCATACTCCCTCCGTTCCAATTTTTAGAGGAACTATTTGCATGCTCCTTTGTTTTTTTAGAGGAACTTTATTTGGTTTCCTATTTATAGAATTTAGTAGGACTCATTATTGGAATTTGCAAATGTGTGAAAGAAAGACCAATGAAGAAAGATGCCATAGTGACAAATACGAGTGAGTGAGAGCATAATTATTTGGTTGAAGAGTGGCTTTAACACAGAGAGAGTTAAAATCATGGAAATAAAATAGTCAACCTAAAGTATTGGGTAGTATGAGGATGCTCCAAGGAGCAATGATAACCTTTGATTAGAGTTTAGCAGTGCAATAAAAATATTATTCATGGCTTAAAATAAATTAGTTACGATTTAAATGTAACTATGTACTATCCAAGTATTATTTTCTTTAACTTAAATTATGTTACATAAAATTTATGTAATCAGAGTCAATGTATCCATTGTTACATGTTTAAAAATTATGTGCCAATGAGAGATTATAATTAGAAGTAGGGGACGACGATCTACATATGGTTAAAAGTCAATGACATTATTCTATCATACGTGACATAGTATTTTTGGAAAATGTCAGTTAAAAGGATCTACGTTGGTGATAATTCATCTAGCGTAATATTTAAGACAAACATATAATCATCTGACTTTTATTTTCGTCTTTTTAGTATCCATGAAACAACAACATTTAGTTCACGAACATAATAAATAGGTAAAGGTGATGCCCTCACATTTGCGAGGGCCACCTTGCTAGTGGCAAGTAAAGAAAATTTGGTCAGTTTTCTGATCCCCCACAAAGCTCACGTATGTTATCAGATCATTGTTTAGCAGCGGGCTGTTGGGCTGAGGGGAGTCCAAGTAATGTCTTGCCAGTTCATCAGTGTTTCTCGCTTTTTTTTTTACTCGTAACAGCTTAGTCCCTATAAGGCTCACGTAATGGGAAACATTGCACACAAAAGTTTGAACTGGGAGCAGTCTCTGCCGAACATAAACCTGCGTCAATCGTTTTTTTTTTTGTGTTGCCAAGTTCATTATCTTTGCTGTGTGAATTTCTGACGGCTCACGGCTTAGAACATCTTTGCCTAGTGCCCGTGTAATAACACTTGGCAAAGGCGCTTAGTACATCTTTGCCTAGTGCCCGTGTAATAGGACACGGCAAAGGCTCAGACACTCAGTGGCCGGATTCCGATAGTGGTAGCAAGAAATAATGGAAATGCTCGTGGGAGCCACTTCCTTGGGCGGATTTTAATCTGATCCAAAACGATCTTTACGAGCTCAAAGGTACATGACACTTCTAAAAAAGATTGCTATTTCCACTCAAATCATCACATTTTTCCACCGGGAGGTCCGAACTGGCCAGGCATGTCCTGAGATTTCGAGGCCCGAGACGATGTTGGAACCTAGAGCTCTAGAGATCGAAAAATAATTAATATAATATAAGCTGTTAGACCATCTCTAGCAGATAACTTAAAACGGCCAAAACCTTAGAAAAAAGGCATTTTTTCCGATTTTGGCGTAGAAATTTATACCGATCAAATCCCTTATATCAAAGGGAGTAAAACAACTGCTTTTTAATATAGTTTTACGCCAATGTCCTTAACTTACACGTAAATATAGGCTGTGTTCTGCACAAAGGAATTTTTTTTAACACCTATATTAAGCATGTTCAGAAAGCATTGTTAGTTGCGCAAACTAGATAGAGTTCTATTTCACTAGTGGAAAATAGCCCATCCGTCCCGGGTCCAGAGGGTCTTTGGTCCCGGTTTTACAACCGAGACTAAAGGGTCGGGACTAAAGGGGGGGGGGGGGGGCTTTCGTCCCGGTTGCTTACGAACCGGGACGGATTGGCCTCCACGTGGGCCACGCAAGGTGCGCCTGGCGGGAACCCTTTGGTCCCGGTTGGTACCAACCGGGACCAAAGATTTCTGTTTTATGTTTTCTGCTAATTTATTTTTTAGGGGTTTCGATTTTTGTTTTCCAATTAATTATTTTTACGAAGATCACGTTGCGCAGACAACAAGTCATACACATAAAGTATACAATACACCGAGGTCACGTTTGATTCATACATACATAAGCCCACATGTTTATACTACACCGACATCACGTTTCTCACACGTCGAGATCACGTCAATTACATTGGACGCAAAATATAATTGCTAGTGTGATAAAATTCTCCAGTTTTCTTCAGGACCTCTGAGTTCAAAATCCCGCCAATTCCTCTTGAATTGCTTTTAGGCGCTTCGTTGGTATGAGCTGGTCCCGCATTCGATCCATCTAGATCAATATGAATATGTGAGTTGTTTATATATATATATGAAATCATCATAAAATAATTTATGAATGGAACTCAACACAATATGGTAATAAAAAATTGCGAATAGTGTATAAATACTTCAGTTGTTCTGACTTCTTTATTCCGCTCACTGACAAAAGAGCGCATGTACTCGAAAACGTAGTATGCACATAAATTAGTCCCTGGTGGCTGCCTCTGACACCACTTTACAAAAAATAGAATTTAATCAAATAATAATCAAGCATGATAATGGTATTGAAACTAGAATTAAAGAGTTGCGCGGACCTATATATATAGTACTACTTACCTTGGTGGTATAAAAATACAGCTTCGGTTTCCAATCCCCTGGAACCTTCACGATGAACCGTTTCCAAACCCTGCCCGCCAAAAGAAAATGATTAAAAGAGTTATTAATTACTTGATATCAGAAAATGAATGAAAGAGGTCGATATAGAGCGATAATGATTGAAATTATCTTAGCAGAATCTAGTGGAATCTGCGCACGTTTATATGTCCATGACTCATCGATTACACTAAACATCGAGTAAGCAAAATAGAATTTGTAGAAGGTACAGTAACACTCACTTGAAGGCGTAAGGAAAAAGTATTTCTGCGCAGGTATTTTGTTTCACTAACCACCGGAGCAAGTTTTTCTCTGTGTCCGCGGGATGGTTATTTACGGTCACTTCACAAATATAATATAAATCAATGAACCCAGTTTCATAGATGCGGCGTTCTCTGCATTCGACAATCTTCATTCTGCATAATAGCATACAAAAGAATATAGTCAGATAATTACAGGCAATGAACGAGCAGAGCTAGAGACTTAATTAAATTGCAGAAATAAATCACTTACACACAATAGCAACTGACGAGGGCTTTGTCGAGGCCGTCTTGATTTAATAACTGAAAAATTTCAGAAAACGGAATATACATCGCGTCATCCGTGAAGTAATGCTCTTTCTTATATGACACCAGAAGACATCATGCCCGGCATTTGCGGCGTTCTCGTACCACTGATGCAATCGACGCAATTGTGTTGGTAGAGAATTGACCTGCTCAGGTCTGACCAGGGACCTCCCATAGACATATGTCCATGCATACTGATACTCTATGGGGTCGCCTATGGTGCTAGTGTCGTGGTGTACTTCCTCATAGGGCCTCACCTTGAGCGGGGGGGATCGACTGATTTGCCTGTTCTCCGAGCTGGGCCACTTGTTTCCCGCATTTTGCCCTCTGCATCTGCTCCCTCTTTAGGCGATATGCCGCCTCCTTCTCCTCCTTCCCTTGAATAATTGTCTTCTCAATAACACGATCATAGTCATCTCGCAATTTAGGCGGCTGTGGTGGTCCACATGATAGATTTTTCAAACATCTATCAACTTTTTCTGCTGGTACTATCCTATTTGTCTTTTCACATCTGCTTGCTCCGCCTCGTCGAGTTCCTGTCGAGTCAAGTCATAAGATCTCTTTGGAAGAGGCTTTAGCAACTCGCGTTCCTCTCGAGTTAACTTATCTGCACTTCTGCTCGTCGACGGGAAGTTTAGTTTCCGCTTTAACGAGAAGGACTTAGCAGTGGGCGCAATCGACGGACGGGGCGTCGAGGGATGGATCTTGATGTGGGGGGGGGGGGGGGGGATGGATCTTGAGGTGGGGGGGATGGATCTTGAGGTGGGGGACTGCTACTCGGAGGAGTCGGTGGCCTTGGCGCCAAGTTTGGAAACACGATGTTTTTCTTGTTCCAGAGAGCGATACCCTTCTCGACTTCTCCCAGTGTCTTCTCGCCGTCACCTCTAGGAATGTCAAGGTCCAGATTAGCATGTAATGGCACAACTTCATCCACCCCGACACGAGCATAACCAGCTGGAATCCCGTCGAGATGGTAGCTTGCTCCAGATTGATTAGGTAAAGCATAGCCGACCGCCAGCTTGAAGGACATGTTCTTCATTGACATATGTAGCTCACATTCTGTCTTCTCTGTGATATCATCCACGGGGTAGTGAGCCGCCGGCGGTTCGAATTCAGAATTTTCTAGCTGCGTGGAACCACGCTGCTTTTCCGCTGATCAGATGGGGCGGCTTCTATGACAGGACCTTCTAGCTGCAGCTGAGATGCCCTTTGCTGACTAATTGAGTCTAGTTGCTCCTGCTGCTGCTGCACCTTGCGTTCCAATGTTGATAACCGGTCTGACTCCAGCTTCTTCTTTCTCTGACGGCTTCTATAAGTATGAGCGTCTTCCAGAATACCTTGCTTCAAGATGACACGGCTCCATAGCCTCGTAATCGTCCAACGTGTTCAGGATTCCCGAGTGCGAGTGACAGCTCGTCTTTCTCTCTGTCGACCACGTACACTCCCCTTCGAACTTTATCTATTGCGTCCACAAGTTCTTTGGTTATATACTCAATTTTGTCCTTCCATCTTCCCTGAGCAACAATCAGCCCTGTCTCTGGGTCCAACCCTGCCCCATGCGCGAACAACCAAAACTTGTTATCAAAGGCTTCCCTTAAGCTGTTCATGGAATGATCCCGTTATCAAGTAGTTTTGCTTCAAAGGCTTCCCACTTAGGCACGACAGCCTTGTACCCACCTACCCCCAAAGTGTGGTGATATTGCTTCTTCGCAGCATTTAACTTATTTGTTTGCGATCGGGCCACAGCGGCCTCCGATTTTCTTTGCTTCACAATGTGGGCCACTGCTGTTGTATCTTCACTAGTGGTCCAGTGAATTCTGGATCTTGTTCCTCCGCCTCTAGATAAGCTTTCCATAAGTTTTTCTTCCAGGTCCGGAATTGTTCGGCCATCTTCGAAAGACTCCACTGCTTGAGTTTCTTCTTCAACTGCTCGGGTAGACATGGCGGTAGGTTGACCTTTGTCAAGAGCGTGTCCCAACACAAATCTTTTAGTCTCACGTCAACATAAGTAGTTGGCCTGTTGTCGTCCTTCGGCTTATGCCATTCTTCAAGGGTGATCGGGACCAAGTCCCTAACAACAACTCCGCATTGATTTATGTATTTGCGGCGGCACTGTAAGGGTTCCATCGGTTCGCCACTATCACTAACTCTGTCGATCACTATCCTTTGACCCTCCTTCAACGGCTTCGTCGGGCCTCGTTTTGACACTGCTTTCGACCCTTTCGACCCTTTAGCTGCGGATGATTTGCTCGATCCGGAGGGCTAAAAGAAAAAATGATTCGTTAATAACTGCAATACAACTCAAATAATACATCTAGTGTGATCGATCAACAGAGGCTTAATATACCTCGCCGGAGTTTGTTAAGGGCACTTCCTCCTCTCTACAAATTTCTTCTTCCTCAACTCCCTCACCTGAGTCGTTCTGAAATTGGGAGCCGTAATCTTCTCCAGTTACCCCATCTTCTCTTCACCGACAGGCGCGGCCGCACGTCCTGCTATAATCTGAAGCATTCGCATTTCACGCTCCTCGTCTCTGGCGGCGACGTCCGGACAAGTTGGATCCATTTGCTCTTCACGCTCCTCGTCTCTTCCGAAGGTGTCCGAACAATTTGGATCCATAGCTCAATGTCCCTGCAATCAATTTTGTAAAAAGAATATGAATATCAAAATTTGCATCTTAGCAAAATGTGAATACAAATTTTGAACTGTTGGATAGACCTAAAATTCCTAACACATTTTTTTGCTAACACAAATTGTTTCTAACAGTAACACTAACTAAAATTCCTAACATAATTTTTGCCAACACAGATGGATCCTAACACTAACACTAACAATATTTCCTACCACAATATTTTGCTAACACAAATTGTTTCTAACACTAACACTAACTAAAATTCCTAACATAATTTTTTGCTAACACAAATGGATCAAAACACTAACACTAACAATATTTCCTACCACAATATTTTGCTAACACAAATTGTTTCTAACACTAACACTAACAATATTTCCTAACATAATTTTTTGCATATTAGCAAAATATGAATATCAATTTTGCATCTTAGAAAAATATGAATATAGATTTTGAACTTTTGGATAGACCTAAAATTCCTAACACAATTTTTTGCTAACACAAATTGTTTCTAACACTAATACTAACAATATTTCCTACCACAATATTTTGCTAACACAAATTGTTTCTAACACTAACACTAACTAAAATTCCTAACATAATTTTTTGCTAACACAAATGGATCCTAGCACTAACACTAACAATATTTCCTAACATAATTTTTTGCTATCCTCAAAAAAAAAAAACATTTTTTTGCTAACACAAATTGTGCTAAAACAATTTTTTCCTAACAAAATTTGAAGGAAGGAGAGGGAAGCAGTACCTCGATCCGCCGACGGTGGTGGTGGGGCGCGCTGGTGGTGGTGGTGGAGCGCGCTGGTGGTGGAGGAGCATGCCGGTGGTGGCCGTGTCTGCAGCTGGCGGCGTTGGACGGTCGGAGTAGCCGTGCCGGCGAGCACAGACGGCGAGCTTCGGGCGGAGGCGCGCGGGCTCAGTGGGTCAATCCGCGTGGCGGCAGAGGTGCGGGGCCACGCGTGAGCAGGGCTTCGCCGGAGTGTGCGGCGGCAGAGGTGGAGGGCAGGGCCGCGCTGGATAATCGGGCAGGGCTTCGCCGGCATGGGCGGGGCGACGGCGGCGACAAAGGTGGAGGCTTCGATTAGGGGAATTGTGGAAATTTTGGCCGCAAACCACTCAAATCCCCGCGAAAAGGACCTTTGGTCCCGGTTCCAGCCACGAATCGGGAAACACCAACCGGGACCAAAGGGTCGTGAAAAATCGCGCGCGAAGCCCAGCGACCCTTTGGTCCCGGTTGGTGTTACCAAACGCGACTAATGGGCTTTTTTATTTTTTTTCTTGTTTCTTTTTCTAGTTTCTATTTCTGTTTTTTTTTTGTTTCTTTTATATACTTTCATTTACATGCTTTTTGAATTGTTTTTTTCTAGTTTTTTTAAAATGTTCCAATATTTGAAAATCATAACTTTTTCTTATTTTTTTATATCTATTGATTTAATTATCTAAAAATTGTAATAATTATCTCTTTATTTTTAAAACATCTTTTCTTATTTCTGAAAAACATATCTTTTTCTCATTTCCGATTTTTAATTGTCTATATATCTATATATTTAATTTAAATGTTTCAATATTTCTAAAAATCATATATTTTTCTTATTTCTTTTTTATATATTGATTTAATTGTCTAAAAATTCGTAATAATTTCTATTTATTTTAAAAACATCCTTAACATCCCCACAAAGTTACATAAAAGGTTTCATAACACAGCTACACATTTCTACATAAGCGGACTTGCTAGCTCTGAGGCCGTAGGATTAGGGGAACGGCGCCGGAGGAACCAGCCCCGTTTCTGGCGGAGGGCACGAGCCATGGAGGATGAGTCTTTCAACGCGCAAGCCAGCTCGGAAGCCTCCTTCACCTTGAACTGGTAGGCAGTCCTGGCTCGCTGTACACGGTCGTCGTGGACGAACTGGAAGGAGGCTTCAATGGCCTCCTGCATCTGCGGCCCGCCGCCCTCTTCCCCATGGTTGCTCCAGACAAAGTCGTCGTCGTCATCCTCCTCGTCGGGAGGGGCGGCGGCGAATGGTGGAGGTACATCGTCACCTGGTGGAGATGCGGCGGCCAAGTCGCCGTATGTGGCCGCGGATCCCCACGCCACCCCTGCGGCGTACGCATCCTCGTCGGGGTTGGAGACATCGGACCACGCGCGCTCGTACGCCTAGCTATGCACCAAATATGGATGTATCTATACATGTAACATGTCTAGATACATCCACATGTGGTGGATAGTAAGTCAATTAAATTGGAACGGAGGGAGTACTTGCGCAAAGACTATTCACTGCTCAAAACAACTTGTGACATGATAGCTCACACCGTGTCAATCTCGCCACGTGGATGGATCATTCCCATGGTTGTTGTTGAGGACCAGATTCAGTTAAGATGAGACCCTTATTTAAAGTGGACAAAGGAGAGATATAGATACTTTAGTATCCGAGAGGTTACCCTTACTTTTTTCATTGGCAAGAAGAGATACATATCCATGTACCACACTAATCATTTATGCAAGTTAATGCTGATGCTCTTTACTAATGGAAATTAGAGTGGGCAACAACGATATAGTATTAGAGCACATTTCATGTCGGAATGATATCATTTTTAACAATGCGCGCCATGCTAATTTTCTATAGGTAATATGTATGGCTACACACTGAATCCACGAGTGGGCTCTACTGGTCCAGAGGTGCAACGTGCGCATATCGACTATGGATGCACCCGGCTGGAGGCGGTCGCTTTGGATGTCTATTCCCGGGGTACTTGGCGGCTGTCTAGAAGAATTCAAGACATTTAATAAGTCTAGACGCTCTGAGAGGCTCTTGTGGTTTTTAAGACTGTTATTTACCTTTTTATGTACTTCTGGTTGACATGTAAACTCTGATTCACTCTTGACGATGCAATAAAAGCCATGTGCATCAATCGATGCAAAGGCCGGGCTCCCCCCCCACCTTTTCTAATTTTTTTTTTCATGTCTATGGTTGGGAGGCATCAAGGAATATATAGACACTGCAATAATAATTATACTGGCCGCAATATCCACGAGCGTCAAGGGACATACGGTCTTCCTGTTCAACTGGTTGCGTGACATGTGGTCTTTCTGCCGACTCCTGACGGCAACCTGAAGCATCATAACGTGAGAACACCACCCCAGAGCCTCTTAATTACCGCTCAAATCGTCTTCAATCTTCATGCGGTAGACGTGGTCCCTGGTATTACCACCCATTAAATCTCTGTATCTCTTCGGAACTGCCACTTGCTGCTTGTGGACGACAAGGGCCATCTCGGAGCCTCATTTCATCGGAAACAGAACCATTGTAGAAGCTTGATGGCGTAGCGCACCCGCACTCTAGCCAAACCTCGCCGGAATCTAGATCCACCCATTTTTTATTTTTGGCCATGATAAAATATAGAGAATTTCGAATTATTCTTTACACGCTTGTAAATCATATTATTATTTATATCTAGGCATTTTTTCAAATCTGTTGAGACTTTAAAATGTGAATTTTGAACTTTTCAAATAATGTGCTCGGCCTCCAAAACTCCTCGCTCGCTGAGAGTTGTCTTCTTGTAAGTGATGTCACATGGTTTCCATGTTTATTTTATAAGCTCCATCTGATACAGTGTGTGGAGTACAAGGGAATTGACAACCCTAGACAATTAATGGCTCTAACCTTACTCTACTTTAATACTAAAGATTGATTTTTATCCTATATTTAACCACTGGACTCTGACACCTGTTAGAAAATATGGCTCTTAAATTAGTAAATCCGTAGTCACGTTGCTGGACACCCTGCTTGTTGTTGCATTGGCTAGATCACTGGAACACCCCATCTCCGTGCCCTTCCTATAAAGTAGTAGAGGAAGAAATCTCCCTTTTTGGTAGACACATATCTGCATATGGTTCCGTTCAATCAGTAGTTGCAACGGATGCTACACAGGGCCGGCGACCTATATATGGCAGAAATCTCTAGGTATGTGAGGCATTACGGAATACAGAAAAACTCAAATATACTCCTGTAGGAGTCCGGTCGCTCTCCTCCCTCCCTCTCGCGAAGTCGTGTTTCTCTTCCTCCTTGAGAGTCCGCCGCCAGATACCGGCCGATCTGATGGCCTCCCTGCCGGAGTAGCTGGCCGGAGATGGTCTAGGAGAGGCGCCGGAGCTAGGGCTGTGCATAGTAGTAATAGATCTGAGTGGTTTTGGCTTTATGCTAGCTTGTGGCTGTATGCCGTGAGGTGGTTGCTAGATCTTGTGGCCGAGATTTGGCACCGGCTGTGATTCTTTTTCTTGTCGCCGTGCTCCGGTGGTCAGAGTCTGCTTCGTCGGGAAGAATATTTACTAGAACCTCCATCAATAAAGGGCCTTTATCTCGCGGATTTCTTGAAGGTAGCCAAGGTATGAAGCTTTTCTCCTCTGCTCGTGGTGTGCTTGAGGTGGGGAAGCTGCATGCCAGCGACTGCTGGAGGATGAATCTGCATCTGGGGAGCTGGGCTGTCTGGGCGCTCGAGCGCGGCGCGAGACAGCGGCTGTGGAGGTCTCTCGCGGGCTTCCATGGTGGAAGCTGAAGCAGGGGATGCTCTCTGCCATCTCCTCCATCAAGCGATGTGGCATCCGTTTTGGTGGGCTCCTAATTTCTTTCTTCTTCTTGGCCGGCCATGGTGGCGAGGGAGATGAAGGGAGCGATGTGGGGTTTGCTGGATTGAGGATGCTGTTCCTGCTGCTTTTTCGAGCTACACACGCGGTGGTCGTTTTTGGCGCCGCGATTAATGGCCAAGATGGTGGCCAATCTTCAACCTCCAAGTCGGAGGCCTTTTTCGGTTCGCTGCGCCGGTGCTCGACGCCGTTGCGCCTCCAAGTGGTTCGTCCCCGAGGTGCTCTGGCGGCAGGTGGCAGTGGATCTTCGCCGGAATGGAGGCCCAAGCGAGCAACCTTGTCTCCGATCTCGGCGGCGTCTGTGGCGTTGCCTGGAGATCACCGGCGTGTGGCAGAGGAGGACGACGAGGACCTGATTGCGTTTTTATTTATAGTCCGAGGGTCCTTTTTGTAATGTTAGAGGTCCTGTTTTCGAATTTAGGTCTTTCTGTGCAATAGACGACTAGGGACCTCTTTGTAATTTGTACCTACCTGGTTTAATGCAGCAATTGGCCCTTTTGGGCGCCCCCTTGTTCAAAAAAAAAAAAAAAAAAAAAAAAACTCAAATGCTCCGATTCGGCACATAGTACTTGCCAGGATCGAGAGGATATTGTACATCGCCCTAAGCTGGCTCTAGCATTATTTCTGCTTACCAAGGTCTGACTCGTCTTACCTTAAGACATTCTAGCATCACGTATGCACTTGAGACACGTCCTGTAGAGATTTGAAATATCTTTGAGAGAAAAGATTGTAACAGCGAGAGTTGTAGTTCATAGTTCTTTCTGGGAGCGGGCGGTGATACCGTTTGTAACACTGCTTAAGTTGTAAAACTCTCTATTCCACTCTTAATGAAATGACAGCAACTTTGGTTGCGTGTCCATAGAAAAAAAAAGATTGTAAAACCACTTTTCCTAAAAATCCGATTAAAACTGATTAGCCAAAATTGGTCTATATTCTATGCCCTGAAACAAGCACTTATTGTGTCCCGGCATCAATTCACACTTGACTGCCTTCTCTAGCCAATGGAACCAATGTTGTTATGTTTAGGAAGAAGAATGTAGATCGAAACACATATTTATATCAAACTGAAAAAATATTACTCATTATGGAAGAAAATTCTTGAGTCGGTAGAGCCGTCTCTGTATGTATGGAATCTATTTACAAGAAACAAATATTTTCCAGATAAAAGCAGACTAACTCAGTGGAAGACAAGTCAATAATAAAAGTATAGTTTACTTGTGAGCGGAAGTGTAGAGGGTTTGGGATAGAAAGACCGCTTCCACAACGTCTCATTTGGTTGTGATTTTTTTTTAAAAACTGGTTGTGAAATTTCAATCCTCTAGTTGATCAGAGACTGGCACTAAGTTATAGTCTCACATTTAATGCAGATCAAAAATGAGTAGTCTCTATGTTCCGGAATTCAGGCCATGTACGAAATCGCAGCGCGGCAAAGGTCTCATCCTACTGAATACGCTTGATCAGCTCCTATCGTACAATTGGTGGACAGAGAGGAGGCACTTTCACACAAGTGAAAAAATATGGGAGAGAGGGTTGCCGAAGCGTTTGAGAGTAATTGTAGGGTTTAAATAAGTTAATTAGGCAAATCAATGCAGAATGGTATTAGTTTGCAAATGTTTTTTTAAAAAAAAGGTTTCCTACATTCACGTTACTGGTCCTTTTAAGGGAAATTGGCAGGCGTTCTGCCCATTCATTTAAGTGGAATAGAAATAGTCTTTTACAAGCCAGAGAGAGGCTAGCTATAAGGGAAAACAAATAAAAGCCGATAATACAAAGTGGACTACTCCCAATCATCAAGCACATTGCCTGTCTCATTCGTGTCGTGTTGGCGTTCCCCTTCCAGGAGGGTACCGAGCTGCAGAAGGACTACTCACAACTGGTCCTTTGGCATGGTGTTATATTAATTGGCCACATCACCGAAGGACCTGTGCCCGTATTATAAAGTAGGAGAAGAAATCTCCCTTACTTCTACGATGACACATATCCGTGAATCCGCAATGTCGGTCCAAGTTCGACTATAATTTCCTTGGCAATGGATTCTACATGTCGTTCTACACATTTGATGAAACGTAAGGTCTAGGTTTGGGAGGCATTATGGAATACACCAACACTGGTAGGATATAATCTGGTAGACAATAATTCTAGATTCGAGCGAAGACTGAAGGAAGTTGTCTGTAGCAAATAGTAAGGTGCACGAGGGCAAAGGAAACATTCTAATATTTGTGAGGCTAATGGCTTGATTAAGATTCAATATAAAGACTCGTGAAAATAGTTAGAGCCTGGTCACTTCTTCAAACTTGTACAAGCTGTTTAGCAATATCCGACTCCTTGTACCATTATATATTATGGATCACGTGTGGGCTTGAGTGACACGTCCTGCAGAGATTGGAGATATATATCTTTCACATTCCTTATCTTAGCTTGTTGTAGTTGTTCTCGACATGTTATTTGAGTGTTGTTTTTCTCTGTTTTGTGCTTTTATTAAGCTGGTAACCCCAACATCCATCGGTGTTGTAATCTGAACCCAAGGGCTTTCTTAATTTAAAGCTGGGCTCTAGGAGCCTTTTTTCTAAAACATTCCATATGAACACCAGAAACAGAACTTTTTGAAAATATGTAGAATTACAATGTTTAGTAACGAATCATGTTGGATATGTGTGTGTTGTGATGGCAGAAAACACCGCGAAACAAACAATGATACGATCGATAATGTGATTCTCGTCCAGTAGTTATAGTGTAATCCGGTTATAAGAATAAAATAAACAAATATTGATGGATGTAGCCAGCTAGCAAAATACCTTAATCCCAAAATGAGATGGATTCCCTACGGAATCAAGAGGAGTGAAAGTGAGAGCAACCGGCAGCAAGGCATGCATGTCGTCACCGTTGATGTTCTTGACAATGGCATGACTTGATTAGTATGGTAATGAAAACTCGCAAGCTGGTCCATTATGTTTAACCTAATGCCCCACAACATCACTTACAAGTAAAAGCAAACTAATACAGGCTGAACCAAAGTTGGAAATATAGATTCCTTTGTATATAACTAAGTAACGTGCCGATCATAAACACTATTAGTTAATTTGCAACAATAATTAATTTCATTACAGCTATCATGTTGTCTTAATTCGGTGGCTTGATTCCTTAGTTTTCACATTATGTTCGGTGCGATCTGGTTCATCTACAAAAGTTAGTTTTACTTGCGCGTTATGAAGTGAAGGCGGGTTGGGATGAATAATAGCTGCCACCAACTATCGTGTAGTTGACAAGATGGTTCTGATGCTTAATTACAGCCTCACAACTACTGTAGCTCATATATCAGTAATAAGTCCATGTTGTTGGATTGGCTACATCACTGAAGACCCGTATCAGGGCCAGAGACACATAACCATTTGTTCGTTTGGTGCAATATGTGCAACTTAACCTATAATCTCCTTGACAAAGGATGCTACACCTACATTTGCTCAAATTTAATGTCTAGGTTTGAGAGGCATTACGGAACACATCAATATTCAAATGCCTGGATTCGCTACGCTTTCCTTGCCAGGTTCGAGAGACATCCATGGTCTTTGTACCGTGCAATAAGCTAGCCATAGCCAGTAGCCATCAGCAAGGTGCACCATGGTAGAAGAATCCTTCGGAAAAAAGCTTAGATCCCGACGTCATATTAAAGTAGCAAGCCAGCACCGCTACTTTTGATATATGTACGCCCAACATAAACATTAAGTACCAATGTAACTATGCATGGGGAATAATTAGAATTTTTTCACTGTTTTAATGTTGGTACGCACTGCTTTGCAATGTCTGACTCGTCGTGCCATATCTTTGACATTCGAAATGAATTCCAGCAACACTTTTTTTTGGTAATTGTGCCTTTTACAAAGTTCTATACCGAATCATGTTGGATATGTATGCAATGATTCCAATGAACTCAGCAGATGTGTGCAACGAGATGATTATTGTAGATCATGTCGGACTGGTAGTTGAACCTTGACGGTGATTACAAATAACGATGCAAACTTGGAGCGCAAGAGACTTGTGGTAGACGTAGATGATTACATTGAGAATTCTAATAAATCTCGAAATGTATCTACCACATCTCATATGTGCGAGCAACACATTATTTATATTTTAATAAATTGAAACCATCTATAAGTCATTTACATAAGAATACTCTGTTTCATTTAAATGAATAAGGCGGATAGGCGCTAAAAACCCGATAATTTGGTACTTTGTACTAAGGCAGAGTGCAGGTGTAAAAGATTCCGACATAAAATTATCACTTCACTAGATCTATCGTGTCGGAAACTAATTTTTCTATAATGTTTGAAGCTATTCTCTAGACAACGAAAACAATATTCTGACAAGAAGTGAGCCCAGCTCACTTGGTTAGGGAAGTTAATGTGCAACCCATCCACGTAGGTTTATGTCCTCTCGGATGCAGATTTGAATTCTTTTTATTTAAAAAAATCTGTTGTAGGACTTTCCTACCACATTACTTTAAAAAAACAAAAATAATATTCTGGTTCGCTGGAAGCAAAAAGTTCTGCTTAATGAAACCCAAATTTATGTTTGATTCCAACGCCCAATCAAGAATTATTTGTTCAAGCAATGCCCACTTATTAATACCATAAGACATAATACCACTTATCAACCAGAACGTAGCTCGTTCATACATCAGCAGCGCACGCATTGATTTCTAGGAGCATTGCAGCCTCATCCTTTGCATGGTTGTCGATTTGAACCAGATTCACTAGGGTACCCTTATTTAAAGAAGGAGGAAAAGGAAGATATATAGCAGATGCTTTAGTAATCCACTGGGACCTCCCCTTGGAGTTCTGCAAAGAAGAGATACATGTCCAAGTACCATACTGACCATCTGTTGAACTTTATCCCAAATTTCTTTGGCAATGGATGCCAGACTGGGAAACTACACTACTTTATAGAAGTAGCGAACATTTCAGGTCTAGGTCTGGGAGGCACCGAGAAATGCAGCAACTCGTACTTGGTGGCGCTCCGTACGTTCTTGAATCTTTTGTCCACGATTTTTTAATATGTTGCGTACGGCCAGACTTACGAAGAATTGTGTCAAGAAATGATCGAAACTGAGAGGGATATGAAACCATCCATAAGATTCTGATACGGCGTCCAGTAGAAATTCGCCAAATGATAAATGAAGAAGCATGGTCACTGGTTTCGGATCCACCACGCAGCTGGCAACGTATGGTATACTTCCATTGTTTAGAAGCGGGTTATTGGGATGAGGGGAGTCCAAATCATATCTTGCCAGTTCATTATTGTTTCTCGCTTTATTCACTGATGTCGGAACTGCGAATCCTAGACCAATAAGTAAAAAGTGCAACCAAGAGCAGAGGAGATGGATAGTTTTCAGTTGTATAACTACGTTGAAATATTTATACCTAGACATTCGAACCCGTATCTTAAAAGTTCGTGATACTGAGATAATTTAGTGAATATGTCATTCTATTTTAGTTCCATTACAGATTTGACCAGAAATGAGCCATAGAAGTACAAGCTCGTGAATGGATACATTGGAATTCTAAGGGCGTCTGAATCTTATGCACTCGTGTCCATCGTCTTGGCCGAGTGCGAATCTTTGTTGAGTTCTGCAAGCAGTCTTTGCCGAGTGTAAGGTACAATTAAGGGAGGACATAGGTGTGGGTGCCGATGGCAGGCTCTATGTGGTCCGACCATCCAGCAATTCAGGTTCCGTGCCTCCGATTCAAGTTAGAAGGCGAAGGGAGAAGGAATGGCGGTGAAAATGTCAAAACAGGAAACGTACAAATTACACATTAATTTTACATGAATACAGTTCAAAAGTCGATCCTTATTCCTAAGATTAAAACTTGTTTATTTATGGGCAAGCAAGCATTGCAATATTATTATTCAGAGTTTCTATCATTTATAACATGGGAACATTGTGAAATTCTTCTCTTCCAAACATGCAATGAACATTCAAATCCACGTCAAAGTATGGTGAGGAGATGAATAGCGGAAAATTATATAATTACTAGAATGATAAACTTACAAGATCACACAAATTACTATCACCCTTGGATCAAGCCATTGATGCGTTTAAACGAAAGGTTAGATTGGGTAGGTACTCCCAGCTCTCCTCCTAGAGTACCAGGCTGGGATTTTTTTTCCTCCACCGGTTAAAGTTAAAGTGTAGCTTGTTCCAGGTTGTTGCACTGGATCAGCTTCATTGAGGACGCTGCTCTTATTTACACAAGTAAGAGGGCAAAAGGAAGATATATAGTAGATGCTTTAGTAAGACACATAGACCTCAGTTTGCAGTTCTGCAAAGAAGTGATACATGTCGATGAACCATACAGACTATCTGTTCAATTTCATCCTGAATTTCTTTGGCAAGATTGGGCAACTACACTACTGTATAGAAGTAATGAACATTTCAGGTCTAGGTCTGGGAGGCACCGAGAAATGCAGCAAGTCATACTTTGTCGCGTTAAGTTATTAAATCTGTTGCACAAGATTTGTTGGTATGGTGGGTACTGCTGTACTTGACGAAGAATCCTGCCAACTAATGCAAGAAAGTGAGAGGGACATGAATCCATCAAAAAGCTTCTTGAAAGGGTATCGAAGCTGTTGAGAATTTTGTAACTGGTTTCTGATCCCCACACAGCTTTCAACGTATGCCATCAGGCCATTGTTTAGCAGCGGCTTGTTGGGCTGAGGGTAGTCCACGTAATGTCATGCAAGTGCATCATTGCTTCTCGCTTTTTTCACTGAGGAAACGTCTCACTATCTATAGAGGTCATGCAAAGGAAATATTGGGCACACAAGCTGAACCGCGAGCCCTCGACCAATATGTAATGGGATGCAACGGAGAGCAAATATGAAGGAAGTTTTACCGGTTTTGCTATGTTGAAATATCTGTACCGTGAAATTCTAACCTGTATCTTCAACAGCGAGATATAATTTCGTAAGTATGGCATTTCTATTTTGGTTCCGTTAGAGAGTTGACCAGAAAGGACAAACAGAAGTACTAGCTCGCTGAATCGAGATCAATATATTAGAATTGTCAAGGCGTCCGAACCTTGCGATCGTGAATTTTTGGCGAGTGCTGTAGGCAGTCTTTGTAGAGTGTTTTTCTGTTTTTTTTTTGCTGAGTTCCTTACGTTTTCCGTGCGAATTTCCAATGGCTCTTGGCACATAACCTCTGTGCCGAGTGCCCGTATAATAGCACTCAGTTAAGACATGACACTCGGGAAATGACCTTATTCCCATAGTGGTAGCTAGAAATAAGAGAAATGCTCAGGGGAACCACTTCCTTGTGCAGAGTTGACTCTGATCCGAAAGGATTCTTAGGATCTCAAATATACATAATACTTTAAACAAAGCTAGATATATTCAGTTATCCATTGAAATCAGCACATATTTTTTCCCACTGGTAGGCTGGAAATGGTTCAGTCATAATATAGGAAGACAGCTCGAGCGTCCAAATAAATGCATCAAGTCAGCATCTTGCATTGTTTGGAAGTAGGAGGAAGAAAAGACAAATGCATTCTTCAGTAACCGAGAGAAACCTAGGCTTATGGTAGAGAAATATATATATTGATGTGCCACTATACTAACTAACATTATATACAAGTTCATCTAGAATAACTTTGGCAACGGACGTGAAACTGGAAAACCACTTCATACTATAACAGTGTGTGTTTATTGTCTAAGGGCATCTCTAGCTAACAAGTGCATGGTTTGATCCAACAAAGCCTACCGACACCCCGTGTAACCCCGCTGGCCTTCCACCTCACTATTGATGCTTTCGTCGGCCAGCACCACCCATTGAATCCTCGTATCTCTACGGGATTGCCACTGGGAGTGGGAGCTCGTGAAACGACAAGGGCCATCTCGGAGCCTCCGTTCATCGAAAACAGAACGAAGTTAGAACCGGTGTAGAGCGCCCGCGTTCTAACAAAACTGCGCCAGAATAACGGCCATGCCGGTGACATTCCAAACACCAGAGTTGGTCCGTGGCGGGCTTCAACATCGAATGACAAGAACAGCATTGAGGGGAATCGAGCTCCTCGAGGCCTGCGGGCCATCCCTTAGCTTCGCTATCTACACGCAACCTCAACAGTGCAGGGACAAAGACTAGCCTAATAGGTGAGGACTGCCCTAGCTTATAAGTTGTGCTCCCCCACAGTCAACTTCCAGTGTGGTACTAAATCCAACACATTGCCTCCAGAGACCAAATCCATGGTTCAAAAGTTGATCCCTAACTAAGTTTTCCATTCATCACAGCATTGCCTCCTATGAAACCAACTCCCTGAACCGTCATCGTGTAGAATTCTCTGCTCTCAATAGCAAATGTGAACCTGCAGAGTTGTCTGGTATCCTGTTCCATTAGCTAATGCTTGTGCAGAGTCCTATGGATCCATGGACAGCTTCCCTCATATGTATTGTAGTCTTCGAGCTCGCTTTCAACTCAGTCCATCTTTTAATCGGTTTCAAAATACCGCATAACAAAACATCCAAAAATGGAGGCGTTCACCACGAAAAGTACCTGCAAGAAGATGTGGCCAAAATCAATGTGAATGATACTAGAATCCTTGAAATCGAAAAAAATGTTCAACTTAAGGATAGACATAGCTTAATTAGAAAATCCTATAAGGTTGTAATGGATGTGATACCGGGAAATAGCGGTAGTAGTAGAGGACATTTCGTCTCTACATTTGGGAGGCATCGAGGAGGATTGCAACACATGTTTTTCTGGTAAATCCGGTAGTGACTTGCGCAAAATAGACATAGCTATATTCTAATAACGAATATGCCCTGACTCAAGTCATATATTTCTCATGAACATCGGTTTGTCCCTCGCTTCATTTACAAGTGGGCTTTCTAATTTGTACACGAACCTTCTGCGTTGCTAATAATTGTAGCAATCCTGGAGTTTGTGGTAGCTAGGAGACAATGTTTTACCGAGGGTACACAAGGGGATGCACACAACCGTTTACACACCACAAATATCCCAAGTATGTTGCCATGAATATACGCGCGCGGAACATATCTTTTGTACAGAAGGATAGAGTACACAATTCCATTATACAGATATCCCAATTAAATGTCATTATTACAAACTATACAGATCCTATACTCCGTCGCAGTTTATAAGGCTTCTACGTATCCCTAGGTCGTAAATTTGGGCAACATAATATGATATATATATTATAAAAAATATATCATTAGAAAATTCAGATTTTATATTTTCTAATGGTATATTATTTGTATTTTAAATTTTATTTTATATTAGTTAAATTCACGACCTAAGGATACGTAGATGCCTTATAAACCAGGACGGAGAGGGAGTAGTTAACCAGAAGACTCAGCTGCTCACTTATAAATTCATAGTGTACCTAATTAATCACTAAATCTGTGGCCATGTGGCTGCACACTTGAATGCTATTGCGTTGGGTCAGATCACTTGAAGAGAATCTGCCCTTGTTATAAACGAGGAAGAGATCTCCCTTGCTTTTGTAGAGAGCAGAGAGACTCATCCGCGTATCATTCGGCGACATCTCCGCAAGTTCACAACTATGGATGGTACTTACACAGCCCAACTTATATCGGCAGAAATTTAAAGCCTAGGTTTGGAATGCATCATGGAATACATCGACACAAGTATGGTTTAGCCCACTACATTGGACTTCCGTAGCTCGAGAGTCAACCGAAGATATGGTACTGCACAGTAAGCTTATTGCAGCAAGCAGTGAGGTCAGATGCATGTTGCCAAAAGAAATTGCTTCTGACAATGTCTAAGAGGTGAACGTCTAGTCAAAGATGGCAAGCACCATTATGCTGATGCATGAGCAACCTGTTCCTGCAGGGATGTGAGATATTATAGAACTCCAGCAACAAAAAATTATGAACAAATTTTTCATAGCGATGATGCATGGCCTCCACTCCATGCCCGAGGGAGCATCTGGTAAACTAAGCATATAAAACCTCTGCGGCGATGTTCCGTTGTATTTGCTGATGGATTCCTCTATATGAATAGGGTACACACACTGAGACTCATCTCTATACGCGATCCATTCTTTGAAGGGGCACCGTCATTAGTTGTTAGTAAGAACACAAGATGACGGACAACTCAGCATGATTATTCACCAACAGATTTTTTGGTACTTCGATTCTACGTAGTATTCTTAAGTTTGTGATTCTATCACAAAATTATTATTACGCAGTTTTAATGTGATTATCATTATGTGCTTTGGGAAAGTTTAGCCTACTATATATGTTGGGGCAAATCATGTCAATTTAGGACTACTGAGGTTTGAATTGAAGCCCACCCATATATTTTTTTTACTTGTACACTAGCTTGTCCTTCGACTAAGCCTATTCGCTGACCACAACAACTTGTGACATGATAGCTCACACCATGTCGATCTCACCACGTGGACGGATCCTTTCCATGGTTGTTGTATTGTAACAAATTGATTTAAGATGTGACCCTTATTTAAAGTGGACCATGGAGAGATGGATGGTTCACTATCCGAGAGATATTGCCATGTACCACACTAATCATTTATGCAAGAAGACATACATATCCCTGTACCACACTAATCATTTATGCAAGAGTTGGTCTTGACGGCCTAGACCACCCGCCCTCTAACTAAACCGCACAAGAATCGCAGCCACGCCGTGACATTCCAAACAGAAGAGTTGGTCTGTGGCGGGCTTTAGCATCGAATGGCAAGAACGGCATTGAAGGGAATTGAGCTCCTTGGGGCCTGTGGGCCATCCCTCAGCTTCACTATCCACACGCAGCCAAGACAGCGCAGGGAGAAAGACTAGCCTAATAGGTGAGGACTGCCCTAGCTTACAAGTTGTGCTCCCCCACAGTCAACTTCCAGTGTGGTACTAAATCCAACACATTGCCTCCAGAGACACAAACCATTGTTCAAAAGTTAACATCTAGCTAAGGTTGCTATTTATCACATCATTGCCACCTAGAACCAACACCCTGAACCGTCGTCGTGTAGTATTCGCTGCTCTCAATAGCAAAGGTGAACCTACAGAGTTGTCTGCTATCCTGTTCCATTTGCTACTGCTTACGCAGAGTCTTATGGATCCATGGATAGCTTCCCTCGGATGTAGCCTTTGATCTCACCATCAGCACCGTCCATCTTTTAATCGGTTTAAAAAATCCTTCCTAACAAAACTTCCTAAAATGGAGGCATTCACAACGGAAAGTACCTACAAGAATATGTGGCCTAAATCCATATGAATGATACTAAAATCCATGAAATCAAAAACAAATGTTCAACTTCTTTGAGTGTAGGCAAAGCTTAATTAGAAAATCCTGAAAGGTTGAAATTGATGTGATATGGGAAATAGCGGTGCAGTACTAGTACTGCAACATATGCTTATCTGGTACACCTAGTAGTGACTTGGGCAAATTAGATATAGCTCTATTATAATAACCAAGATGCCCCGACTCAAGTCACATATTTCTCAGGAACATTCTTTCAGTTTGTGCCTCGCTTCATTTACAAGTGGGCTTTCTAGTTTGTAAATGAACCTTCTGCGTTGCAAATAATTATAGCAATCATAGAATTTTGGGTAGCTAGCAGACAATGTTTTACCGAGGGTACAAGGGGATGCACACAATCCTATAAACACCACAAATATCCCAAGTATGTTGCCAAGAATATACGCGGGAACTTATCTTTGTACATAAGGTACACAATTTCATTATATAGATATCCCAATTAAATGTCATTATTGCGAACCATACAGATCCTATATTAATTATTTAGAAGACTGCCTGCCCTTGTTATAAGGAGGAAGAGATCTCCGCTGCTCACAAACAACGTGTGACATGATAACCCACACCATGTCGATCTCACCACGTGTGGATGGATCCTTTCCATGGTAGTTGTATTGTACCGGATTCATTTAAGATGTGACCCTTATTTAAAGTGGACGAAGGAGCGATAGATGCTTCACTATATATCCGAGAGATATTACCCTTACTTTGGTCTTTGGCAAGAAGAGATACATATCCATGTACCGCACTAATGATTTTTGCAAGTTCATGTTGATGCCTTTGCTAACGGAAATTAGAGTGTGCAACAACGATGTAGTATTAGAGCACATTTCATGTCTATGGTTGGGAGGCATCAAGGAATACGGAGACACAATGTTCTCGGGTGGACGAGATCGGCAGGACAAATTTGGATATAGTGTATCGTTACCAACCAGCGACTTGTGCAATATGTGTGCGGATCACTTCACCATGATCATGCAGAATGGGGGTTGTATAGTGCCGCAGTATCCACGAGGTTCCAGAGATTGACGTACGTTATACCCGATATTTTATTTGGATAAAGGGCTTTTTTACTTAAAGTTTAATCATTACACCCGCCTCTGCATATCAATGCACACAGCCGCAATCCAAGTGACAAAAGAATAAAAAGAGAGCAAAGATCATATAGTGAGCAAAGATCAGTAGAACCAGAATTTGTCACATATATGGTATATTTCAGTTCAGTTACCGTTCCTTACAAAGAGGTGGTGGACTTTGTTATCTTAATCTCTCCCTCTAACATGCTTAAAAAACTCGCGCATTTCCGTTTCTTGGAAAGCATGCATAGAAGCACTCCACAATGTGGAAATATCCATGTATAACCCACTGCAGGAGGCACATTTGGTTGGATAAGCACATCAGGTACCTTTTGAATTCGTTCTTGAACGAGGTCCTCACTCATGTTGTCAGGCTTGAACGCTTACCCTCGCATCGCTCCGCGTCGAGCGACTCGGGGGAACCGTACCGCCCCAGCCGCCGGCCACCGCTCCCCTCCCTCCCTTTGCCCCCCCCCCCCCCCCCCCCCCCCCCGCCGCAGACGCGACAGCGGGCGCGCCTGCCTGCTTCCTATCAACAAACCTGAGCAGCTTCCTTCAAGATCACCGTTTCCGATCTGATCCATCCTGGAGTTCCGGCCGGCCGGCGGCCGGCCATCCACGATCCATGCACGTGCGCACCCAGCGTGCATGTGCCTGTGCATGTGGTGCATGATCGTATCGCATTTCCGTCCGGCGACCGCCCGTGCGACACCATGCATGTGCATGGCGCATTCCTATAGCTCCGAAATCCAGATCGGAGGGCCGGTGAGATCGGGAGGTCGCGACGAGAAGGCGGCGGCCAGATCATGAGACCGACGACTTAATTAACACGGCGTATGGCAGGTTCATGAGGCTGGCGACACACAATGACGATTGTCAGATCATCCCAGTAACAGCAGCGGCTCACGGATGTGGATCTTTTCTGCGCGACACTATGTTGAGACCGGATCGAATTCGTGGCTGCGGACCGTCGGGTGCCAACTGTGGTCTTCCCTAACAGCGGATCTGGAGGAACAACACATTGAACAAATTGCTTTGCAGGTCGGTGCGGCAAAGCTCCTCGACCAGATCTCCGCGACGGCAATCGGCCTATGTGGCCTATGGTTTTGTCACACTCCGATTTGTCGGCACCATGAGGTACGCCATGCCATATTCAGCTGCAGTTATCATGGTGCTAACAATGATGAGGAATGGCAAAATAGTCGTGCCGGATGACCAGTGGATCTTGATAGCTCATGTTGAGTTCGAGTTTTCAACTGATGATGGAGGCAAGTTTGGATGTGGTGAAATTGTGTACCGGATGATCGGTGTTTTGCATCAGTCTCGGCAAGCCGGGGCGGCGTCACAAGGGAACTTCTTCTTCGTGATGCTCTATGGGCACAATGTCTTGACTTCCGGGGTGAAAACTCTAGGTCTGATCTTCACTGGTTGTACCTAGCAATGGTAGATTTCTATTCGTCTCTTTGTTGAAGGCATTCTTTGGAGTTCAGTCAGACTTCTTCGTGGTGAAAATTCATGATCGATAATCAGACGACGACTGTGTGTGTGCGCGGCTCCCATCTTGAAGGCATCGTTTTTTTAGAACCTTTTTGATAGTCCGGTTGTGGCCTATCGTGGCTATTGTTCCTACTGCTCCGCTGTTTGTTCAGCTGGTTTTTTGTTTTTCTTTATTTTTGTTTTGGCTGTGTGCATCCTTAATGTCTTTGACATTATACTGTTGCAGAGACTAGGTGTAATAGATATCTGCTAGTTATTAATATATTCCCTTAAAAAAAATCAAGCAATTGATGTGTTTAAACGAAAGGTTAGATTGGGTAGGTAACTGGCTGAGATTTTTTTCCTCCACCGGTGTTAAATTAAAGTGTAGCCCATTTCTGGTTGTTGCAATGAGCTTCATTGAGGAGCTGCCCTTATTTAAAGAAGTAAGAGGATAAAAGGAAGATATATGGTAGACGCTTTAGTAAGACACATAGACCTCAGTTTGCACTTCTGCAAGAAGAGATACATGTCCATGAACCACACAGAGCATCTGTTCAATTTCATCCCGAAATTCATTGGGAAGATTGGCTAACTACACTACTGTATAGAAGTAACGAACATTTCAGGTCTAGTTCTGGGGAGGCACCGAGAAATGCAGCAAGTCGATTATCTTGCTGTATAGAAGGACTTGAATTCCCTGATTATCTTACTGCCCATGTGCCTGTGGCTGGAGCGAAACAGTAGGGTGTTCAACAACGTTGCGTCCATGCCGTGGGTTATGTGCAAGTCGACTCGAGAGGGTGGGAGTTGTGGCTGAAGCCAGAGCTGTGTGGAGTGGGTTAAGTCGATCGCCAGTAGCCAGTTTTTGTCGATGGTCAGGGGATCGCCTGTGATTTATCCGGCTCGGGTTCAAGCTTGTAACAAACTCTTCTTTGTATTAATACAGAAGACATACAATCCTCTTTCGTGTTCTTGAAAAAAGAAATGCAGCAAGTCGTACATTGTGGTGTTAAGTTCTTCAATCTGTTGTGCAATATTTGTTGGTATGGTGGGTACGGCTGGACTTGACAAAGAACGAACTCGCGCATTTCCGTTTCTTGGAAAGCATGCATAGAAGCACTCCACAATGTGGAAATATCCATGTATAACCCACTGCAGGAGGCACATTTGGTTGGATAAGCACATCAGGTACCTTTTGAATTCGTTCTTGAACGAGGTCCTCACTCATGTTGTCAGGCTTGAACGCTTACCCTCGCATCGCTCCGCGTCGAGCGACTCGGGGGAACCGTACCGCCCCAGCCGCCGGCCACCGCTCCCCTCCCTCCCTTTGCCCCCCCCCCCCCCCCCCCCCCCCGCCTCGGCAGACGCGACAGCGGGGCGCGCCTGCCTGCTTCCTATCAACAAACCTGAGCAGCTTCCTTCAAGATCACCGTTTCCGATCTGATCCATCCTGGAGTTCCGGCCGGCCGGCGGCCGGCCATCCACGATCCATGCACGTGCGCACCCAGCGTGCATGTGCCTGTGCATGTGGTGCATGATCGTATCGCATTTCCGTCCGGCGACCGGCCCGTGCGACACCATGCATGTGCATGGCGCATTCCTATAGCTCCGAAATCCAGATCGGAGGGCCGGTGAGATCGGGAGGTCGCGACGAGAAGGCGGCGGCCAGATCATGAGACCGACGACTTAATTAACACGGCGTATGGCAGGTTCATGAGGCTGGCGACACACAATGACGATTGTCAGATCATCCCAGTAACAGCAGCGGCTCACGGATGTGGATCTTTTCTGCGCGACACTATGTTGAGACCGGATCGAATTCGTGGCTGCGGACCGTCGGGTGCCAACTGTGGTCTTCCCTAACAGCGGATCTGGAGGAACAACACATTGAACAAATTGCTTTGCAGGGTCGGTGCGGCAAAGCTCCTCGACCAGATCTCCGCGACGGCAATCGGCCTATGTGGCCTATGGTTTTGTCACACTCCGATTTGTCGGCACCATGAGGTACGCCATGCCATATTCAGCTGCAGTTATCATGGTGCTAACAATGATGAGGAATGGCAAAATAGTCGTGCCGGATGACCAGTGGATCTTGATAGCTCATGTTGAGTTCGAGTTTTCAACTGATGATGGAGGCAAGTTTGGATGTGGTGAAATTGTGTACCGGATGATCGGTGTTTTGCATCAGTCTCGGCAAGCCGGGGCGGCGTCACAAGGGAACTTCTTCTTCGTGATGCTCTATGGGCACAATGTCTTGACTTCCGGGGTGAAAACTCTAGGTCTGATCTTCACTGGTTGTACCTAGCAATGGTAGATTTCTATTCGTCTCTTTGTTGAAGGCATTCTTTGGAGTTCAGTCAGACTTCTTCGTGGTGAAAATTCATGATCGATAATCAGACGACGACTGTGTGTGTGCGCGGCTCCCATCTTGAAGGCATCGTTTTTTTAGAACCTTTTTGATAGTCCGGTTGTGGCCTATCGTGGCTATTGTTCCTACTGCTCCGCTGTTTGTTCAGCTGGTTTTTTGTTTTTCTTTATTTTTGTTTTGGCTGTGTGCATCCTTAATGTCTTTGACATTATACTGTTGCAGAGACTAGGTGTAATAGATATCTGCTAGTTATTAATATATTCCCTTAAAAAAAATCAAGCAATTGATGTGTTTAAACGAAAGGTTAGATTGGGTAGGTAACTGGCTGAGATTTTTTTCCTCCACCGGTGTTAAATTAAAGTGTAGCCCATTTCTGGTTGTTGCAATGAGCTTCATTGAGGAGCTGCCCTTATTTAAAGAAGTAAGAGGATAAAAGGAAGATATATGGTAGACGCTTTAGTAAGACACATAGACCTCAGTTTGCACTTCTGCAAGAAGAGATACATGTCCATGAACCACACAGAGCATCTGTTCAATTTCATCCCGAAATTCATTGGGAAGATTGGCTAACTACACTACTGTATAGAAGTAACGAACATTTCAGGTCTAGTTCTGGGGAGGCACCGAGAAATGCAGCAAGTCGATTATCTTGCTGTATAGAAGGACTTGAATTCCCTGATTATCTTACTGCCCATGTGCCTGTGGCTGGAGCGAAACAGTAGGGTGTTCAACAACGTTGCGTCCATGCCGTGGGTTATGTGCAAGTCGACTCGAGAGGGGTGGGAGTTGTGGCTGAAGCCAGAGCTGTGTGGAGTGGGTTAAGTCGATCGCCAGTAGCCAGTTTTTGTCGATGGTCAGGGGATCGCCTGTGATTTATCCGGCTCGGGTTCAAGCTTGTAACAAACTCTTCTTTGTATTAATACAGAAGACATACAATCCTCTTTCGTGTTCTTGAAAAAAGAAATGCAGCAAGTCGTACATTGTGGTGTTAAGTTCTTCAATCTGTTGTGCAATATTTGTTGGTATGGTGGGTACGGCTGGACTTGACAAAGAATCCTGCCAACAAATGCTCAAAAGTGAGAGGGACATGAATCCATCAAAAAGCTTCTTGAAAGGGTGTCGAAACTGAAGAAAATGTTGTCAATGTTTTCTGATCCCCACACAGCTGGCAACGAATGTCATCAGGCCATTGTTTAGCAGCGGTTGTAGGGCTGAGGGGAGTCCACGTAGTGTCTTTCATGTTCATAATTTTTTTTTAAAACGGGAGCAAAAGATTTACCCCATATACAAATTAAGAAGAAGAGAGTTGCCCAGTTAATTAACGGAAACCTGGGCGAAAACCGATACAACAAACCCAGAACACAGGCGAACAACTTTCAACCACACAACCAGGCGACCGGCCACGAACTCGCTCAACCTACAAAAACCACCAATTGTTCATAATTGTTTCTCTTTTTTTTCACTGAGGAAACATCTCACTCTTTAAAGAGGTCAAGTAAAGGGAAAAACTGGGCACAAAAGTTGGAACTGGGAGCCCTCGATGAATAAGTAAAAAGATGCAACCGAGAGCAAATATGAAGGAAGTTTTACCTATTTTGCTATGTTGAAATATTTGTACTGAGACATTTTAACCTGTATCTTCAAAATTCATACATCGACAGATAATTTCGTAAGGATGTCATTCTATTTAGGTTCCGTTAGAGAGTTGACCAGAAAAGACAAACAAAAGTACAAGCTCGTGAATCGATCGATGTATTAGAATTCTCAGGGCATCCGAACAACTTTCAACCAAACAACCAGGCGACTGGCCACGAACTCACCCAACCTACAAAAACCACGAACTGTTCATAATTGTTTCTCTTTTTTCTCTGAGGAAACATCTCACTCTTTATAGAGGTCAAGTAAAGGGAAAAACTGGCCACAAAAGTTGGAACTGGGAGCCCTCGATGAATAAGTAAAAAGATGGAACCGAGAGCAAATATGAAGGAAGTTTTACCTATTTTTCTATGTTGAAATATTTGTACTGAGACATTTTAACCTGTATCTTCAAAATTCATACATCGACAGATAATTTTGTAAGTATGTCATTCTATTTTGGTTCCGTTAGAGAGTTGACCAGAAAAGACAAACAAAAGTACAAGCTGGTGAATCCATCGATGTATTAGAATTCTCAGGGCGTCCGAATCTTGCGAGTGTGAATCTTTGGCGAGTGCCATAGGCAGTCTTTGCCGAGTGTTTTTCTGTTTTTTTTTTTTTTTTTTTGCTGAGTTCCTTACATTTTACGTGTGAATTTCCAATGACTCTCGGCACATAACCTCTTCGCGGATTGCCCGTATAATACCACTTGATAAAGACTCAGACACTTGGCAAATGGCCTTATTCCGATAGTGGTACCTAAAAACAAAAGAAATGCTCAGGGGAACCACTTCCTTTGCAGAGTTGACTCTAATCCGAAGGATTTTTAGGAGCTTAAATGTACAGAATAACTTAAAGAAAGATAGCTCTATTCAGTTATCCATTGAAATCAGAACATATTTTTTCCAACTGGGTGGCTGGAAATGGTTCAGTCATAATGTAAGCTGGCAGCTCGAACGTCAATATATGCATCAACTTAGCATGTTCCTACACCCTTAGGATGGTTGCAGGATTTGACCTGGTATCCCATTGCTTAGAAGTAGGAGGAACCGAGGAAGAAAAGATGAATTCATTCTTCAGTAACCGTGAGAAACCTAGACTTACGGTGGAGAAATATATATATTCATGTACCACTATACTAACTAACATTATATACAAGTACAAGTTCAACTAGAATATCTTTGGTAACGGACGTGAAACTGGACAACAGTGTGTGTCTATTGTCTAAGGGCATCTCTAGCTGCTCCCCTAAACGAGCGTAATTCCTCAAAATATTCTCTTTTGAGGAGTTAAACCCACTATAACTGAACTCCAATTTCGTTCAGTTCCTCGAATATTTGAGGAGAAGTATCGACCGTTGCTCAAATTTTATTACATTTCATCGCTCCTTTCTCTCGCTCGGCTTCCTCCACACCGGCCATCCCACGAAGTGGTCACGGTGGCAAACTAGGTACCCCATCTGTAGGTTTTAAACGGTAAATGATGTGACCGAGACGTGTAGAAGACACGCTACAAGGCCCGATTATTCAAATTTGAAAAAAGGCCCGATTATTCGGCTAAGGAAGCCTAACTAACGAAAAACTGCTAACTGGACCAAAGATGATGTGTGCAAAGTTTAGCTAACAAGTGCATGGTTTAATCCAACAAAGCCTGCCGACACCCCGTAGCCCCACTGACCTCCCACCCGACCATTGATGCGTTCATCGGCCAGCACCATCCATTGAATCCCCATATCCTTCAGAAGTGCCACTGGGAGCTCGTTGACGACAAGGGCAATCTAGGAGTCTCATTTCATCTGAAACAAAACCATGTTAAAGGCTTGACGACATAGAGCACCCGCGTTCTAACTAAACCGCTCCGGAATCACGGCCATACACATCATTGCATCCTAGAAACAACACCCTGAACCGTCGTCGTGTAGTACCGCTGCTCTCAATAGCAAAGGTGGACCTACAGAGTTGTCTGGTATCCTGTTCCATTTGCTAGTGCTTATGAAGAGTCCTATGGATCCATGGATAGCTTCCCTCATACGTAGCCTTCAAGGTCGCCTTCAACACCGTCCATCTTTTAATCTGTTTAAAAAATCCTACCTAACAAAATTTCCTAAAATGGAGGCATTCACCACGGAAAGTACCTACAAGAAGATGTGGCCTAAATCCATATGAATGACACTAGAATACATGAAATCAAAAATAAATGCTCAACTTGTTTGTGGGTAGACATAGCTTAATTAGAAAATCATGTAAGGTTGTAATGGATGTGATATGTGCAATAGCAGTGTAGTACTAGTACTGTACATTGAGTAGTGACTTGCGCAAACTAGATATAGCTCTATTCTAAAAACCAAGATGCCCCGACTCAAGTCATATATTTCTCATGAACATTCTTTCAGTTTGTCCCTCGCTTCATTTACAATTGGGCTTTCTAATTTGTACATGAACCTCCCGCGTTGGAAATAATTATAGCAATCCTAGAATTTTGGGTAGCTAGCAACAATATTTTACCGAGGGTACAAGGGGGTTAAACACAATCCTGTAAAAACACCACAAATATCCCAAGTATGTTTCCACGAATAAATGCGCGGAACTTATCTTTGTACATAAGGTACACAACTTCATTATATGGATATCCCAATTAAATGCCATTATTGCGAACTATTCAGACCTATCAGTCGCTCACTTACAAATCCATAGTGTACCTAATTAATCAGTAAATCTGTGGCCATGTGGCTGCACACTTTGAATGCTATTGCGTTGGGTCAGATCATTTGAAGACAATCTGCCCTTGTTATAAAGGAGGAAGAGATCTCCTTGCCTTAGTAGAGAGCAGAGACACACATCCGTGTATCGTTCTGGGACATCTCGGGAAGTTCTTCTTGACTATGGATGCTACACACGGCCAACTTATATTGGCAATAATTTAAAGTCGATCTAGGTTTGGGATGCATCATGGAATACATCGACACAAGTTTGATACAGCTCACTACATTGGACTTCCTTAGCTCGAGAGTGAACCAGAGGTATTGTACTATGCAATCAGCTTATTGTAGCAAGCAGTAAGGTCAGGTGTATGTTGCCAAACGAAATTGCTTCCAAAAATGTCTTAGAGGTGAACGTCTAGTCAAAGCAAGGAAGCACCATTATGCTGATGCATGAGCAACTTGTTCCAGTAGGGATGCGAGATATTATAGAACTCCAGCAACAAACAATTATGAGCAAATGTTTTCAATCAATGATGCGTGGCCTCCATGCCCGAGGGAGCATCTGGTCAACAACGCATGTAAAACCTCTGCGATGATGCTCATTGTGTTTGCTGATTGATTTCTCTATACGAGTAGGGTACACACAGAAGACTACTGAGACTCATCTCTATGCGCTCAATTCTTTGAAGGGACACCGCCATTAGTTGACAGTAAGAACACAAGATGACAGACAACTCATCATGATTATTCACCATATTTTTTGGTACTTTGATTCAACGTAGTATTCTTAAGTTTGAGATGTGATTACAAAATTATTATTATGCAGTTTTTATGTGATTATCGTTATGAGCTTTGGGAAAGTATAGCCTATTCTATATGTTGCGGAAGTCATTCAATTTAATACTATTGAGGTTTGAATTGAAGCCCGCCCGTTTTGTTTTTTATACATGTACACTAGCATGTCCTTCGACTAAGGGCTATTCGCTGATCACAGCAAATTGTTTCATGATATATAGCTCACACCATGTCGATCTCACCACGTGGATGGATCCTTTACATGGTTGTTGTATTGTACCGGATTCTTTTAAGATGCGACTCTTATATAAAGTGGACGAAGGAGAGATGGATGCTTAACTATCCGACAGATATTACCCTTACTTTGGTCATTGGCAAGAAGAGGTACATATCCATGTACCAAACTATCGATTTATGCAAATTCATGTTCATTTTGTTTCCGAATGGAAGTTAGAGTGGGGCAATAACAATGTAGTATTAGATCCCATTTCAATTCTATGGTTGGGAGGCATCAAGGAATACAGAAAAACTAGATAGTCAGCGTAGACGAGATCGGCAGGTCAGATTCGGATATAGTGTTTCTCGGATGGAAGCATGCCTTGTGAACCTTGCGTATTGACTTGTGCAACATGCGTGAATAACACTTCACCATGCATAATGGGGGTTGTATAGGTGCCGCATGAAGGCAGTAGCTCCCCATGAAGGCAGTAGCTCCTAGCTAGCTCTCTCTCACGGAGGGAGGTGGAAGAAGGAGACTATAGAATTTTTAGCGCACAAACGCTTCGGCGCACGGACGCCCTTTTCTTTCTATTCAGCTGGTTCAATTACAAGCGGTACCTGTGCTACGATCGTGTGTGCGTGAGTAGGCAAGGTGGGCAATCGTGCGTGCGTGCACCTGTGCTCCCACCGTCAGGGGCGGAGCTCTATGGATGAACCCTGATGCACAGGAATACGGTAGGAAATTATTTTTTAGTAGCACCTAGCATCGATTTGGGCCTGTGCATCAGGGTGTGCCTCACGCAGTGCATCAGGGTGGGCCTCGGGAAGTGCATCAGGCCCAAAACCGCTGTGAACAGAAACGCCAATCGTTGATTTCTCTCCTGGTTTCCTAATCGATCAACAGAAGAAACAAAAGGAAAAACGCACGTCGCACGTCACGGCTGAAAGAGAAACCCCAAAAGTAAACGCCGAGGGGCGCCTCCAACCAGCGATCGTACGTGGAATTCAGATGATCGATCAACCAACGATCTCCCTGTCTCTTCTAGTCTCGGCCTTCGGATTCAATTCTACAGCTGCAACTCCTCCCTCTGGTAATTTAACTAGGGTTTCCTCTATTCTATACATCTTTTAAGAAAATTGTAGGCTAGTTGATGCAATTTCCTGACAATTTTATTTGTGTAGGGTAATATGTATTTCGTTTTGAATGAAATATTTTTATCTAGTAATATTTTCAGTAGAAATCTTAATGTCTGGTGTGAAATATGCAGTGGACAAGTATGCTCAAAAGAAAAGCCCTGTGACAAGATGTTCCGGAAGAAATGAATTGGAAAGAGGAGATTCAATATGATCCAGGCAAGAGAAAATTGATAGAGCGTTATCATCCTAATTTAAAAGAAGTGGTAAGAAGAAAATACCCTTTATCTTGAAAATTAAGTCTACCTTTTATCTTGCAGGTTATTGAGACATGGTGTCTGGTGATCTATTTTGGAATTTGAAAATGCAAGACATCTTTTCCAAGTAATTATGTTCTTTGTTTTCATCAATATAGTAGGTATTTTGATTTTTAATTACTTGCGCTTTTGTATTTATACGTTCTCCTATATTACATCATACTATCCATGTTAGAAACTACAAGAAAAAAAATTATATAGTACATTGTTGCTTGAAAATTTTACGGCATACTGAAGTGGTGCATCAGGGTGACTCGAGCTCCAGCTCCGCCCCTGCCCACCGTGCCTGCTCATGGCCTATTCCCAACATCGCAGTATCGAGGAGCGTCGAGGGACTTAAGTGTGGGTCTTTCTCTGTTCACCTGGTTGCGTGGCATGTGGTCTTTCGGCTGACTACCGACGGCAACCTGAACCAACATAACGCCAGAACGAAACCCCAGAGCCTCCTGCCGCTCAAATTGTCTTCAGTCCTCCATACGGTAGACGGTGTGGTCCCTGGTAGTTACCATATAGTGCACAAGGATCAGTAGGACAAGAATTTGTCGCATATACTCCCTCCGTTCCAAATTACTTGACTTGTGTTTGTACAAAAATGAATGTATCTATACTTGTTTGGTGTCTAGATACATCCGTATTTGGACAAACCCAAGTCAAGTAATTTAGAACGGAGGGAGTACTTCAGTTCAGTTACCGTTCCTTTCAAATAGTTGTGGTGGAATTCGTTCTCTTAATATAGTTACCGTTGGATATTCAAAAAAAAAAAATATATATATAGTTACCGTTGGCACTCCACAATGTGAGGATATCCATGTATAACCCACTCCAGCAGGCACGCTCCTATTCTACATGAGACTTCAGTTCTCCTATTGTGCCCACACTAGTTCTCCTAGTGTGCTTGGTTGGATAAGCACATCAGTTACATCCTAAATTCGTTCTCGAAGGAGATCCTCACTCATCTTTACGTCCTGAACATGCATGCCGCCATTGTTTGGATGGCGGGGGAGGCCATGTTTGCATCCCAGAGTCAATCGGATGTCACGAACCTCAGGATTGCAATTGCAAACACCATAAAAAAACATATTACGACCATGGCTTTTTATTACAAGATCTCCAGCAGCGCCCTGTCGATTTATGACAAAACTGTTGGTGGATGAGGAGCTTGTCTTATTTATGAGTTGCAGATCATCGTCCTATTGATTTCGCTGCTCTAGAGAGCAAAGCTGAAACGGTAGACCGCTATAGCGGTATCCCTGTCCATTTCTTGCCGGTTATGCAGAGCCAAGTAGATCCAATTATCGCTTGCCAGTTGCAGCCATATATAGAGCTTGCCTTCAAAACCGTCCACCCTGAACGATTTTCCATTGTACGCAGTGGGTTTCTCCAACATCGATACCGCTAAGACAGCTCGCTAGTCTTGCTGTAACACATGCTGTCAAAATCTAGACTAGCGAACTTGTATACGCACAAACAGAGACAACATGGAGCAACAAACGGAGACAACATGGAAGCCGGCCGACATGCCCACAGTTACACATGTGCATTCACATTGCACTAAAAACTGTTGTAACTCTTACTACAGTCTGGTTCAAGCAGGCTTATGATATGTTCTAGCCTTCTCGGTACAATTGATATTGCGACCGCACGAAGACACATGCCCAAGCAATACTTACAGTACAGTCATGTGTAAAGTAAACACCTTGTGTTGTTGTATTCCTCGATGTCTCCCAAACATAGAAACCAAATGTGCTCTACTTCTACATTTGGGTTGCCCGGTCTCGTATCCACAAACAAATCGAATCCACGTCAACTTGCCATTAGATGATTTGCATGGTACGTGAATATGTATCTGTTGAATGCCAAAGAGCAAGGTCAAATTAATTCTTTCAGCTGCTGAAGCGTCTAGCTCTCCCACGTCCAACTTTAAATAAGGGCAGCGTATTTAACTGATTCCTGTCCAGTGCAGCAACCATGCAAAGTATACATCAATGCGGAGCAATCGACAGAGAGTATGATCCTTCATATTACCAGCTGACATGATATGTTGTGAACACTCAATAGTCCATTGCACAAGAACATGCTATTTTACATAGAAACCAGGTATAAATATACAATAATTTTACATTTTCCAAAGAGCAAAATGTTTAATAGTGTTTTATGATACAAAAACGGAAGTGGATAGAAAACCTATGGTAGAGATAACCATGGTTTCCCAAGAGACGATAGTTGAGATACGGCGTTGTTTTTATGCTTTTGTATGCGAGCGAGCGTGTTTGTGCGTGTGTGCTGGTCATTTTGGAAAAATTGAAATGGTTAGGGGACCCAGTTCCTAGAGAAAAAAGGACTCATAGCTGCTCAACTTATCGGAAACGTTCTTGATTAGTAAGCCCACTGTACAAAACATTACTTAAATCCGAACATATTTTCCCCACAGGGAAGTCTGAACTGCTTCAACATACTGTAGCTAGATCACAAATAAGGCCATCAATCTCAAGGAACATCGCTGCATCTCTTGCATGGTTTATGCTATGGATGAACAAAAATGCATGGGTTTTCAATAATCTCAATCAGCGGTTTGGGGTTTGGGCCATGATCAACAAGGTTAGCGATGAGTTCGCGTCCTGGACAGTTGCTAGGAGAGGAGTTGCTGGTGTTTTCAACGCGATAACATGAGAGTAGGCTTTTTTTTTTTTGCGAAACACAGTACAAACACAGGCGCTCACATACACGCGCACACACTCGCCCCTATGAACGCACGCACGCACATCCTACCCCTATGAGCACCTCCAAAATACTGAGCCGGCGGGTCAAGTCTTGAGATTGACGAAGTCACCACAGGCGCCTCGCTGTCGACGGGAATGTCGCCTCCCACTGAAGAATATTCCGTCTAAATGAGAAACACCAGTGTCAAACCCGCGGTTTGAACTCTGGTGCGCTTGGGGTACAACCACCCTCCTAACCATCTTACCACAGGCAAGTTCTCAGAGTAGGCTTATTTTAATTCAGAGTTAGCTGGAGTTTTTCCTCTGCCTTATTCTTTTTTTGCGAAAAGGACCCTGCCATTAAAAGAAACACCGAACGGCACAAAACATTTCAACAAAAACAAAAATTACAATGAGATCCTTGAGATGCCCTTCATCTTCACATCCAGATCGTGTGGACGGTACGCCGCCGCTGCCGCTCCTCCAAGAACTGGCTTGACGTTGCTGGTTGTGGATGGGAAGTCGCCAAACGAGTCAAGAAAATCACATCCATCCCAGAGCCGAAGAAGAAGGATGAACCGCCGATGAAAGCTCCATGACGATTCGGAGACCGCCATCGCCAGAAGAAGTCCTCGAGAACCACACCACTCCCACGGGCTTTTTGACATCGCCGCCGAGATGGGACTGAAGCCGGGGAGATGTTTTCTGCCCTATTCGCCTGTATTAAGGTATGATGTTGTAATTATTTATGTCTTCTGTAAAAGTAAGGTACGCCTTTCGCGTACTCTCGATTTTTTTAGTGTTATCATAGGCAGATAGGCAATTTTTATCTGAGAATTTGTGGTAACCAATATCTTAGACTTGTGCATACAAATGACATGTTAGAAGCATAAGGGTCAATCACGATGTAGCTCACATATCCAACCACATTATTGCATCATAAATTTCAAGGTTTTTACTTTCTCCATAGTAGTTCATTAAGTGTGCTCCTCTTATTTAAGAGTACAAGAAAGGTATAGGTGCAACCTCTGTTTCCATAGAAGAGATACATAGTATTCATCTATATAAGTTCTCATAGAATTTCTTTGATGGTGGGTCTAAGGCTGTGCAAACACTTTGTACACTATGTAGTAGCGCAAATTAGCCAAGACCTATGTTTGGAAGGCATTAGGGAATACAACAACACTTTACACTTGCTTCCATCAGATCGTTGATTATATCATGCAACACTCAGCAAGTGCTCTTGCTCAACATGTCAGCTACTGATGGCATGGTGTGCAAACTATATATTTAATGTTGGCCGGGAAGAATCATCCAAGAGAATGATACAGTTCATGCAGCCTAGTGTAGTGTGACCATATGTCTTAGTTTAGTAGTGAACTTAACTAAAGTAGCAAGAGAAAGTTGTATAGTCATTAAATAGTCGGATATAGTTCATTCTTGCCTCGTTACCACAGTACTGCTACCTGTGTGACTACAGGGACACACATGTAATTGTAAAATTCTAATTAAGAACTTAACTTGTAAAAAGCACTCATACCTATTTCGAAACTTGTCCAATTGGGGTTCAAAATATCGCTAAATTAGGACAAAACCGACCGAGAGCTAGTAATTTTGTAGTAAAATTATCTTACACTTGTAACCCCTAAATCATGAGTTTGTCTTATAATTGTACTTGACTTACATGTAACTTCAGGTTGTGTTCTGCATTAACACCTTTGTTAAGAAAGTTCAGGAAACATTGGATTCGGCAAACTAGGTATCTCTAATGAAATGTCCTAGCTAGATGCATTAACTGAAATCATATTTCTCATACGCATTCTTTGGCCATTGGTTCATCCCTCGCTTCATTGACAAGTGGGCCTTCTAATTTGTAGCATTCCACAAATGCAAAAAAAATAGAAATCTTGACCAATCGACCTTCTAATTTATACCGGGGGATTCACAGAATAATATAGACATGTATATACGCAGAAAACATATGTTCTACATAATAATAAAAAATACAAGGTACACAACTTCACTATATGTACATCCTGATTAAGTGACATCATTGCAAACTATACAGATCCTATAATTAACCAGAAGATACACCTATCATTTATAAATTCATAGTGTAGCCTACAGAACAATAAATTTATGGCCAAATTGCTACACACTGTGAGTGTTGTTGTGTTGGGTCAGATCAGTTGAAGACAATGTGCCCTTGCTATAAAGGAGGAAGAGACCTCCCTCGTTTTCGCAAGAGCATAGACAAATATATTGGTACCGTTCGATTCGGTGCCATCTGTGCAAGTTGACAAATAAATATGGCGGTAATGGATGCCATACAGTGCCGACCTATTTCTTCACAAATATTAAATCTAGGTGTCGGAGGCATTAGGGAATAAATTAACACTTGGAGACTGTGCCAGCTACGTTCGACCTCTAAGGCTACAGGAGAAACCTGAGGGCTCTGTATTTGTACTGCGCAATAAGCTTGATGCAGCAAGCGGTAAGGTGCATAATGCCAAAGAAAATTGCTTGGGTACGAATGAATGCAAGAAAAAAATAAACAAAGCAGTGAGATTTTTTCTTTGAGGGCAGCAACGCAGTGAGACAAAGTATACTCGAGGAACACACAATCCGCTCATCAAGTTCTTGAAGGGACTAAGCAGTACATGGAACCGATCCAGCCAGCATCGATATTTGGGTCTGCTCGTAGTCGGCTTGCAAAGTTAGGGACCGTAGGATTGATTACCTGCAGCATTGCATAAGGATCCATACTGGCCAATTCATAAAAAATATTCAAAATTCAAAAATCACAGATTTATTAGAATTGTCTAAAAGTGTATATGAATATAACATTCAAGAATTTGAACGCCGTTCACGGATTTTATAATGCTTGTGGAATTGAAAAAATGTTCACGAATTTAGAAATGGTTCACACATTTGAACATGATTACAAAATTTAAAAATTCTCATGAATTTTAGAAATAATAAAACACACTAGAAGAAAAAACAAACAGAAAAAATCAAAGTAGGAAAACAGTAAACCATAAATAAAAACCCGGCCAGAAGTATTAATAGGTTTTCAAAACAGGTTGTTAGCGTGATAGAGATTGATAAAGATTAAAAAAAATTGGTGAAATGGAAAACTTACAGACCAGGTAATTGTGATGTTAAAGAGGTAGCTACTTTTTAATCCATCACCATAATTTAAATTTATATATCACAAAAGGAAGTCTGTGTTAAAATCAAAGTATGGTAGACGAGCACATGGTAGAGAAAGATAGACATGCGATACTTTCTCATAAAAGAAAAACATCTGGTCATCATTGTAGCAGACACATCATCATAAAAAACAATGTCCATAACTATTCATACACAAGATCAAAACAAACACATCATCATAAATGTGTTTGAGCAATTTACAAGTCAATTCATATTTGATAGTCGTACTTAAGATAACAAGGGTCCATTCATCATGATAATTGTATTAATCTATATACCTTTCTAAAGTCTATAAAGTGTAATAGTATAATTTAAACTCATCATGACCGAAAGATTGCATTAGTATACATTAACGTGATATAAACCATCATCCAATGATGTGTAGTTTGAAGTAGCGATAATATTTGGTTTTCTATCAGAAATGTCTCCTACCATTTTTGTTTAAAATATTTCAGGACTCATGATAAAACGTTACTTCTTGGAAAATCCCAATAGACCAAGGAGTTTTACTTTTGAGGACTATAAATTTAAGAAAATATTTCTATCAGTAACACTCAACTAGAAATAAAAATTTGCTTTGAGTATAACCTTTTGAAAAATAATCATGCCTAATGAGTTCATATGGTTTTCCTATGTTTTGATTAAGTACACTACTTTTAAATTCATTTTGATTGTTGTAGGAAATTTATTTGCTTTCTTATTTATAGAATCTAGTAGGAGACATCATTGGAATTCGCAAATATGTATACAAAAATATGACTAACGAAGATGCAAAAACAGTGTTGTTTCATGACACGATAAATACAAGTGAGCGAGAGCATATAATTAATAGGTTCAAGAGTGGCTTTAGTAGGGAGAGCGGTATAACATGTGAATAAAGTAATCGACCTTAACTATTGGGTAGTATTGGTAGTATGCTGCAAGGAGCAACAGCAACCGGTTGGTTACAGTTTCACGGTGCAATTAAAACAATTATTTATGAGATGGCTTCAAATAAATTGGTTAACGGTTAAATGCTGAAACTATGAACCATCTAGGCATTCTATTCTTAATTGTATTATGTTATGTGAACCAATATGCCATCAAGTCGATGTATTCGTTGTTACATATTTTAAAAAGAATGTTTCAACGAGGAATTACAATGAAAAATATTGGAGGACAGGAAGAGAGCACTTCATACGGTTAAAAGTAAACGACATTTCAGAATATGTGACATTGTTTTTTGGGGAAATGTCAGAATACCCCCTCTTCCATAAGTTAAAAGGTTCTATGTTGGTGATATTTCATCTAGCATAATATTTAAGACATTTGTTGAATTCTATGATTTATTTTTTCTTTGTAGTATCTGTGAAACGAAAACTTTAGTTCTTGAACATAATATAGAGCTAAAAGCGATGCCCTTGCATTTGTGAGGGCCACCATGCTAGTTATACATAAAAATTAAATAGAAGATACACAATTAGCTTACATCCGATTAAATGTCATCATTGCGAACTATACATATCCTATAATTATCCAGAAGATACACCGCTCACTTATAAATTCATAGCGTAGCTGCACACTCTGAATGCTAGTATTGCATTGGCCAGATCACTTAAAGAAAAAGCGCCCTTGTTATAAAAGAGGGAAAAAAAAGCTCTCTCGCTTTCGCAGAGAGCATAGACACATATCTTTTAGCGTTCAGTGCCATCAGTGCAAGTTGACAAATAAATATCGCGGCAAGGGATGCAATACAGTGCCAATCTATGTCAGTACAAATTTAAAGTCTAGGTATGGGAGGCATTAGGGAATACATCAACAAGACTTGCATGCTGAAAATCGCTACCTTGAGTTTCTTAGGCTCGAGGAGAAACTTGAGGGCTTCGTATTCGTACTGCGCAATAAGCTTGTGGTAGCAAGGTAAGAATGATGCCACAAGAAATTGCTTAGTTAAGAATGAATCGAAGAACGATAAAAAAGGCGTGAGATAAAGTATAGTGGAGGAACATGTGATCCACGTAGCACTTGAAAGCGATCTAGTATCTTTTCTTGGGCCTTCTAGGCCGTCAGCTTGCGATAGCGATGCTATGTTTTTTACCTATTTGGGCATTGGGCATGTTTAGTTAGCTGTGAGTACCCGGGATTTACGATGCAAAAATGATCTATTTGGTTTCCTAGCCCTATCTGTGTTTTTCGTCCGCACATAATTTAAAGAACCCCTCAGCAAGACCCGTTAGGACCGACCGATTCGGCCGTTTCCCCATAGACACCCCTTTCGCGTCCATTTTCTGGAGGTTTGGGGAACACGGAGCCAAGCTCGTGCGAGCATGCACACGGCACATGCTCGCGCGTGCAGGCAAATTTGCGGAGGGAGTTTTTTTGCCACCGCCCGCCCTTCTATTTCAACCCCCCCCCCCCCCCCCCCCCCCCCCCCCCTCTCTCTCACCGCCTAAACTTGATCGTGCCACCATTTCCCCTCATTTGAGCATGCAGCATGCAAGCGGCGGTCGTATCTCCTCCTTCGGTCGATGGTTATCGTCGGCGGCAACCGTTGTTCCTCCTCTTCTCCGAGATGTCCTCTTCCTCCCCTACTGCCTCCGTGGTTGTAAGTAACATGCAACCCTCCCTTCTGTAGTGTAGATCTATGAGCATGTGGTAGATGTTAGTAGACCTGAGTACATATGTATTAGGAACTATGGTTTGTGTGCGTAGATCGAGTAAATCAGCCTACATCTGTAGTGTGTTGCTGTCACCACTCTGCAGTTGGTTTATTAGAGAGATTGTGGTACGACGGGTTAGTTCTACAGAGTGTAGTTCTCATTCATGTACTACTGTTTTTTCAATAGATGACAACATGCAGTCAAGATAATACATGCATGATGCATGTTTACCTTTCGATAGACGGTTAGAGGCCTCCAAATGCAGTGGCCTCCTGTTTTGTCGACCTTTGTCCTCACAAGGATGATTGGGCTGGTCAATGACGATGTCTTTATTGAGAAGAGAATGAGGGTAAGAGCTTGGAAGAGATTTGTTCTTGTTTTCTGCGACACCAAGGTAGCCATTACTCAGATGTACAATCACATCAGAAAGTGGAGATATAAGTTGTACCATGCATTCGCACAAGTTGAAGGGGTGGAATGGCACGAGTAGAGTACTTGCCGTAACACCCTGTTACTTAGAGACTAATTAATTGTGTGTTAATATGAAATTTGATTACTAGCATACTCGTGGCCATGCATGCCAATCATTAGAGGTTTTTGTTTTACATGCATGGAGGGTTGTGGACTAGTGCTAATTATTTTTTGTGCACATGCCCACTCTCATACATGCATCGATGGCAGTAGTATGTACTTTGTTTGCTTATGTAGCTGGTTTAGTGTGTCGGTAGAGCTAGCTCCATGGTTTTCCTTTGGACCAAAGAAAGCAAAATAGAAATAGCATAGTTTCTGCTAGATGTCTATCGGATCAAACTGGAAGATGTCCGGTCTGCAGCGGAGAGTGTTTTTCCTCTCGAGCTGTCTTATGTAAAATGTGCTTAATGCTATATCAGTAAATGGGAGAAGTTTCAAAAAAAAAAAAGGAATCCATGCATGCATGGCTTGCGTCAGCTATTGCGTGGCAGTAGAAGAAGGGGACCCGCATCGAGGCAAGACAGGAGAGCGATAAGAACGGAACCCCAGGGACGAGGAAGACATTCAGTGATTGGACAACTAACTTCCAGATCGGGATCTCCTTCCTTACCTCTCTCAGCATGCGTGCTGTTCGGCTAAGCCTGTATCCAGACCAATTCCTTAGCTAAATCGCTGTATGAACTACGTACTCCAAATCTGTATCTGAATCCTGTGTGTCACAAAAGAACTCAATCGGCTGCTGCGTGGAGAGAAGCAGAAGGCAAGCATGCATTTCCTAGCTAGTTTCTCTAGCTGTTCTGTTCTATTTCGATCTATTTTCATGCTAGGCTCCTATAGCTACTTCCGTGACTTTTCTGATTAGTTAATGTGCACTATTCATGCCTTTTGATTCTGCACATAACTTGATGCTAGTATCGATCCTGCCACCATGTCGATGGTAGCTCAAGAAGAACCTTTGCTCTATGAGTTCTTGATTTTCATCCCAATACAATGACTCCTGTTAATCTGGCTAGTCATGTCATGATTTCGACTTCCTCTGATATGACTCCTGCATGCCTCTTGCTTCTACTTAATCCGACACTCATGGCCAACTTGTTGTGTATACGAAGTGAGGACTCCTGGGTAATGCTCATGTAGATGGTAGCATTTGGGGTCGGCTCGCATACATGAGTTGGTGGGTTTGGTAGAAACGGATCAAAGCCACAACACTTTGTTGATTTAGCTGTTATTTTCTTTCTACAAATCCTTGTCATGTAATCTTTATTGAACTCCGGTATCACGAAGGTAAAAACATCACAACGGGAAACCGTCAAAACGCCGACGGCCTTCCTGTACGCCGACGGCCAAATGTCGGGGCCGTCAGCGTACAGCACGGGCTAGGGCAGACGACGAACAGGCCGTCGGCGTACGAAGCGCCGTCGGCGTAGAATTACGTCCCCGACGGCTGCCGTCGGCGTTCTAAATCCCGTCGGCGTACAAAGGGCGGCATAACGGAACCGTCCAGCGTGGTTGATACGCCGATGGCTGCCGTCGGCGTTTAGTTGTTTTTTTTAATTTATTTTCGTATATAATATTCATTTCTTTATTTCTCTACATAATATTTAATGTAGTTGTAATTTATATATATATTGGACCTATAATTGCCCTCCCAATTTCAGTATCCCACCCCTATAAAATAACGGTTTGATTTTTCCGGAACCCAACCCTACAACATATACATGTAAAACAAATAAAAACTTTTCCTGGCTCACTAGAGAGAAAGTGATGCCGGTGATGTCGGTCACACCTAGGAGTAGATTCTTGCACATTTACAACACACAACACACTTGTATACATATGGTATGTCACAAGCTAGGTTTGGGTGGGGTTCCGACGCTCCGGGGCCCCGCTTCGGTGAAACCCTGAATCCGCTGGAAAAACCCTAACGTTTCCGTCTACCCCCATAGACGTGCGTCGAAACGGGGTAGCCCAGTGGACTTTTTTGCTTGGTTGTGTTATGTTAGGCCATAGGAACATGAGAAACCAAAGTCTACCCCAAATCGACACACGATTCCATCCGGTTCGCCCGAAAGGGGAGTTTTCACCTCTAAGTGCAGAAACTAACTAGAGAGAAAGTGAAGCCGGTGATGTCGGTCACACCAAGGAGTAGATTCTTGCACATTTACAACACACAACACACTTGTATACATATGGTATGTCACAACCTAGGTTTGGGTGGTGTTCCGACGCTCCGGGGCCCCGCTTCGGTGAAACCCTGAATCCGCTGGAAAAACCCTTACGTTTCCGTCTACCCCCATAGACGTGCGTCGAAACGGGGTAGCCCAGTGGACTTTTTTGCTTGGTTGTGTTATGTTAGGCCATAGGAACATGAGAAACCAAAGTCTACCCCAAATCGACACACGATTCCATCCGGTTCGCCCGAAAGTGGAGTTTTCACCTCTAAGTGCAGAAACTAACTAGAGAGAAAGTGAAGCCGGTGATGTCGGTCACACCTCGGTACAGGTTCGGTGGAGGATTACCCGACATGTCTCCTCCGTATCCAGGGACATCGGGGCACCTCTTGTTGCGTTGTTCGTATCCGCGAGGGATGGAGCATATCTGTCCATTACTGAGCTCACTGCTACACCTGGACCCAATAACGTGGACGCATACTTGTCCATGACCGAGGCTCCTGATCCATTTGCACCAAACAACCCCGAACCATACCTGTCCGTGACTGAGCTTTGTGTTGCACTTGTACCCGAGAGCCCGTAAGACTGAGAAGTTAAAGAGAGCTGGTCATATCTAGCAGCTGAAGAACCAAGGGAGTATCGACGGGTCTGAAGGTAATCGTCCTGCCTCCCGTAGAGGTTGCTACCATCTCCCTGAGCTTGCGGACTGTACACGTCGCCAGCTGGGGCAGCAGCAGACCGCTGAGTCAGGCCTTCAATACTGGAGCTGTACTTCCTTGATACATCATCAGCACCGTTATAAAGCATAGGATTATTCCTTTCCTCGATTGCATCATTGTGCCCATCACTGCGTGCCATATAACTTCCCTGATATGTGTTACTCTTGAATGTAGGGACGTCAGGTTCCTTCACATGATAGCTAGTAGTTTTTTCAGCTGGTACAAAAGGGGAATTGCTTCTGGATCTGTATTGAGCATTGTTGGTCTGAGGGGATGACATACTCATGTCTGATCCCCTGCTCTTGGATTCCTGAACACGAGCATTTATTCCATCGTCGCATAAAACATCTCTTTGATCTTGATGAAAACTCCTTTTACTTGGAGGAACAACTCTTGTCTCCTCAAAGGCAACTTCCACTTGCTTTTCTGGAGGCAGGCTATCTACTTCGTCAGGGGTCCTTTTCTTGCCCCTGTCATCAGAGTTCTTGCTCCCATCCCTGCTATTCTGTTTCCTGGTCGACACATTTGCTGAGAGGTAGCTTCAGCTTGTTTCTTCACAGGGCGGTTATCCGACACATTAGCCTCTTTATCTAATCCACAACTAGCTTGTTCCTTCACAGGGAAGTTAACCTCTTTGGCTTTCTCTTCTCCACATCTGGCTGGGTTCTTCACATGGCAATCAGCGTTGGCTCTCTCTTCTCCAGATCTAGCTAGGTTCTTCACAATGGATTCCATTCGGTTCGCCCGAAAGGGGAGTTTTCACCTCTAAGTGCAGAAACTAACTAGAGAGAAAGTGAAGCCGGTGATGTCGGTCACACGTAGGAGTAGATTCTTGCACATTTACAACAGACAACACACTTGTATACATATGGTATGTCACAACCTAGGTTTGGGTGGGGTTCCGACGCTCCGGGGCCCCGCTTCGGTGAAACCCTGAATCCGCTGGAAAAACCCTAACGTTTCCGTCTACCCCCATAGACGTGCGTCGAAAGGGGGTAGCCCAGTGGACTTTTTTGCTTGGTTGTGTTATGTTAAGCCATACGAACATGAGAAACCAAAGTCTACCCCAAATCGACACACGATTCCATCCGGTTCGAGCGAAAGGGGAGTTTTCACCTCTAAGTGCAGAAACTCACTAGAGAGAAAGTGAAGCCGGTGATGTCGGTCACACGTAGGAGTAGATTCTTGCACATTTACAACAGACAACACACTTGTATACATATGGTATGTCACAACCTAGGTTTGGGTGGGGTTCCGACGCTCCGGGGCCCCGCTTCGGTAAAACCCTGAATCCGCTGGAAAAACCCTAACGTTTCTGTCTACCCCCATAGACGTGCGTCGAAAGGGGGTAGCCCAGTGGACTTTTTTGCTTGGTTGTGTTATGTTAGGCCATAGGAACATGAGAAACCAAAGTCTACCCCAAATCGACACACGATTCCATCCGGTTCGCGCGAAAGGGGAGTTTTCACCTCTAAGTGCAGAAACTCACTAGAGAGAAAGTGAAGCCGGTGATGTCGGTCACACGTAGGAGTAGATTCTTGCACATTTACAACAGACAACATACTTGTACACATATGGTATGTCACAACCTAGGTTTGGGTGGGGTTCCGACGCTCCGGGGCCCCGCTTCGGTGAAACCCTGAATCCGCTGGAAAAACCCTAACGTTTCCGTCTACCCCCATAGACGTGCGTCGAAAGGGGGTAGCCCAGTGGACTTTTTTGCTTGGTTGTGTTATGTTAGGCCATAGGAACATGAGAAACCAAAGTCTACCCCAAATCGACACACGATTCCATCCGGTTCGCGCGAAAGGGGAGTTTTCACCTCTAAGTGCAGAAACTCACTAGAGAGAAAGTGAAGCATTTGTAAAATAGGTCCAGTACTGGTTTTCCAGAGAGAAAGAAATTTGATTTGTTTTTTAAAAAGGAAGAAATTCAAAACACATACGCCGACGGCAATGCCGTCGGCGTATGCTTATCCACTTAACTAGCCGCGCGGCCCGCACGGTCGTCCCCAACCACACAACACCCCCACCCGTCTTCGACCTCACCTCCACCCGATCCGCCGCCCCGCCGCCGGTAGCCCCCGCGCCACCACAACGCCGCCACCGGCAGCCCCCGCGCCGCCACAAGGTCGCTCTCGATCCGCCGCCCCGAGGTCGCTCTCGATCCGCCGCCGCCGCAGCCTCCCGCCTCGGCCGCCGCCGCCACGCGGGCCACCTCCCACCGCCCCGAGGTCGCCCTCGATCCGCCGCCGCCGCAGCCTCCTGCCTCGGCCGCCGCCGCCACGCCGGCCACCTCCCGCCTCGGCCGCTCCTCCCCGACCCGGCCGCCTCCTCTCCATCCCGCCTCGGCCGCTCCTCCCCGACCCGGCCCCCTCGACGCTCTCCCCTCCCCTGCAGGTGATTTCTTGCACACCCAAATGTTTCTGCAAAAAATTCATATGTATAGTGTATATGAACATATGGGTAGCTAGTGGTATTCATGGGTGTGCAGCCGATTTGTACTTTTATTGGCGTATAAATAATGGACCATTTCAGTTTTTATCCGATTTGATATTCTTATTGCCAATGTTTATCAGTAGTATTGTCCACTGTAAATAATGGAGTAGAAATAATGGAGTAGAAATTATCCACTGTAAATGTAGTATTGTCCACTGTAAATTTGATTTTGTTCATCAAAATCCATGTTATAATAATTGTTCATTTCATATATGCATGCTACCTATGTATTATTGTGCTACTTGTTTATATGTGTTATGTTTAGCTAATATGGTTACATCGTTCTATGGTTTATTCTGTTTTATGTTTAATTATTAGGTAAAATGGAGGGATATTTGCTTATATATTTCGATTGTTTGTACTTTTCAGATGACGTAGCTTCCTCTCGGCCTTCTCGGCCACCGATCACGCTTCGAGGGTATAAATCTTTCGCCTCTCTTGCTGCATAGGTTTATTTTGGTCTAGATCACCAAGTCAGTCGCGTAACCCGAGTCAGATCCCATCCGGAAGGGTTACAAATTTATAAATATGCAGGATTGTCCATCTTTGCATATTTATAACCGTAACACTTCCGGGTTGTCCTGTTGGACAGTCCGAGTACGTGTAGATCGGGTCGTGTTCCACGTTCTACCCCTTCCTGAGACGGAATTTCGGCAGCACCTCCCTGTTGTTCTTCGGATGCACACCCTCTCGGCTTGACAAGCTCGAGACGTGTATTCTGAAGAACAGCGGGGAGGTGCTGCCGAAATTCCGTCTCGGGTCGGGGTAGAACATGGGACACGACTCGATCTACACGTACTCGGGCGGGATAGGCCCCTACCTATTAGAAGTGTATGTGAACCCTTGCATGTTGTAAAAGATAAAATTTGGCCGTAATAAAATGGTGACATTGCATGCAAGAAAATAAAAATATGATGCATTTAATTTCATGTTATTATTATTTGGCTCACAGTAAAGCAGCAGAGGATGGCAGATAATGGGTGGATGTACAGTGGCCGAACTAGTTTGGTTGACAAAACAGATGAGTGGGTATGGAAGACGCATTTGTTAGTGAAGGAGTTAGCGCGTAAGGGTTCAGAGTCAGGCGCTCGTGGACAGTGCCCTTGCCCTCGTTGCAAGTTTCGTACACGTCAGGGAAAGGATGATATGATTAAACACCTCTTCTCTCGTGGGTATATGCCGAACTTCGTGACGACAGTCAACTTTGATGAGTACGAGCGCGAGAGTGGCAGGGTGATGCGGCAGCGGATCAATGGCAATGAAGATGATGGGATTAGAAACTGGCTAGATGATCTCCGTGCTGGCGACATGCCAGATTCGCCACCATCACAGGAGGAACCGGAGGAACCTCCAGAACCGGAGGAACCGCGTGAACCGGAGGACCCAGAGCCAACCGCGAAGGCCTTCTTTGCTATGATGGCCTCGTCTCAGAGGCCTCTGTACGAGGGTGCAAAAGTTTCTCAGCTCGATGCCATCTCGCAAGCACTAGCCAACAAGCTCCAGTATGGCAGCACCCGTTCATGCTTTGAAGCGCATCTGCAAACAACTGGTAACCTGTTGCCTGAAGGGCATTGTCTGCCTCAAAGCATGTACGAAACGAAGAAAATCCTGCGAGATCTCAGCATGGATTATCAGAAGATAGATTGTTGTCCAAAAGGATGCCTTTTGTTTTGGAAACAGTTTGCCAATGACAAGTACTGTATCTTGTGTAAGGCCTCTAGGTATCATGTGGTAAAAGGACCCGATGGTACGAAGACGCAGTCAAATGTCGCCATTAAGATTCTTCGTTACCTCCCATTCATACAAAGAATCAAGCGGCTTTACATGAACAAAGAGTCTGCCACACAGATGCAATGGCACAAAACGGGGAAGAGATACAAGGATGAGCACGACCGGGAATTGATGGGACATCCATCTGATGGTACGGCATGGAAGAACTTTGATGCGAACCACCCCGATGAGGCAGCAGATGCTCGAAACGTGAGAATCGCGATAGCAACCGATGGATTCAATCCATATGGTTTGTCGACTACCGCGTACAGCTGCTGGCCCGTGTTTGTTATTCCGCTCAATCTCCCTCCTGGAGCCCTAATGCAAAAGAAGACCATGTTCCTCTCGCTGATCATTCCAGGTCCTGAATATCCGGGGAAGAATTTAAGTATGTACATGCAGCCAATTGTGGATGATCTGAACCACTCTTGGCACCACGGGACGTTGACATATGATCGTGCATCGAAGACAAACTTCTTGATGAAAGTTTGGTATCACAATTCCATGCATGACATGCCCGGGTACGCCCTATTCTGCGGATGGTGTACAGCTGGTAAGTGGCCATGCCCAGTGTGCAGGAACCGACTTGAGTTCATGTGGCTAACGGCGGGACGGAAGTATTCCGCGTTTGACACACATCGAAAGTTCCTCAAAAGAGGGCATCCGTTTAGAGAAGACAAAAAGAACTTCAAGAAGGGCAGAGTTGAGCGTGAAGAAAAAGCGATACCAACTTTCGATGGTGCAGCTGTTGACGCCGAGCTAAGTGCTCTCGTGCCTGCTGGGAAAAGGCCCACGATATGTGGGATATGGTGTGTCGCACAACTGGACTCACGTGGCAGGCTTGACGCAACTCGAATATTACAAGGACCTCGAACTTCCCCATAGCATCGATGTGATGCACACCGAAAAGAATGTTGGAGAGTCCCTCTTTCACACAATCCTGAACATTACCCCGAAGTCGAAGGATAATGTTAAGGCTAGAGTTGATGTTAAGAAGCTCTGTGATAGGGAGAGAATGCACATGAAGCCTCCTGAAGGCCGTCAAAAGAACTGGTTCAAGCCGCATGCTGACTTCTGCCTTAATAGTATGCAAAGGTCTGAGGCATTCCATTGGCTCAAATTCGTCGTGATGTTCCCTGATGGCTATTGTTCGAATATAAGTAAGGGAGTCAATATACAATCGGCAAAAGTCACCGGGCTCAAGAGTCACGACTATCATATATGGATTGAGCGGCTGCTACCGGTGATGGTTCGAGGGTATCTCCCCGACCGTGTCTGGCGAGTGCTCGCGGAGTTGAGCCATTTCTTCCGCACGCTCTGTGCTAAGCAAGTATGTCCCCTGATTATTCAGAAGCTGCATGAACTAGTGCCGGAGTTGCTGTGCAACTTAGAGACGATATTTCCGCCAGGCTTCTTTACTCCGATGGCACATCTTGTTGTGCATCTTGCGAATGAGGTACTCTTGGGTGGACCGGTGCAGTTTCGTTGGCAGTTTTGTATTGAGAGAGTTTAAGTATATTCGAACCAAATGTGGAAACAAAAATAAGATTGAGTCATCCATAGCCGAGGCAACTATCCTTCAGGAGATGGCAGACGCCAGGCTAACGTACTACCCCGATGATGTTCCCACTATGCATAACCAGGCCTCTCGGTACAATGTCGACGAGCCCAAGCGAGACCCCAAGCTCGTCCTCTTCCAGTGTCCCGGTGGCAAGAGCGGTGGCCCAACAAGGTATAACTTGACCAATGATGAGCTGGAGTGCATAATGCTCTATGTGCTTATGAACATGAAGGAAGTGACCCACGACGAGCAGGGAGAAGAGGGCAGTTTCCTTAGGTAAAATGGGGAACAAATTACTTTGCAACTACTATCATGATTTCGTTCTAATACGTATTTTCTCCTTTTAGTCAATTCACGGATGAAATGTGGTCGGGAACATCAGATGGACCCAATGAAGCCGCGTTGGACACTCTTTTGAAAGAGCCTGCCCCCGGAAAGAAAAAATTCACGGTTTGGTTCAGGGAAAAGGTAATTTCAAACCTGTCCCTTCTACCTTGCAATTCGTGTATTATCCCTCTTACTAATGCACAAAACAATTTGTACTTGTAGGGAGCTGATGCCAACGTTGTGATGTCAGATGAGTTGAGATGTGTCTCCCAAGGTTGTAACCGTAGAGTCGAGAAGTATGAGAAGTATGATGTGAATGGGTACCGCTTCCATACAGAGCATCACCAGAACAGTCGGCCTAATGCAAAGACTATAAATACCGGGGTCTTCACCAAAGGAGCCGGTAATTATGATTACTACGGAAGGTTACAGAACGTATATGAGCTGACGTTCAATAACACGAACATATCACTCAAGCTTGTTGTGTTCAAATGCCACTGGTTCGACCCTGAGCATGGAACCAAAAGTACCCCTTCCATTGGGTTAGTTGAAGTTAAGCCTTCAACCACCTACAATGGATCCGATGTCTTTGTTGTGGCTCACCAAGCCTTTCAAGTTTATTATTTGCCCTACCCATGCAAGAAAGAGGGACTCATTGGTTGGGAAGTCGTGTTCCATGTATCGCCACGTGGTAAGCTACCCATGCCCTCCGAAGACGATTACAACAACATTGACCCTAAAACATACGAGGGGATTTTCTATCAAGAGGAACAAACCTTTGGGGACTTTGGCATACAAGGTCTTGAGGACCGCGAGGACAATGCACAAACAGGTGGTGACGTAGTGGTGAATCTAAAGGATATAGATATGCTCAACAAGTTACAGAGTGATAGTGATGACGATGATGAGCCTCCACCGTGCGAGGAGGTTCCAATATACAACACTCGTGATAGTGATGTTGATAGTGATGTGATGATAGTGATGATGACAACCCAGGACTTAACTATGAGAGTGATGATTAGGGGTGAGGGTCTTTTATGTCCTTTTGCGTACTATTTACTTTTCAACATGCTTCTTCTTAATTGCATTACGTCTTTATTCTTATTTACTACATTTTTCAACATGCTTAAAGTTTATCCTTTCTCAATGCAGGTGATTGACCAAGATGAGCCAAGGCAAGGAATCATCGGCCTCGGGCTCTCGGGAGGTGTAGGATGTGTTCGGGTGTAGCGTGTGTGAATTCGAACTTGTTTGGAGTTTGTATGAATGCTTGGATGAATTTGAATCATGTTTGTGTCATTTGGATATGTATGTGGTGTTTTATTTGATGTTTCTGTGATGTTTTATAATTTGTGCAATTTTAATTGTATTTAAAATGCGCCAGAAACCAGCAGCAAAAAATTTCAGAAACTGAAAATATGGTCAAGTCTACGCCGACGGCAGTATGCTGCGGGACGCACAGGATGGCGCCACGTCGACGCTGGAGGACCATATGGTCATTATACGCCGACGGCACTGCCGTCGGCGTATAGGTGGAGCAGACGGAGACATTCGACGTTCCTTTTGTGGGTCCCACTTCAGATACGCCGACGGCGACGGATACGCCGACGGCATTGTTCATACGCCGACAGCGTCCTACGCCGACGACGATACGCCGACGGCGGCCGTCGGTGTAGGTCTACGCCGACGGCGATCGTTGCTACGCCGACGGCGGCCCGCCGTCGGCGTTTTGACTGTTTCCCGTAGTGCATTGTACTGGTCACAGTTCAGTTATGGAACTGGCTGAGTTCTCTGTTGGACGGCCCTTGTTCAGGAACGTGTCGGTGATGAATCCGTAGGAGCGCCGACATCAGTAGGTCAAGGTGTCCGGGTCTTAGCGGATATAAGAGCTCTGCTCGATTGGAGCCTGTGTCCCCTCTTAATAGTGTAAAAGTGTGAATATTCACCCCTGTGACTCCTGGGTAGGGAAACTTGTGGTCATATGTGATGCCAGATATTTCTATTCCTTCCATTTAACTCCTTTTGTTGAACTACTATTCATCTTTGTCTTTCTGATCATCGTTATATTTTTATTCGATGCTATCTAATATTCTACCTATGGATGTGTGCTTGCTCAGTATGATTTCTTACTCATCCTTGTTTAATTTCTATTTTTGCAGAACACTGTGGTAAGGATAGTGATGAGCAATAGGAGTAGCGACACTCCGGGATGGGAATAAATAAAACGCTTAGTAGTCTATTTTCAGCAAAAAAAAACGTTGTATTCGCCAAATAATTAATAAAGGTGTCTTTTTGTAGCATCTTATTATGTAAATTTTAGGCCTCACACGTTTATAATCTTCAGCTTATAAACACATGGCAGCTGTTACGTCCAGACCCAGTTTCGGGGCGTGAAAGTTGCTTCATGATGAATGACGATATCTCTACTACTCCCTCCGTCCCAGTTTATGAATGCTAATATTTTTGTTGAAAATCACCTGGGTAAAAGGTTATATTTTTCTTCTGGGCGACTCAATAGCATGCATATTTCAGACACCATGTTTTGGGTAGCAGGTTTAGATGCATCCGATATGTAAAATACTTTTAAATACATTTTCAAATGTCAAAGAATCTTTAAAAAGTCCGGATGAACATACACATTTTATGTTCTTACACAATCGCGAAAAAAGACATCTTTTTGTGGCCTAGGAAAAAAGACAAAAAAATGTCTCGTACAAAATCATTTTGAAACACCAACATTTGTGTTTTTTTACACAGGGTCGAAAATTGTCTTTTTCCCATGAAACTTTATATGTGCAAAAAAAATAATGTTCGGATATATATACGATTTTTTTTATTTTGTTGACATTTTAAAATACGAATTTTGTGCAGTAGGAGCATATGCTCGCATGACCCAAAAGACATTTCCGGCATATTTCGGTCTATATGTTTTTAAGTGTCGTGCTTATGGGTAATATTTCATCTATACATATGTTGATAAGTATTACAATATTTATTCTAAGGGGCCCTGTGACATAGTTTCGCCCCAGCCCCCAAAATCTCAGGGCCGGCCTGGAAGGAGAAAGACAGTTTATAAGAAGCTACCAGCCAGCAGCAGGCTGCTAGGGCAGCCGATGACACCCAACACCAAAAAACTAGTACTAACTTACACTAGGTTTACATCACCCACAACGGCCATGCTCCACAACTTCATGAAGCCGTTGTTTCAGGCCGGGATTGAGTTGCTTTGCAAACCCAAAGGTAAATCCGTAAGTACATACATAACCATCTGATGATGGAGACACACTTACAAAGACTCATTTTATATATTTAAGTAGCACAATACCACTAACTTGGTATACATCTAATAGCCATCCTTGGATGAGAAGAAGCGTTGCAGCCTGGCCGACATCTCCGGAAAGACGCGAGTCGGGCGGTAATCCTTGCTAAGGCAGACGATGGTAGCAGTTGCGTCCAAAACGAGCTGCATGCCATGACAACATCGTGAGCTATTAATGTCAGGAAATATCAATCAATCAACGAATGGTGTGATGATGTTTTCTATCCATTTGTAACAGAGTAGGATCGCGCGTACATACCTCCCGTTTCAGCAGCTTCTCGATCAGGTGTTCGGCGAATATCCTCACACCCTTGATCCGTATGAGCCTCACCTTGACAACGAACTTGTCACCGCGCTGAAATATTTAACGCATATATATATATATATAAATGGAGCGATCAAATACAAGGAGCGTGGTAACTGAATCTGTTTGTGATCAACTATCATATACACGATCGATGATACACACTAGCTTAGAGGCGTACATACCCTTAGAGGCATGAAGTACTTGAGGTTCAGCTCCGAGAGCGCCATCGCGTTGCCGGTGCCTATGATCCAGCCCGTGCTGATGCCCAGGCTCAGAAGCAGCTCCTCTCGAGCTGCATATGTATATAGTTTTGCAGGCTCGACAATATTAGATCAGATAACTCATTATGCAATAGAAAATCGATCAGAAAATAAATACTGAGATAATATGTGGCTAAATAACCTTTTTCGATGTAACTCGCGTAGATGGCATTGTTGACAACTTCATACTTGTCAAGCTCGCAGTCTTGGACTGTCATCTCCGCTTCGAAGTATTTGTCCACCCTGTTTCATCAGTATGTAACATAATATTCATTGTGATATCATATATATATATATCCGTACACTGATTCTGCCAAAAAATACAGTTTAATCAGAGGTGGCTCCGATCATAACCTCAGTTTGGAATCGAGCTGGCTCGTGTTGTTGGTGCAGATGAAATCACCAACGGTACTGGGGCTGGAGGCAGCGGGCAGAGGCCAGCTGAGATGGCTCTTTGCCGGACGAGAGCGCTGCAGGTTGAGCACGCCGAAGAGAGGGCGACCTCTAGCCGTAGCATTTGCTGCAAGGGGAAGTACTGCTAGGAGCTTTATGTGTGAAGAGGGAACAATCCCAGCTGCGTGGTGCTGCATGGTGGAAAGATGTGTGCTGACTATATGTCCATGCTGTCTGGCCGTGGGTCTTATATAGGGCACTTCATGTTGGCCAACCCCCATGCATCTCCCTATCAGAGGATGAAACATACGACCCAACCGACGAACATTAATCGGGCTGGCGAAGACATACTTTTGATTCGATGTCGATTACCGGAACTGCCGTTGCCTGCAACCCTGTTGACAAAATTTTGGAGTTCACTGACAGTATCAACCAACCAAAATTGGTGTATTAATTCCGTCTTGTGGTCACCTGGCTGATATGCTTGGCAGACGTGGCTACTGTCTCTTTCAGCTGCATAATTTCAATTTTGGACGGATAGTCAGTGGTTCACATCACTCCACAGTGGGAATGCAAGTCCCTCTCAAAAACAGAATGGAAGTGGCGGTTATTTAATTTTTCTTACAAATGGAAAAGGGAAAAGTCCTGATCAGTCAGCTGCAGGCCCTTCGGTCGGCAAACCAACCACCGAAACAAAGAGAACAAAAGTCTGCCTTGTCATGCGGAAACTACACCGTCAGAAAGCGTAGCTGTGATACTTACAAATCTCCATATTTATGACATTTTGTCATTTTTGTGTAGCACAAAGTATCCGAAGTTGATTTTTGGCACTTTTGTGGGATACATCATTGGTTACCTCCGAGATGTTTTTCGATTTTGTTTGAAACATCTAAATAGATTTTTCGATTTGTTTAGAAGACCAAGATCACTGGTGCTTGGGAGACAAATATACTTTTTTACAAATATTTTATACATAAGAAAAAATAGAAGGTATACAACTTCATGATATGTACACCCGATTAAATGCCATTATTGCGAAATATACAGATCATATAGTTAACCAGAAGACACCGTCAGTCACTTACAAATTCAGTGTAGCTCATAAATCGGCAAGTCAGTAGTCACATGGATGCATGTTTGATCACTTGAAGACCCCGTGACCTCGTTATAAAGCAGGAAGATACCTCCATCGCTTTGCCAAAGAGCAGACACACCTTGTAATCTCCTTCCCAATGCCTGGATGGTACGCAGCACGACCTACATAGGCACAAACTTGAAAGTTTTGGTTTGGGAGACATCATGGAATACATAAACACTAGTATGCTCAAGTTCGTTATGTTGGACTTCCTTGTCTCGAGAGGGATCGAAGAGTGCTGTACTGCGCAATAAGCTTCTTGTAGCAACTCGCATCACTACCGGAAAATCGAGTTTTGCCGTGAGGTGGCGTCTCTGCCGTGAGCCTGAAAACCTCGGAACACGGCAAAGAATTCTTTGCCGTGCAGACTGCACATGGACCATGGCACAGAAACGACGCACGGCATATAATCACGACGGCGCACGGCAAAGAGCACGTCACGGCAAAATGGACAATAAACGCACGGCAAAGGAAGACCGCACAGCAAAGCAACCTTTGCCGTAATCCTCCATAGAAAATCACGGCAAACATGTTGACCAGGATTCCAAATTTTGCCGCCGTCGCCAATATTTCGCGGGAAATATATTTGCACTGGCGGGAAATTTCTTTGTCGTGCATCTGGAGCAAAACGCACGGCAGAGAGTTGCCAAATTTTCCCGCGCTCTAAATAAATTGGTGGTAAATACTTTGCCGTGCGTCTATGGGCAGAACACACGGCAAATCACCTCTTTGCCGTGTGTCTAGGCTATCTGCACACGGCAAACCATCAACTTTTTTTCCATACCATTGCAATTTTCCCTTATTTGCTTTTTTCACCTTTTTTGGGTAAAATGGCCCCAACCTTGGTAGATTCCTCAGAAAAAACCTCATATTTTTGGACATAAAATGAGAGCTAATATTTTTAAATTTTTACTTGATACAAATTTGAAACAAGTATTCACTACCGGAAAATCGATATTTGCTAGCCCTGAGACAATTTTTACTTGATACAAAGTAAACCTCCAGATATCTAATGACAGTTTGCTAGCCCTGAAACACATGCCTATAAGAACCATGTTGAGCAAAGAATCAGCTAACCAGCTGGCCATGCTTCTGCTGTCGCTTTCTCTTCCTGCCCCTGTTGTGGTGAAGTCAAAGCAATAATGGACAATCTCACAGGTGTTGCAAAGTGCGTTGCCAGCAGAATTGACTTGTGAAGGGGACAGATTCCTAGTCAAGGACAATATAGTCATAAAACTTGATCTTGCCAAAGAATCCGTTCAGGCCTCATTCTCGGATCTAGTGTCTTCCGTTCTTGGTGTGAAGGGTCCTGGAGACGCGCTCCAATTCTTGAATGCACTGCAGCCATGGGGAACCAACATTTCATGTGGTATGTCGCATGATTCCGTGCCCGGCACCCGACACGGGAGTTTTCACCTCTAAGTGTCGGAACTTACTACGGAGTAAGAGGGGTCGGTGAAGGGGGTCGCACCTCGGAGTTGTATCTTGGTTCTCACAACCTACCAACACACTATTATACATATATTAGGGACCCATGCAAGTTTTGGTGGGATTCCGACGCTCCGAACCCCGCTACGGCGAAACCCTACGCCCGCTGGAAAAAAGTCAAACCTGTCGATCTACCCCTTTGACCGGCGCCGAGAGGGGGTAGACGCGTGAACTTTTTTGCTTGGTTGTGTTAGGTTGTTGCATGGGACCATGGGGAACCAACATTTCATGTGGTATGTCGCATGATTCCGTGCCCGGCACCCGACACGGGAGTTTTCACCTCTAAGTGTCGAAACTTACTACGGAGTAAGAGGGGTCGGTGAAGGGGGTCGCACCTCGGAGTTGTATCTTGGTTCCCACAACCTACCAACACACTATTATACATATATTAGGGACCCATGCAAGTTTTGGTGGGATTCCGACGCTCCGGACCCCGCTACGGCGAAACCCTACGCCCGCTGGGAAAAAGTCAAACCGGTCGATCTACCCCTTTGACCGGCCGAGAGGGGGTAGACGCGTGAACTTTTTTGCTTGGTTGTGTTAGGTTGTTGCATGGGACCATGGGGAACCAACATTTCATGTGGTATGTCGCATGATTCCATGCCCGGCACCCGACACGGGAGTTTTCACCTCTAAGTGTCGGAACTTACTACGGAGTAAGAGGGGTCGGTGAAGGGGGTCGCACCTCGGAGTTGTATCTTGGTACCCACAACCTACCAACACACTATTATACATATATTAGGGACCCATGCAAGTTTTGGTGGATTCCGACGCTCCGGATCCCGCTACGGCGAAACCCTACGCCCGTTGGAAAAAAGTCAAACCTGTCGATCTACCCCTTTGACCGGCGCCGAGAGGGGGTAGACGCGTGAACTTTTTTGCTTGGTTGTGTTAGGTTGTTGCATGGGACCATGGGGAACCAACATTTCATGTGGTATGTCGCATGATTCCGTGCCCGGCACCCAACACGGGAGTTTTCACCTCTAAGTGTCGGAACTTACTACGGAGTAAGAGGGGTCGGTGAAGGGGGTCGCACCTCGGAGTTGTATCTTGGTTCCCACAACCTACCAGCACACTATTATACATATATTAGGGACCCATGCAAGTTTTGGTGGGATTCCGACGCTCCGGATCCCGCTATGGCGAAACCCTACGCCCGCTGGAAAAAAGTCAAACCTGTCGATCTACCCTTTGACCGGCGCCGAGAGGGGGTAGACGCGTGAACTTTTTTGCTTGGTTGTGTTAGGTTGTTGCATGGGACCATGGGGAACCAACATTTCGTGTGTTATGTCGCATGATTCCGTGCCCGGCACCCGACACGGGAGTTTTCACCTCTAAGTGTCGGAACTTACTACGGAGTAAGAGGGGTCGGTGAAGGGGGTCGCACCTCGGAGTTGTATCTTGGTTCCCACAACCTACCAACACACTATTATACATATATTAGGGACCCATGCAAGTTTTGGTGGGATTCCGACGCTCCGGACCCCGCTACGGCGAAACCCTACGCCCGCTGGAAAAAAGTCAAACCTGTCGATCTACCCCTTTGACCGGCGCCGAGAGGGGGTAGACGCGTGAAATTTTTTGCTTGGTTATTTTAGGTTGTTGCATGGGACCATGGAGAACCAACATTTTATGTGGTATGTCGCATGATTCCGTGGCCGGCACCCGACACGGGAGTTTTCACCTCTAAGTGTCGGAACTTACTACGGAGTAAGAGGGGTCGGTGAAGGGGGTCGCACCTCGGAGTTGTATCTTGGTTCCACAACCTACCAACAAACTATTATAGATATATTAGGGACCCATGCAAGTTTTGGTGGGATTCCGACGCTCCGGACCCCGCTACGGCGAAACCCTACGCCCGCTGGAAAAAAGTCAAACCTGTCGATCTACCCCTTTGACCGGCGCCGAGAGGGGGTAGACGCGTGAACTTTTTTGCTTGGTTGTGTTAGGTTGGTGCATGGGACCATGGGGAACCAACATTTCACGTGGTTCGTCGCATGATTCCGTGCCCGGCACCCGACACGGGAGTTTTCAGTGTCGGAACTTATTTTGTCTACATGGAGAGCAACAATATGTATATGGATTAAAAGTTGGGTGAAACCAAACATACTTCAAATGGACACAATTATACAACAAAACGCAGAGTATACCTCAAACTTAAAATATTTGGCATATTTTACATCTGTTGCAACACACATGCACTTCGAAATGCAAGAAAAAAAACCCAAGAAAAAAAAAAGCACACGGCAAAGGATATTTGCCGTGCGCCGCGATTAAATGCGGACGACAAAGAATCTTTGCCGTGTTCCGCATTTAAAGTGCACGGCAAAGACATGAACACCTGAATTGAAGGTGTCGGCCCGCATCCACGCACACATCCACCACACCACTCCACACACTCACACTCACGCACACATCCACCACCGACCCGCCACCGCCGCAGCCCTCCACGCCGGCCTCCACCTCCCCTGCCGCCACCGCCTCCCTGGCCTCCTCCCCTGCCGCCACCGCCTCCCCGGCCTCCTCCGCCGCACCTCTGCTCCACCAGATCGGGCCGCCCCACGAACGCACGACCCAGGCCCCTGCCGGCCGCCGCCTCCGGCCAGTCGGCCACCCCCACTCCACACACGCCCCAGACCCCACCGCCTCCGCCCCAGGCCCCGCCGCCGGCCAGACGCACGAGGGCCCCGCCGCTGCACGGAGGGGTCGCCTCCTCGGAGTTGTGCGTCCTCGGCGGTGGCCGTCCATCCCGCACCTCCTCCACGCCGGACGGCCAGCTCGCGGTCCTCCACCGGCCCCTACGCACTGCTCCCCCTCCCCAGCGCCGCGGCCTGTGCTGGCTCCGCCACTGAGGTGAGAGCAAATGTTGTTAGTTAGATGTTCATCATTTTATTTCGTTTGCATGACATTAGTTGTAGTTGATTTAGTTCTAGCTAAATGTATAGTCGGCAACATGGGCAAATTCATTTTAGTTCTAGCTAAATCTGTAGTTGATTTAGTTCTTTGTGTTCTTCTTCCCCACTGTGTATATGTGTGTGTTGTATCCCTGGGCAAATCCATCATCTGTGTTATGCCAATTTTATTTTGGTTGTGTTGTGTATATGTTGATTAAATTTTAGTTTTATTAAAACAGTGAGCAAATTTTGGTGTATGCAATATATGTTGATGCAATTTTGGTGTATGACAATTTTATTTTGGTGTAGCAATTAACATTCTTTATTTTGTTTCTCGTGCAGGAGTATGTGTGGAGCGTGAGAGTGGGGATTGTCGACGGAGGGCGTCGGCGGAAGATCTTCTTCGCCGTCGATCACGCTTCGAGGGTAAGAAATTCGTCGCCTTTCTTGAATGTACCTAGGGTTTTATTTTGGTCTAGATCACCAGGTCAGTCGAGTCGCGTAACCCGAGTCAGATCCCATCCGGAAGGGTTACAAATTTATAAATATGCAGGATTGTCCATCTTTGCATATTTATAACCGTAACACTTCCGGGTTGTCCTGTTGGACAGTCCGAGTACGTGTAGATCGGGTCGTGTTCCATGTTCTACCCCTTCCTGAGACGGAATTTCGGCAGCACCTCCCCGTTGTTCTTCGGATGCACACCCTCTCGGCTTGACAAGCTCGAGACGTGTATTCTGAAGAACAGCGGGGAGGTGCTGTCGAAATTCCGTCTCGGGTCGGGGTAGAACATGGGACACGACTCGATCTACACGTACTCGGGCGGGATAGGCCCCTACCCATTAGAAGTGTAGGTGAACCCTTGCATGTTGTAAAAGATAAAATTTGGCCGTAAAAAATGGTTTTGTTAAAATTCAGTGACATGTTGAACTGAAAGCATTGTGTATGTCTTTTTTGGTACCGATTAAAGGATGGATCCGAGACAGAACCGTGAGTGGATGTATGCTGGCAGAAAGAGTCAGTGGGAGTTACTGATGAATGGAGAGATAAGGCCGAGGAGTTTGTGAACAAGGCGTTTGACATCAGCAGCAGACCCATGAAAGTGTTTTGCCCCTGTTCAAAATGCGATAACCGAAGGCGACAGTCGAAGGTAGATGTTAGTACGCACCTGATCAAGAATGGGTTCACACCATTCTACCATGTTTGGAATTACCATGGTGAACAGTTAGCAAAACGTCCTAGAACCGAGCCACGTCAGATTCAGCCAGCGGGAGAATTTGACACTGGGTTCAACAACTGCTTAGACGCCTTTGTCAATGCTAATGCGCCTGAAAGCCGTCGTGTAGAGGCGGAGACACCTCAGGAGGCGGAGACAAGTGAGCAGCCGGATGAAGACACGAAGAAGTACTACGAGACTATGTTTGGCTCGCAGAAACCCCTTCATGAACATACAGATGTTACCCTTCTAGATGCCATCGCTCGCCTTATGGCCGTGAAGTGCCAGAGGAAGATATGCAGGGATGGTTTCGATGATATTCTGGCCGTCGTTGGCAGCCTTCTACCGAAAGGGCATATCTTGGCGAAGAGCTTCTACGAGGCGACTAAACTCCTCCGTGACCTTAAGATGTCATATGAGAAGATAGACGCCTGTCCAAAGGGATGCATGCTATTCAGGAAAGAACATGCTGGAACAAATTATTGCATCCATTGCAATTCCTCTAGGTACTTCGAGGTCGACCTCGGTGGTGGACAGAAGAGGCAGACCGGGATTCCCCAAAAGATTCTCCGGTACCTTCCATTTATACCGAGGATCCAGCGGCTTTACATGAACAAAGACACTGCCCAGCAGATGCGATGGGCCGCGTTAGGGAAGAGATACACGGACAAGATGATACATCCGTCGGATGGTGACGCATGGAAGAACTTTGTAGCGAAGTATCCACTGAAAGCGGGCGACCCGAGGAGCGTAGCTGTTGCTATATCAACCGATGGGTTCAATCCGTATGGCATGTCGGCGGCAACATACAGCTGTTGGCCTGTGTTTGTCATACCCCAGAACCTCCCCCCCGGCGAGTCCATGAGATCACATAACATGTTATTGTCGATGATAATCCCAGGACCGAAATACCCGGGTAAGAACATGAACGTGTACCTGGAACCGCTGGTTGAAGACTTGGCTGTTGGCTGGAACGGTCGCGGGGTCCGAACATATGACGCCTCAACAAATGATCACTTCGATATGTATGTCTGGTACCACACATCCCTGCATGACTTACCAGCGCGTGCTTTGTTCTGCGGCTGGTGTACACATGGGAAGTGGCCTTGCCCACAGTGCAGACAGGCTGTGACTTTCTCATGGCTTACGAAGGGAGGCAAGTATTCATGCTTTGATCAACATCGACAGTTCCTTGAGCCAGGTCATAGATACAGGAGTGACGTAAAGCGGTTCGAGAAAGGAGTCGAGATCCATGCTCCGAAACCACGTCTGATGACCGGAAGAGAAATCAGGCTGAGCTAGAAGCTCTCGTGCCTAACCCCGATGGGAATGGTTTCGTGGGTTATGGGGAGACGCACCAGTGGACTCACATTCCGTGCTTCTGGAAGCTGCTCCCTTACATGGAGGATGTCGAGCTTCCACACAACATTGATGTAATGCACACCGAAAAGAATATCGCCGAGGCTCTTTATAGCACCATCATGGACACTGAGAAGACGAAGGATAACGTCAAGGCTCGAATGGACCAAAAGAACTTTGTGACAGGCCAGATCTTGAAATGAAGCCTCCTGGAGTCAACGGCACTAGGTGGTCTAAGCCAAAGGCTCGGTTCTGCCCTACAAGGCCGGAAAAAAGGGAAATATTACAGTGGCTCGTGGAGTGTTTGTACTTCCCTGATGGTATGCAGCTAACTGGGCGAGGTGTGTGAACCTGGACACGCAGCGAGTAGGAGGGCTGAAGAGTCATGACTACCACGTGTGGCTTGAGCGCATAATGCCGGTGATGATTCGAGGCTATGTCGATGAGGAGACTTGGCGAGTACTGGCGGAGTTGAGCTTTTTCTTCCGCAGATTTGTGCAAGGGAGTTAGATCGTGAGGTGGTTCTGAAGCTGCATGAACAGGCACCCGAGTTGCTTTGCAAGCTAGAGACGATACTTCCGCCAGGGTTTTTTAATCCGATGCAACATATGATCTTGCATCTCGCGCACGAGGCTTTAATGGGGGGGCCTGTGTCGACCCGTTGGCAGTTTGGGCCTGAGAGAAAAATGAAAGACCTACGCCAGAATTGCGGGAATAAATGCAAGATCGAGGCATCCATGGCCGAGGCATGCCTTAACGAGGAGGTGTCAAACTTCACGACAGGTTTCTATGATGCCAACATTCCCACAATCCACAATCCAGTCGTTCGCTACAATGCAGCCAACCCTGAAGATGTACCCAAGCTTAGCATCTTCATAGGGCTCGGTGGCAAATCAAGTGGCACGAAGAAGTTCATCATGAAAAGCTCGAGCGGGATATGATCTCCTCGTATATCTTGATGAGTATGGAGGAAGTGAAGCCGTACCGCGAGTAAGTCTTTCACCATTTAGTATTTCACAAACATTCACTCCTATATTCGTGGCTAACTCCTCTTTTCTCATTGGAGTAGACGATTCACTCGTGAAAACTGGAAGCTGAGAAGGGACCCTACCCCGAAAGAGTCGAAGGATCTTTTTGACAACGGTGGTGGTTTTGGCAAGGGTGGTGGTTTCATTAGCTGGTTCGCGGGTTTGGTACTGTTCTATCTAACTTTTCTAGTACCGTGGACATTCATCGATCATTCCTCGTTCTAAACTTCTCGTGCTAACTTGTAGGCAAAAAAGGACAAAGAGATGAAGCCAGAGCTTAGAAACATTGCCCATGGCTTTAGCCATTCCGTCAACTCATTCCATGCTTATGACGTGAATGGATATCGCTTCCATACCCATGACACACAACAAACCGGGGCAACCGGAAGACAATAAATAGTGGGGTGTTATGTGAAGGCTCAGATAAACTCCATTACTATGGAAGAGTTGAGGCTATATACGAGTTGAATTATGGTTTTGGTAAAGGGCTAGATCCCGTTGTATTCAAATGCAATTGGTTAGACCCGCGTCGGGTTAGACGGGATCCTACAATTGGATTGGTCGAAGTTGAACGAAGCTCCAAGTATTCGGGAGACGACGTCTACATTTTGGCTACCCAGGCCTTCCAAGTATTCTATCTCCCGTACCCGTGCAAGAAGACATCAAAAGCATATCAAAAGCGTCTACAGGGGTGGGATGTTGTGGTGACGGTACCGTCGCACAGTAGGCCGGCTATGCCTAACGGTCAAGATTACCGCCGCCTAGACCCCTCAACATCTGACGGCGAGTTCTATCAGGATGGAGGGCTCCCTGGGAAATTCACTATCAACTTGCCGACCGATGATGACATGGAATACGGCGAAGAAACGAAGATGCGGGAATGGAGGAAGACACCGCGCATGACGAAGTCGAGGAGGTTCATAACCAAGCCGACGTGACTTTGCTAGAGCGCTTCCACGCAGGACTTCGTCGACGAGCCAGGGACCACCTCCAGGTTCCGTGGATGGTTGGTGGTGTGGCGACCCTGACAGTGATGACGACACGGGTGGTCCAATAGTTGGTCCCGATGATCTCGACACAGGCTACTGATAGCGATGAGGACACATGTATTAGTAATTGCCAGTCTAGCTTATATGTAATAGGTCAATGCTACTCTATGTAATAGTGATTGTCGTCTAGCTTATTTTGTGAGAACTCATTGTCGATACTCCATTTACCTTAATTGTCGCTACTTCATCTAATTGTATTCATTTTCGCTTTACTCATTGTTGCTTCATCTATTTACCTTAATTTTGGATCATGTATACTGATGAAACCTATTTTTTTGTCAATGCAGGAAACATGGGGGGAAACAAATTGAAGAAGGCCTTGTCAAAAAGGTGGGCAGCGTGAAGGCACTCATTGTGGGATCGAGTTCGGCACCTCCACCTCCTCCCTCACCTCACCTCACCTCCACGTGCGAGGGTGGACGATGTGGGAGTACGAGGACGAGAAGGAGGCCTACCAAGACTCCTAGTCCTCCCCTGCCGAGCAGCCCGACGAGGATGACCGGAGTACGATCAGGAGGTGCAGTCGGACTCTGAGAGCGAGTCGCTGGTGGATTCTGAGGAGCTGCTGCGGAGGCTTCTGAGGAGGACGAGGAGGATGGCACGAGGAGGAGGACGAGGGGCAGGAGGAGGAGGGACCTGGGGAGGACGGGTTTGAGCTTGACCCGACGCTGCAGTGGGACCCACCGGCGGAGTGGGTTGAGACTGAGGAGGATATCCCTGAGCCACGGACCAGGCCGGTGTATCAGCGGGGGGCGGCGGGACTCCCCGATCCCCGATATTACGCCTACAAGAACACTCTTCTCGTGCCTGTTGGAAAAAGGTACTTATTATTGTTTTTGTTCAATTTTAGCTTCTCATTGTGTTTTGACCCGCTAACTATACTAATTTTGGTTTTCTCATTGTGTAGGACATTTGAGTACCAGCCTCCTAAAGTGAAGGAACAGCGTACCTACGCGAGCATCCTTGGATGTTGTCTCCGGAAGTTCTTCCCAGGGATTGTCACCGAACCAGAGGGTCGCAGGAGTGTAGCTTGGACTTTCAGGCACTACTGTTACGCGGAGGATCCCGATGGCGAGTACCTCAACATGGCGCTTAAGACACTCGGCTATTTCTGGGTAAGTTTGTTTGACTTCTCATCATTCTATAAATCCGAGATTGCACTAATGGCTTTGACCCTATTTTACCTATGTGTGCATGCTTGTAGAACTTCTTCACCTGTCGGAGGAGGACAAGGCCAAGTGCGAGGCCATCCTTTTGACGATGGCCTCTAAGATGGTGACGGACATGCACTACGAGGCTCGCGTGAACTCTGTCCGCACTTGGTACGCCGAAAAGAACATTGCGCTGGACAAGAAGCGTGCTCGGGACATCTTGATGCAGCCATGGCAGTACCTGCAGGTAGCGTCATTTCTATATTATCGATTTTGTTGACCGCCGTGTAATATCATTAATATGTGTGTTCTGTGCACGTAGGTGCCTCCTCCGTACGTCGGTAACAACAAGGACTGCCACCTCGCGATGGTAGCGTGGTGGACTAGCCCGGAGTATCTCAAGATACACGCGGAGGGAAAGGCAAAGCGGGCGGAGAACAAGGGTGGAACACACCGCCAAGGCAACCTCAGCCTCTCCCAATGCATACAAAATGAGGTGAGCAAATGCATTCTTTAATCCACCTATGTTCGTGCTCTCTTTTGCAATATCGTCTCCTTTTCACCTATGTTCGTGCCATCTCCTGGGGACGAGCATCAGAGGCAGATGATGGAGTGGATGTATGGCACGATGCAGCGCCTTTCTCCTGGGGATGGGGCTGTTGCCATGGGAATGTTCCCTCCACCGCCTCCACCGATGTTCCCATGGGTATGTTCTCAAACTTGTCATTCTATCCATCTTATCCATGCGAGACTTTTTTCATGTTGTAGGTGAATCCTGGATCGGCTGGTGGATCTCACTCGATGGCGCCGCCGCTTGGTGGCCAGGACAATCCGGAGGGGCAGCCCCAATTCTCCAACCCTAGGGTTGTCCGGAGGCTCCCGTGGGTATGTTCGCATGACTCATAATTTAGCTTGCCATGCCATTGCCACTTTAGTTGAACTTGTCAAAATTTAGTTAGTTGAACTTGTCAAATTTTACCCATTAGTTGAACTTGTCAAATTTTAGTTAGTTCAACTCATCAAATTTTAGTTAGCTTTCTTTTAATGCCATGACTATGCCATTTCCACCTAGTTGTCGAACTCATCATTTTTTTGCAAACATGTAGGACAATCCTACTCCGCCGCCGGAAGGCCAGTAGAGGTTAGTTACCATTTCAACTTGCTACCACTCTCGTTCGAAAACTTACTTCATGTCAAACTTAGATCGACATAGCCAATCAAACTTGTCATTTCCACTTAGTTAGTTGAACTATGCTTATGCCATTGACACTTAGGTATTTTAGTTGTCAAACTTGCCATTTCCACTTAGTTAGTTGAACTATGCTTATGCCATTGACACTTAGGTATTTTAGTTGTCAAACTTGCCATTTCCACTTAGTTAGTTGAACTATGCTTATGCCATTGACACTTAGGTATTTTAGTTGTCAAACTTGCCATTTCCACCTTGTTAGTTTAATGATGCACATGACATTGACACTTAGCTATTTTAGTTGTCAAACTTGTCATTTCCACTTAGTTAGTTTAACTATGCCATGACATTGACACTTAGATATTTTAGTTGTCAAATTAGCCATTTCTACTTTGTTAGTTTAATGATGCACATGACATGGACACTTAGCTATTTTAGTTGTCAAACTCATGATTTTTGTATGAACTTGTAGGAGGATCAACAATGACGTCCATCTTCGCCATCCGTCCATCATCATGGAGTTCATGTGGATGCTATGTTCATATTATGCCTATGTGGTGTTTGAGACTATGTTTGAGCTCTGTGGAGTTTGAACTATGTTGAGTTCATGTTTGTAAAGTTCATGTTGATTTTAGTCTTATGTTTGTGGAGTTTGAACAATGTGTTGATTTTAGTCTTATGGAGGAGTTTGTTTATATATGTTATGGAGCTTGAACTATGTTGATCATCAGAATTATCATCTGTGAATTATTTTGTGCTATTTCTGTAAAATGCAGGGATTTTTGCAAAAACAGCAAAAATCTGTGCCATAAGGTCACTTTGCCGTGACAAGGCACGCGGCAAAGACCTGTGCCGTGCGTTTGCACACGGCAAAGCCCACACGTGGCGACCACCTGCGCAACCTGGCATTTGAGTGAGACCATATGGTCTCTTTGCCGTGTGCATCTGACCGTGGCACACGGCAAAGGGGCGAGGCAAAGGTGCTGGCAACCGGGATTTGCCGTGGGGTTTTCTGAAAAGCACACGGCAGAGTCCAACATATTGCCGTGCACGTTCTGGTCGAGCACACGGCAGAGTCCAAAGGTTTGCCTTGATGTTTTCTGAGAAGCACACGGCAGAGTCCAACATTTTGCCGTGCTTGTTCTGGACGAGCACACGGCAGAGTCCGTAGGTTTGCCGTGCTATTTTCTGAAAAGCGCACGGCAAAGCCTCGAGGTGACGGTTGACCACGACACGGACACAACCGCACACGGCAAACAACTAACGCACGGCAAAGCTATTGTGCCGTGTTGTTTCGGTAAAGATCACGGCAAAGAACCTTTGCCGACCCGTATTAGGCCGTGTGGCCTTTGCCGTGCAGCTGAGCACAGCAAAGCCTTTGCCGTGTTCCGCAAGGCCTTTGCCGTGTAGAAAGGCCGCACGGCAAAGGTTCAGATTCCGGTAGTGTATGCTGGATGTGCCAAGTTTTAAGTTCACATGAGAATTCTTCAGAAATGACTCGGAGCCTCAGCGGTCAATGACTAGGTACATGTAGGACCAGGACCTCGACACCCCATCGCGTCTCTGGTCGCCCCCCGCGTGGGCGACCGAGGCGCCAAACCCTAGCCGCCGCCAGCCGCCTCCACCTCCGCCCCTCCTCCCCGCCGCCGCCGACGAGCGCCACCGGGCAAAGCTCGCGCGGTGCCGACGGCGGCGGGATTTCCTCTCCCCCCTCTCGCGACGCGACAGAGCGGGCCGTGGCGGCCGAGATGGGCGGCGTGCTAGGCGAGGGGCGCGCCGGCGCGGCCATGGCGGCGTGGTGGCTTCGCGTCCTTGCGCGCATCCAGGTCCAGCGGCGGTTGCCCTAGTGGCAGCGGGCTGGGGCCTGGGCGGCGCGGCGAACTCGGCCCGGTGGTCGGCCGGAGGCGGTCCTGCGGCGGGGCTCAGCGAGGAGGAGTGCAACGGGGCGACGCGAGCCTGGTGGATGCTCGGCAGCAGCAACCACGACGTTGCAACGGGGCGGCGGGACCTCTCGGGCCCGATCTAGGCCTAGATCTGGACCAGGCGGGTCTGATCCGGGCCCGATCTTGGGCCTGACGGGACCTGCTGCTCCGTCCGATCGGCGGCCGTCCTTGACGGCGGAGGGCTGTTCCTCTCCGGGTGGCTGTGGTTGCTGTCCATCTACTACCTGGATGAACCAGGCGAAAGTGGACTTGGCGCTGATCCCTCCTCTGACTCGTTGATCTCGCGGTGGTCTTTCCCGCGTCATGGGGTTGCGTTCGTGGACGCCGGGGCGGCGGCCCTGGAAGGTGAGGCTGCATGGCCGGCTCTACGGCGAGCGGCGTGTTGGCAGTGGTGGCTTCTATCTTCGGCCATGTGGGTGGCGAGGAGCGGGCAGCGGGGGATCCTGGCGTCTTTGGTGCTTTTGTAGCGGACACTCCCAGATTGCGTGTTGGAGGTCCAACTTGTTGGCGGCGGGCGGTCCATGGTGACTTGGTGTGGGATGAAGGTGCCCGAGCGAAAGCTCAGCGCTTCAGCGCCGACGGCGGCGACATCTGCGGGCGTCGTTACCTTCTTGGGGGCGTCGTTGTGGTCACCTTCCCCATGTTCGGGCTCCGGGTGAAAACCCTTGCCCTTTGGTCTCGGCGACGGCGGCGTACAGCGTCGTTACCCTCTTGGGGGCGTCGTCGTGGAGTCCGAGCCATGTTACCTCTCGGTCTCGTTTCGGTGGCATCGGCAACGGTGGGCAAGTCCGGATCCTGCTTCGAGGAATTCTCGGCGCTGGCTTGGAGCGCTCCTGGCGGCCTCTTATCCTCTACACGTGACTATGTCTTCACCTATCTCCGTCCTCGTTGTCTGTTGGCAGGATCGGCGCTCCACGGCCCGGAGCGAGAGGGCAGGCGGCCCTTTCCGGCGATAATTTGGTGGAGGTGGTGTGACTAAGTCCGGCGTTTTATTGACGAGGCGTGGAGTTCCCCTTGTCAGGGTGTGGCTACTCCTTTGTTTTACTGTTTTTATCTTTTATCTGCTTGTAAGAGGACTCCCTCACCACTTTGTATCGGTTCGGCCGTTTGGTGCTTTATTTATAAATCTGGGCGAAAGCCTGTTTCGTGGTAGTTAAAGCAGCACAAAATTACCATTATTCTGATGTATGTAATGGGCTGCATACATACGTCACCATCGATCCCACAGCAGCATCAAGATCCAGCTTAAAGAATTGTGGAATAATTAGTTGATAACTATGTCAAATATGTACGGGAATGCCAATGCCCAATGAAGAATGGTTTTTATATGAGCAATGTCTTTTTCATGTACACCGTAACACATAATGGGATGACGTATACAGATGAGCTTCTTGTAGCAAGTGGTATGCTGGATGTGCCAACTTATAAGTTAACAGAAGAATCCTCCAGAAATGAAGTGTGAGCCTTAGAGGTCAATAACTAGTTAAAGCAGCAAAACATTACAATTATTCAGAGTATCTAGTGGGCTGCATACATACGCCCCCATCGATCCCACAGCAGCGTCAAGATCCAGCTTAAAGGATTGTGGAATCATTAGAATTAATTTGATAATTATGTCAAATATGTACGGCCATGCCAATGCCCAATGAAGAATAGTATTTATATGAGCAATGTCTTTCTCATGCACCGTAACACATAATGGGATGACGTATACAAGTACACCTCCGGTCCTCTTTAAATGTCGCAAAGAGAGTATTGGGTAGTAGTACAAAATATTAAACAAACTTGGATATATATATATATGTGCTAAGATCCAAGAGAACACCAGGGAACGCGTGAAACGAGATGTATATTGCAACATATATCCTTAGGTGGCCGGAGTCGCTTAAGAGTGTAAACGATGACACTGATTGGCAACCTGTCAGCGACTCTTATTTCCGGCTATGTGTGCAGCTTGTGTTGGTAGTCACCATGGTTGTGTGTGCTCTCTGGCAGACTGTCCGCGAGGTAGCAGTAGCACCAAACCCCATGTCCACCTAGATCACGCACAAATCAAAGAAGAGAAAACCGGGACCACAAAATAAAACTTTTAATTTGAAGAATTAATGCAATAGTTTCATGGTTTGCAAACATAAAATTATATGAAAGCACAAAATCCCATAGTTACTAAAGATAATAATTTGGATATCAAATTGGTCCTATTTTCCTAAGTCTAACCATCTTTAATTCCTCTGTTGATAACCTGTGATAAGTGAGAACTTGAAAACTTTGAGCTGAAGACAATATATATACCTTGATCGGGTAAACTGAAGATGGGTAGTCGGTTAACCCCTAACAGGCCGAGAATTGACTCACAAACTCTGGGCGTGACACAGGGGTGATCGTGGCCAGGTTGACAACAATCATAGCACTACAAGATGACTCTGCACTTTGGGCGTGACAAAATATTCATGCGCGAAGATTACCAAAGGGCCTCATCTGTCCCATGGCGGCATTGTGCGAGACTGAGGCTAGAAACATTTGAGCACCAGCGACATAAGAAACGCGTTCTTGCACATGGTCTCACGGGGGCTTTCGTATGTGTGCGCACTAGAGATGTCCCTCATCGCACCATATCTTCATATACTATCTTATAAATAGGTTTTAACTACATGTCAATACAGAGACACTAGAAAATGCCCCCATGCTCCTTTTGTTTTTCTCCCATATCTAAGATATCTTGAAGGGTGGGTAACCAAATTTGAACTCATAAACCCGTACAATGCTCATTTCAATATCCTAAGGCACGGGTATATATAGGAATTAAGTAAACTCTGCTCTTTGTTAGCTTCTTCTGGAAAAAGGTTGTTGGCATGTGATATGTGTTGAGAAAGTCATTCGGGAATTGTGGTTACATTCTACTTGCATGTTTAGTTCCCTATTTCGCCCCCAAAGAAAGCAACAGAAACATTGTGCTTAGTCACATCAATCGCATGAAAGAGTTTCTGAATGAGTCATTAGTTGAACGCAAAGAGACGCAATTGCGGTTGCAAATGGGTTAGTATTGAATGACCAAAATTCAAGTAGAGTATGCATGTTATGTAATTTCAATAATAATTCGGTTCATACGCACCACCACTTAATTAGCAAGCAAGAATAGAAAATACCCAAGTGCATTGCATCATCAAAGATGTGTAAAATGGGAGTCGACTTGTTTTACCCAAGTTCTCGATTTTTGTGATCGTACTTCCATGGTGGAATGCTTATAGACGAGTCGGGGATACGAGTAAAAACCTTGGAAAACCTTGAAAACAGTTTTTTTACACCATGAAAACCTTGGAAAAAGATCTAACGGGAAAGGAACAAGTACAACTAGGTGATTTGTGTGATCGTACTTGCCAAACGAACGTCCGAAAGAAACGAAACTAGAACTTGGGCTGGCCCATGGTGGATTGCTTGTAGACGAGTCGGGGATACGACTCGCAGTAGGCAGTAGCGAGCGCTTCTGTTTCAGTGCGCCACCCTAAACCATAAACATATAATAGACCCGTATATTTTTCCAGTAGCTGGAGTTGACCCCGTATATTTTTAAGTCTTGCTTGTAAACAATTCCGGGAAAAAGAGTAAAATTGGTGCTGCTGGGATTCGATCCGGGGTCTCACAGTAAATCGCAGAGAGCAGAACCGCTGGGCTAGCTATTCCTCGATGAATAAAAATGCATTCTTCCTATTAATATTATAACTTCTCTTGTCGTTCATTGAACACACCCAGAAAAGTTTTTCATCGTTTTTGACTCATTAAAAATAAAAAGTTAAAAAAAAATTGGATACCAAATCATAAAAAGTTAATTTTAAGAAATTAACAACACAAAATTAAAATAGAAATTAACCCATTTTCATGAAAAACTTGATGATTATAGCACATTAATAAACATAAAAAATACAATACATTATGTGAATCTTGTATGCTACCTAGCGGGAGCATGGGGCGAGGCGTGGCCGGTGGTGGGAGCATGGAGGCATCCCCTTCTTTTCTTGCTATGCTCGTTGACTCTCGCTAATTTGGACGGTATCCAAAAGAACATATTATATCGCTTCGCTCTTACGGAATGTACCATAATGGACCGCTCCTCCTCCTATGGGCTAGGAAAAAAAATTGCAAAAAGCAAAAGAGCTTCTAGGGGCGGATGGAGTCGAGACATGCTCGACCCGAGGTCATTTCGGTCGAGAAAATGGCAGCTCGGCTAGGTCCATCGTTGTAGCGGTCGAGTCAAGCTCGGAGTGAGCTAAACAGCTCGGTTCGTATATAGATCCAAACCATGAAATAAGACAGGTAGGAAAAATTATTTGCAAAAAGAAAAAGAGCTTCTCGGGCTGGACTGAGTTGAGCATGCTCGGCCCCAGGTCGTTTCGGTCGAGAAAAAGGCGGCTCGGCTCGATCCATCACTGAAGCGTGTCGAGTATCCAAACCATGCAATAAAACACTAAAAGATATAAACCTTGTGACCAACTACATGCAACCCTAAAAATTAGACTGACAACATGCATGCCTCGATCGCCATCTAGACCTAAAGATGCAGCCGTAAAAATATAGACCCATAGCAAAGGATAATGTAGACCCACAACATGAAATGAAAGAAATATGCAAAAAAAAAACCACCTAGGCAGAAAACATGCAACCTATGGATCTTGAGCACTAAATGCGATCAAATCCCTATGTAGACCCACAACATGAATTATAAGCCATGTACAAAAATAACCATCTAAACTGAGAATGTGCCACATAGATATGAGTGTTGCATTTGGGTCCACATAATCCAAGGTGGTAGATATATACTTATATAACCTACTAGACATTTGGAACCACATATACCGGCACTAGACAATTTGAACTGGAACTATGGTCATCTGGATCTTAAAAACATACAACATCACTAGGAGTGTTGCATGTTGGTCCACGTGTCCCAAAGGCGGTAAGATGTGCCTATGAGAGTGTTGCATGTGGGTCCACATGTTCTAGATGTGCTAGGATTAAAATGGCTAGGGGTGTTGCATGTGGGTAAACATGTCCCAAAGGTTCTAGATCCATATGACCTACTCAACATTTGTAACCAACATGCATGCAAAGAATTAGACTTTCTCAATCTGATTTAGAAGCAAATTGCTATATAATTCGAAATTAAATATATATATTGATATAGTTTATAGAAATGCGCTGCCACCCCTGTCCATGACACTCAGACAAACCCGACCCTAGTTCCTAAACCCATGTTTCCTCCTAGCTGAAAGCATCAGCTATAACGGTAGTAGCCAATTAACCTGACATATAAATATCATGTGGGAACAACAAAATAATAAAAGCTAGAAGTGTTGCATGTGGGTCCACATATCACAAAGGTGGTAAGATATGACTATGAGAGTGTTACATGTGGGTCCACATGTCATAAATATGCTGGGCTCAAGATGGTTAGGAGTGTTTCTTGTGGCTCAAGATGGTTAGGAGTGTTTCTTGTGGGTCCACATTTGTAAAGTAGGTCACATGTGGACCCACAAGAAACACTCCTAACCATCTTGAGCCCAGCATATTTATGACATATGGACCCATATGTAACACTCTCATAGCCATATCTTACCACCTTTGTGATATGTGGACCCACATGCAAGACTCATAGCTATTTTGTATCTTGTAGGACCCACATGATAGTTCTAGGTTAGGTTGTCTACTGCCGATGCATGTGGTTACAAATGTTTAGTAGGTCATATGGATCTAAACCTTTGAGACACGTGGACCCACATGCAACATCCCTTGCCATTTTAACCCCAGCACATATAGAACATGTGGACCCACATACAACACTCTTATAGATATATCTTACCACCTTTGGGGCACGTGGACCAACATGCAACACTCTTAGCGATGTTGTATGTTTTTAGGATCCAGATGATCATAGTTCCAGGTCAAGATGTCTAGTGCAGATACATGTGGTTCCAAATGTCTAGTAGGTTATATAAGTATATATCTACCACCTTTGATTTATGTGGATCCAAACGCGACACTCATATCTATGTCTCACATTCTCACAGTTTAGATGGTTATTTTTGTATATGCCTTATAATTCATGTTGTGGGTCTACATGGGGATTTGATCGCATTTAGTGGTCAAGATTAATAAGTTGCATGTTTTCTGCCTAGGTGGTTATTTTTGCATATTTCTTTCATTTCACGTTGTGGGTCTACATTATCCTTTGCTATGGGTCTACATTTTTAGGGCTGCATCTTTAGGTCTAGATGGGGATCGAGACATGCATGTTGTGGATCTAATTTTTAGGGTTACACATACTTGGTCTACATTACAATGTTTATATCATCTAGTATTTTATTGCATGGTTTGGATCTATATACGAATCGTGCTATTCAGCTCACTCCGAGCTTGTCTCGACTCGCTAAACGGATGGACCGAGCCGAGCTGCATTTTACTCGACCAAAACAACCTCGGGCCGAGCCTGGCTCCACTCGGTTTGGCCCGAGAAGCTCTTTTTCGTTTTGCAAATAATTCGTTTCCTAGCCCAATAGGAGAAGGAGCGGTCCATTAGATTACATTCCATATGAGTGATGCGACATTCTTTTGGATACCTTCCAAATTACCGAGAGTCGGCAAACATAGCAATAAAAGAAGGGGATGCCTCCATGCTCCCACCATTGGCCACGCTTCGCCCCATGCTCCCGCTAGAAGAGCATACAAAATGCACATAATGTCTTGTATTTTTTATGTTTATTAATGTGCTATAATCATCAAGTTTTTCATAAAAATGGGTAAATTTATATTTTAATTTTGTGTTGTAATTTCTTAGAATTAATTTTGAACGATTTGGTATCCAATTTCTATGGTTAATGAGCCAAAAAACGGTGGAAAACTTCTCTCGGTTGTGCTCCATGAAGGACACGAGAATATATAATATTATTTAGAAAAATGCATTCTTAATTATGAAAGCACAGCTAGCCCAGTGGCGCTGCTCCCTACGCTTCACCAGTGAGCCCCAGGATCGAATCCCAGCGGCACCAATTTTGTCAGCTCCAGCTACCGGAAAAATATACGGGTTTAATGGTTCAGGGTGGCGCACTGAAGCAGGCCTCAGTAGCGAGATATAGTGGATGCGTCCCCAGGTGCAGGTTTAGGGGAGCTCTTATTTGCCGCATAACGCGGAGTCTGCTTGATCAAGTCTGCATGTTTCTTCTATGGGCCCCTCTGAATGCGGCCCAATAACAGGTACTACCTCCGATCCATTAAAAGATTCGTGGGCATACCACGTGAGCAGCACAATTCGTATATAGACCTTCCGACTGTTTTAATGGACCGGAGGGAGTACCCTTTTTCTTCTAACTTTTCTTCCTTTATCTGTTTTTTTCTGTTTGTATAGTAGAAGAATGTGTTCACGTTTGTGAAAAAACGAGAAAAAGGAAAAATCAGTAGTAAAATATAAATATTCACATAAGTTGAAAATATAATAAAAACATATTTATCTTATTTGAACAATTTTCAAAAAAATGAATTTGCGTTATGTGAAAGATTTTTTTAATATGAAATTTATTTTATTTTTATCTGGTGGTGGGGCGGGCTGAGTCGTGCGTGTTTGCCGGCGACGTCGGGTCAGGTTTGCCTCTGTCTGGCTGTACTGACCTAAAGTACCACTCGACAAAGATGTTGATGTGTGGGCCAACTTTACCGAGAGTAACACTCGACAAAGATGTTGTCGAGTATTTTTATGAGCATTTGGTCAAATCCTTATCTTACCCAGACGAAACATGACTTAATACTTACAGATAGATGGATAAGCGTGATTAACTAACCAAAATATTCGATTGTAGTTAATTTAAGAATCCAGTCCACATCATCGACTCCACTATAAACACAGCTTGATCACGATTGTATAGTAGGCGCCGCACCATGGATGTTAAACAAGTAAATCGAGGTCGACGTCCATGCATGCTCTCCACGGCACCAATGACCAATTGCCGTCGATCCTTTCCAACAAAATCTAGCGAACACAGAACCTGTCGAGAGAAGCAGGTCCACATGCATGCATGTCAAGTGTACCCAGCAATAAAACCCTACCTAATTCAGAAAGTACAGTGCATTTATATATGCTGGAAAAGCAAGGCAATATGTGTACCTTTCACCCAGATGATAGCCTGGCCCTTGGTGCCATGAAAGATGCAGCCTATAGTAAATTGCCTTTGTATATATAATCCATGAATACATAGTGAAAAAATCAACTGAATTTAATCTTTACAAAATTCAAAAAGAAAACAAATAAAATTGTTCTAACCATGATGCAACGGAAGAAAAATTTCAGTTGCAACCATATTCAATTGCAACATGAAAAAATTCAGTTACAACTTTGGTGCAAGTGGTTGCAGATCCCATGAATTTTTTTTTAGATAAAGGGAGTTTTATTACTTAAAATGTATAAGCATTACACCCAGCCTCTGCATAACTAAGATGCACACAGCCGAAACAAGTCTGTAAGTTCTAACGATAAAAAGCCGAATTACACATCAGAATGAGAAAGTGTAAAAACGCCTAAGGTGGTGGAGGGCCGATCCGCAAATTATGCTGCCATCCATGTCGGGATAAAAAGTCTCTCGCCGTATCCTCCAGTCTTGTACAGACCTCCATAAACAGGTCTCGATGCACCCCACGTTGCAACTGAGATCACAAACGGAGTGTAGCAGTAGTCCTGTAGATAACCTGCATAAGAGAGCAATTTTTATCGTTAAAAACCTTGTCATTTCTACATAGCCAAAGCGACCATATTACGGCTAGCGCTGCCACCCTGATAAGTTGTTTGAATCTATTATCCACACCGTTCAGCCAGTTGCCAAAAATATTAGCAATGCTTTTAGGTGGGTAAATAGTAGAACCTATCTGGATGATGGACCATATAGAACTAGCTAATTTGCACTCGAAGAATAGGTATTTTATCGTCTCGTCTTTATGACAGAAGACACACTGTCTACTTCCATGCCAATTGCGTTTCGCAAGGTTGTCTTTTGTAAGAATAACTCCTCGACGAAGATACCACGCAAAAACCTTGTTTTTTAGTGGAATTTTCATCTTCCAGATTTTCTTATTATTGTCTACCGGCACATCTGGTTTGATGAGTGCTGTATACATGGAGTCCACAGAGAATTTACCACAAGTGCGCAAATTCCATCGAAACTCGTCAGTTCCTTGTGTCAAATTGACAGTAGCTAGTCGCTGTAGCAGCTCGTGCCAAGCTGCTAGCCTGGGACCAATAAGATCTCTTCGGAACGTCATTACTGGATGGTTATTAACCATCACTTGAGCAAGCGTGTCGCTCTTGTGACGTCCTTGGACAATACCATATAGCGCTGGATATTGTTCTCAGAGTGGGGTAGTACCCAACCATGTATCCTCCCAAAACCTTATCTCTGACCCATCCTTAATGGAGAATGAACCATATGGGAAGAAGAATTTCTTCGTCGCCATTATGCCAGCCCAAAAATGCGAATCACCTGATTTCCAAGAAACCTGTGACAGCGCACTTGAGCCTATATATTTTCTCCTAAGAAGAGTTTGCCACACCCCATCTTCGGTCAAAAGCTTAAACAGTCATTTACCAAGGAGGGCTCTATTCTTGACCTGTAGGTCATGAATCCCAAGACCGCCTTGGTCCTTAGGTCGACATACTACATCCCATTTTGCCAGCCGGTATTTCTTTTTTTCATTATCCCCTTGCCAAAAGAATCTGGATCGAAAGTAATCCAAAAGATGTAAGACTCCCTTTGGTAATTGGAAGAAGGATATCATATACAGTACCATATTAGTGAGGACTGAATTTATGAGCACCAATCTTCCACCCAAGGACAATAATTTTCCTTTCCAACTACTCAACCTTTTTTGGAGTCTCTCCTCAACATGTTTCCATTGAGCTATCGTTAGCCTCCTAAAGTGAATTGGGATGCCAAGATAGTTAATTGGAAACTGACCAAGCCCACAGCCGAATAACTCAGCATATTGGGCAGCGTCCTCCTGAGCGTCGCCAAAACAAAACACTTCACTTTTATGGAAATTAATTTTTAGACCGGAAAGTTGCTCGAACGCTGATAATATTTTTTTAGACCGTGCTACCGTAGGGGAAGCCCCTACGGTTATTTTATATAATTAAGACATAGAGCAGCAGTTTACATGGGTGAACAAAGGAGGGGAGCTGGAGGAATCAAACAAGCATGACTCAACCAGAAAAAAAAAACAAAACAAAACACTAGCTCAAGAGAAGAAAAGGTTTGCACAGTCTAAAATATGCTGAACCAGAGTCTGCTTGACCCTGAGTTGATGAAGAAGAAAAAACGTCCTTGAACTAAAAGGAGTTTAACCAACCAAGGATAGCCTCCTTGTGAGAGGCTTTTATTCTATGAGACACTAGGCCCAGTTCCTGTTTGAAGATCACCTTCCACCTCTCGAGGGACTGGCGCTGTCCTTCAAAAAATTTCTGATTACAAACTTTCCAGATCCCCCACAAAGCACAGCACGCTACCTCCATAAAATTTGGGCCTTGAAAAGATGACTTAGCACTTTCAAACATGATCTCCATTGATGGTGCAGCCGGCCATGAAATCTTCAGTAGATGCCACACTTTTTGTGCGAAAACACAATTGAAAAAAAGATGTTCTCTGGTTTCACGCTCGCCGGAGGTGCATACAGCACAGCAGACTCCTGAGTCAAGATGCCACTGGCGTCTATCCATCATATCTCGAGTATTCAGTCGATCAACAAGCAAGAGCCAAACAAAAACCTTATGCTTGTGGAGGATCCTGCACTTCCAGAGTTTGCCGAAGATAGGAGAGACCACGAGGCCATCAAACATGAATCTGTAGTATCCCTTTGAAGTGTATGGCCCCTGCTGAAAGCTGCACTGCCAAGTATCAACATGAGCACGTCCATCATCATCAGCATTCATTTGCCGGAGCAGAGCAGTAACCTGATGCAGCTCATCAAGAGCTTGCACAGAGATCGGTACAGCAAAGTGCTGATTGAAATCTTCCAGGTGTTCACAAGCAAGCATATCTCTCAAGGAAATATCAGAATCAATTGCGAATGAGTATAATCTCGGAAATTGCAGAGCAAGTAGCTGAGGTGACCATTTGTCCTTCCAAAATAACAGAGAAGTCCCAGATCCCGGCTGACAAGAAGTTATTCCTCTGAAAGTAGTGAGTAGTTTGCAAACATCACGCCACCAAAATGAACCAACTAGGGGAGATGCCGCTGATAATATTAATTTCAGGTTTCTAGCTTTTTCCATGTCATGTTCCATAAAAAGAATTGTATCGTCCGCGTATTGTAGGATGGATAATCCGCCATCCACTAGATGCGGCACCACTCCAGCAATTTGCCCATCGGATTTCGCTCGCTCAATGATTATGGCTAACATATCAGCAACTATATTAAACAATATAGGTGATAATGGATCGCCTTGTCGTAATCCCTTTTTCGTCTGAAAGTATCTACCAACATCGTCATTAACTTTGATGGCGACACTTTCTCCGGAAACGAAACTATGTATCATTGTGCGCCACTCGGCGGAGAATCCTTTCATCCTGAGTGTCTGTTGCAGGAAAGACCATTTGACTTTATCATAAGCCTTTTCAAAGTCTATTTTTAGGATAACTACATTTAACTTTTTCTGATGCATCTCATGAACCGTTTCATGTAAAATCACAACTCCATCAAGGATATTGCGACCTTGCATGAAAGCCGTCTGAGTAGGTCTCACAACATGATCGGCAACCGAATTAAGCCTAAGAGTAGCGGTTTTAGTGAAGATTTTGAAGCTAACGTTAAGAAGATAGATAGGCCTGTATTGCTGGATCCTTTCTGCTCCATTCACCTTAGGCAACAAAATTATCTCACCGAAATTTAGGCGAAATAGCTCGAGTTGTCCAGCATGTAAAGCATTAAACAGCTCGAGCAAGTCCGATTGGATTATGTCCCAAAAAGTCTGATAAAACTCTGCGGGAAAACCATCCGGACCCGGTGCTTTGTTGTGTTCCATTTGGAATACAGCCTTCTTCACCTCCTCCATAGAGTAAGGAGCTGTCAGATGGGCGTTTTCCTGATCGGAAACTTGCGGAATATCATTTGTTTGGGATTCGTCAAGCGAGCAATTATCCGCATCCGGATCCCCAAACAGATTTTTGTAGTACTTCGTGATATAGGATTTCAATTGCTCGTGGCCTTCGATCATCCCCTCCTCCTGGTTTAGGGAATGAATGAGTTTCTTTCTATGTCTGCCATTAGCAAGACTATGAAAGTATCTCGTATTCGAGTCCCCTTCCAGAATAAATTGGGCCTTTGATCGTTGGTACCATTTGATCTCCTCTTCACGAAGCAAACCAGCCATCTCAGCATTAGAACGATTTTTTAGATCAATCTCTTGCGTAGATAGTGGTCTTATTTCCGCAAAAGCCTCTAGTTCATCAATAATAGATGACAATCGAAGCTTCTCATTTTTTAATTGACCAGCCATATGTCTCGCCCAACCATTCAGGTATTTGCGCAATGCGCTAATTTTGTTATTCCACCTTTGGATTGGCGTTAGACCAGGTACCGGCCTTTCCCACACCCTCTTAACCATTTCGAAGAACCCTTCCCTGTGTAACCACCCCAATTCAAATTTGAATTGGCGTTTACACAATGGATTAGGTGTTCCCGTGGTAAGAAGAATGGGTGCATGATCTGACAATGCCTCTATACGTTCGAGGACCCGTACTGAGGCCAGTGGGTATTTAATTTCCCAATCCGAGTCCATCAATACACGGTCCAATTTCTCGTATGTTGGCTCTGAGAGGTTATTAGCCCAAGTGAATTGCCTCCCAACCATCGAGACTTCTCTTAGACTAAGGTTGTCAATGACAGCATTGAATAAGAGAGGCCATCGGTTGTCGAATCTGCCTCTACTCTTCTCATGTGGGAACCGTAGCAAATTAAAATCACCCCTATAATTATAGGATACGGGTTATCTTTTGCTAGATTCACCAACTCTCTGAGAAAATCAGGCTTATGCTCATCTTGGGCAGCCCCATAGACAACGACCAGAGTCCATGTGAAGTTGTCAGCCTTGTTACGAATGTGGACCTTAATATGAAAGTCCCCATCCGAACTAGCCAATACATCCATGGTCTCCGTTCTGACGCCTACTAAGATGCCCCCAGACCTACCACGCGGCGGACGAGACCTCCAAGTGAACTCTACACCACCAGACAGGCGGTTAAGTAGGCTCGCTGAGTAGTCCCGTTTACCCGTCTCGGAAATTCCCACAAAATCCAAACGATGATCCCGAATAGCATCAGCAAAACTAGCATGTTTAGCCAAGTCCCGAAGACCTCTGCTGTTCTTGAAGAAGCCATTCATTGGGAAACAATTGGAGGTGTGGAGAACTTCGCCTTTTTTCGTGGCGTGTTTTTTTATTCTTATTGGAGACGGCTTTGGACTTGCGGTCAGATGCTTTGAGGTCATATAATGAACTCAGCACCGCCTCGTCTAAACCACCTTCTGATACATCGCCCACTAGATGTGCGAGGAGCTGGACATCAATTGTGTCATGTAGCTCCTCCTCATCCATGTGAGTAGTATCCGACTTGCACGAGACTTTTGGGGTGACTGTTAACCGGTCATATTCCAATCGTCTTAGTGCATTAGTCGACATAGCAATTTTTGCATCATTAATACCCAAAGAAAAACCTACCCTATTCAATTTATCAGTGATATTTGCATTTGAAAAAGGAAGGAACGACTTTGGGGATTTGATCATACCATACACATCCAGGTTTTGCTCCGCCTTGCGCCTCATCGCCTTCGCCATGGAGTCCTCGTCCGTAGTGGAGGAGCCATCCACGGCAACAACATGCCGCTCACTCCTCCTCAGCGGCGTCGGCGCCGGGGTAGGCGGTGGTGACGTAGAGCCTATCCCGTGCGCCTGGTCACGAACCGGTGTGGTAGTAGCATGCAGCTGCCCGTCCGGCGAGAGGACAGCAGCCGCATTGACTGCATCCTCATGCATCGGTGTCGCCACCGGGGAAGGCAATGGTGAGGTAAAGCCCTTCCTCCGCGCCAGCTCACGAACTATCTTCGTCGTGTCGTCGATAACCATGTCCGCTGTCGGCTTCGGCGCGGCAGAGGAGGACAGGGACTGTGCCGGAGAAGTATCCCCTGGCCTCACCTACGTCTCCACCGCTGGCCCAAGTGGCGTCAGAAGGGACTCCTCCGCCCTGGGCAGTCGACCGACAGCCACCGCACGCGACCCAGCCGAAGAGCCACCATGCGTGTCCAGCTGGAGGCCTTCCGCACCTGGTCCAACACCAGGGCCCGACGGGCTGGCTGACGCAGCCATGGCCTGTTGAGGGTAGGCCGCCCCATGCACCCCAGCAGCAGGCTGGTGCAGGCCGAGATTGGCCTGATGCACCGCCACGCTGGCTGACGCCATGCAGTCCAGCAGAACCTCCCGTGTGTCTCCCAGCTCGATACGAGCAGCAGCTTTTCTGGGTATATCCTGCACATTAACACACGTGAAACTCCCGGTTGAAACCATCTGCTCCACGATCTCCTTGCCTTTGGGCGTCTGTGGGTTTTTGTTGAATGGAGTCACAGCGATACCACGGAACTCATCCGCCGACCCAGCAAGCCCCAACGTCGAACCCCCCGGCCCCGTAGCATTAGCTTGAGGCATGTGAGTATCTCCATCCGCGGCCTTCGGCGGTCCACTCATATGTGTCTCCTCGTGATCTTTTTCCTCCATTCCTTTAGCATCATCGTCCTTCTCGTTTCGCCTCCATAGGAAGGGTACAAAATCCGGTTCGGCAACATAGTCAGCTGCCTCCTTGGTGAACCGAAAAGAGTACCCCTTGAGTAGCAGGAAGGCATCGGATTTAACCTCTCTTGTCTCAAACAGATTGGGGTTGCGAATGGCCACCAGAATCCGAGCCACATTATGACTTCGGAGAGCCAATAAGTCCACATCCATGGTCTTCCCAATGAGGGTACCCACTGCCCAAAGACCCAAAAAGTGGCGCACTGAGTTTGGCACACCAGTCACATGCACCCAAGTTGGTGTCAATTCCGCCATTGGCTCAACATCATCCGGCTTCCAGATGTCTATGGAAATCACCGTCTGCTGCTTTGGCACCCCTAACTCGGATCCATTCATTCTCTCCAAGTCTGCCATCGAAGGAAAATTGACCAAGTAAGAATCCTCCTTGAACTTATTGTGTGGGATGGCCTCCCAGCGCCATGCGGACTGCAGCGGAAAGTAGCGAGCTATCATAGACTGAACCACCTCTGCCGACACGGGTTCCCCAGTCACCGTCACCACAGCCACAGGGGTAGAACTCGTAGCCAGCTGTGGTCTGAAGACCCCGTCCGGCAGGTGACTGAACATTGTGTCCTCACATCCGATACCCGCCATCCCAGCATACGGTTTCGGCACCCTAAGAATTGGGCACCGAAAAGTCGGGTGCACCACCTTATCACAGAAGTAACAGTACATATCCACTGAGCATTCCTTAGTCTCGTGAGTGTCCACCTTGCAGTTCGAACACCTCTTCTGCTTTGCCGTCATCACCCCTTGAACACCCACAACAACAGGCACAAAACCATCCACAGTAGAAGCCAAAGCAGGTGCCACGGCAGTACCCTGACTGGTCTCCGCTTCCGTCGTAGTCTGCGTCAATGGTTTCTTCTTTTTCTTGCTCTTCTTCTTCGCGACGGCCGTCCCCGGGACAGCAGCCGTACCCACGACAAAAGGCACATTAGTGATCGCCGTTGGGTTGATGACTGCCGGCTGCTGAACCGCCGGCACCGCTGCGGCACGCACAATAGCCCCAGGACCGCCGGTGCGTGCAGACGCCTCCACATTCACCGCTGCCATACTTGTTCCTGGTCCCGCAAAGCGGCCGAAGATCATCGGCGGCCTAGTCACCGGCAGCTGGGCCGGAGGAGCTTGCTGTGAGCCCTGCAGACCGCGCCCCGGCTGGCCCCCCGTGCCTCCTTGCCCCGACATGGGCGCCGGCGACGCCGCAACCTCCGCGAACGTGCGCGAGAGGGGACTCGAGGTGCGCTCGTGTGTAGGACGGGGAGCAGCTGTCGGGGAGGGTGGGGGAGGAGTTGCAGCGGATGGCGAGGGCGACGGCGCGGCGGAAAGATCGGTGTCAGTGGCGAGGCGGCGATCAACTGAGGAAGACGCGAAGGGTTTCCACAGCCCTGCGAAGTGACGGATGAGATGGCTCCAGGGCGATGGACGGCTGGGATCCGCCTGCGGCAGGGGCAGATCTGTCAGCGAGGTCGGCGTTTGAATTTCGGCCCCCGCCTCGCCGCCATGATCCGCATCCACCGGATCGGAGTCCGCCGCCACCGCCTCGCGCATGGATTCGTTTACAGCTCCGGCCACCGGCGGCAAGGCTGGCATGAACATCCCCAGCACGGGCAGGGGGGTGATCCTCGGCCTCGGAATGGGGCCGCGCCAGCCTAACCTCACAGGTTTCGAGACCACGGCGCCCATGGTCGATGCCGGCGGCGAAGTACGGCCGTGACCGACGCCCTTGGCCTTCCTTGCATTCCCCGATGGAGAGTTAGTGGGCATCCCCAATTCCAGCGTCGGCATAGGCGTTGATGGCGAGTTTGATCTCCTTTCCCACGTCCGAGACGCCGGAGTTGGGAATCCGATCTCATCCCAGAAATCCTGCTGCAACTCTTCGTCGGATTTCCGGCCCCTTCGAGTTACCGTCGACCAGCCCCCCTGATCCGCAACTTCTTCCACCTCCTCCACCAACACATCCATGGCTGTCTCAAACGGCACCTCGGAGAGACAATCCTCATCGTCCGACGGCGACCGCTCCTCCTGCAGGCACGAGAACCGCGAACCTGAGCCGCACTCCGGTGAGCGTGGATCATGCGGCGGCGAGAGGCCGTTGGGCGGCAGCGTGAGGCGCCTCCGCCTCCCGTCGCCCGTCGTCCTCATTCCCCTAGAACCTCGTTCGTCCAGTCATTGATCACCTTCCTCTCAGATATAATCCCCAATGGTTGATTGTCTACATATATAATCCCCAATGGTCAATGGATGTATATAGTATGTATCGTCGCCGGGAGGCCACACAGCATTCCAATGATCAGCAGTTGGTGCGTTGATTTGGACACCGATCATGAAGCAAAGAAGATGGTGGTGGAACATGAAGCAAAAAAAGATGATAGGTTCAAATGTGTAAATCATCTTGGTGAGCTCTCTACTATGCTTGTTAAAACAAACAAAAAACAATCTTGTTTATGATTTGGTCTACTTACTTCTCAAATTGATATTGATCTTACCGGTGGCGACAGCAAGTGTTGAAAGAGTATTTTCTGCAATGAGTCTAGTGAAAAATAAGTTGAGAAATAGCATGGGTGATGAGGTCTTGAATCATTGCTTAGTGACATTTATTGAGCGAGAAGTGTTCTTGGAAATAAGTGAAGATGCCATAGTTGAAACGAAACTTTCATGGCAATGCGAGAACGTAGAGTTACTAAAAAATCATAGTGATGTAATTTTCTATTTATACTATATTTTATCATGTAAGACTTTATTTATGTGTTTGAACCATTTTGCATTGGGATCACGCAAATTTGAGAAATATGTATTGATATACAATGTCATGAATCAATGTGTTGTTTATATTGTCATTTGGCAACTTTTTTTGGAGTGTGCCCACCCTCCAATTTTTTCCTGCGTCCGCCACTGCCAATGGATGTATATAGTATGTATCGTCGCCGGGAGGCCACACAGCATTCCAATGATCAGCAGTTGGTGCGTTGATTTGGACACCGATCATTCGTGTCCATATATAAGCACTATAGCCAGGACGATCGACCAGCTCAACATACGTACGACTAGTTCCTTTCCTCTCGCTTTCCTTCCTTCCAATCATCTCTCACGATCTCTCTACCTGCCGGGGCTCTCGATCGAGCGCCATGGGCAGCGTCGCCGCCGGGCATGAGCCGTCGTCGACGGCGTCGTTCCTGGAGCGGTGTGCGACGTCAGGGGACGCGGCGTACGGCGAGCTGAGGGAGCTGCTGTCCCGGCTCCACGACCCGGCCACGAGGCAGGAGGCCAGGGTCTTCCTCGCCGGGCTTGGGCGCTGCTCGGTGGACGGCGACGGCGGCGCCGACGGGTTCTTCCGGCGGTACGGGTTCTGTCTCCGGGAGCTGCTCCTCCACGACTCACGCTGCGGCCTCCCCATCACCACCCTCTCGTCAGGTGCTCAATTCAGCCTTGATCATGATCATTAAGCATCAGTTTAATTCATTCATTGATTATCGACCGATCGAATCATTCTCCACAAAAGAATATTACCAAGCATTTAAATATTTCCCAGTGTGGATCGATTTTATTTGCTTGTTTATATGTGATTGTTCTTGATGTAGTACGTAGTACTATGTGTCTGTTCGATGATGGTGAGAGACTGGGACGTGCGACGCATTTTTTTTTTTGCTACAAAAATTATTGTTCAAAAGTTACTTAGGTACTTCCTCATTTCAAAATATAACATGTTTAGTTTTTTCAATGTTGGACTAGGTATAGAGACTAAAATGAGTAAATCTACACACCGAAACGTGACTAGATATATGCGAATTAGAAAAGCTATAACAATTTATAGTTTGGAACGGAGGAGATAACTAGCTACGTAGAGTCAACTTCCAATTCTTTGCAGGTACAAGATTTTTCTTTTCATTTTTATAAGCCAAGTCAGTCGTCTCTGTAGAAACTTGTGTTAACTTCCAATACACATGCTGGCTGACCACAAAAAAGACATAACTATCTAGCTGGATTTCTGCAAAAGAAATAACTATCTAGCTGAATTTCTGCAAAAGAAAAGCTGCAACTTCCAATACACTTCCTGGCACGTAACTGCAAATTGACACATGACGTGTACACTTGTCACTGGTGGTGGATCAACTTGCATCTTCTTTAGAACATGCCACATTGGTCCTTAGATACCAATGATCAGTTGCTCGCGGCAGGAATTACTTCAATTATGATGGCCACACCGAAGATTGGTTGGTGTAATAACATGGCTGAAAACGACAAGATTACACGGGAGACACGACAATGAACTAGCTATAGTAGTACAACATACACATTTGGAAAATGTGTTGTGCATGCAACATATGTTTCATTAATGTAGAGTAAACTTTCAAGTCTTTTTTGCATTACCACTAGATTTTTCTTTCTTCCTCTTTTGAGGGTAAGTCTAGGTAGAGGAATAGAAGATCCTGCTAGCTTCCAGTACCCCATATTCTTAGTGAGATCACAGAAAATAATTACACGCCACAACAACAAAAAAAAAGGTGTGAACTGGAGCGGCACACGAGTACAAAATTGACAGGTGATATGTACACTTGTGGTGAATCAACGATTCAACACGCTCTTTGTTCTTTGCCTTGAACATGCCACATTTGTTCTCACGTGCCATGTAGTTTTTTTTCTGACACAAACATGTCATGTTTGGGTTAAACCAAATATCGAATACTATTCAAACCGTTCAAAAAAAAAAAGAATACTATTCAGAGTTTATTGTATTCCATTAGTAATTTGTTTGTACTAGTTGTATTTACCATCAATAAGACTTCGTATATAAAAATAAATTTAGGAAATAATTCCTATGAAAGTAGTGTCTACGTAAGCCTGGTAGGTCCCATTCCATCCCCCAAAAATTGATTAATTCTGAAAACATTTTAAGTCTATACTTCAAAAACAAGTCCTAGCTAGTTCTGGATTACAAACTAAAGATCGGCTGGTGCGATACCAAAATTGGAAATGATAACGAAGCACGCGAGACACGACAAATTTACTAGCTACAGTAGACCCACATGCACATTGGAAAATCAATTCCCAAAATTTTGTGTGCGACCATAACCATAGGACGTGAAAATGTATTGAATTTTTCTTATTTAGTTCTATATTTGTTTCGCTTATGAAGAAGGCTTAAATATACATATTTTGCAGGGTTCTAGTTGTATGACCCTGGTATCATTTTTTCCTTCAACAATAATTGTGGATCATAAATGTGTTAATTTAGAGTTGCATCCTAAATCAAATTTAAAAAAACTACACCCAATATACTCATCCTGCAACGGTGGATGGTGGTTTTGAAGTGACGAGATAAACCATGGAACTGGCATCCACCACACAAAATAGTATTGGGAAATTGCACCCTTCATAGGAGTATTTTGAAAATGGCACCATCCATATGTTACTAGTGTACTTATTTTGCAAAGAAAAATAAATGTGTGGATTGAATTTGTTAGGGGTCCATTTTGCTTCATTTTTCCATCAGATAGAAGCTCAATTCAAAGGAGCAAAAGTCACACACAACAATAATAATGTCCCATTGACTATGGTAGAACTTTTTTTTTTGCAGAATTTGAGGAACAAAATAAAATAAAAAGGCAAAGTAAAGCTATAAAACACAAACTTGACCACTCAGCTCACCGCATAATCATGATCCATGCATGAGTTTGGTGATAGTATCTTATATTTTGACCTGAAAGCCTCAAAGCAAAATGACATTATTGCGTGGATTTAAAATTTAAAGGACTCATAATGAAATGCTATTTTCAATCAACAATGAAAATCCTCAAAGCAAAAACGAGGAGTACCCTCCATGGTCCATGCCATGGTTGCGTCACCGAATCTCCGAGTATACATACAACTAACAGAGTGGAATTTACAACTCTACCCCTCTATCCTCTTCATCGTCGTCGTCCACGGCGACGTTCTAGTCTCTTCGTCCGGCCCCACGAGCTCCGCCCGCCTATAAAGCCCGGAGCTTTCCTCTCCGCCCCGCCATTGCTCTCCACCACACCTCCGCTCCACTCCACTCACCCTCCTCCGGAACCATCTGACCCGATCCGTTCGTCCGCAACAATGGCTGCCGCGCCGCCGGTGCCGGTGCCGGTGGAGGACGTGGACGCGTTCCTGGCGACGTGCGCGGCGTCGGGCGACGCGGCCTACGGCGCCGCCAAGACCGTGCTGGAGCGCCTCTCCGCGCCGGGCACCCGAGCCGAGGCGCGCCGCCTCCTCGGCGCCGTCCGCCGCCGCTTCGCCGGCGGCGGCCCCACCGCCGGCCACGACTGCTTCCGCACCTACCACTTCCGCATCCACGACGTCGTCCTCGACCCACACCTCCAAGGTTATCCCCTCGAGATAAATTCCTATTGCCGCCATTGGCGTGGATTCGGCGATCTGGGTGCCGAAATCTCTCGATCCGGTACCGGCAGTCAGTACTTTTTTGCTTCTGCCGGTAATTCGGTTTCGATGATAGAACCTTTGCCTAGCTGATACTACTAGTTGTTAGATTGTCATTACTGGCTGGCTGCTAAGTGGAGAGTGTTTAGTGTGCGTGAGATCACCAATTCACCATGCTTGTTAGCTAGCAAACACGGCAGAGATCTGACGAGTGACTTTGCCCAGGAACCGAGGGACCGGTTACATTATACTAATAAGCTAACAAGAGCACAATTAGGGTAGATTATGACACACTTGTCTCGTTTGTTGTGATGTCTTTGGGATCTTTGAGGAGAAGAGTATCCTGCGATTGTGCCGGTGTGCCCACCATGTGGGCAAATGCTGTTGACCGTAGCAACTGTTAGGTGTCCCTGGAAGGATAGATATGTTGCGCAATGATTCAATGCCCATGCCCCTTATACAGGGGACAGCTTGTCTCGGTATTGAATAATTTAGGCTTGCTTCAGGATTTGCTACTGGGCTAATCAACTATTCATAATGTGTCGTGTCTCATTGTGTGAGGCTTGTTTTATTAGTATATCTGATTCCCATCACCTTTTCAAGAGAATCTTTACGCATTCAGTATATAATTCAAAAACAGGGAATCATTTTTAATAGGTAAGAAATTTCAAGTTGGGCAAGAACTAAGGCCAAACCAAAACCAGTTTTTTTTCTTATGATATATACTAAGGAGGGATATTGACCACCTTGTTTTGATGTGATGGGAACTTACTAACGGAGGCTTGTGGAGATGGTAGTTAGTTAGTTACAAAGGATCAAACGAAACCCATATGAGATTATAGCAGAATGAGGCATTGGAGTCTTTTGATGACGTTAGCATTTCTACTGTTAGATATTGTTGGAGGGAAACGCTATCAATTATTCTAGTTTCCTTTTTGGCAGAACAATCCTGCCTAACTTATCATTGTAAGAATTAAAACATGACAGATAAACCTGAGAAACTTATTGCCATGACAACTACAATAGATCACATGTGAACTATATCTCTAATTTACTATTACTGTATTGCATATAGATTGATGTAGTCTTTGCACTGGAGCAGCTGTGATCTTGGACCTGACATGATTTTCTCTGCTGGTGCTATGCTTAAAAATTTCCCAGTTGACCAATGCATCATATTCCTCCTGTTCTAGTATCTTTTATTTAGTTTCCTTACCTTGACAAATCTATAAACTGCTTCTAGGATTCCAGCAAAGAAAGAAGCTAACAATGATGGAGATACCTAGCATTTTCATTCCTGAAGATTGGTCATTCACTTTCTACGAGGGTCTCAACCGGCATCCAGATTCCATCTTCAGGGATAAGACAGTAGCAGAGCTGGGATGTGGCAACGGTTGGATATCCATTGCACTTGCAGAAAAGTGGTGCCCTTCGAAGGTTGGTACCTCTTGTTCTGTTACAAAAGTGGGACCTGCCGCAGTTAGGCATTTACTCAGCTTGCATGATATCATATTGCTTCCAAATTTTGAGCAAGGCACTAACACTACATATTGTCTCAACCATGCTGGACAACTGGCCTTGTTTAAGAAGAAAAATGAGAATGATATGCACCTTGATGGTTTGAGTCACACATATCAGCGATCAAATTAATTTGCAGTCAGCTTGGCATTACCTTACTTGTGCATTGTTCGTTCTTTTGAAGGTATATGGTCTGGATATAAACCCAAGAGCAATCAAGATCGCATGGATAAACCTTTACTTGAATGCACTTGACGACGATGGTCTCCCAATCTACGATAGTGAGGGGAAAACATTGCTTGACAGAGTTGAATTCTATGAATCTGATCTTCTTTCTTACTGTAGAGATAACAAGATAGAACTCGATCGCATTGTTGGATGCATACCACAGGTATGGTCTGGTTTTACTAATTTTTGTGAAAGGGGATTATAGTAGACCAGAACTCAACAAAATTGCTCTCAATATCTGGCTTTCAGATTCTTAACCCCAATCCAGAGGCAATGTCAAAGATTGTAACTGAAAATTCAAGTGAGGAGTTCCTGTACTCCCTGAGCAACTACTGTGCTCTTCAGGTAAGCTGAGAGATATATTTTATTATTCATCGCTTAGCGGAGATTTATTGACATGCACTTGAGATGTGAAACTTACCTATTAATAAATGCTCACTCATGGCAGAGTCCCCAAATCTTTCTTTTCTCAAACAACGAAAGCGGAAAAATATTTAAGTTATATCCCATGCAGAGATCTATGAATCGATGAAACATATACTATTCAATGCCCGCTTAGGAAAAAGATGCATTCGAACTTATGTTGTTTCCTTGTAGGTGTGTGGTCTTACACTTGATATGATAAAAATTAAGTTTTTGTAGAAATGATGTATGATCTGTACTTACACCATGGTTCCACCAGTAGAATCAGTATCTATATATTGATAGGAGTGACCAGACTATTCAACTTATAAGGACATATGTGATTAGCTCTCCAACCCTTTCCTATACCAAATTTCTGATGGAATTTCAAATTATTAGCAGTGATATTTACTTTTAGCCTGTTTACATAAGTCAGTTGCTTAAAAAGTACGTATAATCCTTATGCCAGGATGTTACACATAGTTTACTCAAGTCAATATTTGTTTCTATAGCTGATTGTACTATTTCCAGCTTGTTGTTGTTTATTTCGTTTGTTTGTGAACTTACTAGTTACTGCATATCTTTTTGCATCCAGGGTTTTGTTGAGGACCAATTTGGTCTCGGATTGATTGCTCGGGCAGTTGAAGAAGGGATTTCTGTCATAAAGCCTAGTGGTCTTATGGTATTCAATATGGGAGGCCGACCAGGACAAGGTGTCTGTGAGCGCCTATTTCTACGCCGTGGATTTCGCATCAATAAGCTATGGCAGACAAAAATTATGCAGGTACTGATGCTGTGACAGACTAGATGTTAAGGAATAACGAAATCTTTTCCATGTTATCATTATGTCCGGGCTAGCAAGAATATGTTCATCATGTTGCACACTATCTTTAGTAGGGCCTAGAATTTCATCTACTTACTTTATACTCCCTCTGTTCCTAAATATAAGATGTTTTAGATGTTTCACATGATGTCTAGATGTGAACAAAAATGAGTGAACATACACACTAAAACGTGTCTAGATACATGTGAACGTGGAAAAAAGGCTAAAACATCTTATATCTCAGAATCGAGGGAGTACCACTAAACCTTTGTTGTTGAGGATCATACCAACTAATTGGGTTCTTTGCAGGCTGCCGATACAGACATCTCAGCTTTGGTTGAAATTGAGAAAAATAGTCGACATCGCTTTGAGTTCTTTATGGATCTTGTTGGCGATCAACCTGTGTGTGCACGCACAGCCTGGGCATACATGAAATCTGGTGGCCGCATTTCACATGCTTTGTCTGTGTATAGCTGTCAACTTCGCCAGCCCAACCAGGTACCTTTGGGCCCTGATTAGATTTTTCTAAAACAATAGTGTAATGACAGGAATAGTGCTAATTTGGAGAATTTCAGGTGAAGAAAATATTTGAGTTCCTTAAAGATGGATTCCATGAAGTCAGCAGCTCTCTCGATTTGTCCTTTGATGACGATTCTGTTGCTGATGAAAAAATTCCTTTCCTAGCATACCTGGCCAGTTTCTTGCAAGAGAACAAGTCCAATCCTTGTGAGCCTCCAGCTGGATGTTTAAACTTCCGGAATCTTGTTGCTGGATTTATGAAGAGCTACCACCACATCCCATTAACTCCTGATGTAAGATTTGGTGTCTATTGACTCTGCAATTATGTTTGGTTACTGCGATTCATAATATCAGTCTATTCTATGCTTCTCACTTATGCTTCATATGCTGCTCCTTTTTCTTTTCTGGTGCACCAGAATGTTGTTGTGTTCCCGTCCCGTGCTGTGGCGATAGAAAACGCTCTTCGATTATTCTCACCGGGGCTTGCAATTGTTGATGAACATCTGACCAGGCACTTGCCCAAGCAATGGTTAACATCTTTAGCAATTGAGGTAATTTGATCCCTCCTTCCCTGTCTCTTCCTGAGTGTGTGGAGCAGCTGAAAATACATGTATGTTCTATGTATAAAAAATGATGCTGGCATGAATTTTAAGGCTATTGTCTTTCTTTTAAATTTCAGGGAAGTAACCATGCTAAAGACACAGTCACTGTAATTGAAGCACCACGTCAATCAGACTTGCTGATTGAGTTGATAAGGAAACTGAAGCCTCAGGTTGTCGTTACTGGCATGGCTCAGTTTGAGGCCATCACCAGTGCTGCTTTTGTGAACTTACTAAGCGTAACAAAAGACGTTGGCTCCCGGTTATTACTAGATATTTCAGAACATCTTGAGTTGTCTAGTCTGCCAAGCTCAAATGGTGTATTGAAATATCTTGCTGGGAAGACCCTACCTTCACATGCGGCTATATTGTGCGGTTTAGTAAAGAATCAGGTGCGTATAACTTGACCCCAGCAGTTGAAGTCCATTGAGTTGGCTTGCATGCCATGTTATATCCATCAGCCTGGACTATAATTGAACTTCTACGTTCATATATCTACTTTAAATGTTCTCATTAGCGTTTGTTTCATTTTACATGCAGGTTTATTCTGATCTCGAAGTTGCTTTTACCATTTCTGAAGATGCAGCTGTCTATAAGGCACTGTCACAAACTATTGAACTGTTGGAAGGGCACACTTCTGTGATCAGCCAGCACTATTATGGTTGTCTTTTCCATGAGCTGCTGGCGTTTCAAATTTGCGACCGGCATCCACCACAAGAGGTAAACATGACTGGCATCTTCCAGTTCTCCAATAATCCTCACCACAATATGCCGAATGACCTGTTTTAGTGGGTACCACCCTCATAATGACTCAGCTAGTCCTTTGATTTTTGATTAGTTCCATCTTAGTTGTGCATTCTAATTTTTGGTTGTTCTTTTTCAGAGAGAACCTGCAGAAGTGATACCTAAGGAGATGATAGGATTTTCTAGTTCAGCTATGTCTACCCTAAAAGGAGCCGAGTTTTTCGTTCCTGGTTCCAAGGAATCTGGTGTCATACATATGGATCTGGACCGCAGCTTCTTGCCAGTACCTTCTGCAGTAAACGCCTCCATTTTTGAAAGTTTTGTTAGGCAGAACATCACTGATTCCGAGACCGATGTTCGTTCCAGCATTCAGCAGCTGGTGAAAGATAGCTATGGTTTATCAGCAGATAGCTCCTCAGAAATCATATACGGCAACACCAGCCTTGCGCTCTTCAACAAGCTTGTCCTCTGCTGCATGCAAGAAGAAGGCACCTTGCTTTTCCCCTCAGGTACCAACGGCCATTATGTCAACGCGGCAAAGTTTGTGAGCGCGACCACCTTGACTATTCCAACAAATTCACAATCGGGATTCAAGATCGAACCAGATGTTCTAGCTTATACGCTCGAGAAGGTCTCTCGCCCATGGGTGTATATCTCTGGCCCCACAATCAACCCCACTGGTTTTCTGTACAGTGACGATGATATACGAGAGCTGCTCTCTGTGTGCGCGAGATTTGGAGCCAGGGTGGTGATCGATACCTCCTCCTCTGGTCTGGAGTTCGAGGCGGATGGCGGCAGCCAGTGGAACTTGGATAGATGTGTCTCGACCGTGAAGCCGTCGAAGCCCTCGTTCTCCGTTGTCCTGCTCGGAGAGCTGTCCTTTGAGCTGACCACTGCGGGCCTCAACTTTGGGTTTCTGATTTTGAGTGACCCATCCTTGGTTGACACATTTTACAGTTTCCCAAGCTTGAGTCGCCCCCACAGCACACTGAAGTACACTTTCAGGAAACTGTTGGGTCTCAAGAACCAGAAGGATCAGCATTTCTCTGATCTCATTGCTGAACAAAAGGAGACCCTGAAGAATCGCGCCAACCAGCTGATCAAGGTTAGCCCTTTTTTGTCACGTTCGTTTCGTCCTCTAAATTGTTTTCCCTTCGATCGTTGGTTCTGGCCTCTATAAAATCTTAGTTTCCAGAGTTAACTGCAATTAGCTACAGGCATATTTAGCACAGCTGTAAGGAGTTTGAATTGAACAGGCGTGGGGTTCATCAGGCATGTCTGACATTATCTTCTCTTGTTTTCTTTTCCTGCGATGAACAGACACTTGAGAGCTGCGGCTGGGACGCTCTTGGCTGCCACGGTGGCATCTCGATGCTGGCGAAGCCGACCGCCTACATTGGCAAATCTCTCAAGGTGGACGGCTTTGAGGGCGAGCTGGACGGCCGCAACATCAGGGAAGCCATCCTCAGGTCCACGGGACTGTGCATAAGCAGCAGCACGTGGACTGGGGTGCATGGCTGTTGCCGGTTCAGCTTCGCCCTTGAGAGCGGCGAGTTTGACCGGGCCATGGACTGCATCACCCGGTTCAGGGAGCTGGTCCTGGGAGGCGATGTTCATGCGAATGGCAACTAGTGTAAAACCTGAAGAGATGTGGCCACTCTTATCTCTATTTGCGTGTTTGGGATTCGACGAACTCTGTTTCAAATCGGAAAGGAATAAAAGCACGGAATGTCTGGTGTAGATGTGTCTGGCAATGGCTTCTTCTGTTCTGAAGAATGTATAGGGTTTTTTTCCCTTCTATCAGAACAAGGTGCCTTTTCTCTCTTGCTTACTGGTAACGCTTTCTTACTGTCAGGTGCATCCTTTTCTCTGAAAACCATTAAAATAGCCGTGAAATTTATCCAAAATTTGACGAAATGGCTAATTTCTGAAATGAAAACCAGAAGAAGTAACAAAATGGAAATTGTACAGGTCACCATGCATTGAAATTTGTACCTGGAGAGATGGATGTAACCCTGTTTGATGAACTTGGCTCTGAAAAGGAACACATGCTCCAAATATCTCAGAAATTCACTTTGGTTCCTGAGCTCGCATGCTCCTGCGGCTGCCAAATTAAAAAATTCGAAAAAATAGTAAAACATTTTGAAAAATTCTAATTTTTTTTGTGATGAACATATGCAAGTTTTTGATAAACATGCTAAGTTTCGTGGTGAAATAACACTCGTGGTGCTCGGGTAAAAAAAAAATCACTGACAAAACTGTCACTTATAAATATAGTTTTTCAGAGCACTGATTTTGTTTTTTTGCACCGAGCACCACCGGTGTCATTTAATCACGAAACTTGGCATGGTTGTACAAAACTTATATACGTTCATCACCATTTTTTCAGATTTTTTTAAAGGTTTTACTATTTGTTTCGAATTTTTTAATCCAAAACGCCTCTCCCCAAATATCTGTCATAGATGCATCTGCAAAGGCAAAGCTGAGGTTTGTAGAGCATCCATGTGAAAACTTGACAGCTGAAAAGTACAAATACAATTATTGAATTTCAAATGAAATTGTGGCTTAGAGTCTCGACCAGCATCCCTAGAAATCTGTCCAACTCAAGCAAGATGAGTCTCGACCAGCACATCCAAAAATGTGTCCGGTTTGTTTGGGGGAGCAGGACACATGTCCGATATAATTGGGTTGTTGCGTGAATGGCGCATGACACACAACAAAATGAAAATAATTGAGATGACATTTCAAGCAAGATGTCATATTTCATTCAAATTTGATGACATTTTACAATACTTCTAATGAAATTTAAATCCTATGCCTCCTACTTTTACGTGGCATCTCGTCGGATCCGGGGTTGGACGGGATCTTGCCGATGTCGGCCTCGAGGGCAGCATCCGGAGGGTCACGACGGGGTTCTTCTGACACAGCAGCCTCGAGGATGACCCGGACGGTGTCCCCGGTACTGACCACAACCGCGTTCATCGTTCTCCGGAGATGGATGCTCGCTGGTGAAGCGGTTGAGCGCGCCTCTCACTCCTAGCGGAAGAACATGGGCCAGTGGGGGCCATCAGCATAGTACAACGGGTCCATCCACGGTCGGAGCTTCTGCTTGCGACGATGGGTCTCACACTCGACGCTAAAACCTATCGGGACTAGCGGCACGGGCACCCCACACAAGCTGATGACAAAACTGTCATGTTCTGTTAACTCTTTTACCTCGTGACATGAGAGCTATTTCCTATTCACATCCATGGTGCGGTGTTGCGCGTGTGTGGCCGACGACGGAAGGTAATGGGTGACTGTGGGAGGTGATCATAGAGACATAGATGACCCTTTTTCTTTTTAGATAGACATAGATGACTCTTATGCGCGTGACAAGAGAGAACTAAAAATAAGACTTTTTTAAATCTTATTAGACATTGGCGAAAACGGTTGGAAGTTTCCACGTAGGAAATTTGGTGCCGAGCAGAGCAAGCAACCGCGTCTCCATTTCTTTCTTCAACACAAAGAAACACAAGGAAATTCCTCCGAATCATTTCGGTACTCTTCCCCATCCAAACCAGGCTCAAAATCATTTCGGTATTCTTCTTCTTCCCCAATCCAAATCGAGGGCGGCTTTTTCCCATGGCAGCGGCGGCGGCGGGCGGCGGCGTGGCGCGGCAGGCGGAGCTCCGGCGCGCCGAGGGCAACGCGTGCTTCCGCAAGGACCGCCTCGGCACCGCCATCGACGAGTCGATCTGGAGTAGCGACTGGTAGACTAGTCGTGACTAGTCATGACTCATGTTGACTAGTCGACATGATTATACAGTAATATTTGCTATAAAATATCATATTATATTACTACTAGTAGTATAATACAAGCAATAGTATGTGCAAATAAAATGCTGGGGGACAGGGGAGTGGGTGAAACTTGAGCTGCAACTTGAGCTGAACAGGTTTCACGGCGGAAAAGGGCCGCTCGATCTAGGTTTCCAGCCGGGTCAAAGCAATATTGGAAAAAAAATATGACATGTGGGGCTTTTTTTAGTCGATCGACCGAACAGGTGCGACTAGTCAAGATAAGTCAGGACTAGTCGAGCGAGTCGAGCGACTCGCCCAACCAGTCGAGTCGACAGTTCGAGTCGACCTCCAAGTTACGACTCGTAGACTAGTCGACGACTAGTCGTGATTAGTCGAGCGACTCGTAATCCATGCGACTGCTACACCGAGGCGAGCACCCCAAACCCCTCCCCCTTCCCGATTCCCCATTCGATCGATGAACGAACGAACGAGTTGATTGATGGATTGGTTGATTTCCACTTCAGGCGATTGCGCTGTGCCCGGACGTGGCGGCGTACTGGGTGAACCGGGGCCTCTGCCACTTCCGGCGCAAGTAAGCCTTCTTCCTCTTCCCTGGCGAGGAATCCATCCAACCTTCCACCCAGCGCTGAAAAATCCTGCCTTTTCCGTTGGCACAGGGACTGGGCCAGGGTCGAGGTGGACAGCAGGAAGGCGCTCGCGCTCGACGACGCCCTGGTCAAGGTGACTTGACGATTCCACGAATTTGCTGCTGATTGATTCACTGTGTTTCATTTTTTGGGAAGTTATAGTCTTTTAATACATGTGTGATTGTGGGATATAGGGACATTATCTGCTAGGATGTGCGTTGCTCGAGAAGGAGGACTGCGCTTTCGCCGTGAAGGAATTCGACAAGGTTTGTTTGGCATTTCATATACATTCTCCTGGTTCTGCATTGTGCTAAGATGGTCGCGTGTTTGTGCCGTCGCGATGTACATTCACCAGTGTGACGATTAATCTTAAGATGGTCTAGAATATCTCAAAACCAAACTGTGATCTTCCGCAGTGGAAAAAACACTGTGATCTTACATGATGCATAAGTCACATTTCCTGGTTATAAAAAAAGCTTATCTGTTTTCTTCACATGTATAATGTAACCTCCCTCCCAACATCACTGGGCCATTGTGCCCCTGTTCTTGTCTTTCAGTAACCAGCGTAAGTTGTAGTGTAACGAGTTGGACAGTAATGTCTATGTGTTCCTGAACATCTGTCTAGGCAGTGTTTGAACTGAATCTCTTGTCCTCTTTGATATTAGAAATTATTGTTTGATGAAAAGGTTTCTATGGCCGCACATAACCTTTTATGGCTAAACATAATTTGTTTTTGGCCTGCCGTTTATTTGAGAAATGTGGTGATGTCAATAAGTAGTACTGCCTTGGTGCGCTTCGCCCAGCTCTTTTGCTTAGTACAGTTCTGATGTCCCTCCACACTGCCACTGAGGCCTTCTTTCTCATCTTATTATGGGGTACAGGCTTTGAATCTCCTGAAGACTTCAAATTCAACGGACAAAATGGCGGAGGACATTTGGAAGGTTCTTGCCAAGGCGAAATACCTACACTGGGAAAAGCACTCCACTGAACGAGTTTGCAAGATACAAAGTGTAACGTCCCAAATTTGTAACCCAGTTTTATTAGTCAAAATTTGTGGGCCAACAAAAACTTTTTGTTATTTTATGTGTGTTTGTTGTTTTTGCTTGCTTGAGTTGTTGTTTGCTCTAAATAAAAACTGGAAGAAAAGAAAAGAAATAAAAGAAGTGCAAAAACCCTAAAATAAGGTGACAAGTGTCACCCTAAATCTCCAAGTGTTGAATTCAAAAATTATTTCCAAACAAAAATTCAGTGGAGAGGTTTTTGATCTCTCTCATTTCATCCTTACTCCTTTTCCCTCTCTTTCTATTTTAAATATTATTCTAAATTCTATTTTCAAATTTCCAAATGTTTCTTTAACTTTGGAAAACCATCAAAATCACCAAGCTACACTTCCAAAGTAAATAATCCAGTGGTACCACAAACCTTGGAAAAATATTTGGAAGCAAACTATGAAAAGAAATTTTAGAAATTCAAATTTTGGTTTGGTTCGGGAATTTGATCAAGCACATGGTGATCACCACCGTGTTCATCTCTGAACCGAAAATCCAACCCAAAATTGGAGCTCGATTCAGTGCAATGAAGCACTCCAGTAGCTCCCACTCCCTCCTCTCACCTCACACACGTGAAGGATTGCGTTGGAAACGAGCTCGTTGACCTGGAGTTGAGTGTAGCGTGCGCCACGCCGATGCCGCCCGTGGCGCACTGCCGCACGGTTCGTCCCCGTGGTGAGCACAGACGCGACGCAGAGGCGACGCCGCGCCGTGTCCGCCACACCACCCTCTTCCCTCTGCCCCTGATCGACGTGACTCGAGCGCTGCAGAGATCGCTGGCGTGCTCACCGTCCTCGACGCGACGCCACGCGCTGCCGCCCGTGATCGCCCTGTGGAGGAGGCAGAGGAGACCGCGACGCGATGCCACGCTCTGCTCGATGCATCCCTCTCTCCCATCTGCACCTGCTCGAGGTGACCCAAGCGCCGCAGAGCACCCTCACCCCTTGCGTGCGCCCTTGCCACGCCACGGCCAGAGCGCGCTGCGCGACGCCACCCCTGCCAAGGTCAGCGAGGAACACCGCCGCATCCTCTCCCCACTTGCCACTGCACCACGCCGTACTCGCACAGACTCGCCACCAATGCCGCGCTCTCCCACTTCCCAGACCCCTCACTGCACTGCGTCCACGATGAGCCCGAGCTCGCCAATAAAAGGCCACCCGAGCCTCGCCATCTCTCCACACCACCTCACAGCCACCCCCTTCACTCCACTCACCCCAGTGCACCGCCAGGAGGGCGGAATCGCAGCTGCGGAAGCGCTGCTGCCTTTGCCCGTGCTCTGCACCTCGCCGGAGCAGAAGGTGGGCATCGATCACGGCCGAGCCGTGCCACTCTCTCCCCCTCTCTTCTTTGCACCGCATCTGCACCACCATTACATCCTAGCTCACCCGCCGTGTTTTGCCCGTGTTTCGTGCACAGCAGCGCCGCGGAGGACTCGCCGGACTTGGAGCACGGCCGCGGAGGAGGAGCTGAACACGCCGCCGTCGATTGAAGCCGTCCCAGCACGCGCTACTCAAACCAGAGCTTCCCCACTCCCTCCGCCGTCGATTCCCGTCATCTCCGCCACCACCCGAGCCCCCAGGTGAGTGAACCGAGAGCACCGCCGTCGCCGGAGCCGCGGCGCCGCCCATTTTTTGTCGTCGTCGATCGCGGGCTCCAGGAGCCGTTAGATTAAAAATCTACGGTTGCGTACCGTTTCGTTAAGTAGACACTGACTGGTGGACCCCACCCGTCAGCGTTTTAAACTTAAACCCGCGCGCGAGACGTTTTCCACTGAGTCGCTGACGAGTGGACCCCACCCGTCAGGGATCTCATCTTTATCCAGTAAATTTGAATTTCAAACTCCTCTGCTTTTCAGTACTGGACCTTGTTTTGAAATTCAATAACTCGAGTTCTAGGAATCCAAATAAATCAAACTCAACTGTTCTGGAAAGCTTATGAAATTCTTTAACTCACCAAAGTGGTCTCACCTCATTTAATTAAATAATAAAAATGCATTAATAAAAATGCTCCAGAAGGCTCAAAACACCAAACCATTTGTTTCTGGAGTTATATTAATCCAAATAACTTGAAACCAATTTTGGTAGCTTTGTATTAGGATCCTTTAGCTCCCCAAATTTTGGTAGAATTATTTGAGCAGTGTAAAATCCTTAGCCCTTGGTTGAACTTCAGTAAACCCTTCTGCACTAAACCAATTAGTGTGGATTATTAGTAGGTCCAATTGAACTAAAACCAATTTTTTTAGGTCACATTCAACCAAGGTTAGTTATCCCTAAAAGGATTTAAATTTTTGAGCAACCTAATTTGTTTGGTAGCTAAAACTTGATTAAAAACCTTCTGAACTAAAACAATCGTGTAGGGAGTTTGATAACTCCAAAAGACCTCAATCTAATTGAGTTGTCTTCTACACATCAGTAGCTATCCATAGAATTTTAGTTTGAATTTTTGTGACCAACCTAGATTAATTGGTGAATTAATTGGTGTACAACTAGTTTCTGCCTTAGTTTGAAAATAATTAAATAAAGATTTATTCAATTAAATCAAAACCACCTTGTGTTGCTTGATATATGCAGTGGCTATTTATGGCATTTGTGATTGTAATGATGTGTTGATGTTTGAGTTAGAGTAGTGATTGTTTGTTTTGCTTGTTTAACGTTTAGACGAGAACGTTGCCGGAGTCTTCGAGGAAGGGGAATACTTTGATCAGCAGGAGCAAGACTCCGAGAACTTTGCTGAGCAAGGCAAGCTACTTCACTGAGCCTGCTTTTATATACATCTATTTTCAATCTCAAGAGTTGTTCAAAAGTACCAATGATTTTGGAAAACCCTTTTTACAAACACATGAAAACTATTTTGCCACCTTATGTAGAGTATAAGGTAGTTATTTAAAACTATAGGATGGGAAAAACAATGTTTCTCAAAACTCCTTTGAAAGTACTGGGATGGTGATGAAATGCCGAAAGGTCGGTATTCAGTTGGAGAATGGTGGTGTTGTTTTTGAGAAAAATGCACATTGTGTCCTAGTACTATGACGACCAACCAATACCCTGTGCGACCACATTTACCCCCATATGGGGCGGGGCATAGTCAGATAATTTGCTCGTGTTAGTACTGGATGCCTCAATAACGAGGATAACCTCGTTCCATGAGGGGATGGTCTGAGGACCTACCCCCTGACCCGGGTCCTCTAAAAAGAAGAACGCCTACGGGCGGTTATGATTGAACTGGAGATAGAGGATTTGTAGGGCCATTAAAATTCGCCGGGCAGAACTACGAGTCCTCACACTTAGTTTCTGAGGATTTAAGTGTTGACGGAAAGTGTCGTAGCGGCAGGATCCTATACTAGCATGAGCAAAGGACAGGCTATGGCCGGGAACTCAACTTCGCATACCCCTGGTATGGCGGGACGTGGCTGACACGATGAGTGACCGGATGGGTGTGGGAAAAGCGTGCTACCTCTGCAGAGTGTAAAACTATTCGAATAGCCGAGTCCTCGGATATGGACAGTTGGAAGGCTGTCCTAAGGCCATGTGCAAGTTTTATAAAATTTGAGTTTTGAAAGGAAAATGAAGTGGAGAAGGTTGCATACCTGTACCAATGAGTTGGTACGAGTTTGTAGGGTGATTTGGACCATGATTGAGATATGGTCGGAAAAGGGAGGAGTTTCGGAGAAGTAATTAAAGTGGTGATTTCTTAAAGGATAGTATAAACTTCTTCGTATCTTTTCAGTAAAAGTTTTAGAAGTGTTGAAATAAATAAAAGTTTTAAGAAATAAAACTAATTTAGAGCTTACTCAAGTTGGGGTAGTTTGCGAGTACAATCAAATGTACTCATATTGGTTTCGTCCCTGGCTATTGTCTTAGCCAGATCTCGAGGAGCCCTACGTTGAAGAAGAGTTTGGCGACGTCTATGCGAACTAGGATCTTCATAAGTCAGCTGCCTGTCGGGTGTTGCTAGAATGGAGTAGCTCTACTACCGTAGCTTCCGCTGAATAAAGATGATTGGCCCTTGAAGGCACCTATGTATAATTAGGCCAGTATGGCCATGCTTGTAAGACTTAAAACTCGGTATTGTATGGATGTAAACTTTGGTATTCAGTTCGGATTATGTGCAATGACAGACTGATCACGGGATCGTTGTGTTAAGCATAATCGGGTATTTCGGACAGCTAGTCCGGGGTCCCCACAGAGCTGGTATCAGAGCCATCCTGACTTTAGGAGACCTTAGTTAACATGGGCATTAGTTAGGAGTTACAAAAGATAATTTCTAAAACAAAGGAGTGAAGTATTTTCGAAAATTTCTTATCTCCCCAACCTTCCCATTTATTTAAAACCTTACACTCATTAAGAGTTATCTTTTCTTGAACCCTTAAAATTTTGCACACTTGCCCCTCCATTAAGTTTACATTATCATGGCCCTTAACTAACTTAAAATTTTGCTTAAACTTGTAGATGGCACCCAACGTCACCGAGTTCGTCCAAGTTAGGAAGGACGGCCTGCTGATGTTCGAGCAGGACTTGTACGAGTTGAGCCAGACTTTGGGACGCCCTGTTCCAGAGTTTGAGGGAACTCAGGTCGATTCCCTCGGTGATGGGAATCTGGCCTGGCTCATCAAGTCGTCCGTCCGAGGCAGGATTCAGCCTCCCCGCTCCAAGGACTTGGTCTACACCACGATGGACACTACTTGGGTTGACGGTCTGACCCGAGTTATGCAGAGACTGCTAGCCCGTCTTTGTGAGGAGCACAAGGACGAGCTGGTTGGCACTCGTTTCCAGTACTTCGGGAGACGTGACGATGAGGGAAACCCCACCTACCCCGCGCAGCACACTCTCTTCGGCGAGTACATCACCGACATGGAGGTGCTACTTCACGACACCCAGGAGAACCTGCGCGACGCTAGACTCAAGGTCCACTTCCAGCGTAGCTCCCTCGACGATGCCCGAGTCCGTGAGACCCAGCTGAAGTGGGAGAATGACAATCTCCGCCTGAAGCTGGCCCGTCAGAGGAGGACTATCGTCAAGCTCATTTTTTTTTATCTTATGTACTCATTTTTTTTGGAATATTCCACTTAAATATTTATTGTCCAATTCAATTATGCCGTAGATTTAGTCGTTTAAGTATAAATACTGCATAGTTGGAAGAAGTGATAGTAAAGGAAACCACACAGACAAAGTCCAACAGTACCCGGTGTAGCTAAGATGATGTAGTGCACTATTTGACTCGGAAAGATGTGATACATCAAGTATGATTCTTACGTGCTAATGGTCAAACTTAAAGTATCGCCTTAATGTGTGTGGCATGTATGATACAGTTTGTACTTTGTACACATGGGCAAATTTTTTTATTTAAAAGTTTTAAAGCTGACCGTAAGTCTATAACCTTTTTCTTAGGTCGGCAATTTCGACCCGGTGACACGGGAGCCCTTGAAGGAGCATCAGCTGGTTCCGAATGTTGCAATTAAGGAAGCGGTGCAAGCCTACCTCAAGGAACACAGCTGGGCCTACAAGCCGAACTGATGCGGTTCGCCAAGTGCTAACATGATGTGCTGAGATAATACATTGAGTTGCAGAGTGGGATTGATTCTTCGCCTTTGTGATGTGCTGATTGATTACTGGGTATTGCTAACAAACATTTGGTAATTGTACATATATAAAAGCAACTAGTGGAAGCTAGAGTAGCTTTCTGTAGCGGTTTCTTTGTTGAATTGTCTCGAGATGAGGCAGAATTTGGCTGTATGACAGTAGTTCGTGTGATGTTGTAGACTGATCATTAGATTTCTCTAATTCTATGGGTATGAAACCCATTTGGGCGAGAGTACTAGGATGGGTGACCTCCTAAGAAATACTCGTGAAAGTGTTTCATATGTAGCAAATCATAATGTAGAAAAAATATACTAGTTGAACATAAACTTGAAGGAAATAGGGACGAGTAGTTGAACTGGAAGGCGATTAAACTGACAAAATAGTATTCGTTACATTGATGATGCATGCATGTAGCACATCATGCAAGTCGTGAGGTAGGAAAATTACTAGAACATAAACTTGAAGGAAATACGAACAACACAGTTGAACCAAAAGGACATATGGACGACATGATACATAGTTGATACAGACGCTCATTAAGAACGTAGACTTGCATGAGCGAAACACCGCTATATGTTTTATTTATTTATGCTGGTACTAGCGTCGAGTACGAGATCTAAACCTTTATGTTTTGAGTTTCAGGTTGTAAGCCATGCATCATGTGGAGTAGAGATTATCATGGGACAACAGCAGGGATCCCAGGAACCACCACCACCGGGCCGGTAACCGTACCAGTAACGGCTCCCACAACCGGCAAGTCTGGCAACCCCAACACCTTCACCTCACCGATGCCACCACCGGCACCGGCACCACGTGCCGTTGCCAGCGTGTGGTCTGTCTCATCCAGCTCCCTCCCGTGGCAGGACGCAAGCAGGAGCAGCGACACAACTAGGAGGATCGTGACGGCGAGGCGATTTGCCATTGCTAACTGGGATTATGGAGTAGTAGCGAGGAGAAATCCTTGTGTGTGTTGTTGTGTTTGTGTGAGGTTGGCTTTGAGCTTAGCATCACCGTGTACGTTGCTTTTATAGGAGAGTTGCACGGGGTGGCAATGCGTCGTCGGCGTAAGAGAGAAGGATAGACGATCATGGACAAGCAGAGAGGCATGTCAACGTCTCATAAGAGAGTCTGGGGCGGACTAACGAGACAAATGCCATCTAGCATTTGCATCTGGAGAGTATTGTTTAATGACAGACTCTGTGTTATGTTGTATGGATTTTTTTACATATATATATATCAGTCGGCAGATCAGCCACCACCACCAGTCAGCGCTCCATCTGCTCAAATCCCCAGCATAGGACAGTTGCCAACATGCATAGGATCGTAAGTTGTACGGTGAGAAATGTTAATACTAATTGGTTCCATTATTGTACAATCCAAGACGCGCGCAGCTCGACGTCACCGTCGACTTACCGGAAGCCGAGGGATGTGAGCATGAAGGAGTTTGTCTCATCGGGACATTTGGGGCAAGTACGTACGATCGTCACCTGAAATCTGGCCCAAGCAGGCAATCTTATATCCACCAAATGGCACATAAAATTCCATGGGCAGAAAACTCATAATTCACATGTCCACTGAAGAAACGCAAACCAATTAGGTTGCCTTCTCGACTGCGGTAAGTCGACTAGCTAGTTTGGCTTCGTATGGACAAGCAGATATATATTAATCCAGTAGTACTTAATATGGAAACATAGATGATAGATCGGACGCCTAAAAAAAGAGGAAACGGGTCAATTTTCGCCATAAAACATTGGAGGCGATCAGCATGCACATCAATTTACGGATAAGCAGGTTATTTGCGAAATGTGGTGATGTCAATAAGTAGTACTGCCTTGGTGCCCTTCGACAACCTCTTATGCTTATTACAGTTGTGATGTCCCTCCACACTACCGCTAAGGTTTTCTTTCCTTTCTTATTTTGGGAAACAGGCTTGGAATCTCTTGAAGTCTTCAAATTCAACCGACAAAATGGCAGAGGACATTTGGCAGGTTCTTGCCAAAGCGAAATGCCTACACTGGGAAAAACATTCCACTGAACGAGTTTGCAAGATTCAAAGTTTAAGGTGCGCTGTATATTAAAATTACCATGAGATGATCAACATGATTGTGGGGTAGATCGAGGGAAATGCTTCACCGTCGTGCCTAAAATCCATTATATTGGTTATAATTAATGGTGCTCTAACATGAACATGTAGGGAAGCATGTGAAAATGCTCTACAGGAGCATCACTTTCTTAGCGGCACACTTCCGGAAGACTCTGACAATGAGTATTCAGAACAATGCAAATTATTATCTGAAGTCTTCACGGAAGCTATATTTGATGATACAACAGGAGATGTAAAAGCACAATGTATTTAAGATATCTTATAACTAACGTTTTGTTGTTGTTGGATGTTATTTTTTTTCCTGTGTTCTTAAGCTGTTCCCACTCTGAATGCTTATATTAGGTGCCCGACTGCCTTTGCTGTCAGATAACTTTTGAGATCTTTAGAGATCCAGTTATCACAGCCAGTGGTGTGACATATGAGCGGGGCATACTACTTGAGCATCTTCACAAGGTGTGCCCTCTTCTTAATCTGCCATCTGTTTGTAGAGAATTCTTGATTTATTTATCTTATGTACATGTATTGTTGTCTTCTAATATCCCCCTTGAAACTCATTTTTTGGGGGAATATTCCACTTAAATATTTATTGTCCAATTCAATTATGCGGTAGATGTTGCAGTATAGATACTGGGAAGAAGTGATATTTTTTTTGAATTTTGGGAAGAAGTGATATTAAAGGAAACCGCACGGAGAAAGTCGAACAGTAGCCGGTGTAGCTAAGTTGATCTAGTGCACTATTTGACGGGAAAAGATGTGATACATCAAGCATGATTTGTTACGTGCTAATGGTCAAACTTAAATAATCGCCTTAATGTGTGTAGTATGCATGATACAGTTTGTACATGGGCAACAATTTTCACAAGTTTTAAAGCTTGCCGTAAGTTCATAACCTTTTCCTTTAGGTGGGCAATTTCGACCCGGTGAGTCGGGAGCCCTTGAAGGAGCAACAGCTGGTTCCGAATCTTGCCATCAAGGAAGCGGTGCAAGCCTACCTCAAGGAGCACAGCTGGGCCTACAAGCCGAACTGACGCGGTCTTGTTGTTTGCCAAGTGCTAACAGGGTGTGTGATATAATCCATCGAGTTGCAGAAGGGGATTGATTCTTCGCCTTTGTGATGTGCTGATTGATTACTGGGTATTGCTAACAAACATTTGGTAATCTATTATATACTAAAAGCAAAATGAGTGAGTTTTTCGAGCCACCACGTTAAGCCACATACGTTAAAAATATATAATCCGTTGATTTTAGCTGTGACGGTTAAGATTAAGAGATAGGAAAGTTACATAAAACATTTCTATTATATACTAAAAGCAAAATGAGTGAGTTTTTCGAGCCACCACGTTAAGCCACATACGTTAAAAATATATAATCCATTGATTTTAGCTGTGAAGATTAAGATTAAGAGATAGAAAAGTTACGTAAAACATTAACAAGGTACAAATAACTTTTTAACACGTACCAGCAAGCAACACGTTTCCTAGAAAAGATTTGATTTTTCTCAAAAGAAAAAAAAAGATTTGATGGATCCAATCAATCGAGCGGGGCTCCACTTTAGTGTGGTGGGCTGGCCCATATGAGTGAGGGAAGAGAGGACATGAAGATGGCCCAAGAATTCGCACCAGCAAGAAAAAAAGAAAAGAGAAAAGAAAGATGGGCTTGAACAATTCGGGCCATCCGGCCGGCATTTAAGGAAAATATATTTCTGTTTATAAAAACACGAAAATGACTTTTGGGAAATGATTTCTCCGTAGAAAAATTCAAATAAATATTTTGAGTGGGGACTTCTCCCCTAAAATCTAAAACCAAATATTTTATTCAAGCCAAATTTAATTCGAATTAATCCAATTTTTTTGAAAACAATGTATTAAGCTTATTAATTTCATGTAACACAACAATTTTCTCAGATTTTTTATTTTGTAAAAATTTAGAAGTCAAAGAAACTAGGATGTTACACATGAGCAAATAAGTTTACAACGGGTCGTGTAGAGAAGAAAAAGTGATTGTTCCAGATATTAAAATCCAATAGGATGTGCTAAACTCTAAATATGTTTGAGATCTCAATATGAAGGGTTTCTAATAAATCCACCACATTGAGCCACACAAATTAAATTATCTTGATAGTTTGAACTAAAATTTATGGTTAAAATTTAACAGAAAAGTGTTAGTCACGTAGTATGTTTGACACGACTAATGTTTAGAGGATAAGTGTCGGCAATGGACTCCCGTCATTGTCATTAAGCAACCAAAATTTAACAAGCACTTCCCATCATGTTATGCACATATTTATTGCCGCACGTTATGTGCATCTTTCTTTTTAGAATCAGTTACACACATACTCGCTGTTCTATAATAATGAATCAGTTACACACATACTCGCTGTTCTATAATAATATAAGATGCTTTAGCTACTTCAATAGGACAAGATAAGGATGTACATAAACGTATTATATTGTGTAGATTCACCTATTTTGCTCCGTACATAATTAGTACTGAAATAGCTAAAATATCTTATATTATAGAACATAGGGAATACATGGATACATGATAATAGACATTTAGCCAGGCCCAGCAACTAGATTAATAGAAGCCCATTTAGCAGGCAAATGCACAGACGGGCTGAATGCACTCACGATCAGAAAGATTGGGATTGTTCCATTTATCGCGTGTGAAGATTTCGACGCTTCCAACCGTTCACCATGTTCCAATCCAAAGTTTAGGTCAATTGTGTATCTAGCAGTTAGAGAGACACCACTACAGCACGCTCCCTCTGTGCCGACGGTTATTTACCGTCGGCACAGCCTCATTAACCGTCGGCAAAGGGCTGTGCCGACGGTGACCGTCGGCACAGGGCCGTCGGCGTAGGTGCCCGTAGGCACACGTTTTTCGCCCGTCGGCACAGAGTTTCCCCGTCGGCACAGGCAGTGCCTACGGTGAAAAAATGCCCGTCGGCACAAATTCCGTCGGCGTAGGTTCCGTGGGTCCCACGTGGGCGAGCTCGCTTGAGAATCTGTGCCGACGGTAATACCGTCGGCACAGGTGTATACGTGGCGTCTCCTGGGACGCCCTGGCTGAGGGGCTGTGCCGACGGTTTTACCGTCGGCACAGGCCTGACCATTTGGCACAGATGCAACACCTGTGCCGACGGTAATACCGTCGGCACAGATTACTCCCAGATTTTTTTTGCTGTTTGGTTGCAGCACTGGTTTTTGCAGCAAAAATAGCAGAAAATAAAATATAAATTCCTGACAATATCATCACAAACAAGATCACACATAGCTCCATATATGATCTGAAGCAATATCATCAAGCACAATAGTAATATCATCAAAGTGAATACACACGTAGCATCATCATACATAGGGCAATGTCTAGAGGCCTCAAGCCCTACATCTACCGCTGCGGTGACGGGGTGTACCCCATATCTCCCCGGGTGAGCGTAGGCGATCGACCGCTCGGCCTCGCAGTACAACCACCAGAAGAAGGCGAAGCACCAGGAGAAGTCGAATCACCACGCGAAGCACCAGGAGAAGGACCATCGGCATGGAGCGGTGTGATCTCACGCGAACCCGGCGAACGATCAGCATCAATCATCAGCATCTCACGCGAACCCGGCGAGGCCCTAGGAGAAGCACGACCAAAGTGTGGGTTCTCCGACGAGCATCCCGTTCCCTACATGTTTGAGCAAGAGTTAGCAACTTGCGAGGCAAAGGAAAGCGGTAACCAGTGGTTTGGCATCAAACTTACCGGGGTCGATGAGTAGTAGGTGAGAGCGAACTCGTCCTTCGAGGGAAACCGTGGACACGGCCCCGGCTCCGGAGGCTCCTCCATAGAAGGGGGACCCGCACTCCAGTGGTGAAAAAGTTCAGCACCGACTGCAGGATAGTTTAGATGTTAGACGTTGGCAAAATAAAGGTTCAAACTAGGGAAGTAGGACTTGTCATATCAGACAAAAATAAAGGTTGAAACTTACCTCACGGAACAACTTTTGATACAAGGAGTAGGCTGTATTCGTCTTCAGCCACTGGGCATAGGCCACCTGATACTCCGCATGAGCGGCAGCGTAGGCTGCCTCAAGATCGGGCTACAATTTCGAAAATATGGTATGGAACTGTCAACTTAGCCATGCAGGAACGAATGTCGGAAAGAGGATGAAAATGAGAAAAACTTACATCGGTGGAAGTGGGTCGGCGAGGCCGTGGACGAGGCACGATAAGGGGGCTGCCGTCAGGGAGGGTAGCTTTTGCCTGCGTGAAGCTAATGGAAGGCCTGATCACATTCTGAAGAAAGAGATCGCGGCCATGCGGCCTTCCATGCCCCAAGAGGACCATCGCCCTCTCGTCGACCTCGAGACTCAAGGGGTCTTCACCATCCACCTCCGGGTGAAAAGACTGGAACGTCGTGCGGTACGTCTCCAAGTGCTCGTCGGCATTGTTGTAGTACTCAGGAAGCTGGGGCTGAGGCTTCGATAGATCGCGCTTCTTCTCCTTCATCTTCTGCCACGATTGCAACTCGGAGCTTACCTCCCCCCTATCAGCGTCCTGCATCGCGAAAAGAAATGTCATGAGTAGCAAGTAGAAACATGAGGGGAAAATAAATGGAGGTCGTTCCATGTATGTATATATATACCAGCTTTTCCTTGAAGCGGAAGAGGTTGCGGCTTCCCGCACTGTGTGTTCCCTCGCTGCCTCGGTTTGCCTTGTTCCGCTGGCTCACGGCGTCGAACTCGGGGTCTCCCCCGACCCACCTCGTAACCAACGCATCCCATGCGTTTTCTTTGCCGTCGGCCCAGTCGGGCATAACCTGAAAATGCAATTCAAGAAGAGATAATGCAATGGCAACTTGGCAGCAATATAGAATTTCATTGACAGTTTACTTACCGAAAGGAATTCCTCCTTCGTCATCTTCTGTGCCGTCTTGACATTCTCCTCCTTCTTGGCCCTCTTGCCCGTCTTCTCATACGTGAAAGTATTGGCGGACGTATGCTTTTGGTTGTAGAATTGTTGCCGTGTCAACCTCACGCAATGAGCACGCAATACGCGAGCCGCCGTGTCTCTATGCTCGTCCGCCACCCGAAAATGCTTCTACAAGCATGCATAAAAAAATTGTGAGAGTCATGAGTTAGCACGGTGGAGTCATAAACTATGAACGGAACTCGAAAAATATGTCTTACCCAAAACCCGGTGATCACGGCCTCAGCAGCTGTCCTGAAGCCCGGGATAGGGGCAACCTCATAGTGCACCCATTTATAGGCCAGCTTCGTCTCACCGTCGAGACCGGCGTCGTACAAGCCCGGCCAATACTTCCTAATAAGAGCTCCAAGCAAGCTCCCAGGAGTGCGAGGAATCTTAGGTGCTGGCCATGTCCATTTGCTGCACAATAATCAAACATTAGTACATATGCCAAATTGTTATAAACACAATGAAAGTACATGTTCAAAATAACAAAATTAGTACACTTACTCAACGCCCATAGGAACAATGAGGGCTTTCGCCTCCTCGCTCGTAGGCTCGTCGGCCTCCTCGGGGACTCCCGCTTCGCCACGCATCCGCGGCCGCTTCGGCGCCAACTCCACCTCGTGCTCCACCTCGTCCTCCACCTCGTCCTCCGCCTCGTCCTCCACCTCGTGTGTAGACTGGGAAGCCACGTCGCCAGAAGCGGAGGGCAACTCCACCTCGTCTCCTCCACCGCGTCGTCCACCTCGTCCTCCTCGCGCAGCCTCGTCCACGGCGTAACGCGAGGTGGAAGGTCGTCCACTCCGTGTAACTCCAGGCTTCCGTACCGTCATCTTGCTAATCTTACTAAGCAAGGACGACGAGTTTTCCTTGCCTTGGCTCATATTGTTCAATCACCTGCATTCAAAATTTCAGCATCAGTACCACAACATGCTTCAAAATTTCAACACAAGTAATTTAGGACAACAACTAGTTCACAAATATTCAATCATCTTGCTAACCTTTTATGAGGAAAAAGGGGTATAAAGAATAGGAATATGAATGGAAATTAAATTACAGTGCACTAGTTGCTGGACAACAACTAATTCCTGACCAGAAACTATTGGATCTCCCAAATATTCAAGCACAATATATCCATATAATTTCCTAATCATCCACAGCTTGAGAACAAGCAAGAAAACATCTAGAGCATTGAAAACAGCACAAGTAATTTAGGACAACAACTAGTTCATGTCCATAAATCTAAAACAGAAAAGGAATTAATACTAGATCATCTATATATATGTTCAGAAGAAATAAAATTGATCTAGCAATACAAATATTAATACATATGTACAGAAGAAATAAAATTGATCTAGCAATACAAATATTAATACACATATGTATTTTTGTGTATCACCTAGTTGTCTAGAGATGGACGAACAACAAAAGCTGAGAGCAGACTACACATTGTACATGTATTTTGCAAGTTTGTAACCAATTTGTCTAATATTATCAATACAAATTTACAGTAGGGGAGGGGGTGGCAAATTTCAGTAGCAAACAACCACTTATATAACTACACATTTCAGTAGGGGACAGTTATGACAGTACAACACTATGCATCTCACTATGCATCTCAGATCTCAGTAGCAAATTTCAGTAGAAAATTTCACTATGCATCTCAGATCAAACATTGATGGAGCAAGCAAACATTGATCTAGGCAGGGATAATAAGATATACACGCGCTAATTAGCAAGCAAGCCAACATTAATCTAACAAGAACAGAAGGAGACGGTGGTGACCTGGGCGGGTGGCGGCCGGAGAGGACGACGAGGGGCGGCTGGAGACGGGGCAATGGCGGCCGGAGAAGGGCAACGGCGGCCTGAGACGGGGCAGCGGCGGCGTGCGAGCGAGACACGCGCGGGGTCGAGACGGCCGGGGGCGGGGCGTGGTGGTGGAGGGGGCGGCGGAGAGGGACAATGGTGGTGGAGGGGAGTGCGGCGGAGAGGGTGCGGCGGCGGCCGGCGAGGATGGACGGAGAGGGGGACGGCCGGAGAGGGGCGGGGGGCGGCCAGCGAGGACGGCGATGTGGATTTGGGGGCGAGGACGGCGATGTGTGAGTGCGTGCGTGTGTGTGGTGGAGATGGGTCTGTGTTGGGGATAAGGGAGATACCTGTGCCGACGGTAAAACCGTCGGCACAGGCATAGTACTTCTTTCATTTCATTTTAATGTTCTGGAAATTAAAAATATTCATTTTTAATGTTCTGAAAATTATGTTTAATTATTACTAAGTTAATTATACAAATATTATTTACTAAGTTAATTATACAAATATTATTTACTAAGTTAATTATAAATCCATTATTTACTAAGTTAATTATACAAATATTATTTACTAAGTTAATTATACAAATATTATCTCCGGCATTCTCTCCAGGCATTTAAAGTATACATCCACGATGATCATGCAATCAAAATTTGATATCGAACGGGAAACAAATATTCTTTTCAGCGTGGAGAAGCAACTGACAAATTCACACAACGGGAAAGTAAACCTCCAGATTTTGGTCTTCTTACTGACCCAAAGAACTGACTACTTTTCTACCCCCTTTGAACTACTTTTCGCATTGATATTAAACAAACCATGCAAATTACAGTGACAACAATCCTCCACTAGTCGGCTTGAGTAGAACTTGGGTACATAGACGAATGACAACAAACTTGGGTACATAGACGAATGACAACAAACTTGCACTAGTAGGAATGTGCTTATAGCCACCGGGTCCTAGCCGCGAGGTGCTGAGCGGCCGGTGGCTTGCACCCAAAGATAAGGAACCATCACTGGGGCAATACTCACATGAGAAGGATCCCAATGAAGTGCATACCACATATTGTCGTGCACCGCTTGCGTATCCAACCTAACCAGGTAGCGACGGACGTGCTCGTCCTCCTCTCTGATACGGCGACGCACCTCCACCTCGGGGGCCGGCGGCCTCTGCACCGAGGCTGGCCCACGCGACGGCCACCAAACAAGATCCGGGTCGACGACGTCACCCGGATTCCTCACCAAACTACGCGCCCCGGAAGACACCTCCCAGTGCCAGCCCGGCGGAGCCCAGTCCCGGACACTGCCCGTGTCCAACAAATGGCCGGTGGGCATCATCGATTCCCGCCGAGATCTGAAAAAATGAGTGGGGAATTTGATCAAACAACTAAGGTGCGTGCAACCTAGGTACGTAGGGGAGGGAGAGGGCAGCACCTTGGCATGGCGGACGGCACACGCGGTGGTGACGCCACGGGAGAGTGATGAGGGATCAGATATCAGTTTAGATGTGCTATGCCAATGGAGGCCATGACTACATATATATAGTGAGAAATGGGCTTATGAGGTGTAGTATGCCCAATCAGGAAGAAGCACACGGATCGTGTGTTTCCTTCGAGAGCTTGGGAGCCGTTGGATCAAGCGAAAGAAACACACCGCTGATCCAACGGCTCAGAAGCGCTGGGAGGAAACACACGATCCGTGTGCTTCTTCCTGATTGGGCATACTACTAGCCAATCAGGAAGAAGCACACGGATTGTGTGTTTCCTTCGAGAGCTTGGGAGCCGTTGGATCAAACGAAAGAAACACACCGCTGATCCAACGACTCACAAGCGCTGGGAGGAAACACACGATCCGTGTGCTTCTTCCTGATTGGGCATACTACTAGTCAATCAAGAAGAAGCACACGGATTGTGTGTTTCCTTCGAGAGCTTGGGAGCCATTGGATCAAACGAAAGAAACACACCGCTGATCCAACGGCTCACAAGCGCAGAAACTCACCAGAGAGAAAGTGAAGCCGGTGATGTTGGTCACACCTAGGAGTAGATTCTTGCACATTTACAACACACAACACACTTGTATACATATGGTATGGCACAACCTAGGTTTTGGTGGGGTTCCGACGCTCCGGGGCCCCGCTTCGGCGAAACCCTGAATCCGCTGGAAAAACCCTAACGTTTCCGTCTACCCCCATAGACGTGCGTCGAAAGGGGGTAGCCCAGTGGACTTTTTTGCATGGTTGTGTTAGGTTAGGCCATAGGAACATGAGAAACCAAAGTCTACCCCAAATCGACACACGATTCCATCCGGTTCGCCCGAATGCGGAGTTTTCACCTCTAAGTGCAGAAACTCACCAGAGAGAAAGTGAAGCCGGTGATGTCGGTCACACCTAGGAGTAGATTCTTGCACATTTACAACACACAACACACTTGTATACATATGGTATGGCACAACCTAGGTTTTGGTGGGGTTCCGACGCTCCGGGGCCCCGCTTCGGCGAAACCCTGAATCCGCTGGAAAAACCCTAACGTTTCCGTCTACCCCCATAGACGTGCGTCGAAAGGGGGTAGCCCAGTGGACTTTTTTGCTTGGTTGTGTTAGGTTAGGCCATAGGTACATGGAAAACCAAAGTCTACCCCAAATCGACACACGATTCCATCCGGTTCGCCCGAATGCGGAGTTTTCACCTCTAAGTGCAGAAACTCACCAGAGAGAAAGTGAAGCCGGTGATGTCGGTCACACCTAGGAGTAGATTCTTGCACATTTACAACACACAACACACTTGTATACATATGGTATGGCACAACCTAGGTTTTGGTGGGGTTCCGACGCTCCGGGGCCCCGCTTCGGCGAAACCCTGAATCCGCTGGAAAAACCCTAACGTTTCCGTCTACCCCCATAGACGTGCGTCGAAAGGGGGTAGCCCAGTGGACTTTTTTGCTTGGTTGTGTTAGGTTAGGCCATAGGAACATGAGAAACCAAAGTCTACCCCAAATCGACACACGATTCCATCCGGTTCGCCCGAATGCGGAGTTTTCACCTCTAAGTGCAGAAACTCACCAGAGAGAAAGTGAAGCCGGTGATGTCGGTCACACCTAGGAGTAGATTCTTGCACATTTACAACACACAACACACTTGTATACATATGGTATGGCACAACCTAGGTTTTGGTGGGGTTCCGACGCTCCGGGGCCCCGCTTCGGCGAAACCCTGAATCCGCTGGAAAAACCCTAACGTTTCCGTCTACCCCCATAGACGTGCGTCGAAAGGGGGTAGCCCAGTGGACTTTTTTGCTTGGTTGTGTTAGGTTAGGCCATAGGTACATGGAAAACCAAAGTCTACCCCAAATCGACACACGATTCCATCCGGTTCGCCCGAATGCGGAGTTTTCACCTCTAAGTGCAGAAACTCACCAGAGAGAAAGTGAAGCCGGTGATGTCGGTCACACCTAGGAGTAGATTCTTGCACATTTACAACACACAACACACTTGTATACATATGGTATGGCACAACCTAGGTTTTGGTGGGGTTCCGACGCTCCGGGGCCCCGCTTCGGCGAAACCCTGAATCCGCTGGAAAAACCCTAACGTTTCCGTCTACCCCCATAGACGTGCGTCGAAAGGGGGTAGCCCAGTGGACTTTTTTGCTTGGTTGTGTTAGGTTAGGCCATAGGTACATGGAAAACCAACATCCACCCCAACACTTGCAATAATATCTACACACATGCGATAACACAAAACAAGATTCGCATATCATACTTCCGAGAGACAAGATTCGCGACGTTATTTTATGTGGGTGGAGACCGCTATTCGGCGTAGCTATATACATATAGAAATGAATAAAAACAGGTTAAATTTAATTGAGAGTAATAAATAGAAAAATAAAAATGAAGATTAGGGTAAAAAAACATGATGACTTTTTTCAGCGAAACTATATGCATGTATCTATTCGGAGTATCTATATACATAAAAATGAATATTTTTTAAACATATTAGACTTAATTTACAGAATATTAAGTTTCTATTTAAAATAGGACTTAAAGAAAAAAAAATGGGGAACCTGTGCCGACGGTACCGTCGGCACAGGTTGCCACGCATACAATATTTAATATGTGTGCAAAATATGGCTCCTGTGCCGACGGTTGTACCGTCGGCACAGGTTTGTGTCGACGTCACCTTCCCGTTGAATGGCACCTGTGCCGACGGCTGGACATGTGCCGACGGTCACCGTCGGCACATGCCATCTGTGCCGACGGTGATATCTGTGCCGACGGCCAGCTGCGCGTCGTGGCCTCCTGGGAGTCTGTGCCGACGGGCCCGATAAAAAACCGTCGGCACAGGTATTACCCGTCGGCACAGGTGAGCTCTCCTGTAGTGCACGGCCAAACCGGTAATCCACAGACTTAATTAGATCGCATTGGTACACCAATAAAGACCGCTCGGTAGGCGTCCGCACTATTAGCTTGAGAGAAACAGAAGAAAAAGAGGTCAATGACTTCGTCTCGCTGTCGGTAATTTGATTATGTCTTTGTTATTTTTTTTTGGCATAGACCAACTCCTGTTTGGATTTAGTGTTTTTCTGCTATATGTAGGGTTTTGAACCGTGGAAGCATAGCGATGAGAGATTGAATAATCACTAGCTAATTTTCGGACTAGCCATCGGTTCTCCTGCCATGCGTATGAAATAGTTTGATTGAATGTTAAATAAAGATCTTAACTCATAGGCACTTTGTTCCCAAATACATCAATTCCTATAAATTGTGACATCGAGTATCTCTATGTTTGATTTCTAATTCACAATAAACTATTTATAATTATCTTTTGTTTGATAAAAATATGCATTAGATTCGCGATGAAAAGTACTTTACAAAAATATCCCAACTATTTTTTTACGCATATACTTGAAACTTCAAAATCCAAATGTCATATCTTTGAGAGAGGTGAAGTATTTTATTTAGCATATTTTATATTGTAAATAAGTTTGTGTGGAGGGTACACTTTTTTTGACGAGGGTAAGATCATATGGCCTGGATTTTTATGTGGTTGGACACCTCCAGTTTTGTTACAGTTTAAGCTTTTAGCCCTATTTTCACAAAAAAAAAATCTCGCTATACTATCTTCCATAAAGTTTTTATCAGTTTACCCTACCTCTAAGATAAAATTATATTGGATGTCTTAGGCTTACTGTACTTATAGGGCCATCTAATAACTTGATTAGACATCTAAAAACAAAATTGACCTCTCTTTCTCTGTCAGGGACCGACCCCTGTGACATCCATGTTCTTCCAAGATCAATCTAACGTGGGTCTCCGCCAATGATTTGGTTGGTTTCAGAAAATCTCACTATTAGGTTAACTTTAATAATATGTTTAGGGGTTTAAGACCACTAAGAAGTAATTTAAGCGAGCAAATGTGAAAAAGTAGTCCATAGACAAAAAAGGATGTCATTTTTGTCCAAATTAAGACCTTTTCGCACAGTTTATGTTTTATGGTATTTGATTGTCTACTCCATATTTATTTTGGTCCCATTCTCATTCGCTAGAATTTGTAAAGATAGGGCGTGCGCCATACCTAACATGGCTTGGCAAGTCATACCCAAGCATACCCCATTAGTAAGCCATCATCGAGAAAAGAGAGGAATATGTTTTATTTTAAAAATTACTGAAAATATTTGAAATCTCGCCTCTGACTGTATAAATAAGATATCGAACTTTTTTAAGATAATTAGATTTTTTTCAAAACATTTCATGAATCTTTAGTCTCATTATTTTCTATATAACCATTCACAAAATAAACATGAGAAAGGAATATCTTCATAATACCAAATTACATTATTGAAACTTTCAACGAACTTGAAGGGGTGACTCTTTCATCTCATTTCCTCGCAATACAACCATTGACACAATAAAATGTAAACTTCACACTTTCAACATAGCATCTATGTCTGAACGGTGTGTATGTTGTAATAAATAAGGTCAACATGAGAAAAAAATATCTTCATAACACCAAATTGCATAACCAAAACTTTCGATAAACTACAAGTGATGCCCTCGCATTTGCGAGGGCCCCTGTGCTAGTTGTACATAAAAGCAACCAGTGGAAGCTAGAGTAGCTTTCTGTAGCGGTTTCTCTCTAGGCTAGTAATTTTCCAGTGTTGAATTGTCTCCGGATGAGGCGGAATTTGGCTGTATGATAGTAGTTTGTGTGATGTTGTAGACTGATCATTGGATTTCTCTAGTCCAGTAATAATATAATTCTAGTCAATTCCTTCCTTCGAAATTATGTATGATAGTAGTTTTTTGGAGACATGCCTAATTGCACAATTTGAGGAAATTCCTATGTGTTAGTACATATATATATGCGTGTACATGTTGGAGGTATGGGACACTAAGAAAATCTATAATTATAATTCTGGATAGAATCATCTTCTTATTATAATTCTGGATAGAATCATTTTCTTGTACTGCAAGTCTCTTAGCTTCTTACCCTGCAAAGTTTGTACTGTCTTATATATTCTCACCACCGAGACTCAACAGTAATCCAACATATTGAGTATATTCATCTCAGTTTACACTTTGGATCTAAAGATGCTTGAGGTAGACAAAGTTGTATGCAAGTTTTTTATTTATAGTAGTTCCATCATGTACTATATTTGAATTGACTATGTTGATCTGGTAGCTAAATCATTTTGCTGCCGGTAGTTCTGTTCATTCTTGATACCTGAACCTACATTTTTTGGAATCATCAATTTTTTGTGTTCATAAACTTTGACGATAATGTCCAATGGTGCCCAAGGGGAAAAAGAAAGAGCCATGTATTCTCACATACACCAATTAATTAGCTTCTTCATGAGTACAAGGTATGTGTTACCATATGTAATTTTCTTTACAAAATCCGCTTGAATGGAAGTGATATGTGATGTATGGATAGTTTTTTGAAATGGGGAAAAAGACTTGCCATTTTCATTATTTAAGAAGAAAATAGTTGGTGGTTAATTAGCGAGAAACCGGCAAAAAACCGGAACAAACACCCTCACACATTTACCATAACAAATAATGGAGTGACGTATACAGATGAGTTACTTATTTACAGAGATGAAAGATATCAAGTACACCCGCCGGTCCGCTTTAAATGTCGCAGAGGGAGTATCGGGTAGTAGTACAAAATACTACTCACTCCATCACAGTTTATGGGACACGAACGCAGTTATTGTTTTTACCATTATATTTGGTTAACAAAATAAAAATTATGTCACAAAAATAGTATCATTGGATTTATATTCAAAAGAAGTATTCAATGATATAGTTTTTATGATGTATAGTTTATATTTTCACTAGTAGAAAATGGGTCTGTAGTCCCGGTTCGGCTGGGCTTTCACTCCCGGTTTCCGAACCGGGACTGGCCAATCGGGACCAATGCTAGTCCCGGTTGGTCCACGAACCGGGACCAATGCTGGTCCACGTGGCCAGTTCTGGCTGGGCGTGGGTGGAGACTCATTGGTCCCGGTTCTTGTTACGAATCGGGACCAATGAGTGCTTTTTTTTTATATTTAGGGTTTAGGGTCTCCCTCTCACCGGTGCCCTCTCTCGCTCTCGCCGGTGCCCCCTCTCCCTCTCGCCGGTGCCTCCGTCGTCTCCCCCTTCTTCGCATCGCCGACGTGCTCTCCATCGTTTCCGTATGCATATTATACGCTCTACTATATACACAGTACACGTTGATGCATATATAATTAATATTCGATCTCTTGCGAGAATACAACTATTTAATTACATGGAGCTAGATCACATATGTAGTTCATCGTCTGAAGCATAATGTTCTCCCCTTTCATCGATGACCTCCCTAAGCAGAAATCCCGCCAATTCCTCTTGAATTGCTCGTACGCGCTGTTCTGGGTCGAGCTTCTCCCGCATTTCGCTGAAAGTAGTTGTTCTCCGCTCAGTGGTCAACTCGCGAATGAACTCGCAAACGTAGAATCCACATAAATTACTCCCCCGTGGCTGCTGCGGACTTTCCACCGATATATAAGTTAGCTCATCTTTGAATGGACCTTCTACCTTCTGTTTGAAAAGTGTCCAACACCTGCTTTGGAAAAGAAAATGAACAAAGGAGTTATTAATTACTTGATATCAGGAAACGAACGAAAGAGGCCGATATAATGCGATAATGATTGAAATTACTTGTTGAGCATTTCTTTCATGTCGAACCACGTCGCTTGGTCCCAACTTAATGGGCCGTGGACTTCAACTATGGACTTGTCAGGTTGAATGCTTAGCAGAATCCAGTGGAACCTGTGGACGTTTACATAAAGCAGACATGCATAGCTCATCAATTACACTTAACATCGAGAAAGCCAAATAAAAATATGTACAAGACAGAAACACTAACTTGAAGTTGTAAGGAAATAGTATTTCCGTACAGAAATTTTGCTTGATTAAAAAGGTGGTCAGGTCATCCTCCACGTCTCTGGGGTGATTGAGTAACGTATGTGAATTAACGATATGTGGGTCAACGAACCCAACCTCATAAACTCTAGATCTTTTGCATTCCATCATCTTCATTCTACATAATAGTCTACAAAAGGATAATATATATAGTCGGGATAATATAATATAGGCAATGAACGAGCTGAGCTAGAGACTTAATTACGAAAATAAATCACTTACAGACAATAGCCAGCGAGGATAGATTTGTCGTGGGCGCGCTGATTGAATAACTGAAACAGTTCAGTTAGTTGAACCTGTATCATGTAACGTTTGAAGAAATGCTCCACTCTAACGTCCACCGGAAACCACTCTTTCGCGTCCTTCTTGATGTGTGCACCATGTACCAGTTGTGCAGATTTCGCATATGTGTTGATAGACGCGCGAGCTCCTCATTACTGACCATAGACTCCCCTTGGACATATTTCCGTGCTATCTCTAACATTGGCTGATATTCATAGACTAAAAGTTGACCAAGGGTCATACCCAAGGCGGTAGCCTGTTCCTTGGCCTGTGATACAGTGATCTCAAGTTCTCTAACAGCAGCTATGGCTCTGGGGTCCAATAATTCCAGCTCCTTATCCATAGCGGCTCTGAAGTCCTTGTCGACATCGGAACACACTATGAGCGAGGGGACCGATTGGTTTTTCTGCTGTCCGAGCTGGGCAATTTGTTTCCCGCTTTTTGCACTACTTCCCTTGTTCTGCTCAGACTGGGCACGTGCTAGCCTCTTAAGTTCACGACCATAGTCAGATCACAGATTCATCGATATCTGGGATGGCTGCTCAAGGAAGGACTTAGCCCACTTTTTGGTTTTCTCATCATATACCTTCTTTGGCTCGGGCTTTTTTGGTGCAAAAAAAGTCTTATTGTAGGCAGCCACTACCGCGGCGTTTTCCGCTTCAGTCCTGTCATAAGGTCTCTTGGGAGGAACCGACGAGATGTCAACTATCTTCTGAGTGCGACCTCTCTTCTGAGTGGGGAGCGGGGGAGTGGCGTTGGTCTGTTTCTTCTGAGTGGGGCGCGTGAGGGGCGACCTTTTACGTTTCGGTGATCGCTTACCCCTCATAGTACCAGCGGTGGGTGGAGATGGCTGACGCGGCGGCGGAGACGGCTGCGCTGGAGACTGGTGAGGCGGTGAAGAGGACTGTTGCGCTGGAGACTGCTGATGCGGTGAAGAGGACTGTTGCGCTGGAGACTGGTGAGGAGTCGATGGCCTTGGCTGATAGTTTGGAAGCACGATGAATTCCTTTGGCAATAGAATGTTCGCTTTCTTGGCTTCTCCAAGTTCAAGCACCTCCCCACTTCACCTGCAGGGTGTTGCAGATTCAGCTCCTCATAATCTTTCATCACTTCATCCACCCCGACAACAGCGTAGTGATACGTCTCAAACGTATATATAATTTTTGATGTTCCATGCATGTTTTATATCAATTGCCACATGTTTTATATACACTTTATATCATTTTTATACATTTATTGGACTAACCTACTAATAGTTGCCAAAGTGCACAATGTTCTTGTTTTACACTTTAATGTGTAGGAATTATCAAAATTGGGCAAAAGAAACCTTGTTCGAGTCAAATTGGGACTTTCCAGAAATCTGTCTGAAAACTATTTTCAAAGATCATCACGTTCGGGCCTGAAGACGACGTCAAATGGAAAAAGTCTAGTCGTAAAAGTTTCCGGGAATTTTCTGCTAATAATTCTAGACTTAAAATTCGGCTCAATCCGAGTCCGGATGCTCCAGATATGCCCGTTTTGTTGGAGCCCAAGAGGGGGTGACGGGAATACGAGAATATATATAAAGGGAGAAACCCTAGGTCAAAGGGCACCACGAATTTTCCTCCTCCCAGGCAGCCGTCTTGGGGTGGAGAACCTCCTCCATACCAGCACCATCTCCAAGAAAGAAGAGGGGCCAAGGGCCGCTGCCCCCAAGGGCCGCCGCCGCCACGGGCTGCCGCTGCCGCCGCCGTGGCTGCCGCGGGCTGCCTCCTCCTCTCGGGGCTGCACCTCTTCATCAACCACTTCATCAAGCCCCTCATCATCATGACCATGTGTGAGTAGTCTCCTCGGGGCTGAGGGCTCTACCGGTAGCTATGTGGTTTATCTCTCTCTCCCATGGTGTGATCTTTATGTGATCATGAGCTTTGTAATCTAGTTGAATCCATAGATGTTACTCTTCATTATCTTATTATGCTACTCAAGTGATTTGTCATTTTAATCTGTGGATTCATGTAAAGCATGTTATCAAGGTGACAGTGTGGGTGATGTGTTTGACTCCATTAATATGTTAGAGTGATATTTCGTGAGTATTCTTGTGTTGGACGGCACTATTTCACTTGTGGAGTTTGTGTTCTATTTAGGATACCCGTAGTGACAATGGGGTGTTCTAGGTGTGTATCACCGACCTTGATGTGTGCTTTTGTAGCCCTACGCAATTGTCTTGGTGTGCTATGATATTGCGGTGTTTGTCTAGTACCTTCTAGGGCGCTCAAGTTGACAGTGTGGGGTTAACTAGACATGGGAATGCGACTTTAGTGAGTGCTGTTATAGCCCTACGCAGTATTGGTATTTCTATCCAACAGGAGAATAGCTCAGAGTAGCATAGTGAAGAGGAATATCTATGTATTCAATTATGTTATTATTGTTGAGTGTCCACTAGTGAAAGTATGATCCCTAGGCCTTGTTTCTAAGCATTGAAACACCGTTTACAACCAGTTCTGCTACATGTTTGCTTGCTGCCATTTTTATTTCAGATTGCAATTACCACTTATAATCATCCATATCACTTGCATTTTAATATCTCTTCGCCGAACTAGTGCACCTATACATCTGACAAGTGTATTAGGTGTGTTGGGGACACAAGAGACTTCTTGTATCTTAATTGCAGGGTTGCTTGAGAGGGATATCTTTGACCTCTACCTCCCTGAGTTCGATAAACCTTGGGTGATTCACTTAAGGGAAACTTGCTGCTGTTCTACAAACCTCTGCACTTGGAGGCCCAACACTGTCTACAAGAATAGAAGCGTGCGTAGACATCAAGCTATTTTCTGGCGCCGTTGCCGGGGAGGTAAGGTAAAAGGTACTCACATCCTCCAGCTACTTAGCTATTTTCTAGCACTGTTGCTGACGTGTGAGTGCTCGAAGGTATTTCCTTTAGATTCTGCAATTATATCTTTTTGTTTCTTGTTTTTATTTCACTAGTTAGGCTTAATGGAAAACAACAAAAAAATTAGAGATCTTTATGAAATTTATCTTGAATTAGGACATGATGCTTTTGAAGAGAAAATTAAAAAACCTATGGAAAATTATTTGCATGATGGTAGCAATGTTATTACTATAAATGTTTTGAACACCATTATTGCTAATGCTATGCAAAGCTCTAAGCTTGGGGAAGCTGGTTTTGATGAATATGATATTTTTAGTCCCCCAAGTTTTGAGGAGAAAATTTTCTTTGATGATACTTTGCCTCCAATTTATGATGATTATAATGATAGTGGTATTTTGGTGCCACCTACTATGGAGGATAAAGTTTATTATGATTATACTATGCCTGCAATTTATGATGATTACAATGATGGTTGTGATAGTTTTACTCCACTATTACTAATGAAATTGATTATGCTTATGTGGAGAGTAATGATACTTTTATGCATGTGGATCATGATAAGAATGCTTTATGTGATAGCTATATTGTTGAGTTTATTCATGATGCCACTGAAAATTATTTTGAGAGAGGAAAATATGGTATAGAAATCTTCATGTTACTAAATTTCCTCTTTTGATGAAGTTTTGAGCTTTCTCTTGTTTGCTTTTATTGATGGTACTTTAAGACCTACTGGTCATTATGAGAGAGGGAGACATGGTTCATACATCACAATAATATTAAGTCTCCTCTCTTTATGTTGAAATTTTGAAGTTGCACTTGTTTTGCCTTCCTATGCTAGTCACTTTGTGCTTCATTGATTTTTTTCTTACAAGATTCCTTGCATAGGAAGAGTGTTAGATTTAAATGTTTTATATATGCTTCTTGATGCTCTCTTTTATTTCAACTCTCATCTTTATGTGAGCATCATAAAAATCACTATGCCTAGCTAAAAGGCGTTAAAGAAAAGCGCTTGTGGGAGACAACCCATTTTATTTTCTGCAATTTTTTTTATTTGAGTCAAGGTGTTGTTTACTTCTGTAGCAACTCCTTTGTATCTTTATTTTCTCGCATTGTTGTGCCAAGAGTAGCCTCTAATGTTAAGATGATGCTTAATTTTGATTGCTGCGCAGAAACAGATTTTTGCTGTTCACTGTACGAAATTCCTAAAATCACCAGATTGTTAAAAAATCTGAAATTTTTGTGCGTAATCTTTATGAATGTCTGAATCTTTCATTAGTTAAGTTTTTCGATCTGAGCGTCGTAAGTGCCTCGAAAAAATTCGTCTTTGCGGACTGTTCTGTTTTAGACAGATTATGCCTTTTTATTTTGCATTCTCTCTTTTACTAGTGTTGAGTGAAATTCTTTTTTGGGTGGAAGAGCTTCACATAACATCAGTGGCTGTAGCTAATGTTTAAAGTAACAATCATATTGCGTCTTTATAGAACATGTGAGTTTTTGATTATGCACTAACCCTCTAATGAGATTTACTTTGAGTTTGGTGTGACGGAAGTTTTCAAGGGTCAAGAGAGAAGGTGATAATAGGATGAAGAAGAGTGAAGAGCTTAAGCTTGGGGAGGCTCCCATGGATCTCCCCAGCATATTTCAAGAAGACTCAAGCGTCTAAGCTTGGGGATGCCCAAGGCATCCCCTTCTTCATCGGCAAAATTATCAGGTCATCTCTAGTGAAACTATATTTTAATTCTTTCACATCATATGTGCTTTTCTTGGAGCGTCTGTGTGCTTTTATTTTCAGTATTGTACTTTTATTTTCAATAAGCTTGATCACAACATTCTTGATTGGGAGAGAGACACGCTCCGCTTTTTCTTGGAATACTCTTGTTCTTCACTTATATCTGTTGAGTATTCAATTTTCGCGCTGTTTAGCTTCTAGCTCTTGGTTTTCATGTACCTCTTGTCAGAGCTATTAGTTCTTTTGTAGAAAGTACTCTCTTGCTTCACTTATATTTGTTTGGAGAGTTGCTTGGTTAATATGTTGGTTCAGAAAATGTTGCGTGTGGTAGTGGTATAATGAAAACTTGCATAATCTTGTAGATCATTGAACTTTGATAACCTGATTCCTTGCAAACGTTTTGAGGTATTAAGTAATAGATGGTAAAGCTTGCTGGTTAATTAAGTTAAAATCATTAGTGGATTATTGTCTTTAAGCTTGCACCGTACTACAAACACTAAAATTGTTGAAGGTGTAGTTGGACTTGATAGCTTTCCATGTCTGAAAAGTGGTTCGTAATAACTAGGTTGTGTGTGAAGGTCGAGGGATCTAACGGGGTACTTGTGCCGCCGTGAACGGCCCTCCTTGGGGTAAATGTTAACCATGCGCTTAATGTTGAACCTGCTAGTTGTTTGCAATAAACTTGTGAGTTCTTTTTGACTAATGTTAAGCTACGGTTTTGGCACTTCCACCATCCAAATTTGCTAGCCTCTTCGGTGCTGTGCATTGCCCTTTCTCACATTGAGAGTTGTGCAAACTTCGCCAGTACATCCAAAACCCGTGGGAGGACTTCCTCTTGTTCTCCTACACATAAACCCATACATCTTCCTCAAAACAGCCACCATACCTACCTACCACAGCATTTCCATAGCTGTTCCGAGATATATTGCCATGCAACTTCCATTTACATTACATGACTTGTTGTCATTTATCATTTATATATTGCTTTGCATGATTCTATATAGCTGATGTGTGGTTTACCCATGTTACGCTAGATCATTGCACATCCTGCTACACTGGCAGAGGCATACAGTTTTATACATCATGTTTTGTTCATTATGAGTTATTTGTACCAAAAAGTTTGTAATCATATTAGAGTGTTGCCCCTGCTAGAAAAGAGCCATGGAGGCCATCGAAAAGAGAAAGAAAAAGAAAAAAAAGAAAAAAAGAAAAAAAAAGAATAAAGAAAAGGGGGGCAACACTACTATCCTTTATCAAAGTTGTGCTCATGTTTAGCACTTGCAGTATTCATAGTCATCATTTGTGCTCATGTTTAGCACCTATGCTCCATTTGAGAGAGTTTTCATGCTTTACTAGTATAACTATGTGGGGAATATTACGTTATAGAACTTGGGTTGTATATTCCAATGATGAGCTTCCTCAAAAGTGCTCTAGGTCTTCGTGAGCAACCGAGTTGGATGCACCCCCACTAGTTCCATTGGAGAGCTTTCATACACATATAGCTCTATGTGCATCCGTTGCATGGCAATCACTACTCCTTGCATAGCTTCGATTATAAGACTTCCTCTTGTCTAATGATCACTTATAGCTTTGTGAGACTTTCTTCCATTGGCCTTCCAAACCCCCATTAACGTTCTCTTTGCCATAACATCCTGGTGCCAAACTAAATGCTTACGCTCACCGGTTGAGTAGACCTCGAAACAGTGGATTCATGACGTTCATGTTTACTTTTACTTGACTGGATCCGTTCTCTATGTTATGAAAAATTGCTTGATGCTTGGAATTGAAGGATAGAACTCCTACACTGGATACTTAAAACATCTATAATGAACCTTGTACGGTTTCATGTCTTAAAGGCCGTCATTCATGAAAACTTTTAGCTTGTTTAACTATCTTGCTTTATTATCTCTTATTTAATATCAATTATAGACATTTGCTTTGAATGATTTGATCTCAGCTCACTTACCATTACATTATTAGATCAAGATTATGTTGGTAGCATGTCACTTCAAAAATTATTGTTTTATCGTTTACCTACTCGAGGACGAGTAGGAACTAAGCTTGGGGATGCTGATACGTCTCAAACGTATCTATAATTTTTGATGTTCCATGCATGTTTTATATCAATTGCCACATGTTTTATATGCACTTTATATCATATTATGACATTTATTGGACTAACCTACTAATAGTTGCCAAAGTGCACAATGTTCTTGTTTTACACTTTAATGTGTAGGAATTATCAAAATTGGGCAAAAGAAACCTTGTTGGAGTCAAATTGGGACTTTCCAGAAATCTGTCTGAAAACTATTTTCAAAGATCATCACGTTCGGGCCTGAAGAGGACGTCAAATGGAAAAAGTCTAGATGCTCCAGATATGCCCGTTTTGTTGAAGCTCATTTTCAAAAGAAATCTGTCTGAAAACTGTCTGAAAACTATTTTCAAAGATCATTTTAGACTTAAAATTCGGCCCAATCCGAGTCCGGATGCTCCAGATATGCCCGTTTTGTTGAAGCCCAAGAGGGGGTGACGGGAGTACGAGAATATATATAAAGGGAGAAACCCTAGGTCAAAGGGCACCACGAATTTTCCTCCTCCCAGGCAGCCGTCTTGGGGTGGAGAACCTCCTCCATACCAGCACCATCTCCAAGAAAGAAGAGGGGCCAAGGGCCGCTGCCGCCGCCGTGGCTGCCGCGGGCCGGCTACCTCCTCCTCTCGGGGCTGCACCTCTTCATCAACCACTTCATCAAGCCCCTCATCATCATGACCATGTGTGAGTAGTCTCCTCGGGGCTGAGGGCTCTACCGGTAGCTATGTGGTTTATCTCTCTCTCTCCCATGGTGTGATCTTTATGTGATCATGAGCTTTGTAATCTAGTTGAATCCATAGATGTTACTCTTCATTATCTTATTATGCTACTCAAGTGATTTGTCATTTTAATCTGTGGAGTCATGTAAAGCATATTATCAAGGTGACAGTGTGGGTGATGTGTTTGACTCCATTAATATGTTAGAGTGATATTTCATGAGTATTCTTGTGTTGGACGGCACTATTTCACTTGTGGAGTTTGTGTACTATTTAGGATACCCGTAGTGACATTGGGGTGTTCTAGGTGTGTATCACCGACCTTGAGGTGTGCTTTTGTAGCCCTACGCAATTGTCTTGGTGTGCTATGATATTGCGGTGTTTGTCTAGTACCTTCTAGGGCGCTCAAGTTGACAGTGTGGGGTTAACTAGACATGAGAATGCGACTTTAGGGAGTGCTGTTATAGCCCTACGCAGTAGATTGGTATTTCTATCCAAAAGGAGAATAGCTCAGAGTAGCATAGTGAAGAGGGAATATCTATGTATTCAATTATGTTATTATTGTTGAGAGTGTCCACTAGTGAAAGTATGATCCCTAGGCCTTGTCTCTAAGCATTGAAACACCGTTTACAACCAGTTCTGCTACATGTTTGCTTGCTGCCATTTTTATTTCAGATTGCAATTACCACTTATAATCATCCATATCACTTGCATTTTAATATCTCTTCGCCGAACTAGTGCACCTATACATCTGACAAGTGTATTAGGTGTGTTGGGGACACAAGAGACTTCTTGTATCTTAATTGCAGGGTTGCTTGAGAGGGATATCTTTGACCTCTATCTCCCTGAGTTCGACAAACCTTGGGTGATTCACTTAAGGGAAACTTGTTGCTGTTCTACAAACCTCTGCACTTGGAGGCTCAACACTGTCTACAAGAATAGAAGCGTGCGTAGACATCACGTAGCCATTTGGAACCGGAGAGAAATGGTAAGTTGGATTAGATCCAATTGGTACGGCATAGCCGACCGCCACCTTCATGGTTAAGTTATAAACTTTCACATGCAGCTCACAAGGTGTGCTCTCCGTGATATCATCCACTGGGTAGCGATGAAGAGGAGCCACCGTCACTGCATCATCAGTACCATCCTGGAGCTCCGTGGAAGCCACGCTGCTTTTCCGATTCGATGGGCCGCCGCCGGTACCATCGCATGCAGCTTCTACCATGTGCCGCTGAGATTGGCCGCTAGTACCTTGCTGGCTAAGTGCGGCAATTTGTTCCTTCTGCCGCTTTAATTCTTCTTCTATATTATGCAGCCGGTCTGCAGCAGTGCGTGCTTCCATTGCCTCCCTTTCCTTTCTCCTCTGATGGCTTCTATCAGGAAATTCCTTCCTGTGCTCGGGAATCGCAATTGTCTTGGTCTTGGAGCCTATCACGCCTCGTGTTCGTCCGTCGTGTTCCTGATTCCCAAGGGCGCGTGTGAGCTCGTCATCCTCTCTATCGGGAATGAACCGTCCCTCTACAACATCCTTTACTGCATTGCTAATGCCTTCGATGGGTAGTAGGGTCTTATCTTTGTCTGTTCTGTTATATATGCACTTCCCTTCTGCGTCTAACGTGCCCCCATGCCCGTAAAACCGAATTTCTTGTCCGTTCGATCCATGCGAGTGGCTCCGGAGTGATGCCTTTAGCCAGCAGGTCCGCCTCAAGTTTCTCCCACTTAGGCATGCTAAAGGCGTAGCCACCAGGCCCCATAGTATGGTGGTAGATCTTTTTAGCAGCATTTGCCTTATTTGTTGCAGACTTTTCCTGAGCTTCCTCCGATTTCTTGTACGCCACAAATTCTTCCCAGTAGTCCTTTATCTTCTCATACCCTTTATCGAAGTCCGTAGTCTTATTTTTCTTGACAAACTCGTTGTTCAATCATTTCTTCCAGTTCTTGAATAGCTCGGCCATCTTCTTAAGAGCCCAATCCCTGACTTTTTGCTCCATGTTTTGCCGGGCAATCTTTTCTGCCTCATCTGGATCCTCCTCATCTGAATCCACCTCTGGCGCCGGCAGGGTGAAATTAAGCATGAGCTTTCTCCAAAGTCTTTCTTTGCCCACCTCGCCGACAAAGCTTACTCCTCCCTCCTTTGGCCGATGCCATTCTCGAACGGTGATTGGGATGTAGTCCCTAACAAGAACTCTGCATTGCTTTACCATTTTTTTGGAAACATCAGGGGGAGCAGTCGGTGTGCCGTCTTCAGCGATTCTTTCGATCCTGTACCTTTCTTGGTCGACCAACTTTTTGGATGGGCCTCGTTTTGTCCTTACAGAAGATTTGCTCGATCCGGAGGGCTAAAAGAAGAAAGAGCGTTAATATATGTATATAGACAGCAGAGGCTTAATTAATACAATCTTCGGCTTCATTAATATATGTATATGCACCTCGCCGGAGTTTGCAACATTTAATGTTCCACCGGAGCCTTCGGCTTCTCCCTCGTCGGCTTCTCCCTCGCCGACTTCTCCCTCTTCGGCTTCATTTAATGTTCCCCAGCCATCGGGTTCTACCTCACCGAAGCCGTCTCTTTGGTTGAGAGACTCATCTCCCTCACCGGAGTTGTTCAAAACTCCGAGGTGACATCGGCAACATCTTCCGGCCCGCGGATTATATCCTCGAGGATGTTTTCCTGATTTTCGTCTCGTTCCATAGTTTCTGCAAAATAAGAACAATGCACAAAACTTTAGTTGGGTAACATGTTCCATATGTCAAGTTACATCTACACCTGATATGGGCCGAAAGACAACACAATTGAGTTTGGGCCATTTTGAGTCACTAAACTCCCTACATAAATGTTTTAGTTCAGAAGCTTATTAATCAAGTTTTGGCTACTGCACAAGTTCTGTTAATCATAAAATTAAATCCTTTGAGGGATAGCAAGTACTGAATATTTCTGATCTAACACAATTGGATTCAACTCATTTAGATTAACCATTTGACAGCTAAAAATGTTGTAGTACAGAAGGGTCTACAAACGTTAATTGAATGCCAAATTATTTTTGTTGCTCAATTAATTCCACAAAAATTAGGGATGCTAATATATCACAATACTAAGCTAACAAAATTGGATTCACATTATTTGAGCTAACAGAGCATCAGAAACAAACAATTTGGTGATTTAAACCCTATGTAGTAATTTAAATACCATTCTTTTATTATTAATCTAAATAATATGGGACCTGTGTGGTTGGACAAACATTTTTATTAGCTTTCCAAAGAATTTTGATTCATCAATTTTGGACTTACAGATCTCGAGTTACTTAATTTCTAACATACACACAGAATAAAATGTTTCTGTTAATTTCTTAATTCGAGTCAGGAAAAAAAAGAAACAGGCCGCGAGGGGTTCTAGCCCAATGGGCTCGGCCCATTTTTTTTTCCCGTGCGTAGAAATGATGGCGCCACCGTGGCCGGAGATAGTGGCGGACGGCGTAGGGCTCACCTCGGGTTACAGGGGGTGGTGTAGACGGCGGAAATGGGCGCGGCGGCCGGGGGAAGGTCGTGGGAGAAGCGGTGGTTGCCGAGGATGGCCCGAGCGTCGACGGCGAGTAGCGCGGTGTGCACGGGCGGCGCGGTGTGCACGGGCTCCTCTCCTTCTTCTCAGCACGGGCGGCCGGCGTACGGGCGCGGCGGCGCGGGCGTCGAGGGCACCGGCGTCGAGGGAGCGTCGAGGGCGAGGTTGGGCAGCCTGACGGCGTAGTGTCGCTCCGTCGCGCGCCCGTGTCCTTCGTCGATTTTTGGGGATGAATGAGGACGAAGAAGAGGCGCGGGCAGTTATAGCAGCACTCATTGGTCCCGGTTGCTGGCAAGAACCGGGACCAATGCCTCTTTGGTCCCGGTTCTTGCCAGCAACCGGGACCAATGAGTGGGTCAGTTAATGCCAGATCTCGCGGTGCGCGTCCATGGACTCATTGGTCCCGGTTCTTGGTAGCAACCGGGACCAAAGAGTCCTTTTTCAAAATTATTTTGAACTTTTCAGTTCTGAAATGTTGTTCCCGCCATTTTTTTTCTTATTTAGGTGTTTGAATATGAATTTCAAATGGTTTTGAATCTGAAAAGACTTTCAACATGAAAAGTGTTTAAATTTGAATTAATAATCAAAACCATTTTCTATTTTTTCAAACTACTTATCTAAATATTGTTTTTTGTTTTTCGTTTGTCAAAAATGACATTTTTTGTGAAGCAAGTACAACAAATATGGTGCAAAATGGCACCCATCCAATTATCACACAAAGTAGACCATATTTTATGGATAATCCACAAATATTGGTAATTTTCTCGGTTTCTAGCTAATTTCGCCTACTTAAACGACTTTATGCCTATTTTTCGAAAGTAATTCAAATTTGAACTACAAGTGTGTGATAGTTTGCTCTGAAATTTTTTCAAAAATGTTTTTAAGGTGCACAAGTAGTGGTTATATCACAGAACCGTCGATAGTTTTGGATAATTCGACCCCTTACAATGAATAGTAAGGGCGGCCATTACATAAAAGGTTTAATGCATTACACAAAAGGTTTAATACATTATTACCCCTGATCCAACGTCTCACAAGCGCTTGAAAGAAACACACCCCTGATCCAACATCACCAACATTATTCTACATAAATGGACTTGCTGGCTCGAAGGCCGTAGGATTAGGGGTAACGGCGGGAGGAGCCAGCCCCGTGGGCGGCCGCCCGGTTCTCGCGCGCACGTTTGCGGCGGAGGGCAAGATCCATGGAGGATGAGTCTTTCAGCGCCCAATCCAGCTCGGAAGCCTCTGGATCACTCTGTGAGCCGTTGTATCAGGGGTGTATTTCTTTTGAGGGCTTGTGAGCCGTTGGATCACTCTGTGAGCCACCAACCGGGACTAAAGGGAATCCCACCAATAAGGAAGAAGCACACGGATCGTGTATTTCTTTCGAGCGCTTGTGAGCCGTTGGATCAGGCGTGTGTTTCTTTTGAGGGCTTGTGAGCCGTTGGATCACTCTGTGAGCCACCAACCGGGACTAAAGGGAATCCCACCAATAAGGAAGAAGCACACGGATCGTGTGTTTCTTTCTAGCGCTTGTGAGCCGTTGGATCAGGGGTGTGTTTCTTTTGAGGGCTTGTGAACCGTTGGATCAGGGGTGTGTTTCTAGTCCCGGGCCGTGATACCACCCGGGACTAGAGGGGCCACGACCCTATATATAGCCCACCTCTCGGACATGTTTGGCACTCACTCTTTACTGAGAGGCAGGAGTTCCTAAAGCGGAGGCTGAAGGTGAACCCTCCCCTTGGTCGGTTCCAAGCAGCGGCAAGATTCTCTGATGATTAACAACATCCCCAACGCTTGTTCGGACGGTTGCAGATCATCAGAGACGTCTTGCCGCTGTCTGGATCGAAGGCTGATTTGCCGTCTCATGACCACGTAGTTCAGTTTGGTATTCAAAGCATTCAGACTCCCTGCATATGCCCAACGCAGCATTTTGATATGCGGGCACTCACGAGCCAGCGTTGGGCTGTATGCAGGAGAAACCGGGTGTTTTGTTCTATCTAGAAAATCCTGGATTTAGAGTCCTTTTACCTTTCAGAACCTCTCTTTCTAAGTTATGTTTTTTGTATGTGCTTTCAGATTACGGTATGGATCAAAGGAACCCTTTGCACAGCTATACCCTAACAGACTATAAAACTCATCTATTTATTTGACAAGATAGTAAAGCAAACAATGGAGCTTTACATTTCGTCGATCGAATACAAAATCCCCAAGGTGTTGCCCTCTCCCTCCCCTACCTAGGTGTTTGATCAAATTCCCCACTCATTTTTTCGGATCTCGGCGACGATGTCCGGCCTGTTGGATGCGATCGGCGATGTCCGGGAATGGGCTCCGCCGGGCTGGCACTGGGAGGTGGTATATTCCGGGACGCGCCGCTTGGTGAGGAATCCGGGTGACGTCGTCGACCCGGATCTTGTTTGGTGGAAGTCGCGTGGTGACATTATTCGTGATGTATTATGGTTAAATAAAATTGGACCCGAGCTATGTATTATGGTTTTCACCACATAAAGGTTTAATACATTACTACACATCACATAAAGGTTTAATACATTACATTGATTTACATAAAAGCCATGAACCCTTCTTCGCGTATGTCCCTGGCCTATGATCGCTTCGGCCGTAACCATGGAGCATCTTCATTATTTAACGGGATGCTTGGGTCAGTTTTCACTGTGAAGGGCGGAATTTCATCAAACTTATCATAATCTGCTGACATGTCTGTCTTGTCCTCGACTCCCACGATGTTTCTTTTCCCTGAAAGAACTATGACGCTTTGGCTCATCGTCTGATGTATTCGTTTGCTTATTTTTTCTTTTTTTCGGTCTGGAGGACATGTCCTTCACATAGAAAACCTGAGCCACATCATTGGCTAGGACGAATGGTTCGTTCTGTAACAACCAAGATTCTTGAGATCCACTGTTGTCATTCCGTACAGCTGGTCTACCTTTATCCCTTCTCCATTCATGTTGACCCAACTGCACCGAAACAAAGGGACCTTAAAAGTAGGTCCATAGTCAAGTTCCCATATCTCCTCTATGAACCATAGTATGTGTCCTTTTGCCCATCTCGTCTGTTGCATCAAAGCGGACACCACTGTTCTGGTTGGTGCTCTTTTTATCTTGGGCGATCGTGTAAAATGTATTCCCATTTATCTCGTACCCTTGGAAATTCAATACAGTCGAAGATGGTGACGCGGCCAACAAGTAGAGCTGATCTCCGACAGTGGTGTCATTCATGAGCTGTAATCGCAACCAACTGCCGAAAGTCTCCATGTGTTTTTCTTTAATCCAGGAGTCATCCTTCCCCGGGTTCTTGGAGCGTACATAATTCTTGTGTTCCTCGATATACGGAGCCACGAAGGTGGAACTTTGTAGAACTGTGTAGTGTGCTTGAGTTAAAGAATGCCCGTCCCTACATATCAGTGCTTTCTTTCCTAGCGTGCCTTTTCCACTCAGTCTCCCCTCATGCCGCGATTCAGGAACACCAATCGGCTTAAGGTCAGGAATAAAGTCAACACAGAACTCAATGACCTCCTCTGTTCCATAGCCCTTGAGATGCTTCCTTCTGGCCTAGCACGGTTATGAACATATTTCTTCAAGACTCCCATGAACCTCTCGAAGGGGAACATATTGTGTAGAAATACAGGACCGAGAATGGCAATCTCGTCGACTAGGTGAACCAGGAGATGCGTCATAATATTGAAGAATGATGGGGGGAACACCAACTCGAAGCTGACAAGACATTGGACCACAGCCTTCTGTAAACTTGGTAGAGTTACTGGATCGATGACCTTCTGAGATATTGCATTGAGGAATGCACATAGCTTCACAATGGGTACTCGAACATTTTCCGGTAGAAGCCCCCTCAATGCAACCGGAAGCAACTGCGTCATAATCACGTGGCAATCATGAGACTTCAGGTTCTGGAATTTTTTCTGCCATATTTATTATTCCCTTTATATTTGACGAGAAGCCAGCCGGGACCTTGATACTGCTCAGGCATTCAAAAAAGATTTCCTTCTCTGCTTTGGTAAGAGCGTAGCTGCTTAAGTATTGACGCCCTTTATCCGTCTGCTTGTTGTATGGGTCTTTCATACGTTGCTGGTCTCCCGTGCTTCTGGTGTATCTTTTGTCTTCCCATACACGCCCAGGAAGCCTAGCAGGTTCACGCAAAGATTCTTCGTCACGTGCATCACGTCGATTGAAGACCGGACCTCTAGGACTTTCCAATAGGGTAGCTCCCAGAATATAGAGCACTTCTTCCATATGGGTACGTGGTTGTCAGCGTCATTCGGAACAGATAGACTGCCAGGACCCTTTCCAAAGATTACTTCTAAATCCTTGACCATGTCATATATAACATCACCATCAGGGAGGTTAGGCTTCTTCCGGCGATCTGCCTCACCGTTGAAATGCTTGCCTTTCTTTCTTACGGCATGACTGTTCGGAAGAAATCGACGATGCCCCAGGTACACATTCTTGTTTCCCAAATGTATACTTTCAGTCTTATCTAAACAGTGCGTGCATGCATTGTATCCCTTGTTTGACTGTCCTGAAATGTTACTAAGAGCAGGCCAATCATTGATGGTTACGAACAGCAACGCTCGTAGGTCAAATTCCTGTTGTTTGTGCTCATCCCACACACGTACACCTGGTTCGGACCACAACTGCAAAAGTTCATCAACTAATGGCCTTAGGTACACATCAATGTCGTTGCCGGGTTGCTTCGGGCCTTGGATGAGCACTGGCATCATAATGAACTTCCGCTTCATGCACAACCAAGGAGGAAGGTTGTAGATACATAGAGTCACGGGCCAAGTGCTATGACTGGAGCTCTGCTCCCCAAAAGGATTAAAGCCATCTGTACTTAGACCAAATCTTAAGTTCCTTGCGTCATCTGAAAATGTCGGGAACTCTCTGTCGATTTTTCTCCACTGGGACCCATCGGCGGGGTGTCTCAACTTCCCGTCTTTCTTACGCTCTTCTTTGTGCCATCGCAACAACCTGGCATGCTCTTTGTTTCTGAACAGACGTTTCAACCGTGGTATTATAGGAGCATACCACATCACCTTAGCAGGAACCCTCTTCCGGGGGGGCTCGTCATCGCCCTCAACATCACCAGGGTCATCTTGTCTGATCTTGTACCGCAGTGCATTGCATACCGGGCATTTATCCATATTCTCGTACTCACACGCGGTACAGGATGCAGTCATTAATGCATGCATGTATCTTCTGCACATCTAATCCTAGAGGGCAGATAGCCTTCTTTGCTTCGTATGTAGTCTCGGGCAATTCGTTATCCTTTGGAAGCTTCGGCTTCATTATTTTCAGTAACTTCTCAAATCCCTTGTCAGAACAACCAGTCTCTGCCTTCCATTTCAGCAGTTCCAGTGTGGTACCGAGCTTTGTGCTGCCATCTTCGCAATTTGGGTACAGCAACTTTTTGTGATCCTCAAGCATGGCCTCCAACTTTAGCTTCTCCTTTTCTGTATCGCATTCTCGCTTTGCATCAGAAATGACCCCACCAAGACCATCAGCGGGCTCATCTGATGCCCGATGTTCACCTCTTCTTCTTCAACGTCTTCCATTACAGTATCACCGCATTCCTCAGGGAACATAGGATAGTTGTCATCATCCTCCTCTTCTTCATTGTCTTCCATCCTAACCCCTCTTTCTCCGTGCTTGGTCCAACAATTATAGCTGGGCATGAAACCTCTCCGAATCACGTGGTCTTGAATGGTTTCGGGTCAGAGTACTCCCTGACGTTCCGACACTTCTCACATGGACAAGGCATAAAATTATCCACTTTGTTTGCCTCAGCCACTTCGAGAAATTTATGCAGGCCTGCAATAAACTCGGAACTGCGTCGTTCGCCGTACATCCATCGCATCCGTGCATCCATCTGCATCATATAATTAAGTTTATCAAATACCATTACAATAACATCTTGAATAGTGAAATGACCACCGTACATCGACACGTGCAATATTTCTGTATCAATTACAGATGAAAAGGATAAAGTTGCTAACCTCGGTGTGGGTCGGGCATTTCATCGAACACATCTTGTGCGTGGCAAAGGAAAAAAAAACTAGCACACCCACTTCCCACCAATCCAGAAAAAAAAACAGAGGAGAGAAGAGGGGGTGGGTTATATAGGCAGGGGAGGGTATTGTCCCGGTTCTAGACGAACCGGGACCAAAGCTCGGCTCTGGAGCTTTGGTCCCGGTTCGTGCCACGAACCGGGACCAATGCCCCCAACCGAACCGGGACCAATGCCCTGGCAACTCTAACCGGGACCAGTGCCAGGCATTGGTCCCGGTTTTTAACTAAACCGGGATTAATGGCTTGTTCGGGTCTGGACGAAAGGTGGTTTTTCTACTAGTGTTTGTTGACAAAATTAATATGGAGGGAGTATAAAAACTTGTTCCATTTTACCCGAGAGCCGGAGACTTGACTAGTCAACTTATTTTGGCTCTCCGATTCTAAATATAGCTGGAACAAAACACACGATTTCTCCTAGCTACAGCCCGACACTGATTCACGGTCGAATGTCGCTGCATTCAGTGTCGGGCATAGCTAGGGAACCCGAATGTTTTGTGTCTAAGCACTAGGTACAATATATGACTGAGTAACCTGGAAGAAGCTGGAATGAGTGAGTAAGCTGGTGTAGAGGTGTGGTATTTATAGGCGTCGTTAGGGTTGGGAAGCTGGCTACAAAACATCTCCATTTCACCGAGAGTGACACCCGGCGAAAATAGACACCCGGCGAATAATTGGCGCGGAAGGAAATATTCGTTCCCGCCCACCAGGTTGGCCGAGACAAGATCCCGGCGAAGACAGATGCCCGGCGAAGAACTGGCGCGGAATGAAAATTTCATTCCCGCCCACAAAGTTTGCCGACGACGGCTCCCGGCGAAGGAGCCAACCCGGCGACGTTTTGGCGCGGATTGAAATATTCGTTCCCGCCCATGCCTTCGCCGAGTGCCCTCCACCGACAAACTCGGCAAAGAGGAATCTTTTTGCCCGCGAAAGAATTTTTTTCCCTCCAGTTCTTCGCCGGGTATGACACTCGGCGAAGAAAAGCAGCGCCCAAATGTTTTTTTCCAGTCACCTCTTCGCCGGGTAGGATACTCGGCGAAATGCACGCATCGCCCGCGCAAGGTGGGACCCAACGACAGGCGCCACGTGGTCGTCCTGTTCGCCGAGACCTGCTCTTCGCCGAGAGCTATCTGTGGTCGTTGCCGATGGTTCTCGTTTCGCCGAGTGCTGTTTCGACCGTGTCCCGGCGACATTATGTTTTGCCGAGAGAGCGCAGCGTCGCCGAGTGTCCTGCGAGCTATGCCGGCGTTGGCCGTCTTCGCCGAGTGGCCCCGACATTGTGCGCTCGGCGAAGCTGAGACCACTTGGCGGCGAGCAATTTTCTAGTAGTGAGGCCACGTTGCTACAAGATGTCGTCTTTGAGCCGGAGACTTGACTAGTCATCTTGTATATAGAGAGCTACGGTTGGAATTTTATGCCAAACATGCTATCTCTTTGTTCCCTATTACAGTTTTTCTTGATCATTTGTAGAAGTTTCTTCTTTTTTTTTCTTCAGGATAAATCAGTTTTTCTGTGGTCCTGACAAAAAAGTTTCTGAAAAAAGTTGGGACCTATCTCTGGTGAAACTTCTTTAGTTTTGGTGCACTAAACGAACAAAATGCAGCTTGATTGTGATCTCCCTCGATAGCTCAGGGTGCTCCTTGCACTTTGCGGGGTCCTCTTTGTAATTTCTGCTTTTCTTTGGACCTTTTTGTAAAGTGGATTGAGCTGTCTGAATATATGCATCGGATCTTCCTCTAAAAAAAAATGCAGCTTGATTTGTTCCAGAAAGTAACGTTTTAGTGGAAAATCAAAGTCGGTCAACGCTGTACAGTTGTGTAACTTGTCTTGAATGTACCTGTCAAATCAAATGGCCTCACATTTCTCTAGTAGGACCAACAATGTTGACCAAAAATCAAACTCTGAATAGACGCCGGGACTACTTGTTCTTCGTCACCTGGCTGCTTGCTTCACTTATTCATAGCCTATCCACCTAACTGGGAGAAAGGTGCCTTTGCTCTGGTTCCGCCATGCTGCCTCACTGCCTACTGCTCTGTCTCGTCTTCCTCATCCCAACCTCCACGCCATACGCTGACGACGGCGGCTTTACCTATGATGGGTTCTCTGATAGCATGCTCCGGCTCGATGGTGTAGCGTCAATCTCAAGCAGATCCCTGAAGCTGACCGATGGTGTTGTCTATAGCGTAGGACGCGCTTTCTTCGCTCGCCGGTTTGACTCTATCTCCTCGTTCTCATCAACCTTCGTGTTCATCATCAATCCTCCATTCCCTGGTTTAAGCGGACATGGGCTGGCATTCACGGTTTCCGCCAGCACGGACTCTTTATTGGATTCCCTCCCGTCTCAGTATATGGGCATGTTCAACAAAGTAAACACTGGTAATGCCTCAAACCATCTGTTTGCTGTTGAGCTCGATACCATACTCAACCCAGAATTCAAAGATCCTGATAGTAACCATGTTGGGATCAACATAAACAGCTTGGAGTCCATCAGTACCCACGCTGCTGGATACTACACCCCAGATGGCACCTTCTCTCCGTTGAGTCTTATTAGTGGTAAACCGATGCAAGTATGGGTGGACTACGATGACAATTCACAAATCGTGAATGTCAGTTTAGCACCTTACTTAGTTCCTAAGCCTCGACGACCACTGCTGTCAACCACTGTCAACCTCACATCTGTTTTGCCAAGCTCAGTATATGTTGGCTTTGCCTCTGCAACCAGCGTCCTTAGGTCCATACACCGCATTATCGGCTGGAGTTTCAATCCAAATGGGGAGGCCAAACCACTCAACTACTCAGTGTTGTCTGAAGTTATACAAGATGTTGGACGGCATGGTCAAAAGAGGCAAGTTCTTATACCAGTTGCCGTCACTGTGTCAGTTTTCATGACACTTGTTATTATCGTTGCTCTGTATGTTTATATGAAGAGGGCAAGAGAAAGTGGAGAGTGGGAGATCGATTGTGGGTCATCATCTTTCACATATAGGGATCTTGTCGCTGCAACGAGCGGCTTCAATGACAGAATGCTTCTTGGGAAAGGAGGATTTGGAAAGGTGTATAAAGGGGTGCTACAAATCTCGAAGCAAAATGTTGCCATCAAGCGGGTTTCACCAGACTCGAAGCAGGGTATGAAGGAATTTATAGCCGAGATAACAATCCTTGGTCACCTCCGTCATCGCAACCTTGTGCAGCTGCTCGGTTACTGTCGCCACAAGAATGAGCTCCTTCTAGTTTACCATTACATGCCAAATGGTAGCCTTGACAGAGTTTTGCATGGTCAAGATGAGAAATCTCTGGACTGGGTTTGCAGATTTAACATCATAAAGAGCATTGCATCTGGTCTTTGCTACCTCCACGAGGATTGGGAGAAAGTGGTCATCCATCGAGACATCAAAACCAGCAACGTGCTCCTCGATGCTGAAATGAATGCTAGGCTCGGTGATTTTGGCCTCGCAAGATTACACAACCATGGTACCGATGCCCACACCACGCATTTGGCTGGAACCTGGGGGTACATCGCTCCCGAGCTAGCCAGGCTAGGAAGGGCAACAAAGGCGACTGATGTCTTTGCATTCGGCGTCTTCATGTTGGAGGTTGCTTGTGGTAGGCGTCCAATAGAACTGAATGATTCTGGTGAGCCAGTGTTGCTGATAGACTGGGTGACCGATGCATGGGAGTGCGGTTCAATCCTCAAACAGGTAGACCCAAAATTACAAGATGGTTATGTCAGGGAGGAGGCAGAGTTAGTACTAAAGCTTGGTCTGCTATGCTCACACCCAGTACAGAGTGCTAGGCCATCCATGCGTCTAATTGTGCAATACCTTGTAAAGGATGTGTTACTTCCGAATTTCCAGCCAAGCTTCTTGAGCCTTACTAGCAGGGATGAAGACTTTGATCAGTATATCCTGGCATACCCTTCTGTGGCGACCACCATCACTGGTCTTTCGGGTGGAAGGTGATACATATTACTTATGGGTGCGATAACTTATGTTTACTAGACATACTCTGTTGTAGAACTTTCATGAGAAGGATGGGCTATTCCTGAAAATTAAACATGTATCGATATAATGATTTCTCAGCTGCCGTATACCTCGCTTCTGATATCGCTTTGTGGATGGCATATTGCTGTTGCTGGATTCTTATGCTACTAAGCTTTAGTACTACCAACATATGTGATCACCATAAATCGTCATCTGTATTTTGACATGTACCATGGTCATATCTTACAAGTGTCACGTAAGATAATTGTAAAATGGAAAAAAATGGTTATCTTCTTTGAACTTAGAGATGATCTTTCAGTATGGAACATAATATAATTCTCTTTAGCTTACACCATGTCATTTGATCATTTCTTAGTTACATGTCTTCTAGTTCAAAATTAATCACCCCATAATTTTACAAAAGCATGCAAAATCAATTTTCACACATAACACTAAGACATGATCTATTCGTATAACATGTTTTTTTGTCCTGTATAAATGACATGCATTGCATTAAAAAACGCCATATAGCCACTGTACTTGACCTTGGTTGTCAATAGGTAGTATAAAATGTGGTACGTGCGTGTATGTCACTAACTATTATACTCCATCGGTTTTACAATACTTTGCGTTATGTGTTTAGTCAAAGTCAAACTTTTGTGAAGTTTGACCAAATATATAGGAAAAGTATAAACTTTTATAACAAATTTTAGTATTCTTAGAATCCTCATAAGATATATTTTCATATTATATATATTTAATATTATAGATGTTGATATTTTTTCATGTATACTTGGTCAAACTTTGAAAAGTTTGACTTCAAAAATATCTAGAACTCGTGAAATAAATAAAAATGGAGGGATTACTAGACACTAATCAATCCTTACATTATTAGAATCTGACACTTGTCGGGTTGTGGCAACATTCCTGGCCTGAAGCAACCCGTGCGACCGTTTGTAGTAATAGAACATCGTCAGAGATGGCTTTAGTTTAGTAAAATAATATTATTTTAATCCACATTATTCAAAATTAATGATAAACCAAGGCATATGCACAAGATGAGCTAAAAAAGATAATTTTTTAGCATAAATCTTGCTTTGGTTACTTTAAAATGGAAGGTTTCCACTATAAGTGTAGAGACTTCAAGCTAGATTGGCTAGTTTATGAAACACCGACCATTTTTAATTTGTCTATTGACTTGTACAATTTAAACTGAGCATGTATACCCCAAAAAATGATAAAATAATATTTAAAGTTAAAATTACATTATTTTAATCATCATTATTCAGTATTAATGATGAACCAAGACATATGTATAAGATGAGGCAAAAAATATCAATTTTTTTACAAATCTTGGTTCAGTTACTCCAAAGTACACACTTAACACCGAACTTTCAAAACCATCATGTGACTACCATCTAAGGTTTAGTCCAGATTCGAACAAGTTACAAACTTGTAACATCCCAATTTTCGGAATTTGATGTTAATATAGATCGTATGCATTTCATCCTGACATCATTTAATTTTCACTTGTTTTTCTTGCATTAAATCATAATAGGTAAAACCGAAAATCCTATTTCAAATCCTTCGAAGACCTATTTAAAGCAGCATATAAGCATAGGCTATTTTGTATTTTTCTTGTTTGAATAAACAGTACCTAATAATATATAATTATGGAGGACACGTTTACAAAGTTTTCAAAATTCGATTTACCAAATTTGGAGTGCATAATCAATTTCTTCAAAAGAAAAACAGAAAAGAATTAAAAAAACAGTCGGGCTGAAGCCCAACTGGCCGGGCGCCGTTGCTTAGCAGGCCGCCAGGCGGCCCAAGATCTTTAGCCAAAGATCTCTTCTGGCCACGAAAAATATTCTATAATTACCATTGCACCTCTCGCGTTCAGTTTTTTTCTGAAATCGCAATCTATGCTACGCCCCAGCTCAAACAAATCTCGCCGCTATAGTTCGAACTTCCGAGGTAGCCATCGATTTCAGGCCTCCACTCCTATTTTACGTCTCGATCTCTTTGACTCGTATCACAGCACCCGCCTAACCTTTTTGCCCCTTGTCCAACGATCGGAATCAAAGCTAGTTTCACGGAGATCGGAGCTCAGGGAACATGCAAAATTCATAGAAATTAATAAATAGATCCAAAAATTATAAATAATATTCCGTTGGATTCACTAAATTTTGTAAATTGCAGATCTGTAATAGAATTTCATGTTTCCCAAAGTTTAACTGTATGAATTTTGAAATAACATTAGTTATGTAAATTAAAATAAATTAAATATTGTTATAAAGATCCATCCTTACCGTGTGTATTGTTCGGACACACGGCAAGGATCCTTATTTACCATGCACATATTGTTTATGCACGGTAAAGATGTTTCTTGACGTGTGACCTTCTTTGCCAGGTGTTGTGCCGTTTATGCTTCCGTCTTGCTCGGAAGGGACACGTGTCAGTGACTCTTTGCCGTGTACTATTTCAGTTATTTGTTGTGTGTGTTTCTTTGCCGAGTGTTTCTTTTCATTTTACTCTGTGTTTTTCTTTGCCATATGTTTTATAGGACGTCACTCGGCAAAGCGTATCTTTGCAATGTGCCCGATGAAAAGTTTACTACAAGGCCATAAACACACGGAAAACGGCCATTTTCCTGTAGTGACAGATCAATATTTGCTATAAAACATGGGAGGCGATCACTGCGCACATCAATTTGCGGATAAGAAGATATTAATCCATTAATTAATTAATTCCAGCCTAAATTTTGGATGGTAATTAATAATCACCAATAAAATGCCGGATCAATCTGCGTGACTGCCCCTATATAAACGCTACCAAAATGAGCTGCGAGACAACACAGTTTGCCAGACGAACGAACAGGAGAACAAGAGAATAGTTCTGCATCATATCTTTCGTGCCATGGCGATTTGCAAGAGGACTACAAACCTGGTCTTCCTTGCAGCTCTCATGCTAGTGATGGCCACTGTGATGACGTCATGTGATGAACAAGGTTAACTACAAACCCCTCACACTTTTTTTTTCATTTATCTGTATGATTATAGATCCAAAGTATGTTTGCAACTGATGATAGCACACGTTGAGAGGGAACCGATCGACGTATGCCCAGTGTATTTTTCTACCTTGTGCTAATTCATTTAATCTGTTCCTGTAGATGATTATTGGTGCTACAGCCTTGAAGACGGATGCGAGGATTTTTCTGAAAGGAACAGCAGGCGCTCTGCTTTTGCATTATTAGAGAGAGACAAGGTACAAATAGGTTTGAAAAACCTTTACAACACACGCTCCGGGATGAGCAACTCAAACACTCTATACATATGTTTACCCAACAGTATGCACACTAGACGGCACGGTGAACAGCATCTCCACATCACTTCTGACCAAAGCAGCAACCGAAGCGGCAACAAGTTTCTTGCCCTCGAAAATTTGCCGTCCTCGCTCCTTCCAAACATGTCAGAAGATGTAAATCGCAATGGATGTGTCCTTCTTCACCTGCATGGACACAGGGCTGCTCCGTATCTTGCTCCACCACTCACTGATGCAATTGGATCGACACAAAAGCTGGATCAAAGGCAGGTTGGAACTTGTGAAGAAACTCCAAACCTCCTTAGCAAAAGAGCAGTACAGCGCCAGGTGATTGGCCGTCTCCAGCTCCTGATGGCATAGGCAGCAAACATCGTCGTGCGGCCTCCCCCTATTTTTTAGGCGATCAGCAGTCCAGTTTCGGTTTTGCAACAGCAACCAAAAAAAGAACATCACTTTCCCTTCAGCCCTGACTTTCCAGGAAACCTCTAGGTCTGGCTGCTTTAACCTTCCCCAGAACTGCACGTGATAGGCAGATTTCGCAGAGTATTGTCCATTTGAAGTGTGGTTCCAAACCATGGTATCCTTCTCCTGTGTAAGCTCAACCTGTTGAATTTGTTGCCAAAGCTCGAGGTACTGATCAAGCTGTGCCTCTAAACTGATCCGATGTAAATCTCTTTTCCATCTTCCATCATATATGGCCTCCTTGACAGTCAAGTGTTCCCTTGCTGCAAGAGGGAATATCAAAGGTGCTAAGGCGATAGGTGCTAGTCCGTTGAGCCACTCATCAGTCTAGAATTTGGCTGTAGTTCCGTCCCCTAAAGATATGGACGTGCAAGCCTGGAACAAAACCTTGTCCATCTTGTCGCATGGCGTAGCCGTCCCCTTCCAAGGCCTAGCTTGTTCATCCCATCGCAAGCGCAAGGCGCGGCTGAAAGCTTGGAGGTCTTTGATACCTAAGCTGCCATAATCCATTGGTGCACAAATTCTCTTCCAGCTCACCAAACATTTACCTCCTGTGGCTTCTTCTTCAGGCGCCCAAAGAAAATTGCGTCTTAACTTGTCAAATTTTTTGATCATCCATTTCTCAGCAAGGAAGGCAGTCAGAAAATAGGTGGTTGTGGCAGTTGCAACGTTGTTGATCAGAATAAGGCGACCTCTACGAGTCATCATCTTTCCCTTGCCACCTTTTAGTCTAGCAACCACCTTGTCGAAGACAGGTTGAACATCAATTCTTCTCTTGCCTCACTCCTCGGCGATGATAAAGAGGGATGCCAGCTTGCCCATTCAGCAAAATTCAAGAGGATGCCAATGCCAACACTAGAGAAACCAGATTTCTCCACCGAGCTCCAAACCCCATGTGGGTCATCACCTTAAGCAAGAAACCCCAGTCCAAGGTGTCAAAAGCTTTTGCAATATCTAACTTGAGGAAGAAGAGAGGTGATTTCTTGACATGAGCCTCCTTAATCACATTCTTTACATAGAGAAAGTTATCTTGAATCGATTTTCCACGAATGAAAGCACTCTGTCCAGCCGAAACTAGCTTTGTCATCTCTGGGGCTAAACGTCTCGTGAGAATTTTGCAGAGTATCTTGGAAGCACTATGCATTAGACTGATGGGGCGGTAGTCCTTTGCATCTGCAGCATCATTTTTCTTGGGCAGTAGCACTATGTTGCCAGTGTTAAGCAAGCGCCATTGCTTCCCTTGCAGAGCATGTAAGCAAGACCTATTGTCTTGGCTATGGCTACAAGCAAGCATATTATTGCACCAAGGACAACGAAAGATGTTGTTGCCAGAAATCCGCCAAGCCCGAGGTTGATGTCGGCCGTCATGAATAAGCACATGCAGACCTTATTATCTTTGTATTTTATAAACTCCATTAGTCAAAAGAATAAAAACGCTTAATCCGCAAAGAAATAAAGTACGACATCTGACGGTGCATGATGCATTTCCCATGTGTGCGCGATATGCATATGCATCCCCCATGAATCATAGTTAAAAACAAAAAGCTTATTTTTTTGTCCCTCAACTGTTATGAAACTAACATACTGTTATGAAATACCAAAATGTTGTCAACACTGAAAATGTATGGTCCCGATTGGTGTGGTTAGAGTGGCAATCTCGACCTCATTCGGTATTTGTTGATCTGAAACCCAGCTAGAAAGAGGATGATAGATGTGCATGATGTATGTCAGCATCTACATGATATAAATAACATAACAATGTCATGATGTATGTCACATGTAAATCAGTCTGTGTCTGCACCACCGCCACGGCCCTCGTGTCTAATCCTCGCCATGTGGTCCCAGTCCGGCAGGAGCATGCTGTGAAGTAGTGCTGCTCAACCCGCCTGCTGCTGGTGAAGGGTCAACGCTGATGGAGTTCAGAGCCACAATCGTGTCACATCTTCTTCGGAAGGTAGCCAACGACCGTCGATTGCTTCGCCATGCGGATTTCAGCGATCCCGCCAAGACCCGCATAATAACGATCTTAGGACGCCCACCAGACATAACATGCACGCCAAAACATGCACATTATGTGGGTGGATTTGTAACAACATTACAACAGTTAACGAAAGAATCCGTAACAACAACAGAAAGAGAATATATATACAAGAATGACTCAAACGAGACAGGATACAACTGATACATTACAAAGATACAAATTGGACTAAGAGTCCTAGAGATAAACGGTGGTGTCCAAATCCCTGCCCAGGCCTCGCCGGAGGGATTCCCAAGCTAACGTCATCGGATTTCAAACCTGTTGACTGTTCACTACAAAACAGCCCAATGACCCACCGCCGATGTGAAAAATTGTGTGTTTTTAGCACAAGTTAACATCCTCTCTTGTTTTCCAGCTCGATTTTGATTCAGATGCTATTTGATTGGTGCAGGCTATGGCAAAGGATTTGCTAGGATCCGCTTTGCTCGAGAGGGAAGAGTGCACTCTCGCCGTGAAGGAATTCTACAAGGTTTGTTTGGCATTTCATATACATTGTGCTAATATGGTTGCGTGTTTGTGTCATCGTGGTGTTTGTGTCATCGTGATGTACAATCAATATGTGTAACAGAAAAGTTCACCAGTGTGAAGATTTGACTTAAGATGGTCTTGAATATCAGAAAACTAATGAAACTGTGATCTTCCGCAGTGGAAAAAACACTGTGATCTTACATGATGCATAAGTCACATTTTCTGGTTATACAAAAAGCTTATGTGTTTTCTTCACATGTAAAACGAAACCTCCCTCCCAACCCACTGGGCCGTTGTGCCCCTGTTCTTGTCTTTCAGTAACCAGCGTAAGTTGTAGTGTAACGAGTTGGACAGTAATGTCTATGTGTTCCTGAACATCTGTCTAGGCAGTGTTTGAACTGAAATACTGAATCCTATGTCCTCTTTGATATTAGAAATTATCATTTGATGAAATGGTTTCTATGTCCGCAGATAACCTTTTATGACTAAACATAATTTGTTTTTGGCCTGCTGGTTATTTGCGAAAAGTGGTGATGTCAATAAGTAGTACTGCCTTGGTGCCCTTCAACAACCTCTTATGCTTATTACAGTTGTGATGTCCCTCCACACTGCCACTAAGGTTTTCTTTCCTATCTTATTATGGGGAACAGGCTTTGAATCTCTTGAAGTCTTCAAATTCAACGGACAAAATGGCAGAGGACATTTGGCAGGTTCTTGCCAAAGCGAAATACCTAGACTGGGAAAAACACTCCACTGAACGAGTTTGCAAGATTCAAAGTTTAAGGTGCGCTGTATATTAAAATTACCATGAGATAATAAACATCACTGTGCTGTAGATCGAGGGAAAGGCTTGTATTTACTCACCGTCGTGCCTAAAATCCATGACATTGGTTATAACTAGTTGAATTTGGCGTGCCGTCACGGCACGTCCTTGATGTTTTTTTTTGTGCAGTATATATATATATTTTTTAACCAAACTGTTAGCTAAATTGGTATGTTGGAACATGTTTTTATTTTGTCATGAATAGGTAGCATTTTTTGTGTGCATTTCGGATATATTGTATATAATATTCAAATATTCAGTGGATCGAAATGGTCAAACATGTTCGCATTTCGACATCAATATTTAAGTGAAATCAGGAAAATCCATTTGAATTTGATTTTACATTTGCGGAAAGTTCGTTCGTATGGTGTCGAATTATTGGCCAAAATGAAATGTTGAAATATTTTTGTAATTTGCTATGAAGATATTGTTTTTTTTAGCATTGCATTATATTTTGTGAAACATCGGAATATTAAGCATTTGGAAATGTCTGAAAATGTCGGTATGTTGACTTAAATAGTTCACAATTTTTTTTTCTGTGAGCATGTTGGTACATCTAAAATCGAAATGGTCGGAAAATGTTTATATTTTTTTATCAGCAGTTAGTCGAAATGGTTGGAATTTTGCGCGTCGTCACGACGCGCCGTTGTTAGTTTTTTAATTTTTATTGGCAAGTTGTGTTGTAATATTTCGTAAACAATGCTTTATTAAAGTACTGCAGATGTCGAAAGCGTATTAAAGGAATGATTTAAAATTGAGAAGATTAAGTAACAAAATCGCTTAGATGGGGGAAATTTTTCTTATTTTCTCTGAATATTCGTATTAAAATGTGCATTATTGTAAGTAAACAACATTCGTTGAATTAATTTAATTCCATAAATTGAAATAGTGAAGTATCTTTGTAATTTGTCGTAAATATCGAAATATTTAAGTTAACTCCATTGTTTGAGGAAATGCATTGTAAGGAATTTTGTTAAATTCAATCCATAATTTGAGGAAATGGATTTTTATTTTATGCAAACATTTAGTGGACGAAGCATGTTTTAATTTTACGTTCATAGTTAGAGAGATTTCAGCAAAATTACTAATTGTAGATTATAAAATAATTTGTGAAGTTATAATAAGTTTTCATTTTGACTTGAAAATTTAATTGAATTGCATAATTTGTGAAGGTATAATAAGTTTTCATTTTGTGAAGGTATAATAAGTTTTCATGTTGATATATTTGTCATGTTTGCAAATACCGTGGCGTCAAAAAATTAATTTTGAAAATGTCTACAGTCAGAAGTTGTTTAGATTTAAATTATTTGAAATTTTTGAAAAAGTTTATATTAAGTAGATGATGTCACGTTTGTAAATACCGTGGCGTCAAAAATTAATTTTGGAAATGTCTGCAGTCAAAAGTTGTTTAAATTTAAATGTATTGAATTTTTAAAAAAGTTTACATTAAGTAGATAAATTTTTTAAATTGTTAATAGTGAGAAGCCATTCGTATGTGATTTCTTTTTTACGTTTTTTAAATGCTAATGTTTGGAAGGCACGTAAAAATTTGAAATCTTCGAATTGCGAATTTGTTCAAATGTCATGAATTGGCGACATTTTTTATGTGTTAATGAAATTGGCTAAATAGAGTGGGCTTATGCCTGAAGATTGTTCAGATTTCGGAAAATTGTTCAAATTGAGAATTTATCCATATTTGAATTCTATTAGCGTTTACGAAAATGAACAAATTTGGAAGGCACATAAGATTTTGGAATATTCAAATTTGAATTTTGATCGCACGTCTCATTGGTTGAATAGGGTGGACTTATGGTTGAAGATTGTTCAGATTTCGGAAAACTGTTCAAACTTGGAATTCATCCATAGTTGAATTCTTTTAGCATAAATAGCAAGTATTTTTTATTCTAATCGGTCGAATATGTTATTCATATTTTTCAGGTGGATAGGTTCAAAAATATTGTTTTTTTTACACTTTTTATTTTATTCAAATTGGTTTAGTAAAATGGTCCCATCTGTTAGGAGTGCAACCATTTTGTAAATATATTTTTAGAAGCTATATCGTTCACGTTAATTTGTCTGACGTATTGAAATATTATTGTATGTTTTGTTTTCTTTTTTTTAATGCATCTTCTGTGTGGAGAGTTTGGAAATATGTTTTTTTTTATCGATATGTTGTTTGCATTTTTTTTTTGGACTGCAACATTTTTGTAAATATATTTTTGAAAGGGATATCGTTCACGTAAATTTGTTTGATGTAATGAAATATTATCATCTTGAAATTATTGCTTTTTTAATGCATCTATTGTGTGGAGAGTTTGAAAATATGTTAAATTTGAATTGTTTTGATGTATTGTTTGTATTTTTCGGAATAACAAATTAAAAGTTATGGTTTTTCATAATTTTTAACATGTATTTGTGATTGTTAAATTTATATTGTGTGGAGAGTTTGAAAATATGTTAAATTTGGTTTTTTTTTACGTATTGTTTGTATTTTTTGGAATGACAAATTAAAAGTTGTGGTTTTTAATAATTTCCAGCATTTATTTGTAATTGTTAAATTTATGGCACGTAGGTCCCGCATGTTATGTTTTTTTATTTAAAAAAAAATTCGAAAATCGTCAGTAGAAATTAAAAAAAATCTGACAGCGTGGGCCCGCGATGACGTCATCGTGTGACGTCACCTGTCGGAGGCCGCCGCGCGCCGTGGAGCTCGCACCGGAGCAGCCGTTGCGCGCGCGGGCCTGAGTTGTTGCGGATCTTCGGGAGGAGGTGGAGGGGAGCCGAACGGGCGGCGTTTCGAGCCTTTTCGTCGCCGACGGCGGCCGAAATGGCGGCGGCGGACGGCGGGAGCGGAATCGACGATTCCGGCGCCCAGGCGACGTCCCGGCACGCGGCGTTCGTCGAGGAGGGAGGGGAAGCGATGCCGGAGGTTACCGTGGTCATCGATCTGTGAGCGGAGCAGCATGGCGGCCGTGGAGCGCGTCGGCGGCCGCGGCGAGTTCGGCGCCGCGCGGGAGAGAGGAAGGAGAAGGTGGGGATGTGGCGCCATTTTTGCACGAAGAACCTTCGGGTTTGTCGTAATTTCATGTAGGTCCTTCTCCTCGTAGAACTGTGGACTGCGGGTTTGGTTTGTAGGTTTGTGAGGGGCCTTTTTAGAAAACCATCACGGACGCGTTCCGTGGACCGTCCGATCGCCGGTCGACGGCGCGGATCGAAACAATGTTCATTTCTACAGTGATTACTGTGGTTGCTACAGTCGAGGAGCGCGGAGAGAGCGCCGTTCTTCCCAACTTTTATATAATGAGTATTAATAGTGCTGTAACATGAACATGTAGGGAAGCATGTGAAAATGCTCTACAGGAGCATCACTTTCTTAGCGGCACACTTCCGGAAGACTCGGACAATGAGTATTCAGAACAATGCAAATTATTATCTGAAGTCTTCACGAAAGCTATACTTGATGATACACCAGGAGATGTAAAAGCACAATTTATTTAAGATACCTAATAGCTAACTTTTTTTTTGTTGTTTAATTTTTTTTCCTGTGTTCTTAAGCTGTTCCCACTCTGAATGCTTAGGTGCCCGACTACCTTTGCTGTCAGATAACTTTTGAGATCTTTAGAGATCCAGTTATCACACCCAGTGGTGTGACATATGAGCGGGGCATACTACTTGAGCATCTTCGCAAGGTGCACCCTCTTCATAATCTGCCATCTGTTTGTAGAGAATTCTTTATTTATTTATCGTATGTACTCATTTTTTTGGGGAATATTCCACAAATATTTATTGTCCAATTCAATTATGCCGTAGATTTAGTCGTTTAAGTACTAATAATGCATAGTTGGAAGAAGTGATATTAAAGGAAACCGCACAGAGAAAGTCGAACAGTAGCCGGTGTAGCTAAGTTGATCTAGTGCACTATTTGACTAGGAAAGATGTGATACATCAAGGATGATTCTTACGTGCTAATGGTCAAACTTAAAGTATCGCCTTAATGTGTGTGGTATGTATGATACAGTTTGTACACAAGGGCAACAATTTTTATTTCAAAGTTTTAAAGCTGACCGTAAGTCTATAACCTTTTTCTTTAGGTCGGCAATTTTGACCCGGCGACACGGGAGCCCTTGAAGGAGCATCAGCGGGTTCCGAATGTTGCAATTAAGGAAGCGGTGCAAGCCTACCTCAAGGAGCACAGCTGGGCCTACAAGACGAACTGACGCGGTCTTGTTGTTTGCCAAGTGCTAACAGGATGTGCTGATATAATCCATCGAGTTACAGAGAGGGATTGATTCTTTGCCTTTGTGATGTGCTGATTGATTACTGGGTACTGCTAACAAACATTTGGTAATTGTACAAATATAAAAGCAACTAGTGGAAGCTAGAGTAGCTTTCTGTATCGGTTTCTTTGTTGAATTGTCCCGAGATGAGGCAGAATTTGTACGGCCGGTTTGGCTGGTCAAAAAAAAAAAGATGAGGCAGAATTTGGCTGTGTACGTGACAGTAGTTCATGTGATGTTGTAGACTGATCATTAGATCTCTCTAATCCTATCGGTATGAAACCCATTTGGGCGAGAGTACTAGTATGGGTGACCTCCTAGGGAGTACTCGTGAAAGGGTTTCATATCTAGCAAATCATAATGTAGAAAAAACATACTAGTTGAACATAAACTCGAAGAAAATAGGGACGAACAGTTGAGCCAGAAGGCGATCAAACTGACAAAATAATATTTGTTACATTGATGATGCATACATGTAGCACATCATGCAAGTCGTGAGGTAGGAAAATTACTAGAACATAAACTTGAAGGAAATACAAACAACACAGTTGAACCAAAAGGACATACAGACGACATGATGATACATAGTTGATACAGACGCTCATTAAGAATGTAGACTTGCATGACCGAAACACCGATATATGTTTTATTTATTTATGCCGGTACTAGCGTCGAGTACGAGATCTAAACCCGTAGGTTTTGAGTTTCAGGTTGTAAGTCATGCATCATATGGAGTGGGGTAGAGATTATCATGGGGCAACAACAGGGATTCCAGGAACCACCACCGCCGGGCCGGTAACCGTACCAGTAACGGCTCCCACAACCGGCAAGTCTGGCAACCCCAACACCTTCACCTCACCGATGCCACCACCGGCACCGGCACCACGTGCCGTTGCCAACGTGCGGTCTGCCTCATCCAGCTCCCTCCCGTTGCAGGACGCAAGCAGGAGCAGCGACACAACTAGAAGTATCGTGACGGCGAGGCGCTTTGCCATTGCTAACTGGGATTATGGAGTAGTGGTGAGGAGAAATCCTTGTGTGTGTTGTTGTGTTTTTGTGAGGTTGCGCTTGAGCTTAGCATCACCGTGTATGTTGCTTTTATAGGAGAGTTGCACGGGGTGGCAATGCGTCGTCGGCGTAGGAGAGAAGGATAGACGGTCATGGACAAGCAGAGAGGCATGTCAACGTCTCATAAGAGAGTCTGGTGCGGACTAATGAGACAAATGCCATCTAGCATTTGCATCTAGAGAGTATTGTTTAATTACAGACTCTGTGTTATGTTGTATGGATTTTTTTTACATATATATATATATATATATATATATATATATATATATATATATATATATATATAGGGCAGGTATATTATACAACCAGTTGAAGATTAAGGATCTACAACCAGCGTCTCACCTATATAGGGCGCGGAGCGCCTAGGAACCAACCGGTCCGAACTGTACACCGACCCGACCGACCCCGACCCCCCACCACCTTTTCCTCCGGGGCGAGCGAGCGAGCGGCGGCGGTAGCCGACGCGAGGGAGCCCGCGCCGGCCGTGTCTCGCTCAGTCCTTCCCCACCCCCGCTCACCTTCTTCTGGCCGTGGCGGGCGAGCGAGCGGCGGCGGGACGCCGACGCGAGGGAGCCCGCGCCGGCCGTGTCTCGCGCCAGCTTCCCCACCCCCGCGTACCTTCTTCCGGCCGGGGCGCGAGCGAGGGAAGCGAGGGAGCCCGCGCCGCCCACCGCGCGACGCCGAACCCTAGAAGCACCTCCTTCTCCGGCGCGGGGGGGGGGGGGGGCGAGGGCGAGCGAGCGGCGCCGCCGTGTCTAGTTCGGATCCGCCGTGTCTTCTCCGTCTCCGGAGAGGTGCGAATTTCTCTGTCTCCGTCTACATTTTCCTTTTTAGATTCGCCGATTTGCTGGTGTTAATCATGCTCTTCTCCATCAAAATCTGCAGATGGCTCCTACTACTCATGCTGATTCAAAAATATTTGGTAACACGCGATCTTCTCCAAGGTTTCAATCAATTCCTAGCATGGAAAAGAAAGGCTACTCCTTTGAGGATTCATCCCGGATGCGACTAACTGCTCCTTCAGGCGACAAATTGCCCAAGGTAACAAATCCTGGACTGCCCTGTTCTTACTAATGAGCTTATGAGCGTCTGTATGTGTACTTGAAAAAATGAAAACAAGTTGGGGTCCTGTCAAACTAATCCACATACACATAACTAGACCTATGAAAAATCTATTGCATTACGGGGAAGTACAACTGATTAACCATGCTCTTCTCTCCTCGCATATCCAACAGATGGCCCCAACTGCTCGGGCTTTAGCCAAGAAATTCAGTGATGCTGCCATGAGTCAGAAGCGTCGAGCTGCTACCTCATGCGACAAGTTGCCCAAGGTAAATAAATCTGTGCTGCCCTGTTCTTAGTACTGAATCTATGAGCGACTGTATGTGTGCCTGGACAGAATTACCGCTAGGTGGTTTGATGCATTAGGAGAAGTACAACTTATGGTGGTATGACAGTACACGAAAGGTAGTTGAGCAGTTCAACTAAAACAGAACCAACTCTAGTACCTGGGAGAGCAGCTAGATATACTACTTTCAGAAAAGTTCATGGCATTGGGGGGAAGTACAACTTATTTTTGAAAGAAGTACATGAAAGGTAGCTGAGAAGTACAACTAACCCATATCACATCTTTGTCAAAATGCAGGATGGCAACGAAGACAAAAGAATCAAATCTACACCAGATGTCATGGATCCAACGCCAATTCAATGGTATAGTCCTGAATGGAGGACTCCAGAACTACCATCTAGTTACTTTGTGACCACAAGCAGATTCCCATACTCTGCGCAATCGCAAGCAACCCCAATTACAACTGATGATGGTCATTCACCAGAAGTGAGAATATATGGTGGGCCACCTATCTCGTCGCATATTCAGCGAGTTGTGCGTCAAGTTGCTTCCTCGCGTGCTATCACTCAGCAGCCTGAATTTGTTCCGTCGCATCGGAGACGTGAAGTTGCTGCCAAGGAGAGTAGAAGAACAAGGCCTGAAGTTGCTGCCACACAACGTCCAACTATGAGGCCTCAAGTTGATGGCGCACAGCGTCCACCCAGGAGGCCTGAGTTTCCTGCCTCACAGCACCGTACAAAGCGACCTCATGAAGCATGCTCGCTACCTCCAAACAAGAAGCCTCACATCATCCATGATGATACATACACTAGCTGTCCTCCCAGTAAGCCTCATGAAACAGGTCAATCTCAAATGCATACGCAGCGACAGCAAATATTAAGGGATCCGTTGCTACACAGGCCGCTCGTGACACCACCAGGCCCCATATTGCCTGGGCAGAATCAAACTCCATCAGCGGCGCGCAGCTACACTCATGTAAGTAACTACAAGAAAACTCAGCTCAATGAGATGCAGCGTTACGAATTTTATGTTTTTGCGTGCGTGTTTTTTTGATGTGTGAAAATCTGACAAACAAAACTGTATGTGTTTGCAGAAACCTGATCTGCCAGAATATTTGCTGCCTAAGATGAAGATGAGGTTCGACAATTTCGAGAAAGCCAAGGAGTTCTACAACAGATATGCGAGGCATTCTGGATTTGGTACGAAGATTGGACAGCACAATGGTAACAACAGATACCTTCAGTGCACCCGGGAAGGCAAACATATATCCAACATTTCTGACCCCGAGCGACAGCGGATGAACAGCAGCAAGAGGTGTGGCTGCAAGGCCAAGCTTAGACTGAAGGAGAAACCGGATGGAACATTTGTCATTGAGGACATGCAGTTAGAACACAACCACCGGCTGTTACTTACACCAAGCATGCTCGTTTTTCTGCACTCGCACAAGACACTGGACCCGACTCTTCTTGAGTATGTGAAGTTCCTCCAGTTTCAAAACATCAAGCATTATCAGATAATGTCAATAATAGCCGGTTCAGTGGGAGGATCGCAATACATGACGATGCATGGCCGTGACATTCTGAACCAGTAAGTTGCATTACCACCTGAAATCATAGTTGTAGTTGTGCGCAAAACATCCGACAGTGTACTTCCAATCATTCACACGTTAAAATCCTTACTTCTTATGTGCAAATGCAGGAAGGCAAAGAACTCTAAAGATGACAGCGTCGGCGAAGTCCATAAGCTCATCAGGTTCTTCACCGAGATGAAGACTGCAAATGACCAGTTCTTCTTCGACATCCAGGTTGACGAGACTGACAACATCAAGAACATCTTCTGGTCAAATGCCAGCTGCCAAGGCAATTATGAAGACTTCGGCGACTGCATTACGTTCGATACAACGTACAAGACAAATAAACACAAGATGCCACTGGGGGTGTTTGTTGGCGTCAACCACCACCTCCAGTCCTGCATTTTTGCATGCGCTCTTGTCAGAGACGAGAGTGAAGACTCATTTGTTTGGCTGTTTCAGACCTTTCTGAAGTGCATGAAATGGAAGCAGCCTATGATCATTCTAACAGGTAATGAAGCTTTAATAAAGATGTAGTGTTGCATTGCATGTGTAGAAGTTCAAGCTAGTTTTCGTGGCAGTAAATGATAGGTAGGTGGGCAGTTCAGGGTTTTTTAGTTCAAGTTACCTGCATGTTCAGTATGTCACTCATAGCACTGTACTTCATGGAAGTTCAAGTAAAAAAAGTAAGAAGTCCAGTCCATGAGTTTTAGTACAGAACTGGTACAGTCCATGAGACTCATTTGTTCTATTTTTTTGTGCGCAGACCAATGCCCGTCGATGGCGCAGGCGATTCCAAGGGTCTTCTATCTAGCGCTGCACAAACTGTGCCGATGGCACATGCTGAAGAAGTTCAGGGAACAGCTGGGTACAATTTACCGGTTGCATCCAAACTTCAAGGTGAATTCAGAGCGATAATAAACTGGCCTCTGATGCCGACAGAATTCGAAGCTGCTTGGCAAGCGCTAGTGGAAGACTACAACCTCCATGACAACGCGATGATGTTATCGCTGTGGGAAGATAGGAGGGATTGGATTTCAGCTTACTTCAAGGGAGCTTTCTGCGCAAGGATGACATCTACTCAGCGTAGCGAGAGCATGAACTACATCATGAAGAAAGGGTTCCTTAAAAAGACCCTTACCCTGCACCGTTTCGTGGAGCAAGTAAATAACTGCATTCAGTCGCGGCGCATGTTAGAACACGAAAAGACGATAGCAAACCTTGTAAGTTATTTCAGCCTTTAAACTAGTAACTTTAGAGGTTCTTGTCAGTTTCAGTTTCAGTACTGATCATGCTAACCCTGATATATGTTTTTGTTTACTTTCTGCAGGGTAAACCAAATACAAGTACTCACTATGGGTTTGAGAAGAAGCTGCGCAAGACGTACACTATTGCCGTGTACAAAGATTTCCGTGACAAGTTTAAGAAGAGCACTCTGTACGCTGTGAGGATAGACCCGGTGCTTCGGGAACCTCACTACCTGGTGAGGTTCAAGAATCCTTACAAGACTTTTTCTTGGTCCCAACACGAGTTCAAAGTGGAAGCAGACCCTGACGCTGGCAAGTTCCAGTGCGAATGTATGCTATGGGAACATACAGGTACTTTGTAAGATGTTACTTATTGTTTGTCAAGTTTGATCTTGCAAAATGCAGTCTTACCAAACAGCAAATGTATGCAGGTCTTTTCTGCGTACATGTGATTGCAATGCTGGAGCACTTGAGGGTGGACGTTATTCCTGACGGGTACATACTACAAAGATATAGCAGAAGTGCAAACCTGAAGCATACATTTAATAGGGCTGATTCAAGGACGGTGGCATATGATGGGTCGCAAATTGCTTATAATCACAATGAGGTTCTCCAGCTATGTTTCCGACTTGCTAGGGCCGCATCCAAGTCATACGAGCAGACTGTCGTATCAAGGGTTGGTCTCATAGAACTGATAGACAAGGTAGAGGCGATAGGCTGCTCAACTGCTGGCTCTGATGATGATGATGAACCTGGTATTCCAGCACCTTTCAGCAGCTTTGAGCCTGACATATACACCCAGACCAAGGAAACAAATCATCAGGCTGAGACTAGTTCTAGAGTCATTCTTCCTCCTATTATGCGAAGACAAAAGGAAGTGGAACCAAGGCCGGAAGCAAGGCCAAAGCTGCTGCTGCTGAGAATAAAACTTTGTACGATGAAAGGTTTGAACCTGGACGGAGAATCTGCAGTGTGTGTGGACTGAAACAGAAGCACAATGCCAGAAATTGCCCTTTACTAGATGACCCACCAAATTATGGTCCAGCAGCTGTCAGGAAAAGTAATGCTGGTCGAAGAGTTGTGAAGAAATCTTGTACAGCTCCTGCTGCAAAGAAGAATTGTGTTGCTGAACAACCTGCTGATGATGCATCTAAAGGCAAAGTAACAAAAGGGAGGCTTTGTGGGTATTGCGGAGAATATACAAAAGGACACAATGCTCTGTCCTGTCCTCAGAGAAAGGACATATCACAGAAACTGAGCGCTCCTAAAAAGAGTAAAAAGAAGAAATATGAGGAAGAAGAAGAAGAGGAAGCAGAAGAACAGGCAGAAGAAGATGATGATGATGATGAAGAAGAAGATACAGAAGAAGATGATGAGACAGAAGAAGATGATGATACAGAAGTAGATGATGATGAAGGAGAAGATGCTCAAGAAGAAAAAGATGCGGAAGAAGAAGAAAGAACTAAAGAACATGAAGAAGAAAAAGTAGTACACAAGCATGAGGGAGAGCCATCAGGAAAGAAGAACAGTCTTAATAGAGATCAAGCAAGACCAGCAACAAGGAATAGCAGCAGAAGGAAAAACGAAGAAGAACAAGCAGAAATGGAAGAGCCAGAGCCATCCGTACAGAAGAGCAGCAGACGCAAAAAACCATCAGTTGAACAAGCAGCAACAGCAGAGCAGTTTGGGCCAGCAACAAGGAAGAGCACCAGAAGGAGAGACGAAGAAGAACAAGCAGAAATCGAAGAGCCAGAGCCATCCGTACAGAAGAGCAGCAGACGCAAAAAACCATCAGTTGAACATGCAGCAACACCAACGCCAAGGAGGAGCATCAGATTGACAAAAATATGATCCTTGGATTTTTTTGAAACATCAGTTGCACATTTTTGAAACAGGGCTTCTATTTTTGAGAACTTCATATTTGTAAATCATGTTATTTCATACTGTCATACATAGTATAAAACAAATAACGACAAATGGTGATATTCTGGAGATTTTTAATTGAAATGTGCAAACAATATTTGCTCCTTCCTTTGCATATTTAAACAGTTCATTTGTTAAGTTACTTTTCAAATTGTGGAGTGGGCAGTCCAAGAGACACAAGGAAGTACAACCAACATCATCAAGGCAGTACAAGGACAAAAGGAACGAAGTACAACCGCAATGTCAGGGAAGTACAACAATGATAACCAAGGAAGTACAAACGTCCACTAAATGAAGTACAGGGTCACATATCGTAAAATGAAAAAAACGCCACAGACATCACTGACTGAATACAAAAAACAAAACTGAATCACACATAAGGTACTGATATTCCAGACAATCCAAGAGACACAAGGTACAACCAACATCACCAAGGCAGTACAAAGAGTAAATTGAACGAAGTACAACTGCCTAACCAAGAGCAATGGCAGGGAAGTATACAATGATAACCGAGGAAGTACAAAGGTTGACATAATGAAGTACAACAAAAATAATCGAGGCAGTACAGCGGCGAATTACATGAAGTACAGCATTCACAATTCAAAAAAGGCATACAGAATCAAACATAAGGTACTGATATTCATAAAACGCGACACATAGTTGCTACATAGGTGATCTGATTCATAAACGCAATACATTTTTGCAGGCTGCAACAATGTCAAAATCCTATTTTTTGCGACTCTTGGCTGCTCTCTCCCATACATCAGCAAAAATTGAAGGGCAAGCTCTCTTCAGGTCCTTGTACCCTTTACTTTCAACCACATCATCCATTCCGTTGGTAGAGTTGAGAAAATCAATGCAAGCATCTTTGAGCTGGGTGCAATGGTGCTGGTCGGCTAGAGCTAGGGTGTTTTCCACTGTCTTGGCAGAAAGACTCGCTGAAAGCTTGCGCTCGTACAGCAGTTTCATTCTCTCAATGGCATACCTATCCGCAGCAACGAGGATATGCTTAACCATATGTTCGGTCTCATCATCATTGAGGTCATCCATTGGGACCAACGAATCCTTGTAGATGAAGTGAAGGAGTGCTTTGAAAACACACGGCTCCATATCTCTGATTGTTACATTACATGTAGACTTGTCCCTCATCGGCCCATACAACTCCGCTTTGAAGACGGGTGACCGCACAGCGAGGATCAGCTTATGTGCTCGAAAAACCTCCCCTTGACCTCGAAAGACACATCTACTTCATCTTGTGTGTCTAGCAAATCACCAAGGTTGTCAAGCAAGTCTTACGATGGAACTTGGACTACAGATTTCATCTCAGCCTCCTTGAACCTGATAACAAGAAGATTGCACTCAATGACAAGGGTGTCATCCACAATGTAAGATTTGACGTCATCTTTTATCTCAAATCTGTCATGACCCTGGTCCTGTCTTTCATCACGAAACTCGACCATCGTTTTGTATTTATCAGGGAATTCTGACCATATGAAATCTGGTCTTGGTGTGGTCTGATCGATCAGGCAAATATCGAGTAGTGCCTTCACGTTGGTATAATTTGAATTGTGCGAGATGAAAACTGAAACCCACTCTTCCTCTTCCTCTGTGTAACCGTTGGGGTAGAACTTGAGGCACCATTCATGTCCACCGATGTCGAAGCTCGCGGACTTGATGAACTCGCCGACGCCGAGGTCGCTGTACAAGCTGTAGCCCTCAATCTTGAACAAATGCTTCCCTTCCACTGTTTCCTGTGAGCAGGTCGACTCTGTCACACTTGGTCTCGAGGACGAGTCCATCTGCTCACCTGGGGAGAGCTCCTGAAGAAGAGAGACGGCGAGGAGACTCAATAGGCGCCTCAATCAACCCAACCTACTTCCCCCTAGTCACCTGCTCACCTGGGGAGAGCTCCTGAAGAAGAGAGACGGCGAGGAGATTCAATAGGCGCCTCAATCACCCCCACCAGCCAGGCGCCGTCCAGAGAGCGGCAGGCACGGCTCTCACGTGATGAGATTGCCCAGACACAGGTGAAATCTTGCAATAAGGAATAAGAATCTGTGGAAAACAAAAAATAAGAGGGCAAGCCAGAAAAGACAGAGGCAGTACATGATGGGGAAACAGAGAAGTACACGAGTGCAATGAAAAGAAGTACATGGAAATGAGGTAAATAAATATTATAATTTCAGAGGGTACTGACCAAGTATGCTCGTGCTAGGTGATACTGTTCCTTGGCATGCTTCCTGTAAAAATCTGCTGCCCTTTTCACATCGAATGGTCTGCTACTTTTAAGGCCATCCATATCAAGAACATACTGCAAATTATTACATACGTTATTGCACACAATTAGAAAAAGTTGCGCATAAAAAGGGGAGCTGAAAAATAACATGCCCAATGTACTCGCTTACCGTCACGAAGTGCGGGCTAAGTAGTACACGGTCAGCACTTCCATACAGATGGCTGTATGAGGAATCAATTTTCCAATGCCTCATCACGAAACCCATCAGTTCGCCCTCAATCTGACCAAACTCATCGAACATTTGAGCCAATTCACCACAGGTAAAAGTTGATTCAACAACCTGACCATCAGGAGTCACCCCGTGATCGAACCGACAAAGTATTTTGCTTCAGGAAAACAAAAGATAAAAGGTACACAGTCAGACGCACATTGATCAGAATAAGTCAGTGAAGTGCAGAGACACTGCAAACAAGCAGAAGTACATGTACAGACATTCAAAAGAAGGAGAGAGGTGCAGTTAACTCACTCTTTGTAATTTTGCTTCGCATGATCACACAGAATATATGCTTTCAGAAGATGAGCACTCTCAAGGTGAGTACATTTACCAGGCTTCAGAGGAGGAACACGGAACCTGAACTTACGAGGCCTTCTATTTGGCCTCTTCGTCGTAGTAATGTTTCTGGTAGAGACGGCAGGGTCCTTCTTCCTACGAGCACCTACCTTGCCACCTGTAGGATTTCTGACTGCTTCGACGAAATCGTCATCATCATCTACAGTATAGGTATCTATCACAGGAAGCTTGTTACCAGAAGGTGTCTTGAAGTCAGAGGACTGAACTTCTTGTGAGTTGCCAGCTCTTTTTAATTTTTGAGAGACCGCCTAGCAGGTGCATCATCCTGCTTGATTGACAGAACAATATCAGGCTTGCACATCTGGGTCTCGAAGAGAAGGAAATTTTCAGGTTCTTCACCGAGGTTAGCAACTGCATAAAGCAAAATAGAGACATATCAGAACTTCACATAAGAAGTACATAAGTCAAAATGAAAAATGTAGCACCCACAAGAAAATAATAAAATAAATTAACCGCAGACAAAAAAGAAGATAAGATATTTACGTGGGTGGTAGCCAAAAAGCTGTTCAAACTGCACGCTGAACAAAGGGGACATAACCCAGCTCCACAACATCGTTTTCCTCATATTAGGTATGTCCTTGTACGTGAATTTCGTATACTGCTCACCATCCCAGGACATCGCAATCTGAAGCATAAAGAATCCACAGTCTATACTGCAACACGTACCATAGAAGTAAGAGAATGGATTAGGAAAATCTATTAACAAAGGAGGCTACAAAGCTTATTGTGACAACAAGAAGCAGTGAAGGATTAAATAGATAGGAAGTACAGGGACTAAAGCATAGGGAAGTACAGGTGAAATGCAACAGTACTGAATAAACCACTAACCCATTGTTTTGCATTGGAGTTCTCATATAAAAAGTCTCGAAATGATCCAGTGTCAAGGGTGACAAAGGTTCATCCCTACTGTCTTCAGCAGCAGCAGCATTCCACAACGCCTTTATGTTCTTGACCATCCTCTCAAAGATATCCCACCCCGCTTGACGTTTAGCGTCGTAGAGGGAGTCAAAGTAGTGAAAACACTTTTTTGGTATATCCAATGAAACGACAACCCAGTGTCCAACACCACCTTTAACCGGTGAGGGGTCTATGGTTGGGAACACAATCTAGGAAAAACGAAAATATTATGCAACATAAGTAAATAAAATAACAAACATGAACAAAAAGTGAAACCTAAAAAGACGTCTTACAGTGGAGCACTTGTCAATACGCTCTTCACCAGTTTTCAGAAGCCATTTCTTGAGACTTCTATCAGTGTGACCAGCATATATCTTTGCCTGCATGACACATAGCAGAGCATAAAATAATAAAATAAATTCACAAAGCACATCCACACAAAAATACAATAAAAAGATTGATAACTATAAATAAGAGAAGACATAGGACATACAGTTATCCAGTATGGAGCAACATACTTGTCGGACCCCAGATAATATTGATTCATGATATAAATACCAACAGAAGCTGCCGCACTACAAAGCATCCCTCGTGGCCTAAAGGATGAAACTATATGGCCCACAATAGCGTTGCACTGATCATGTACAAACATTGGTTGATCTCTGCCCGTGCAAAAAAATTAGACCTCAAAAGTAATCAGGTGCGAGTACATATTAAAAAGATTATAATGGTACCAATTCAGAAACAAAAACTTACAATAGCTTATCTTTCCTATGAATAGATGTCACAACATTAGAATTTTACAATTGCGTATGGAATCTCATCAGGCAAATCAGCAGACATATCACCTGCAACATAAAAGCAGAACATAAAAAGAAAAGTTAACACAATGTGTTAGAAACAAAAGTAACAGGAAAAATACTGATACAATTTCAGGGAAGTACATAACAGAACTTCAAGGCAGTACAAGCATGAGTAAAGTTGTACAGGTGCACATTCAGGGAAGGTCAGCGTATGAACAGGCAAAGCAGTACAAAACAACAAAAGGGGCAGTACAAAGTTAAAACCAGAAGTTAAACATGCCTGAAATGAAGATAGTGGAAGGGCAGTACAGAAACACAATAAAGGAAGTGTACAAAAGCAGTACTAAAAGGAAGCAGTCAGACAAGTACAGGTAAAGCAGTTCAAACACGAGTAAAAGGGCAGTACAGGACCTAATAACAAAATGTTAACATTGCTCCAGTAACTATTGTCAAGGGCAGTACAAGATTGTAGTCAGGGAAGTACAGATGCACATCAAGGAAATGTTGAGGTAGTACCAGATTAGTTCAGTGGTAAGTGCAAGGATTGATGAGAAAGAGGTTTCATCGTCGCATTCAACCATTCGGGGGAGGCGAAGGACTTCGTAGGGAGAGGAATAGGAGCTTCCACCAAGTACAACCATTGCAAACGAAACAGAACAATATTTACAGCCCATGTTTCACGAGAACAACAAAACCAACACGACCCCGACATATTAACCTGTCGATTACATCCCCATAGTCCCTCTCACGGCCGCCGTGAAGGGAATGTTTTACTAAAATAAACATATAAAACATAATAAAAGGTGGACTTCATGGATTCTTGCCTTCTTCCTGAGCTGAAGAACTTGGGGTACCAATATCAACAGCAGCATCATCATCTGTCGCCTTCCTTTCTTTCAAACCTTCTTTGCCTGCTGCAGCAACTCCCTCATCTCCTTCTTGCTCACTGTCCTCATCTTCATCTTCAGCCTCCTTGTCCTTCTCTTCATCTTCAGGCTCCTTGTCCTTGACTTCTTCTCCAGGCTCCTTATCCTTGTCTTCTTCTCCAGGCTCCTTGTCCTTGTCTTCTTCTCCAAGCCCTTGTCCTTGTCCTGAACTTCAGCGATAGGATCAGCCGAAATTGGATCTGCAGCTGCTACATCCGGTGCAACAGGAGACGGCGGAGCCGAGTCTTCCAAACTAGGATCAGCCTGGGAGATAGTATTTTCAGTATCAGTTTCAGTGACAGCTTATTGAGGAGACAGGGCAACAGTATCTTCTAAAAATGGGATTAACCTGGGAGATAGTATCTTCACTATCAGCTTCAGTGACAGCTTGTTCAGGAGCAACAGGTGAATCAGTGCCCTCTTTCGCAGAAGGCACTGCAGATTCCTTGGTCACACCTTCAATACTCTCCTAAAATCACAATGTGAGGGCAGTTCAACCATCAGACAACTGTAAGTACAAATTGCCAGTAAATAAAAACTAACATGAAAGAGATTATCTAATGACAACAAAGAATACTCACTTTGTCAACATCTTGCCTACCGGCGGCAACTGACTCCTTCTCCTTATTCTGCATCTCAACCATCAAACTATGTGCCTCATCCTCAAAGGGTTTACAGCGATCATCTTGCATAGACTTCAGCATCAGAAAACTAGTCTGAATATTTGCTAACCCAGACCGCATCTGAGCAATACTGGTAGCTTCCATCCGGAGAATTCCACTGGAAGATTCATCGTCAAAGTTCCGTCCACCACGTAGATATTCAGGAATCATACTCAGACGGTCAGTAGATGATGGAAATTGCAGAGAAAGCTCAACAGCTTTAGCAAGATGAAACTCCAGCTGACCAAAGACATCACCAGCAACATTTACGTTGCTTCCTCCTACATCAGCAGCTGCCGCACTGGTACTTCCTCCTGTGAAAACACGCTTGCTAGAAGGCACATCGCCAGAAGAACAAGCGCTCCTCTTATGCGTAGGCGGACGGTGCATTGGACCCGTCGCTTTTGAGCTCGTATTCCAGTAAATAATGTTACCTTCAGACTTCCACTGAAAAGACAAAATAAAAATACATGCAGTTGCAAATTAGAACAACTTATTTACGCTGGTGAATGAACGTGCAAAAGGAACTAAGTACATCAGATATACACAAGGTAGAAAAATTATAAGAATATGCTCACCCGCAACTTCCCAAAAATCCATGATCTAGGATCCTCGTTACCCTCTTTTAAACAATCCTTCTTAGCAAGAGCCCTAAGATGGGATTCATCCATGTAAAGAACACAGGGAGTACGCATATCCTTGGTTTCATGGACCGGGTGTCTAATACAATCAAGGTAAGCAAGGACAGCCGAAATGCCACATCCAGGCATGGCTCTCCAATCGGCACCAGCATTCTGCCAGATGATAAGAGCCCTCTTAAACTCATCAAGAAGAAGCTGGGACATGTCAACATTCTTCAAATCAGCTATCGTAAAATCCTCAACCATCGTTGCCTCCCTAGAAACACGAACAGATGCTCCGGGACAGACAAACTTCATATAAAAAATGAGACCAAAAAACTTCATGGCCAAAGCATCTTTTGTCGAATCTTCCACAAGTTCTTTAAGCTTTTCACGCAGATCCTTGGTCTCAATGTGCTTATGCCTTGGAATCTCAAGCTCTTCTCTCAGCCGCATCACAGCTTCATCAGACCCATTCTCAGATGGATGAGGAGGGGAATTAGGACCACGGGCAGACCAAACAGAATATACATGGTCTCTTTAGTGAACTGAATAATCTTATGACCATCACCCAAGTCAAGAGTCATAGTAGCTGGGTCGATATGATACATCAGGAAAGCCATAAGTGGATGAAAGATGTTGGATTTAATCTTGAAGTCTGGCAAATGGCCAAGACCTCCAAGTCGAAGCTGCTCAAGATGGCGAGGCTGCAACAACTTAACACAAGCAGCTACCTCTTTCAGGGAGCACCTCGCCGTTGTATTGAAACGCGGCTTCTTACTGGGTGCTTCTCCATCAGAATCAACATCAGACGAGGCTTTCGATCCCCTCTTCCTCTTGGCGGTCCTCGGTTTAAGCTCATACTACACATAAAAAAACACAGGAAAACATGTCAACAAAGCAAGTCCAAGTAAAAAACAATAAGAAGTACAAGCCATGCTGCATACAAGATAAGAAAAGACTACGTAAAATAGGGAAGTACAGGAATATCCGAATAGAAGTACATAACAAACAAAGAAAGAAGTACAGGTTCAAAAAGAACAATCACCTGAGCCAAATCAACACCATCATCAGAATCTTCGCTGACGTGCATCTCATCATCAACAAAGTCGTCGTCATCATCATCAAAACTAACTGCCTTACGAACCTTGGAAGGCAACTTCTTGGCAACAGCAGCAGGCCTTTTGTTTCGGCCAGCACATTTCTTCTCCACAGCGGGAGGAGCCTTTGCCTTTGCAGCAGGAGGAGCCTTGGCCTTTGCAGCAGCAGAAGCCTTGGCCTTTGCAGCAGGAGGAGACTTGGCCTTTGGAGTAGGAGGAGCCTTGGCCTTTGGAGCAGGAGGAGCCTTGGCCTTTGCAACAGCAGGACCAGCCTTGGCCCTCGTGTACACAGCAGGAGCAGCCTTGGCCTTTGAAGCAGCAGGAGCCGTGCCCTTTGAAGCAGCAGGAGCCTTTGAAGCAGCATCAGCAATGAGCTTTGCAGCAGCAACATGCTTCTCCGCCATCCCCATCATACTTCTAGTATTAGTACCAGGAACTAATCCGTCAAGAAGGCTAGACTTCTTCATTGCTTGAACACGTGGGCTAGACCGTGTAGCCCCTTCAGAGGTTGACGGGACACGTGGGCTTCTACGAGTTCCCTGCTGCTGGAGCAATGGATTAGATTCCGAGGCATCAGGCCTTGACAACCGATCAGAATTAGCCTTGGATCGTTGTTCAGCCTTGGCTCGACGTTCTCTAGCCCTCTGTAGCTTACCAGCCTGCTTTACTCTATCAGCCTCCAGCTGAGCTTCAGCCATCTATCCAGGCTGAGTAACAGGCTCATTAGGATCAAAAGGCGGCGGCGACTGTGAATCTGAAAGATAAAGGGAGTCAACCGAGTCGTGAGAGACTGCATTATCTCCACCAGCGCTGCCTTCTGATCTAAATTCAGCATTGACGGAAGCAACGACCTCGCCAATATGCTTATCAGCCAAACCCTGCTTATCAGCCAAACCCGCTGAATCATCTACACAAAACATAAACAAAATCATGTGTAAGTAAGATAGGAATAAAATAAAAAAAATTCAGCTAGACGAATACACATAAAGAAGTCAACACAAGTTAACACATGAATAACCAGGAAGTAAACAACAACATATAAGGCAGTACAGGATTTAATTCAGATAAGTACAGATGCACATCAATGAATTTTGAAGGTATTTGCCAGGAAAGCAGTTCATACAGGAAATAAAGGGCAGTACAATTAAATAGTATTCAGCAGTTCAAACACGACTTAAGACAAAAACCTGCTACATCAGGTGTGACTGAATCAGGAGGAACAAAAAGCAGGACTAATGTCATGGGAAGTTCAAAAAATTTGTTAAGCAACATGAACAGCTAGTTTAGTTGATCATACAAAAACTTCATATCACACTAAAGTAGTAAAACGACAGAAAAATTCAAACTAATTCAAAAAGTTATTTACCAATTGAAATCAACCGATGTCAGACCAGAAATAAAACACACAACAAAATTTAGACACACAAATTATAACAGAAGGAAAAATAATTTACCTCTCTATCTACATGCATATAAATAAAAATCTCACGATAAGCAAGCACATCTAGATGAATAACACGAAGTACAACATTACATTCAGAGAAGTACAACTGCAAAGCAATGAAAAGTGCATGTATTCCAAAGAAAAACAGTGCATACATACAAAATACCTGATTCAGCAGGTGCAACAGCAATAGGATGATGCACATTACCTACAACCAATGTGAGGACTACATCAGGAGGGTCATGGGAAGGTCAGATTACACAATAATGAAGTACAATTAGTTCTGCCTAAACACGAATAAAATGAAATCAAGTGGTTACTATAACAAATAATTCATATCAACCTAAAAAGTACACAAGCAACATCCCGGACCATAAACAAGGAAGTACAAGCTAGTTAAAAGGAGTTAACCTTCACTACTATCGGACTTCGACGGATCTGGAGAGGTATCCATGGCAGCGCAAACGGAACCCCTTGTAAATCAATCCAATGAAGACGCCGAATCCGCACAAACCCTAGATCCACATGAGCACAAATCAAAATCCAAGGCAACATTACCGCGGATAAATAAGAAACACATACTATGAACACGAGCAACGCGACCGAAAACAAAAACATAGAAACTACCACCTACTCTGCCGTGAAAACCCTAGCACCAATGGCGGCGAGCCGACGAGAGGAAGCGCGCGTGAACAAAGTGAAGACCAAAAGAGAGGAGATAGAAGAGAACTAACCAGACAGAGAAGGACGAGGACGGCGCCGCCGAGAAGGACGGCGCGGAGGCGCGGCGGCGGTAGCCAAGACGAGGACGACTGCGGCGACTCCTGCGCGCCGTGCCGCGGCGGAGCAGTTGCGACTTCCGAGCAGAGAAAACGAGAGTGCTCTGAATGGGGTGGGGAGAGAAGGAGGGCGCGGACGCGCGACGGCGGTTGCAAAGACGAGGACGAGTGCGGCGGTTCCTGCGTGACGTGCCGCGGCGGAGCAGTTCGGAGGAGAGAAAACCAGAGAGCTCTGCGTGGTGCGTGCGGAGAGTACTATGCGTGCGTGGGGCGTGGGGAGAGAAGGAAAGGAGAGAATAAAGGGGAGAGGAGGAGTCAGTTACGGCCCAACAACGGAAAAAAACTTGTAATAAACTATAAATTATTACTAAAAACTAAAATAACAAAGGGAGAGCAGGAGATATTATATTAAAAAAAATAAGAGAACAAGGGCAACACTACTAATTCACAAATTATACAACTGAAATGAAGATCAACAAGCTAGTAAAACATATAACGGGCTCGGCTGAGTCACCGTCGACGCTACGCGTCGACGGCGACTCAGCCTCGACAAACCAGTTCTACAAAAATAATTAAATCTAAATCTACACCCACACCCCCCAACCATAAGTCACAATGAATAAACATTACAGGATTTCGCTGAACCAACGACTCGGCTTCGTCGCCCGTCGCCGCTCCCGCGGCGTACGGGCGGACTCAGCCTCGCTGACGTTAGGGTTCGGAGGGTTCACCGCCCGTCAACGCTACCGCGTTGACGGCGACGAAACCTCCAAACCCTAACGCCATCGCTAACGCGTCATGGCATAGACATTTGTAACATCTATTGGTTAAAAAAAAGTATGTGAATTAAATAACTTCACATATAGGCGATACAAAAAAGTTGTCAGTACAGGAGTTAAAACATAGGATCCACAAGTTTGACTCACAAAAGAAGGCAGTACAGGGATGAACAATTAGGAAGTGCAACCAGTAAGTACAAGAAGTGCAACACGAAACCCTATGTACAGATATATAAATAGAACATGTGAATTAATTAGCCTCAAATATCGACGATGCACAAGTATGCGGGCTAAGTAGTACACGGCGACTCAGGCTCGATAAACCAGTTCTACAAAAATAATTAAATCTAAATCTACACCCACACCCCCCAACCATAAGTCACAATGAATAAACATTATAGGATTTCGCTGAACCAACGGCTCGGCTTCGTCGCCCGTCGCCGCTACCGCGGCGTACGGGCGGACTCAGCCTCGCTGACGTTAGGGTTCGGAGGGTTCACCGCCCGTCAACGCTACCGCGTTGACGGCGACGAAACCTCCAAACCCTAACGCCATCGCTAACGCGTCATGGCATAGACATTTGTAACATCTATTGGTTAAAAAAAGTATGTGAATTAAATAACTTCACATATAGGCGATACAAAAAAGTTGTCAGTACAGGAGTTAAAACATAGGATCCACAAGTTTGACTCACAAAAGAAGGCAGTACAGGGATGAACAATTAGGAAGTGCAACCAGTAAGTACAAGAAGTGCAACACGAAACCCTATGTACAGATATATAAATAGAACATGTGAATTAATTAGCCTCAAATATCGACGATGCACAAGTATGCGGGCTAAGTAGTACACGGCGACTCAGGCTCGATAAACCAGTTCTACAAAAATAATTAAATCTAAATCTACACCCACACCCCCCAACCATAAGTCACAATGAATAAACATTATAGGATTTCGCTGAACCAACGGCTCGGCTTCGTCGCCCGTCGCCGCTCCCGCGGCGTACGGGCGGACTCAGCCTCGCTGACGTTAGGGTTCGGAGGGTTCATCTATGCCATCGCTAACGCGTCATGGCATAGACATTTGTAACATCTATTGGCTAAAAAAATATGTGAATTAAATAACTTCACATATAGGCGATGCAAAAAAGTTGTCAGTACAGGAGTTAAAACATACGATCCACAAGTTTGACTCACAAAAGAAGGAAGTACAGGGGTGAACAATTAGGAAGTGCAACCAGTAAGTACAAGAAGTGCAACACGAAACCCTATGTACAGATATATAAATAGAACATGTGAATTAATTAGCCTCAAATATCGACGATGCACAAAACTCGTCAGTACACCAGCATACGATTCACAAGTTAGACGCATAAAACAGGGAAGTACAGGTGTTAATATACTGGCAGTACAGACTTTACCACTAAGCAGTTCAGGTAGCAACATAAACAAAAAGCCAAAAAGTTGCCAGTACATGAGTGACAACATAGGATCCAGTAGTTATACTCGGAACGCAGGGCAGTACAGGAGTGAAATAGTAGGCAGTGCAACCCTGACATACAACAAGTTAAGGTTGCCACATAAGTAAAAGCAACCACATATCTTAAATTACATAAGTTTGTCCAAAAGGAACCACACATTTCCATAAAATTCAACCTAAAAGCAAACAGGAATCTAAAATTACTAGAGATCTTAATTACAAGATTCTCCAAGGGCAAACAAACACATCCAGTTTACTACATCGAACCAACAACTAGGCATGCTTCTTGGTTCATCAAAGATCAGCACATTCCTGACAGGGAAGGATTTCATCAACAAATATCCCAACAACATTGTTTCGGTGAGTGCAGAACCTGAATATCAGAACATTGCCCTCCTCTAATTCTAAAAGTCGTGATACACTCAGCCAGTTCTTTGTTAGGACTGCTTGCTTGTCTGTGCCAATATTGATTTCCACTCGCTTTGCCGCCCACTCCCCACATTGCACAGATATTTCCTTGGGCACAGTTGACAAGTTCTGCTTGAGGTAGTTCATTGTGAATTTCCTGTTAAAGTACTGAAAACACATACATGGTTCTTAGAATGGGCAAACATAAATGGTTCAGTTAAATATGGAGAGAGTGTGCATACATAAGACAAACAAAAGGGACTGATGTTTACCATTTTTCCTTCCTTCTTTTTCACATGAGAATCTTCAATGGTGCAAACATACATTGGGATGCTTGTTTTATACTTATCAACAAAATCCCTCAGAAAATCAACCTGTTTATGATCCATGTTGACTATGTTGCCAAACACACAGTGGCGGTCATATGTGTCACGACCTAGCACTCCGGGGCCTGCATTTAAGCAACAACATAAGAGAGACTATATATCAAAGCTTCTTACGATGGGCAATAGCAGCAACATCATATGTGAACCCCATTACCTCTTGCTGTCAGCTCTTGAGGATGGGAATCATCTTCCTCTTCTGAGCTAGTGTCATAGTCCAAGCTACTATCAGAGTCCGAGTTGGGATGGGGAAGATTGTTCAGGCACATATAACATGTCAACCTATTCTCGTTCGCCATTGTCGCCTACAACACAAGTATTATTGCAAGCTAGAGGTCAAATCCCAGGCACAATAGTAACAAGACTAACAATCAAATGTAATTGTTCAGGCACATATAATATAATGCCAACCTATTTACAGGAATAAAACATAGAGGAACAGTCTTCCACAAACACAGAAAAGCAGATCTGGAGAAAACCCTAGAGCTGCAGTACAAGAACTAAGCATGCATCCGAACCAGATACCAATAACCCTAAGCCGAACAAAACCACACTAGAATTTCATCAAACATCCACTCTCGCATTTCATAAAATAATGCAACACCAAATCCCCAAAAGCTTGGAAGATTAGAGATGGAAGAGGAAGGGGGCTTACGAAGGAGGACGAAGGATTCGTCCAGCGGAGGTGCACGGCGACGGGCGGCGCGCTCTACCTGCTCTTCGAGACCTCCCCGCGCTCCTCCTGCTCTTCGAGTTCCAGCTCAAGGAAACGAACAAATGAAGTGAGGGGAAACTGAAGAAAAGTAGTAAAGGAGCAGGCTATTCGTTGACTCCAAAGGGCGGGTGAGATTCTCTCAGAGGCACCGACATGTGGGACCAAATGTCGGGGATATTTTGGCCTACCTTAGTAGGTTGCACACATTTGAGGAGTAAAAATAAAACAGCACAAAAAAGGTATATAGAAAGTACAGTAATGAGATGTAGAAACTCAGAGTACACTTTTATTACATATGGCATGACACGCGAAGATTACTGAGTTACAAAGGGAAGTTCAGATGGAACTGACGGAAAGTACATGCTTTCACCACAAATGTAACATAGGATACAAAAGTATGACTCACAAAACAGGGAGTACAGGTGTGCAAACAATAGGAAGTACTGCCAGTAAGTACAAGAAGTACAGGTAGCCACATAAATAAACAACCGCATAGCTTATATTTCAGGGATGTGAGAAAAATCTGTTCGAGTAGGCTGTTATATTCACAAATTACATTAATATAACTAAATAGAAAATAGAAGTACAGGACGAGTAATGCGGGAAGTACATGACGATTCATGCGGGAAATACATCCATAACGTTAGGGGAATTGTAGGTATAGTGCGGTATTAGAGAAGTGCAGCCGTACACAAGCAGGAATTACTGATGGAAATGAATGGCAGTACAGGAGTAATAATCAGCATTACACCACACAACCATGACAAATAATTGCAAAGAAGACCACACAAAGATGATAAATAATTACATGACAAAAGAAACGGGAAAAACACAAAGATGAAAACATATATTTATTGAAGCAGACCACAAAAGGAATGCAACGGAAATTACAAACACACCGACACCTAGATGAAGTTCACGTGAACGAAATAAAAATTATAAGAAATCACTAAGACTTATTGACGGATGAAATAAAGAAATCACTAATACTTATTCATCTCCACCATCCCCAACCCCACACTTTCTGCTCAACTTGCTTCTTCTTTGTAAAAAGACGACGGAAGAACCCCCTCTCATATTTCTGCAGGCACTTATACAGCTCAGAGCATACGTACGCATTCGTAGCAGCGTACTGCAGATGGTTGTTCGAAAGGGCCACATCACCCCAGACACGATGATCATCATTTGTCAAACCACCATCATAGTCCTTGTATGAAATATCAACAAAGAGAGCAGCAACATCCATCAATCCTTCCTTACGAAAATGGGTCTTATCAGGATTACTCCAAATATTATGGATGTCTACATGGTTAAAGATGAACAAAGGAGTGGAACAACGATACAGCATCGTCGTGTCTTTAGAGATGTTGAAACCAGCAAACCTGTACTGCCTGTTCCGAATGAAAGCATCAAAACTTGCAGCTATGCCTTCAGCAGCACAACATATCTGATACACCAAGCACTGCTGGCCAACGCAAAGACTAACCACAGCTGCACTCTGAACATAGCCTTTGCCGCGAGTGTAAACTCTCCAGTATACTTGACATGTACACCCACAAGCTTCAATTCCATTGCAGCCAACATAGCTGTAGCGTTCTGAATCCACGCATCAACAGAAGGAACTTCGTTGGTGTACACCGCAGTGATGGTGGTATCGTCATGAGCAGATACAGCGTGCTCAGATGTGAAAGGAAGAAACGTCATCGGAAAAACTTGGTGAGATCTGAAACATGGCATGGAGTTAGAATACCAGATAGACTTTCTGAATAAAAAATCTTATGCAAACGATTCTAAATACAACGACAAGACAAAATAAGAGCAGAGATAGAGAAGTTCAAGGATGAATAAACTGCAGTTCAGAAAATAAGACTAAACCTAAATCATGCATACATGCATACAGGGACTACAACCATATCAAGAAAAACAATAAAGACTTAACTAAAAAAAGCACAAGTGTACTTACGGGGATAAAAGAACCGATGAGATCTGGCGATGGGGATGGAGTTAGAAGACGAAGTAGGCTTTGTGAAAAAGATGCTATCTGCGCACGCATTAATATAGAGAGACGCAGGGGACAAACAGATAACAGCTAGAAGAGTGGAAGATAAGCTTATCCATATGTTTCACAATTTTCTGTTGCGACTAGATAAGCACAGCATGGTTGTTATACATACGACGGTTCCAAAAAAAATGCGAATAAAAATAATTAAAGTAATACATAAAACGAACCGATAACTAAACAGCGTAAAATCCTAACAACTATGTTCACTCTGATTAAACCGACAAATTTGTTCAAGAATGCAACGCTAGGAAGTTCAAGGAAAAAGTGACCGAAGTTCAGGCGTATACATTAATAACACTGAAGGAGTACTAACGTCAAAACAGGTCAAATACAATTTGAGACATCACAAAAATTCATCGCAGGAAATGTGAATACAATAAGTTACATAATGCATGTAAGTACAAACAATCATATCGTATTAATCTAATTTATTATTGAAAACAACAAAAGGTTGGTACAAAATGTCGAACAGTACTGAGCTACAAAAGGCAGTTCAGCGGCCCGTCAGTAAGAAGTACAGGCGGTAACAGAGAGAAGTACGCTTCAAATACAATTTGAGACGTCACAAAAATTCAATGAGATGTGAATACAATAAGTTAAGTAATGCATGTAAGTACACACAATCATATCGTATTAATCTAATTTATCATTGAAGCCAACAAAAGGTTGATACAAAAAGTCGAAGTACTGAGTTACACAAGGCAGTTCAGCCGAAAGAAAAGCAGTACATGCGGAACAGAGAGAAGTACAGTTCAAATACAATTGGAGAGATCACAAAAATTCACTCAGATGTGAATACAATAAGTTAAGTAATGCATGTAAGTACAAACAATCATATCTTATTAATCTAATTTATTATTGAAAGTAACAAAAGGTCGAACAGTACTGAATCACAAAGGCAGTGCAACCGCCCGTAGGAAAGCAGTACAGGAGGGAACTGACAGAAGTACAGGTTTCTATGTTTATGAAAAAATAAATATTATTGCCATGCTACTGCCAGAAATAAATCTAAACACGAATCTTGCAAAAGAACTAATCCTTTCACCACTGCCTAAGACGCTCCTGCTCTTTCCTCTTCATCACCTTGTAACGGCCCCTCTCGTAGAAGTCCAAATTCTTGTAGAGCTCGTAGGACACGTATCCATCCTTGGCTGCATAATCCAGATGCTTCTGGGAGAGTGGAGCCTGATGCCATAACTGATGATCAGCATCTGTCATTCCACCCTTCATCTCATAGTATGAAGGGTGGATGAGCAGACCAGCAAGATCCTTCATTCCTTGCTTGCCAGGCGACCCATCACTACGAAGCTTGATCAAGTCAGGATCTTTCCAAATTTGCTGAATGTCTATATGGTTATAGATATACAGCTTACAACGGCGAAGCATCCTTGTGTCACTGCTGATGTCAAAACCGACAAACTTGTACTGCCAGCTACGAATGAAAGATTTGAACTTCCAGGAGACCTCATCAGCAGCACAGAAAACGTGATAGACCAAGCAATCTCGGCCAACACACAGTTGCAGCACGGCTGCCTTCTGGTCATAGCCTTTAGGGCTGAACTCGACGTCGACTCCAACGAACTTCAGTTTGGACTCAGCCAAGAGACCTTCAGCCTTGTCAACCCAGGCATCAGCCGATGAAGACATGTTGGTGTACAAGGCGTTGATGGTGGTACCGCCATGCGCATCAACAGTGTACTCACGGGTGAAAGGTGTATTGGCCATTGGAATTGTTTGGTGAGATCTGGGAAAGGGGATGGAGAGGACGAAAAGGATAGAGGCTTATGAAAGGTCGGGAAGAACTAGCGACAAGTGAATAACTTATATACAGATGCCATCACGAAACGGAAAGAGAGAAATTGGAAAAGATAAGCTTATCCATCCAATTCGAATTATTCGGTTGCCAACAAACGGAGGTGTTAACGCGAGTAGAGGAATACTAGCTGAGTATTAGCAGTACGGTTAGCAGTTGAGAAAAAAGCGCGGGAAGTACGAGATTTGAACGGAATACCGGAAAAGCAGTTCAGCAAAAGGACACAGGGAAGTACAGCGAGAACAATATGCGCAGTACAAAAGAACATAATTGGAAGTTCAAGAAAATATGCCTAAAACGAAAATCGCGAAACAGATGAGACTACGACTTAACAAATTGGCATATCAAATCAACATTTCACAGTTCTAAACATAGTTATAAGTAAATAAAAGCTTCCGCAAATTAATAAAAACAATAATTGTTAACAAATTCGAGATCCAACAACCGCCGCACGGGATCTACCGCAAACGGCAATGTCCGCTCATATCGGGCCAGCTAATTCGTACAATAAAACGTTCAAAACACGATCGCAAATACATGATACTATAAAAAAGACCAAGTAAAAGATAAATATCAAGTTAATTGCATAATTATCGACTAACCAGAAGCAAATCGGCATCGAGCTCCAGGCGGAAGCAAAATTACGAGCGCGAACAAATTCGACCAATACGTGGTTCCACGAACGATAAAATGTGAATCAAACTGTTAACATGACCAATTTACAATAGCATATCAATTTAATTGCCAAATTATCAACTAAACAGTCCGAATTCGGCATCGGGCAACGGACAAGCAGGCGGAAGCAAAAACTACGAGCGCGAACAAATTCGACCAATACGTGGTTCCACGAACTATCAGAAGTGCATTAAACTGTTAATATGACCAATTTACATTATCATGTCAAGTTAATTGCGTAATTATTGACTAAACAGTACGAATTCGGCATCAAGCATGCAGGCGGAAAGCACGGACATGTTCATCCGAGACCAATTCTTAAGCGCATCGATTTAAAGTTGTTTCAAAACACCTCGAACGATCGCGATCTCTTAATTCACCGGTAAATGTTAAAAAACACAAGAATCTACCCCGGAATCACCGATTAACAGAAGAAACCCGCACCTGTACTTCTCGATCATGTGGGCAGTATACATAGAACAACTGGACAGTACAACTTCGGTTGTAGATCCTTATTCTACAACCGGTTGTAGAATAGCTGACAGCTTATATATATATATATATATATATATATATATATATATATATATATCAGTCGGCAGATCAGCCACCACCACCAGTCAGCGCTCCATCTGCTCAAATCCCCAGCATAGGACAGTTGCCAACATGCATAGGATCGTAAGTTGTACCGTGAGAAATGTTAATACTAATTGGTTCCATTATTGTACAATCCAAGACGCGCACAGCTCGACGTCACCGTCGACTTACCGGAAGCCGAGGGATGTGAGCATGAAGGAGTTTGTCTCATCGGGACATTTGGGGCAAGTACGTACGATCGTCACCTGAAATCTGGCCCAAGCAGGTAATCTTATATCCACCAAATGGCACATAAAATTCCATGGGCAGAAAACTCATAATTCACATGTCCACTGAAGAAACGCAAACCAATTAGGTTGCCTTCTCGACTGCGGGAAGTCGACTAGCTAGTTTGGCTTTGTATGGATAAGCAGATATTAATCCATTAATTAATATGGAAACATAGATGATAGATCGGGCACTTTCATACTTGGTTTATATTTTTAATGTAAAACACGATGCAGAGCCGGGCTACCCATTTCAAAAAAAAAAAAAAAAAATCGGACGACTAAAAAAAGAGGAAACGGATCAATTTTCGCCATACAACATTGGAGGCTATCAGCATGCACATCAATTTACGGATAAGCAGGTATTAATCCATTAATTAATTAATTCCATCCTAAAATTTGGACGGTAATGAATAATCACCAAAAAGTGCCGGATCAATCTGCTTGACTATCCCTATATAAACGCTACCAAAATTAGCTGTGAGACAACACATTTTGCCAGACAATCAAACCGGAAAAGAAGAGAGTAGGTCTGCATCATATCTTTCGTGCCATGACGATCTGCAAGAGGAGTGCAACCCTGGTCTTCGTTGCAGGTCTCATGCTAGTGATGGTGTTGATCGACACTATGGTGGATTAGGGATTTCTTGTACAGCACCAGTAGAAGACCAGAGACGAGAGCTCTATTTCTCTGAAGGTTGCTACGCGCACCTTCTCCAAACTTCTTTCTCTCTGTATATACAAGTACATTTACAGTTTAGCCCTCTGAAAAACTAGCACACTACAACTAACTCCTACAACACTCCCCCTCAAGATGGGGCGAATATGTCTATGAGACCCATCTTGTTACAAGCTTTAGTGAAGGATACAACATTGACTCCCTTCGTGAGGATATCAGCTAATTGTTCTGATGATTTCACATATGACACATGAAGAGTTCCCTCATCTAGCTTTTCTTTTATAAAGTGTCTATCAATTTCAATGTGCTTGGTTCTATCGTGTTGCACTGGATTATTTATTATGTTGATGGTAGCTTGATTATCGCAGTACAGTTGAAGAGGTTTATGGTCAAACAATTTGAGTTCCACCAACATCATTCTCACCCATAGTAATTCAGAAAGCCCAGATGCAATTGACCTAAATTCCGCTTCTGCTGTTGACCGAGCCACTACGCTTTGTTTTTTGCTTCTCCAACTAACTAGGTTCCCACCAACAAGTATGCAATATCCCGATGTTGATTTCCTATCATCAAGACATCCAGCCCAGTCGGCATCAGTGTATGCCTCCACTCCCAAGTGTCCATGAGAAGAGAATATAATTCCTTTCCCGGGCAACTTTTAAGGTAATGCAAGATCTTGTTTACTGTTTCCATATGACCAGACTGTGGATCATGCATGTATCTGCTCACAATGCTGACTGCATATGCAATGTCTGGTCTAGTATGTGATAGGTATATGAGCCGACCCACCAATCTCTGGTACTGATGTTTATCTATAGGTTCACCAGCATTGGCAACTATTCGATGGTTTTGTTCAATTGGAGTGGTTGCAGGTTTGCAATTTAACATCCCTACGTCCTTGAGTAAATCCAGTACATATTTTCGCTGAGAGAGATATATACCTTGTGGCCCATAAGCAACTTCAATACCAAGGAAGTAGTTCAAATACCCCTAGTCCTTTACTTCAAAGGCATTTGCCAATGCTTTCTTCAATCTTGTTATCTCCACTTCATCATCTCCTGTAATCACTATGTCATCAACATATACAACCAAAATGGTGATCTTTCCCAGATCATGTTTAAAGAATAAAGTATGATCTGCGTTACTCAGTCTATAACCCATAGAGCACACTTCATTTCTAAATTTTCCAAACCATGCCCTAGGAGACTGTTTTAACCCGTACAATGATTTCTTCAGTTTACATACCTTCCCGAGTGTTTCTTGTGTGCCAAAACCAGGGGGAATCTCCATATAGACTTCTTCCTTCAAATCACCATGGAGGAAGGCATTCTTCACATCCATTTGGAATAGCTTCCACCTCTTGTTAGCTGCAATTGAAATCAAAGTCCTGATTGTGTTCATTTTAGCTACAGGGGCAAACGTTTCCTCATAATCCACACCATACGTTTGACTATACCCTTTGGCCACTAACCTGGCTTTATACCTCTCAACTTTCCCTTCTGGGTTTTGTTTCAAGACATATACCCATTTACATCCCACGACCTTTTTATTTGCAGGGAGTGTAGTGAGTTCCCATGTTTGGTTTTTTTCTAGAGCCATCATTTCCTCTACCATTGCCTGCCTCCATTTTGGGTGTCGCTTTGCCTCTTGCCAATCTTTTGGTACATGCATATTATCATCTAAGGATTTTATAAAAGTGCCATAATTCGGTCCAATGGCAGAGTATGAAACATAGTTCGACATATCATATTGTGCAAGTCTACAGGGCAAGTTTCCAGCAGTAATACGGGGTTGCTTACGGTGAGCGATAGGGACATCAAGATCATCATCTAAGTTTCCAGCAGTAATACGGGGCCGCCTAAGGTGAGCAATCGGGACATCAAGATCATCATCTGGGAATTTAGATTACCTTGATCTGATGCAGAGGTCTGGTTCAGTTCATAAGCTTGGGATTGTGCTGAACCTGGTGTTATCTCTCCAAGTCTCTACCTGCAGCTTGGTCTTGCCACTCCCCCTCCTCTTGTCTTTGATCTTCCTCCACGCAACCCTATTATCATCACTGCTAGTATCATCTGTAGGAAGGAATCCTATCACTACCCCCTGTGGAAAGGTTGGGCTAGGCTCCCCCTGCTTTGCTCCCCCTGTCACGTTGTGTGGATCTGAAACATCATTGTCAAGATTACAGAATAACTCGGATAGATCCTCAGGTTCCCCATAATAAGGTTCATGTTCCCTAAATGTCACGTCCATGCTGATGAACATTTTCCTCTCTGATGGGCACCAACATTTGTATCCCTTTTGTTTCCCAGAATAACCAACAAATACACACTTTAATGCTCTCGGATCAAGTTTTCCCACAGAGGGTCTATGATCACGCACAAAGCATACACAACCAAACACCCTTGGTGGCACCACATAAGTGACTTCTCCAGTTAAGCATTCAATGGGAGACTTGTTTTCTAATACTCTAGAAGGCATTCTATTAATTAGATACGCTGCTGTCATAACAGCCTCCCCCCAAAGGAATTTAGGAACATTCATTGCTAACATTAAACACCGGGTTACCTCAAGGAGATGTCGGTTCTTCCTCTCCGCCAGTCCATTCTGCTCAGATGTACCTGGACAAGCAGTCTGATGGATTATACCACAGTCAGATAAATACCCATCAAATCTCCCATTCACATATTCTGTACCATTATCGGTACGAAATATCTTTACACAAGCACCATACTGAGTCGTTATCATCTTATGAAAATCCTGAAGCATTCAAACACCTCATCCTTGGTTTTCAACACATATAACCAGGTGGTCCTAGTGCAACAATCAATAAATGTAACAAAATAACGATGCCCATTAATTGATGTTACTCCACTAGGTCCCCAAACATCAGAGTGAATAGTCTGCAAAGGGACAGTGCTTCGATTGTCTGATATTACATAGACACTCCTAATATGTTTACCATACTCGCATGCGTCACATACTAAATCTTCCTTCTTAACTTTATTATACAAGGAGGGGTAGGCTTGTCCTAGCGTGGCAAATGGTATATGACCTAGCCTCCGATGCAAAAGTAACAACTCATCTCGTGGAGTACGGGATAATGCTGCAGCTACCACCGGCGACGTGTCCTTATCCAAGTAGTAGAGACCGTCACGCAAGCTCCCGGTCCCAAGTCTTTTGCCAGTCCCAAGTTCCTGAAATAGGCACCAATATGGGAAAAACATTGCAACACAATTCAATTCATTTGTGAGACAACTGATAGACAATAAATTTATTGGGAAAGCTGGCACATGTAAGACCGAAGACAAAGACATATTAGTTCCGCATTTAACTGTCCCCGAACCCATAATAGACTGAGTTGATCCATCAGCTAACTTAACACTTTCTCCTTTAGATTCCGGTGAATATTTCAGGAACATTTTATTTGATCCAGCCATGTGTCTTGATGCACCCGAATCTATTAACCATGATGCATCAACAGAATTAATAGCCATTCGACCAGAAACATTACCACAGAAGTCGGTAGAGGCAGCAGCTACTTCATTCTGGTGCTTGACGTCTTCACTAGCTCCTTTAAATTGGCGCCACTTTTCAAGTTCTTCTCTAGTCATCTCGATCTTAACCGTCTGAGATGATTCTTCTCCTGCAGCCGACATGTTCACTCTTCCAGCCATTCTCATGGCCCTACCGCGACCACCAAATCTTCCATCTCCAAAACGTCCTCTGCCTCTGAAGCGCCAGTCTAGGGCACGACCACGCCCCGTCCCAATCAGCTCTGGGCAGGATGCTTTGAGGTGTCCCGGCTGACCACACTCAAAGCACTTCCGGTCAGTTTGACTTGTTCCTTGTCTAATCTGTCCCACATTTTCAGTTACGAAGAGAGCTGATCGCTTTGGTCCCATGCCTTGAGTACTTGACCCTGTTTCTTCAAGATTCAGCCGTGTTTCTTCGCTTATTATAGCAGAGATGGCCTGCTCCAGAGTAGGTAGTTTTTCAGCACCATAAAGAGCTGCACGTCTGTTCTCAAACCTTTGATTGAGACCATTTAAAAAATACCTCACACGCCTCTTTTCTGCCCATTTACTATGCTCTTCAACACATTTGCTGCACTTTAATCCCACAGGATCATAGTAGTCCAGATCGCTCCACAGACGCTTTAACTCAGATACATACTCCACAACTGATTTCTGTCCTTGGCTGAGATCTTGCAATTCCTTTTGGATTTTACATGCCAGCATCTCATTCCCTACTCCTGAGAATGTGCCCTTCAACAATCTCCAAATCTCACAAGCCTCCTTTATTCTTTCAACTTGTTTTGCAATTTGTGGGGAGATCGAACTTAACAGCCAAGCTCTCACTAGAGCATTTGTTGTCTTCCATCTCTGAACCTCCTTCGAATTATCATCAGGTGGCTTCTCCACCGTACCAAGCACATAACCTTCAAGCCTCCTCGAGACCAGAATCGTCTCTGCATGCTCAGCCCAACTCACGTAAGTCTCTGCCCCTTCCAATTTCACCAATGGCATCTGCAAGGGGTGAACATCCTCCTTCACTTCAACTTCCCGCTTTGATGTCTCTCCTTGTTTGCTGAATACTTCAAATAACGACCTGTACTTCTCATCCATGGCGTGCAAGAGGGCTGCAAGCTCACCCGTAGTAACTGATGCCGTAGTAACTGATGCCGTAGTACTCGAATCATCAGCCATCTTCTCCTTCTAGTAACCTGACCGTATGTTGCTGTACTTTCACACCACAAGGAGCAGAACTCAACCAGGTAGGCTGACTGAAGTCCTCCTTCAACCTTCCTGTCTCTGCTGTGCTACTCCTACCTCCCTTGCCGGCGTCTCCCGCTCTGACGCCCAGGCCAGCGCTCAACACCCTGCAGCTCTGACGCACAAACCCGCACCAGATCGACCCAATCCGCCGTCGCTGCCACCGCCACCAAGCACCGCCGGATCACCGCCGCCCGGATCTGGAACCAGACGACCCGATGCGCTCTGATACCATGTTGATCGACACTATGGTGGATTAGGGATTTCTTGTACAGCACCAGTAGAAGACCAGAGACGAGAGCTCTATTTCTCTGAAGGTTGCTACGCGCACCTTCTCCAAACTTCTTTCTCTCTGTATATACAAGTACATTTACAGTTTAGCCCTCTGAAAAAGTAGCACACTACAACTAACTCCTACAACAGATGGCCACTGTGATGACATGCTGTGACGCACAAGGTTAACTACACACACTCTTGATAAAATCTTTTTTCATTTCTCTGTATGATTATAGATCCAAACCATTTCGAGGTATACCGATTAATCTGTTCCTTTAGATGATTATTGGTGCTACAGCCTTGAAGACGGATGCGAGGATTCGAAGTGCAAGAGCTACTGTCTTGGATATGGCTACAAGCAGGCATATTACTGTACCAAGGACCACGAGAGATGTTGTTGTCTGAAGCCCAAGGTTGATGTCGGCCGTCATGATTAAGCACACTGCAGACCTTATTATATTTTTATTTGATAAACTCCATTGGTCAAGAGAATACAAATGCTTAATCTGCAAGAATTAATGTACGTCACCTGACGGTGCATGATGCATTTCATATGTGTGCTCGATATGTGTTATCGTCGTAGGCGCATAATTGATCTACCGAGAACCAAGCAATCGCAGCACGATGACGACACCGAGATTTGTTAACGCAGTTTGGCGAACTCGCCTACATCTGCGGGCATGACTACGGGCGCACCTCCCCATTGATACCGCAACCTTGGCCGCCCTAGGCGCCGGCACAAGCCGCCGGCCCCTCCTGCGTGCCTGTTGCTATCAAGTCGTCATGGGTTACACGTGTGGTGCTCCCCTCATTATATGGAAGGACCAGGTTACAAGAGTTCGACTCGAATACTACTCGAACCTACCACACCTAATACAACTCCAAGTCCAAACCTAACCCAACACGTACACAATATTTGACACAAAACACAACAAACTCCACCTTGGCGAATATTGTCCACCACCTTGAATTCGTCAATGCGTCAAACCTCCATGTACTCCGGACTTGAGTTGTCTTCCATGAGTTTCGCTGCTACTCCCAGACTCCATGTGACTCCACCTGCAACTGTAGTCCCGTCTTCCCGTATCAACACCATCACACACCGACCAGTTGTCTGCGTAAAAAATGCTTTCAACTTGAAGAAACTTCACCATCGCCTTTTAGTCACCTTGAGTCAAATTCACAGTCGTCTCATCCTGGATAGTCTTCTACATGTCCCACAGCTAAAACACTCCGACTCCTTCTGCATCTAGTCACCTGCACTTTGCCATTTGCACTGAACATCACAGAATATACGGCCATGTACTGTCCAAGCTTCCGACATTTCAGACTCTCCAACACTTTCTCAGATTCCCCATGGCTGACTCCTGTCTATCACCTGATGCATCAATCTCCATAGACCCAGTCACCAACTTGAATCCGATACTCGCCAACACTGCTTCAGCACCCCTGCACACCCATCTGACCATATGTCTGACAGCCTGTGCCCTGATCTGTCGCCGTGTCCCGTGCTTACCACACGCCTCGCCGCTATTACCGCGTCGAGCATCCGCAATCTTGGCCAAGATCTACCGGGTCGCTAACCCACACCACCTCAGGCCCCACTGCAGACAACCATCAGTCATACCCGACCGATGCCGAGTTCCACGTATCTCTCGAACCCTGACGTCCAGTCCGACCAACGTGCTTCTCGCCTTCCCACTGACTAGGCTTCGATTCTCCGGATCCTTACACCGTAGCCCCTCCATCAGCCGAGCGAAATCTCCGCCAGAGACTCCAGCTCCACCTTCAACATGACTCCTTGGTAGATGATCAGTCCACCCCGCGCCCCGCCTACCTCAAGATCCCATAAGCGCTCCATCTTGAATCGGCCCCGCGCCACCGCATGTCGAAGCACGCATATCTATGTGCCACGTGTTTCCACGCCACAGAATACGGACACCATCAGCCCTCACGCTCCTATGTCGTTGTCGCCGATCTTCACCGTCTTCTGTCCGACCGACATCCCGTCGATCTGTCAGACTGTCCAGTCTGACCCAGCCGAACGTATCCGACTACACGACGCACTCCAGACTCCACGAGCCTTATGCGCACGTCGCCCCTCGCCACGCCCAGTCCATCTTGATCAACTTGGCACCATGCTACAACATCAAGCATAACCATGCGACGCTCGAACACACGTAGCAAATCGAAAATATCCATCGATCAAACCTGCCAATTTCCATCAATCTTCTCATGAACCTGTGACTCCGCGTCTTCTTTCTGTGGGACCTTGCTACGTCGTGGTCGACCACGATATACCTTACAGCGAGGTCAGTTCCGACAGCCCAAATACGGAAAGTACTGATTCGCTAGAAAAGGAAACGTTCGGCGCGCGAACATATTTTTGGCCGGCCGACGTGATTTCCCCAGCTCGTTGGCTTTGGTAGCCCAGGGCACGCGCGCAGGTGCCGATTTTGGCGGGACCAGCACCCAGATCTCCCTCGTCATAAATGAGTTCGCCCCGAGTGATCTTATTCTCCATCCTTGCCACTCCAAGCCGCCATGAAGAACGCTACCTCCTCCCCACCCACATAGGTCCAAAATCAAATTACATCCTGCAAAAAGAAGAGCTTCTATGCTCCACAACATTATTGGAGAAACTTTGTCAACTGTGGTGCAGTGTCTGTCTGTCCTCCACATAACCTCCACTATCTCATACCATGCTCTGAAGCGATCTCATATACACACTGTACTCCGGTCTGTGTCGGCAGAGGAATTACAATCAGGCCATCACTAACAAGTAAGGAACACATTTACTTACTATAGGATCTAGTTTACGTGCAAAAACTTCAGTGACTGAATAAACTGAACTGCACTGCATAGAGATTGGTGTAAAATAGCTATACTCCTCACTCCTCAGCCCTCTCTGTCTCTCTCTATAACTAAATCATCCTCAACTGCGTGCACGTGAAGCCATGCACGAGTGCTAAACCGACAAGCAGCACCAGCACCAATAACAAAGCAAGGACGCCGAGCCAAGTGCCCCCTGCTCTGGACTGGACCCTCGTCTATTGCTCCTTCAGTGTTCTTTTCCTCCAGTTTGCAACAAAACGAACATACGGAAAACAAAACGCAGATCATAGTTTACATATCCCGTCACAGATCTCTCTCCGTAACTCATATCTTTACAAATTTACATCTCCCTCCGTTCGGATTTACTTGTCGCGAGGGAGATCAACCGATCGAACAAACCAATTTTACAGTTACACCCTTGGTATTTCAAAATTGAACTAAACACTCCTTCCATGTATCGCAGCTTCAGCGTCAGCGATAGACTGCTCCATCGATCGTCTGCCTCCGTCGCCCTCCCGCAGGAGCAATCACAGCTCCGGCCTTCCTCCCGCGGCGGATACAATCACAGCTCCGGCCGTCCTCCCGTGGCGGAGCCAATCACAGCTCCGGCCATCCTGCCGCGGCGGAGCCAATCACAGCTCCCGCCGTGTTGGCAAGTAATTTGTCTAAAACTTGTAACTGTGTTGTCAAAACCTGTGTACTGCAAGGATTCTCAGGTTTATTCTCTAAAGTACAACCTTGTAAACTGTGCTGTCAAAAACTAGTAAAGTGCTTGGGCAATTTATAAGTTAGAAAGGGTGATTAGGTTTCTTCTAAGGTTCTACTCATCAGCTAGGAACTTTATTTTGGCTCCAACTTGGCACAAATTAAAATGGAGATGATCAGAAGCTGTTACATCGAAAAAGCAAGACTTACATTTTTTTCTCAGGTTCTACTCCTCAACTGCTAGACTCTAAAGAAAATCTTGAACCTGCATTCCAATGAGGCAAACAAAAAAAATCAAATGTTTAGCAGGAAGTAACAGTAGTAGTAGAAGAAAAATGAAATGAGATTTGTTGTGCGTAAATAGATGTAAGTTTATCATGTTTATTTATTTTTTTGTCAGATTGAACTATAGTTTGAACATCCAGAGATTATTCCTCGTGTTTGCAGTTTGCAACCCAAAAAAATGGATGCTGGAGGTTTTGTTCCAAAAACTCATACATTGGCATGTTGTTCGACTCACCCTGCAACCGGTATGCTAAGCATGAGGGAATTTCCGTCAAGATGAGCTCATCTCGGAGAGACGTGTGTGACAACCAGAAAGACAAACAATTCCTTGTTCATTTGCAACAAAGCTGGTAAAAATACAGAGAAGGAAGGTGAAGCCCAGTCTTCAAAAGTTCCAAAAATAAAGAGGAGGTACTAACATTTGTATGATTTGCCTCCATGTCATCAGCGCTTTCATTTCCCCTATTATTCTGAGGTGTGCTCCGTGATCGCAGTGTTAGTTTCTGATGCAATTGGCTGAGCTTTGATTGCAACTTCTTAGATGACCTGGAGCTTTTGGAGCTCCGAATATTATTTTTCTTCATCATTCTGCTCTGTTTTCACTCTCCTGGTTGAGAAAAAAAAGACACATAAAAATGGCAAGCCTTTGTTTAAAGTGAAAAATCTTAGATTGCAAATGAATTTAATATAGCTTACATTTTGACATAGATTTGTATTCTTTGTTGATGTCAATTCAAAAAGGAATGCCAATACCAATCTTGATGGCAGAATTACATTTACATTTTAGTACTGTTTTATGTGGAACTTTGAATCCCATGGGCCAAATTATTACACCTATGCTTGGATATAAGGTATCCCTAAAACACATGCCCCATTGTTAAAAAAATGTCTACAGTTCATTAATTTACATTGTACCGCAAAAAGCAATTACAGAAAAACTACCATGTGTTCAAGCTTGTGGTTTATCCAGAAAACTTCATATAGCAGCATCTACATTTGGTTCATGCTTATGGTTGCTAGACAAAAAAAAAACATCTACATGTCACCACCCTCTCACCCCCCACCATCCACTTGTATTCAAAAAACTTACATCTACCATTATTTGGCTTCATGCTTGGTGATGCCAGACAGAAAACGCATTTCACCACCCATCTCCCACACGCCCCTCCCCCTATTCAACAACTTACATCTACCATCTGCTGTCTACAACTCTTCTTGGTTGTTACCAGATTTGTTCAAAATAAAACAGAATGAACCTAGTGAGAGAATCCATGATCAAAAAACAAAGTGAACCTATGCCACAAATACATCTACGACGAGTAGCCATATAGTACAAAACAAATGATTCACAATGCGATCATGTGTAACATCTGCAAAAAACTGCAGAATATTACACCATACTGAATGTAAGTTTATAGATGCTTAGGCCCCGTTTGGGAACTCCTTATTTTTAAGTATTCCGATCATGAACATCCGATCATGAATTTACTATGTGATTTACATTGCTAAAATTTTGATCATGAGTTTTTGCTACTTTGGTTCGTAGGACTACATGATTTACATCTGCTAGACTATCGATCATGAATTTACATCTGCTGAAATTTTACAGATGATTTCAAAACACTCCAAATTGTGCCTGAAAAAGACTACTTACATGTCTGAAAACACTTCACAAATGTCTGAGCAAAGTAGTAAATTGAGCTCAAATTGTTGCGAAAATGTGACACCACGAAACGATGATTAATATGAAGGTAGAAGCAAGAATAAAGCACTGGGCGCGGAAAATGTGATGTCACAAAAATCACAGATTTGCAAAACGAGCAATGTTAGTAGATGTAATGTCTCATTAGCAATTGAAAAATCAGTGAAACTACTGAGACATCTAATTACTGTTGCGCACTCATCTGGCTACCCCGCAGAACTTACATTGTATTCAGGGGGCCAGGGGGGCTTATGGAAAAGCATTAGAGGGCTTGCGACGATGATCTGAAAAGATGCTCCTGTTTGGCTTTCCAGTAGTGTTCCTGCAATTTTTTGGGAAGTAATGTGTTAGGAACATAGAGTGAGAACATGCAAAAATGTAATTCTTGTGTGAAATATAATTTTTTAAACGAACATGTTATGTAATTCCCTGCTTTGATAGAATTTGCAATGTATATGCTCTTTACATTTTTTTTGTTTATATAAAAACTAAAAGAACAAATGTATCCTACTTAATAAAAAAGTACTGAAACTATATTCATGTTATGACATAAGCTAGAATTTGTAGCATTTTACATCCGCTAAAGGTTTTGTGATCAGGCAGGACTGAAAACAACGTGTTTTATTGAATTGCGTTAATTAACTGCCTAAAAAATACATGCAATTACACCGCGTGATCAGTCCTAGATGACTAAATCACATGCAATTACATCCTGCAAAAATAAATCATGTATACAAAGGCTCCCAGCAAACAAATCCATGGGTTTATTGTGTATGAAAAGAATCATGTATCTCACACGCACCCCAAAACAGTTAATTAACGTTTAGCTGGTTGAAAACAAGTCCAAACCTAACCCAACACGTACACAATATTTGACACAAAACACAACAATATGCATATGCATCCCCCATGAATCATAGTTGAAAACAAAAAGCTTGTTTTTTCCTGTCCCTCAACTGTTATGAAACTAAAAAAATCTGTTATGGAAGGCCAAAAACTTGACCTTATTCGCTATTTGTTGATCTGAAACCAGGCTAGCAGGAGGATGCTCGACGTGCATGATTATGTATGTCAGTATCTACATGATATATGATAAAAATATTATAACAATATCATGATGTATGTCAGCATTTACATTAGTCTGTGTCTGCTCCACCGCCACGGCCCTCGTGTGTAATCCTCACCGGGAGGTCCCGGTCCGGCAGGAGCGTGCAGCGGAATAGTGTTGCTCAACCCACCCGCCGCTGGTGAGGTCGATGCTGATGCAGTTCACAGCCATAATCATGTCACCATCTTTTTCAGAAGGTTGACAAAGACCGTCGATTGCTTCACCAAGGTGGCTGTCTGACCCACCGCCAACGTGAAAAATTGTTTGTTTTTAGCATGACTTAACCGTCCTCTCTTCTTTTCCGGCTCGATTCTTATTCAGATGCTATTTGATTGGTGCAGGCTATGGCAAATTATTCTTATGCGGATAATATTCATCAATTTGCATGTGTGGTCACCGGTGTGTTAGCTGTCGTTTGTGTTGCTAATTTTGAGAGATGCTTAGAACACATGTACGATATGCTATATATACTGCAGAGGTGTGAAATCCCAGATTTACAAGAGTTAAGCACTCATACTATAACTATTTTAGAAATTACGGGCAAGCAAATTACGTTCATACTTAAGCAAGATTTATATTTTATTAGGCGTAACCATGCTACAGGTAAGATGACACTGGTTCAATAGCAGTGTAGGTCAAACTACAACGATGGCTATAACCATATATACGTGAACTATTGATGGTAATGTTCTGTACAAAATAATTTCAAACTGTTTGGTGAATAGGGTCCAGGCCGATTCTAGGTGAGGTGGTTTCAGAAAATCAGAGCGCTATTGTTCCTGGTCTACTCATTACGGACAATGCATTGTTGATTTTCATAATACTTGAACGAGGGGGGCTTTAAAATATACCCAAGAATAACTATCACTAGTGGAAACTGTTGAGCATGTACATACGTATGTAGGTCTGGGTTTTGTATAGCGTACCTGTAGTGTCTCTCTCCCTCATGTATTCTCTTGTTCCTTGGGAGACAAGACACCGGTCCACCCCTTTGTACCTATATATGTGCTTGATGCACGATCAATGAATCTTATCGATGCAACAATCTCTTTCTCCAAAACTAACATGGTATCAGACACCGTATCGATCCCTACCTAAAACAGCTTCCGCAACCCTAGCCGCCGCCCCGGACCGCCGCCGCCGCCCCGAGCCGCCGCCTCAACCTCCCCGCGCCGCTGCCTCTCCTTCCTCGCAGCCGCGCCATCATGTCCGTCTCCTCGTCTCACTCCAACCCCTTCGCCGGTCCCGATCCCGCTGCCATCCGCGCCATCGCCATCCAAGACCGCGTTCCCGTGACTCTCGACGCCAACACCTCCACGTACTACACCTGGAAGACATACTTCTCGCTTCTCTTCCGCGAGGAGAATCTCATGGAGCACATCGACGGCACCGTCGACTCGCGCGCCATGATGGATGACCCCGAGTGGACTACGATCGACGCCACGCTCATCCGGTGGTTCTTCACCACCATCTCCAAGGATCTGTTCCACATGATCGTGAGCGATGGTGATGATGCACGCGCCGTGTGGGTCAAGCTGACCAGCCTTTTCACCGACAACAAGCTTCAGCGCCGCGTTTACTTGCAGCAGGAGTTCTTTGCGTGCCACCAGGATGACTAGTCCATTGAAGATTACTGCCGCCGTCTCAAACAGCTCTCGGATGAGCTTCGTGACGTCGGCGCCATGATCGACGACGGCCTGCTTCTCAGCACGCTTACTGCTGGCCTCAGCGAGGACTTCGGCAACGCTGCCAGCAACCTTACCTTGATGTCGGAGCCCTCCTTCTCCAAGTTCGTGGCCTACCTGAAGTTGGAGGAGCGCCGGATGAACGGCGTGAAGAAGCGCGTGCAGCACCAGGCCCTCGCCGCCGGCACCTCTCATGGCTCCTCGGGCGCGCCACGGCCGCAGGCGCCTCCGGGGTTCTTTCCCCACCCGTCCGCGGCCCCAGCTCCCGCCGTTCCCCCACAGCAGCCTGGTGGCGGCCGACGCGGCAACCGCCGTGGTGGCCGTAAGCCGCAGCAGCCGGCACAGCAACCTGGGGGCGGTCCGACGCCTGCTGCCCCGCCTCGTCCGCAGCAGCCCTCCCCGCCATGGACCTACGGCACCAACCCCTGGACGGGCGTCGTTCATGCATACACGATGCCGGTGCCCCGGGCTCCTGTTCCGAGCATCCTTGGGGCTCATCCGACGAGCCACCAGGCCTACTTCGCCGGGCTAGGCGCTGCGCCTTACGCCACCCCCTTCCCGGCCCTCCCTGCATCGCCGGCTACGGGTGGCTACAACGCCATGCCCTCTTCTGGTGGGTTCTACCCGCCCCAGGTGCCGCCGCCGTGGGATCCTGCCCTGCTTGCCGCCTTACACTCGGCGCCGTCTCCGAGTAACTACGGTGGTGGCGGCGACTGGCACATGGACTCGGGCGCCACCACTCATATGACACCCTATCCCGGTAACCTCACTTCTTCCACTCCCGTTCATACCTCAACTCGCATCACCGTTGGTAACGGTTCCTCCTTGCCCATTACTCATGTCGGTCATAGGTTGTTTCCTTCTACTTCTACTCCCATTAACATGTCTAATGTTCTTGTCTCTCCTGACCTGGTCACAAACCTTGTTTCTGTTCGTCGTCTTACTCGTGAGAATCCTATTACTGTCGAATTTGACGCCACTGGTTTTTCTGTGAAGGACGCCCGCACCCGGATGGTTCTCCACCGCAGTGATAGCCCCGACGAGCTCTACACGGTGCACCCCTCCACCACCACTGCCACCGTCCAGCCGCCCTAGCTGCTAGTGTTGATCTCTGGCACGCCCGTCTCGGTCATCCCAACTCCACGGTGTTACGTCGGATTCTTCAGAATTTTTCCTTCTCATGTAATAAGGTCGCTGATCATACTTGTGAGGCATGCCGTCTTGGCAAACACGTTCGTCTTCCCTTTAGCGAGTCTTCAAACATCTCTACTTTTCCGTTTCAGTTACTGCATAGTGATATTTGGACGTCCCCGGTTGCAAGCAACACGGGCTATATATACTATTTGGTGATATTGGATGATTTCTCTCATTATGTGTGGACATTTCCTCTTCGTCGCAAATCCGACGCCCTCGCCACTCTTACCGCCTTTTATTCTTACGTCACCACACAGTTCGGTCGTCCTATTCTTGCCCTACAAACTGACAACGGAAAAGAGTTTGACAATGCTGCCGTTCGCCACCTCCTTGCTTCTCATGGCACTGTCTTTCGTCTCACTTGTCCTTACACGTCCCAGCAAAATGGCCGCGCCGAGCGAGTCATTCGCACCCTTAACGACTGCGTTCGCATGTTACTCTTCCACTCCAACGTGCCTCCTCGGTTCTGGCCTGATGCGCTCGCCACTGCTAGCCTCCTCCTTAACATCCGCCGATGTCGTCCTCGTTGGAACTATGCCCCTCACCAGCTCCTCTTCGGTGCGGCTCCGTCCTATGATGGTCTCCGCATCTTCGGGTGTCTCTGTTATCCCAGCACCGCCTCCACCACTCCTCATAAACTCGCCCCACGGTCGGTCCCTTGCATCTTTCTCGGTTACCCTCCGAACACAAAAGGTTACCGGTGCTATGATCCCGTGTCCCACCGAGTCTACACATCCCGGCATGTTTACTTTGACGAGTTGGTGTTTCCGTTTCAGCAGGTACCATCACCACCGGCGCCATCTGTCGCGCCTCCCTTGCCGCCGAGCAACATCACGGCCCCGGCTGCGCCCGTGCGAGCTGCCCCGGGTTCGGATGCCCCATCTCGCGGTACCCCGGTCGTGGCTGTCCCCTTGGACGCCCCCGCTGCCGCTGTTCCATCGGCGACCTCTGAGACCGGCTCGCCATCCTCCTCGCCGGTCTCCTCTACAGTCCCGTCAGCAGCGGTGGCACCTCTCACCGGTGTGGTCACTCGGGCTCGGACTGGGACATTTCGTCCCAACACGCGCTACACCGCCGACGAGTACGCCTGTGCTGCGTCTACCTCGACTCCGTCTCCACTACCCACCTCCGCTCGCACAGCCCTTCGGGATCCGAACTGGCTTGCTGCTATGCGCGAGGAGTTCGACGCCCTACAGCGCAACCACACGTGGCAGCTTGTCCCGCGACCTCTCCATGCCAATGTCATCACCGGCAAGTGGGTATTTCGCCACAAGACTCGACCCGACGGTTCTCTCGAGCGCTATAAGGCACGATGGGTGGTGCGTGGTTTCCGACAGCGCGCCGGCGTGGACTTCACCGACACCTTCGCCCCGGTTGTGAAACCGGGCACGATTCGCGCCGTTCTCCAGCTCGCTGCCTCTCGCGCCTGGCCAGTCCACCAGCTCGATGTGTCCAATGCTTTCTTGCATGGCCATCTCACCGAGCAAGTGTTCTGTCAGCAGCCCACTGGTTTCGTCGACACTGCTCATCCGGATCATGTGTGTCTACTCTCGCGTTCTCTTTACGGGTTGAAGCAGGCTCCTCGGGCCTGGTACCAGCGGATTGCGGCCTTCCTTCAGCAGCAGGGGTTCCGGTCCACTCGGCCCGATGCCTCCCTGTTTGTGTATCACCAGGGAGCTGCCACTGCGTACCTTCTCCTATATGTCGACGACATCATTCTGACTGCGTCTTCGCCCGCGGTTCTGCAGCAGATCACCGCTCGTCTTAGCACGGAGTTTGCCCTCAAGGACTTGGGAGCTCTCCACTATTTCCTCGGCATCGAGGTGGTTCGCCGTGCTACTGGGTTCTTTCTGCATCAGCAGAAGTACGCCTCTGAGCTACTGGAGCGAGCAGGCATGCTTAATTGCAACCCTGCTCCCACGCCTGTCGATACGAAGGCCAAGGTGTCCGCCGTCGAGGGCTCTCCGGCGTCCGACGCTCCTTTCTACCGCTCCATCGTCGGTGCTCTCCAGTACCTTACATTGACGCGGCCGGATCTTCAGTATGCTGTTCAGCAGGTGTGCCTCCACATGCACGCCCCGCGTGACACCCATTGGGCTCTGGTCCGACGTATTCTCGGTACATACGTGGCACCATGGCCATGGGTCTCACCCTGACGGCGTCCTCCGACACTAGCCTTGTCGCCTACTCCGACGCCGACTGGGCTGGGTGCCCCGACACCAGACGCTCCACCTCCGGCTACTGTGTCTACCTCGGTCCCTCCCTGATCTCGTGGTCGTCTAAACGACAGCCCACTGTCTCGAGGTCGAGCGCTGAGGCTGAGTACAGGGCTGTGGCTAACGCCGTCGCGGAGTGTTCTTGGTTACGACAGCTGCTCCAGGAGTTACTGTGTGAGGTTCCCAAGGCCACACTTGTCTACTGCGACAACGTCTCTGCGGTGTACCTCTCTGCCAACCCTGTACATCATCGCCGGACGAAGCATGTTGAGCTCGACATCCACTTCGTTCGGGAGCACGTCGCCCTTGGTCGTGTTCGTGTTTTACATGTGCCCACCGATCAGCAGTTCGCCGATGTGATGACGAAGGGACTCCCTACCTCGACTTTCGAGGATTTTCGGTCCAGTCTTTGCGTATCGCGCCACGCTTCGACTGCGGGGGGGTGTTGAGCATGTACATACGTATGTAGGTCTGGGTTTTGTATAGCGTACCTGTAGTGTCTCTCTCCCTCATGTATTCTCTTGTTCCTTGGGAGACAAGACACCGGTCCACCCCTTTGTACCTATATATGTGCTTGATGCACGATCAATGAATCTTATCGATGCAACAATCTCTTTCTCCAAAACTAACAGAAACCACGCCTCTAGTCCCGGGTTGTAGACCCCTTTGGGACCGGATTGCCATCCGGTACATGGCAACCGGGACTAGAGGCCCCCCCCCCCCCCCCCTCTAGTCCGGGGTGAGCTACGACCCGGGACCAGAGAGCTCCACACGGGGGCAGCACATGGCGCATGTGAGGGGATCTCTAGTCCCGGGTTGTAATACCACCCACGTGGCGGCCTGTGGCTTTTTTCGTTTCGATTGTTATATATTACGAATAATTTGCAAAAAATACGGTTAATTATCTATAAATCAGAAAAATACATATAGCATATCAAAATATTCGTAAGAGAAAGCTTTATGAGAAAGTCGGGAAATCGGAAGTCGGAAGTCGGAACGGAAAGTCGTGAAGTCGTGAAAGTCGTGAAGTCGGGAAAGTCGTGAAGTCGGGAAAGTCGTGAAGTCGTGAAGTCGGGAAAGTCGACGTCACGTTTTCCCGCCTTCCCGGTTTCACGTTTTCCCGGCTTCCCGGTTTCCCGGTTTCACGTTTTCCCGGCTTCCCGGTTTCACGTTTTTCTGGCTTCCCGTTTTCACGTTTTCCCGGTTTCCCAGATTAATTTACATATAAAGATCATATATAAGAGGGACTAGAACCGTCATCTATTCGATTACATGGAGATCATGAAGCCACTACTAGAGCCCGTCATCTAATTTGATCTGGTGCCATTGTATTTTCCCTTCATGTCTAAGACATAGTTCATCAAAAAGCCCGCAATTTCCTCGCAAATTGGTCGAAAGCGGTCCTTTAGTTGCAGGTCCCTCCGCATTTTATCCATCTATAAAAGAAGGGAGATTAATATGAATTTCAATCATCATAACAGAAATTATGAATGACACTCAACACAATTGATGGTTATAAAATGAAATTGTGAATTTATTTATTCACTTACTTCGATAAATGTCCCTGGGTTCCACTCAGAGACTATCGTGCGAATCCACTCGCAGACGTAATATCCACACAAATTGGTCCCGGAGGCTGCCTATCCAAGTACTACATGAGAATAGATTTCAATCAAATAATAATCAAGAATCACGATGGTATTAAAATTTGAATTAAAAGGGATGGGCGAACACCTAGCTCGTACTACTTACTTTGGGGTAAACAAAAGTAAGTTCCTCTTTAAATTGACCAGGTGTTGCATTTCGGAAAGCTTCCCAAACCCTGCCCATCAAACAATTGAATAAATGAGTTATTAATTAGTTACTTGATATCTTAGGAATGGTAGGAAAGAGACCGATGTAATACGATAAAGATTGAAATTGCCGTTTGAGCACTCCTTGGATATATTCGTGCCGCTCTTTGGGCCAGTGCAATGAGTCCAAGATTTCAACTTCTGCTCTATCGATTTGAATGACTAACAGAATGTAATGGGCGCTGCGCACGTTTATATATGTCAGTAACTAATCAGTTACACTTAACATCGAGAAAGCAAAAACCAATGTGTACAAGACAGTAAGACTCTTACCTGAAGTGGTAAGGAAACAATATCTTCCCTTTATAATTTTGGTCCCGGATGGACCTAAACAAGGTGTTCACCGTTTCCTCGTGGTGGAGATGTAGAAATTTTTCATTAACTCGGCTTGGGTCGATGAACCCAATCTCAAACACTCGGTTTCTATCACATTCATCGCTCTTCATTCTGCATAATACCGTAGTGAGCATAATTAGAACATGCAATGACCGAGCTAAGCTATAGACTTTATTTTAGAAAATAAATGAATTGAATCACTTACAGACAATAGGTAGTGAGGATGCTCAAGTCGAGGGCGTCAAGCTGGTATAACTGATAGATTTCTTCAATACGTATAGTTATCTCGTCTGCACCGTTGAAATGTTCATCTGTAATTTTCACCGGGATCAATATTCGACCTTCGCTTGTGACATTCTTGTACCATTTATGTAGTCTTGTCATTTGTGTTGGTAGATTCTGGAGCTCATCAGGTGACACTAGATCCTTCCCGTATTCCCAGGTCCATCTAGTAGGTCCCATAAGGGGGGGGGGAATATCATCTGCATCCAGTTGAGAAAGTGAAATACCAATATCTGCAACCAATTGCGCGCGGTAAGCGTGATCGTTCTCAATCGCAGAAGTGGCCACCTTGAGCGGGGAGATGGACTGATTTGACTGATGTCTGAGCTGGGCAACATCTCTTCTCCTTTTCCCGCCGGGTGGAATTTTCCTCATAGTTCGTACATAGTCATCTGGCCTATTTATCGAAATTTGCGATGGCTGAGTAAGGAAACTAACAGTAAATTGTGTTTGAGCTTCCGAATACTTTTCCTTTGGCTTAGGTTTTCTTTTCTCAGCCATTTCTGCAAACTGTATTCTCGAATCTGTTTGTAGCCACACCCTGGCTTCCTCTTGAGTACACTCGACGTCGTAAGGTCTCGGGGGAGGAACCTTCGGTACTTTTGGCAGGGGCTCAAGTCGGGGTTTGGGTCGGGAACCCATGGCGGTGGTCTTCATCCCCTTTCGACCGTTAGCCTTAGTGGCCGCAGGCGGTGGAGACGGCTCAGGAGTCGGCTAACGCGGCGAGTGACGCAGCTCAGGAGTCGGCTGACGCGGCGAGTGACGCGGCAACGGAGTCGGCTGACGCGGCGACGGAGATCGAGAAGGCGATGGTGGCCTTGGCGGCGGTGTCCAGCCTGGAAACATGATCAATTTCTTAGGCCATAGAATGAGTCCACCTGGACATCTCCCAGTGTCCTCTCATCATCACCTCTAGGGATTTGAAGTTCGAGTGATGCAAATCCGGGGTAAACTTGATCCACGCCGACACGAGCATAGCCATCTGGAATCTCATTGCCACGATACAGTGCTGTAGATTCACAAGGTAAAGCATAGCCGTCCGCCGCCTTCATGGTTAAGTTTCTCACTGGCTCATGTAGCTCACAAGTTTTCTTCTCAGTGATAGAATCCACGGGGTATGTTTGGTTCGATGGCTCATCAGCACCGACCGTCGTGGAAGCCACGCTGCTTTTCCGTTGAGACGGACCACTCAACGGACCACCTGGTTGACTATCTTGCAGCTGCAGCTGATGAGTTGCCCCTCGAGAAGATTGCGCGCTGATAGCCCTCAAAGGCGTAGGTTGAGACCCCAATAGCAGAGTGTGTAGTACGGGCAAGACAATTTTCCCCACGAAGGTGACTCGAGGGTTTATATCGAACTCTCGGGGAATCAATAGTGGAAACTTTACCTCCTTATCTTTCCCTTGGAAACCTGCAAACAAAGATAAATTGTTTTGTGCCCTCAACCTCACCAAGTGGTTGTCAAGCACAAGGTGTGAGTAAGTTATGAATACAAAACAATAAATAAAAATGCAATGATGATAATAAATATGCAAGGATGATAAATGATATTTTTGGGTTTTATATGATGAATGAAAGATGCAAAAGTATTTTTGTATTTTCGGATTTAATTATGGCTGAAAATGAAAAGTGGATGAAAGTTGTTGGAAAGTTGTTTCTTATGATTAAAAATGGACCGGGGTTCATGGTTTCACAAATGCACTCTCTCTTTAATGATGTGGTGGACAATGGAACACAAAAGTTAACATATGAGATTGCAACAAAGTTTCATGACAAGTTATAATCATATGGGCATCACGTCCTAACATAGAGATCTTTTGGTTATTAATCTCTCTTATACTCCACTAAGATGCGAACTAAATCATAACACCTTAGTATTAAGATAAATCAGAGCATAGCAATAAGTTTCATGACATGAAGTTGAAATAAGAACATGCTAGATCTAGTCATGGAGTAGTGGCATGGTCACACCCACATCTCCGGTAGCAAGGTATTTCTTTTTATCCCTAGTGAGGCAACAAAGTAAGGTAAAATACCCAAGTGGATCGCGGAACTTTCTCTCACGTTCACCGCACTAGCCACCCCCCGTTACTCCATCTAATGCACACGTTCCCCCTCACACGCTCTCATAAACATGCTTGATCATAACAAGTAAACAAGAACGGGGTACATAATATGCATCTACTTTCATAACTGAAGTAAAACAATTGCAATCTCACACATATATTAACTCATAAAGATCCACCACAAAGGTATTACATAGATGACCGTAATCATGTTCGGCAGCTCATACGGTGCTAATTAGTGAAGCACAAGAGAGAGAGATACATAAGTTACTTCCACAAACCCATAGTCCAGGGGTGGACTACTCCCTCTTCATCATGGAGTCGATGGAGATGTCGTTGGAGGAGGTGGAGACCTCTCCGGCAGCGCCCCGCCGGAGTTTTCCCCCTCCAATCTGCAGCTCCTGATCTCTGTTTCTGGTTTCTGTGTTTCTGCGGCGCTCTCTCCGAAGAGCCTCGGGGACTATTTTTATAGTCGTTTTAGGTCAAGACGGAGTCGTGGGGAAAGATCGACGGCAACGGAGCCTCGAGGGCCAAGTGGTGGGTCCCACGCGGCCAGGTACAGTGGCCGCGTGGGCCACCCCTTTTGGTCCTCGGCCTCCGTTTGTTGCTTCCTTCGCTCCCAGGTCTTCTCCTTCCAAAATATGACGCCTGTATTTTTCCATAATTTTTGGACGTCGTTTGGGTCCCTGAAACATAAAAGGAAGAAATAGGGTTTTCTGCCTGCGCAGGGTTAATTCCAGAAAAATAGGGAACTTGTGAATTATTCCCAAAATCATTATAAATCAATGATATAACCCTTATATGATGCAAATATGATAAAATATAATGCAAAGTTCATGTATGCATTTTACATGCATCAGCATCCCCAAGCTTAACCCATGCTCGTCCTCGAGTATGAAGGTGATAAAACTAACATGGACTTTGCATTTCAATACTATCAATGGATATCAAAGATGATTACTATTGCTACATAGAGTCAAATGGTTCATTCTTAATAAGATGTAACAATATGCAAGATAGTTTATGAAGTGATATCAAATATTCAATGTAAGGATGTTCAATGATAATTCACAAAGTGTAACATAAATGAAAAAGTACTATGGACCAAGTATGCATAATGATAAGTAAGAACATCCTACAATGGTCATAGAGTGTAGATGAAAATCTGAATATAAAAGGTGGACACTTTGGAAAGATATATATGAGTAGAGGTAAACATGAATAAGTTTCATCTAACTTCTGAACTTCTCTACTTAAGTTAATGATTGTAATGTGGTATCCTTGGTGTCAAGCTCTCATTGCCCCTATCATAGCATCTTGAATGATTAAGTTTAAAGTGAAAGCAAATATGAGTAATGTGCTTGACAAAGTATGGTTGAAAGTCTCATGCCCCTTGAATACGAGTACCTACACCATGTGTTACTCAACTTGGAAACAAAGCAAGTTCAATTTAAATATCATTGTAAGTAAAATAGTATCATCAAGAGCGTCAACTGGGGTACCTCTTGTCCCAGGATATGGAACAAGCCCATATCAAAATGACAAGACAAACAAACATAATGAACAATCTCAACACCCTTTTTATTTACCATTGGATAGCTTTTTATTGTAAGGTGTATCACAGAAGGTTCACCATAGCATGTAAGTAAATTTCCACCATGATGATGCATGGCTTAGATTAGCGGCCCAGGCGTCTCTCTAACCATTATACAAACTCATTTAAACCTACTCATTTCCACTTTATTTCACCATGATAAGCATCCATAAACAAAAGTACATGACATCAACTAATATAATGAAGTGCAATGTTGAAAGCGTTCCATGTGACAGCACATTTCTGCTAACTCTCAACCAAAGACTTTGTCAAGCTCATAACATCATAATTTTAATCACAATGGGTCATATTTATTAAGTGCAATAAAAGTAAAGTGTGCATCAAGTTCGTGAGAGCTATATAACCAACTTTTCCCATAACAATCAACAACATAAGCATTTTAATTCAGAGGTATAAATGATACAAAATAACATGGTAAACATACTCGGAATAGCATAAAGCTAATAGGTAGATATGGTGGACTCACTGGAAAAACTTTGGTTGAAGGTGTTGGAAACAAGTTTTTGCTTGTTGGAATTTTTGGGCTAGCAAGAGGGAGAAAGTTGACCGTCTAAATGCATGCATGAGTGTCCATAGAACTAACTAATCCATGTTAAACAAAGTAAAGTAACATTCAGCATCAAAACATGAATAAAAGATAGCTCTTGATAAAACACTTGCAAATTATTACTCATTAACAAGCTCATGAATCATGCAACTATATGTATCTTTTAAAATCAACTCAAACATCCCTTTTCCCAATCTTATAATGGCATCCAACATATTTCAACCCATATTTCCAGTAGCTCTCTCATATATAAATGATAATGTGGTGGTCTCTCAAAAATAAAAATCAAACAAACAAACAAACAAAAAGACGCTCCAAGTTTATGCGATAAAGTGCATTGATCGAAAAACAGAAGTTAGACGTGTGCAAACCGAGAGTGTTTGGTCCAGTGGGTTGTCTTCACATCCCCAAGCTTATGGTTTCACCATCCTTGGATACTCTTGGTGCATCTCCTCTAATCCCTGTGAAAAAACTTCAAAACACCGTTTCTCCCATTTCTTTTCTGTGGGGTGACATTAGTAGTGATAAACAAATAGGTTTCTTGCTGCATATAATCCTTAGAAAAAATTATATGAATGTCCAGTAAGTGTATTATGTTGTATGCCTACTCATAAACTCAATTGGATCAAAAAGATTCAAGTTAAAAGTTCTAAGCATGCATCAAACAAAATGGGACAGAATCTGTCCAGAAAAACAGCAGCAGCAAAACGTATTTTTCTACCCTACTTAACTTTGTCAAAAATTCGAAAAATTCATGCATACAGAGGATGAAAAGTTGCTACAGTTTAAATATCAGCTCATTCGGAGTTACAGAATAGGAATTAAAAATCAAACCGTGCACAGATTCGTGCTGGAATAATATCTCCGAATGCTATAAGCAACTTTTTCAAACCAAAATGGTAAAACTTGGCACTTTATTAAAAATTCCAGAAACTAAACTAAACAAAGTCTCTTGTTACAGCAAGAGGACACAAAGAAAATCAAAATAAAAACAACCGGGTTGCCTCCCGTAAAGCGCTTTCTTTATAGCCATATAGCTAGGCTTCTTACTTGATAGTTTATAGTGGACGAAGCTCATGAGGGAGCTTGAACTTTGGTGTGTCCCTCTTCCTTGGGAAGTGTTCCATGCATTTCTTGTGTGGAAACTGAAACTTCACATTCCCTTCTTTTGAATCAATGATAGCACCTGTGGTACGAAGAAAAGGTCTTCCAAGAATAATTGGACTAGAGGTTTTATTCCCCATATCCATGATTAGAAAATCAACAGGCACAAATGTCATATGTAACTCTACCATAACATCACTTACTTTTCCTAAAGCATGTTTAATGGAATCATCAGCAAGTGCAAGTTCAATAGAGCATTTTTCAAGATTCTTTAATTCAAGTACTTCATATAGTTCTTTAGATAAAAGAGACACTAGATCCTAGATCTAATATAGCATGGTGTGTCTCTTTTCCAATGGTTACAAGTACTTTGGGAATCCATACATCCCCAAGCTTAGGTGGTATCATAGCTTCTTGTTGTACCTAGCAATCTTTTCTTTTAAACATGATTAGCAATATAAGAACCAAAACCAGCTTGGTTAGCATTAATAGAAGGATCACTTGCAAATTTTTGTAAGATAGATATTAATTCATGCAAGCTACAATTCTCTAAGTCAAGCAATGGTTCCTTGACTTCACTAAGCATTTTAACTTCTCAACTTTCTTTTCTAACTCAAGAGATTCATCATGTTCAGTTTCGTTACTTCTTTTAAACCAACAAGTTGAGACATAAATGGCAACAAATATTCAGGATAGTTTAATAATTCATTAAGAGTTTCCTCCAAAGTAAGAGGAACATTTTCAGTAATATTAATAGAATTCATTCCAACCACAGGTGGTGCTTGTGGTTTCCCTGCAGACATACTCAATAAAGTGGCTTGGTTATCAGCTAGTTTGACAAGCTTTGTCTAGTCCTGCAGTTTGGAGTTGTAAGCCTTTAATATCAGAACTAATAGAAGCAACAGACTTATTCAACTCTTGTATCATGGTATTATGACTAGCAACTTGTTCCATAAGAATTTTATTAGCCTCAAAATTATCATTACGTGGTGGCATAGGCTTCCAATTATTATCACTAGCATATGGAATAGATGGACGGTTGTTGGGAACATATGGGGGTTTATTATAAGATTATAATTGTTATTACCATACCCATTATTACCATAGTTCCTAATGAAGTTGACATCAATATTTTCAGGATTATTACCAACTAGTTCTTGCAAAGGCACATTTTCATATTTTGTTTATTAATGAAAGCAAGAATAGTGTCCATTTTAGATGACAAATCATTTGTTTCTTCTATGGAGTTTACTTTCTTAGATGAAGTAGGTGCTCTATCAGTGTGCCATTGACTATAGTTTTGCAAAATGCTCTCCAATATGTTTTTAGCTTCTACTACAGTTTTTCCCATAAAAGCACCTCCAGCAGCAGAATCAAGAATATTTCTAGACATGTAATTTAGACCATTGTAAAAGAGTGTAATATGGTCCATTCATTAACCCCATGTGATGGACAAGTTCTAAGCATAAGTTTAATCCTATCCCAAGCCATGGCAACATGTTCATTTTCATTTTGCCTAAAAGAAAGAATATTGTTTCTATTTTGCAAAATTTTAACAGGAGGATAGTATTTCTTAATGAAAGCTTCTTTTAGATCATCCCAAGTTTTAATGCTATCAATAGGTAATGAATGCAACCACTCTTTAGCTTTTCCTCTAAGTGAGAAAGGAAATAACTTCAGTTTTAGAACATCACTTTCCACATTTTTAAATTTTGCATGTCACATATTTCAACAAAATCATGAAGATGCATAGAGGCATCCTCCATAGCACTACCGCCAAATTGTTCCCTAGTTATCAAGTTCAACAAACTAGGACTTACTTCATAACTATCAGCTTGTATCTCAGGTGTGGCAATGGGCCTAGCAATAAATTGATCATTTGGAGTGTTTGTGTAGTCACACAACTTAGTTCTGTCTCCCATTTTCAAGTTTTTATGTTTTTTAATTTTTTATGCAAAACTGAAAATAAAATATGCAACACAAAATGCAAGACAATAACAAAACAAAATAAAATGGTTTGCAAGTAAAGATGGATAAGATGGTGCTCACGTAGGTGCAACCTCCCCAAGCTTAGGTGTTTGCACAAGTGGTGAAGTTGACTTGTTGTGAGATACCCTTGGATAAAACTTTCAGCAATGATTCCCCGGCAACGGCGCCAGAAAATATGTCTTGATAGCCCTCAAAGGCGTAGGTTGAGACCCCAATAGCAGAGTGTGTAGTACGGCAAGACAATTTTCCCCACGAAGGTGACTCGAGGGTTTATATCGAACTCTCGGGGAATCAGTAGTGGAAGCTTTACCTCCTTATCCTTCCCTTGGAAACCTGCAAACAAAGATAAATTGTTTTGTGCCCTCAACCTCACCAAGTGGTTGTCAAGCACAAGGTGTGAGTAAGTTATGAATACAAAACAATAAATAAAAAATGCAATGATGATAAATAAATATGCAAGGATGATGGAAACAATGATAAAGATATTTTTGGGTTTTATATGATGAATGAAAGATGCAAAAGTATTTTTGTATTTTCGGATTTAATTATGGCTGAAAATGAAAAGTGGATGAAAGTTGTTGGAAAGTTGTTTCTTATGATTAAAAATGGACCGGGGTTCATGGTTTCACAAATGCACTCTCTCTTTAATGATGTGGTGGACAATGGAACACAAAAGTTAACATATGAGATTGCAACAAAGTTTCATGACAAGTTATAATCATATGGGCATCACGTCCTAACATAGAGATCTTTTGGTTATTAATCTCTCTTATACTCCACTAAGATGCGAACTAAATCATAACACCTTAGTATTAAGATAAATCAGAGCATAGCAATAAGTTTCATGACATGAAGTTGAAATAAGAACATGCTAGATCTAGTCATGGAGTAGTGGCATGGTCACACCCACATCTCCGGTAGCAAGGTATTTCTTTTTATCCCTAGTGAGGCAACAAAGTAAGGTAAAATACCCAAGTGGATCGCGGAACTTTCTCTCACGTTCACCGCACTAGCCACCCCCCGTTACTCCATCTAATGCACACGTTCCCCCTCACACGCTCTCATAAACATGCTTGATCATAACAAGTAAACAAGAACGGGGTACATAATATGCATCTACTTTCATAACTGAAGTAAAACAATTGCAATCTCACACATATATTAACTCATAAAGATCCACCACAAAGGTATTACAAAGATGACCGTAATCATGTTGGCAGCTCATACGGTGCTAATTAGTGAAGCACAAGAGAGAGAGATACATAAGTTACTTCCACAAACCCATAGTCCAGGGGTGGACTACTCCCTCTTCATCATGGAGTCGATGGAGATGTCGTTGGAGGAGGTGGAGACCTCTCCGGCAGCGCCCCGCGGAGTTTTCCCCCTCCAATCTGCAGCTCCTGATCTCTGTTTCATGGTTTCTGTGTTTCTGCGGCGCTCTCCTCCGAAGAGCCTCAGAGACTATTTTTATAGATGGTTTTAGGTCAAGACGGAGTCGTGGGCGAAAGATCGACGGCAACGGAGCCTCGAGGGCCAAGTTGGTGGGTCCCACGCGGCCAGGTACAGTGGCCACGTGGGCCACCCCCTTTTCGTCCTCGGGCCTCCGTTTGCTTGCTTCCTTCGCTCCCAGGTCTTCCTCCTTCCAAAATACTGACGCCTGTATTTTTCCATAATTTTTGGACGTCGTTTGGGTCCCTGAAACATAAAAGGAAGGAAATAGGGTTTTCTGCCTGCGCAGCGTTAATTCCAGAAAAATAGGGGAACTTGTGAATTATTCCCAAAATCATTATAAATCAATGATATAACCCTTATATGATGCAAATATGATGGGAATATGAATAAAATAATGCAAAGTTCATGTATGCATTTTACATGCATCACGCGCGCCGCAATTCATCTAGTTCCCGTTGTTGTTGGCTAATGATATTTTCCACTTTGCTCAACCGGTCATGTTTCTCCTGCTCGTTCCTCCTCTTTGCTCTTTCTCGGCTTCTATTAGAGTCATGGTACTCAGGAAACCCTTCATGCCACGTCACACCTCCCCTGCCTCGAGCAGATCCTCCTTTTTCTTTAGTACTGAGAGCCTTCCACAGCTCGTCGTATTCTCTGTCGGGAAAAAACCTTCCCTCACGAGCATCGGCGAATGCATCCAGAATTTTTTGTCGGGGTATAGGAGTTTCTTTCGTTTCATCAACTATTACATCGCCTGATGCGTCATACTCCCCCCATGAGCAAGTATCCAATTTCTGACCCTACGGGGCCAACTATCTGTAACTGGAATGATCCCTTTTTCGCGCATAGCGGCCTCAATCCGATCCCACTTAGGCTCGGCAGTTACGTAGCCACCTCCACCCAACTTATGGTTATATATCTTCTTCGTTGCATTCAACTTATTCTTTGCCGATCTTTCCTTGGCTTCTTCTGTATTCTTGTATTGCAGAAATGCCGGCAAGTGAGCCCGCTGCCTCTCTAGTGTCCCAGTGAAATCTGGAACTTTCTTTTTGTCGACCCAATCAGAGTATAATATGTTCTTCCATTTATTGAATTGTTCAGCCATCTTCTTCAGAGCCCAATGCTTGACTTTGTCCGTCATGGCTTCTGTCCTTTCGGGACTATCCAACACCAGCAGAGTGAAATGTGCCATGAGCTTCTTCCAACATATATCTTTAGTTCTCTCGGTGACATAATAATTGCCCTCTTAGTTTTTTATCTGATTCCATTCCGAAAGGCTGATCGGAACATTGTCCCTGACAACAACTCCACATTGATGCACAAACTTAGTTGCGCTCTTCGGAGGTGCCAACGATTTGCCATCTTCAGAGACTGACTCAATTCTGAAATGATCTTTTATTCCCAACCCTTTGGCATGGCCTCGTTTACTAGTTTGGGTCGATGCGGAGGTCTAAAAAGAAGAAACATTTGTTAATATATATATACAAATAAAATTTTACATCTGATCAAATAGAAGCTTAATATACCACGCCGGACTGCGGGGGTTCACCAACTGTGCTAGTTTGCCCTTGGACGCTTCGTTCCACGTCCTCCATTCCCGGACCGGAGTCGTTCAAAAACTCGGAGCCATCTTCTTCTGCTCCAATGTGTTCATCACCATCCGCGGGTTGCCGGATATAGTCGAGCAACACATCTTCCCCTTCTCTGTTTTGGAAGGGAGGAACATCTCCATCGTCCATTGCTTAACTATTACAAAAGAAAATAAAACAATGATAGCATTAGCAGAATAATTCAATGTAGCGAACTTTACACTTAGCAAAATTACATCTACAAATATACCATATCAAAATTTAAACTAACATGAGCGATACTTCATGTGTATTGTATGTGTTACCGGGGAAAACGTGAAACCGGGAAACCGGGAAGCCGGGAAGCCGGATAACGTGAAACCGGGAAGCCGGGAAAACGTGAAACCGGGAAAACGTGAAAACGGGAAGCCGGGAAGCCGGGAAAACGTGAAACCGGGAAGCCGGGAAAACGTGAAACCGGGAAAACGTGAAACCGGGAAGTCGGAAAGTCGTGTCGTGACACGACTTTCCGACTTCACGACTTTCCGACTTTCCGTTCCGACTTCACGACTTCCCGACTTCACGACTTCCCGACTTAGCAAATTTAACTAGCAAATTTAACTTAGCAAATTTAACTAGCAAATTTAACTTAGCAAATTTAACTAGCAAACTTAACTAACTTATCTAACTTATCTAATTTAACTATCTTATCTAACTTATCTAATTTAACTTATCTAACTTATCTAATTTAACTTATCTAATTTAACTTAGCAAATTTAACTAGCAAATTTAACTAGCAAATTTAACTACCAATTTAAATTAGCAAATTTAACTAGCAAACTTAACTAACGCAAATTTAACTAACTTATCTAACTTAGTAAATTTAAACTAGCAAATTTAACTTAGAAAAAAAAAGAATAAGAAAAAAACTACCTAGCTAGCCGGCGGAGGAGGAGGGCGCGGTGCGGGTGGACGGCGCGGCGGCGGAGGAGGTCGAGGGCGAGGACAGCGCGGCCGGCGCGGAGGAGGAGGAGGTCGAGGTGGCGCCAGGCTCGGGCGGCGCCAGCGCGGAGGAGGGACGGCGGGTGCAGGCGGCGCGGCGGCGGCGCGTGGAGGCGGCGCGGCCGAATTCACCAGCCTAACGGCGTAGTGGACGGCGGCGGCGGCGCGGGGCGCTGTGCACTTGGTCTTCTCCCGGGTCGTGGTTTGACCCGGGATAGAGGCCTGGGAATTTATAGCCAGGGACCTCTGGTCCCGGGCCGAACCACGGTCCGGTACTAGAAGGCACCCTCTAGTACCGGGTGGTGCCACCACCCGGTACTAGAGGTTATTTCGCACGCACACCCCCAGCGCGTGCCAAATTACCTCTAGTACCGGTAGTGGCACCACCCGGTACTAGAGGTCAATTTTTCGCGTTCAAGTGCCCAAAATTTCAAAATTTCTCGCGCAATTTTTTGAAAACTTAATTTGAATATGAATTTGAATAGCTTCTGCATACTTTCGAATCTGAAAAAAAATTCAACATGAAAAGTGTTTGAATTTAAATAACTAATCCAAAGCAATTTTCTGTTTTCGAAAATAATTGTTCTAACTATTCAAACTATTAACCATTTTGCCATTTTCAATTTAAAATGCATTAACTAATATTGTTTAAATTTGAAAGTCATATTTTTTCACATCTTCTCGCGTGCCATTTTCAATTTAGAATGCATTAACAAATTTAACCATTTTGAAAGTCAATTTAAAATGCATTAACTAATATTGTTTAAATTTAAAATGCATTAACTAATATTGTTTAAATTTAAAATGCTTCAAAAGTGTTTGCATTAACCATTTTTGCTGGCTCGGAGGCCGTAGGATTAGGGGGAACGGCGGGAGGAGCCAGTCAATTTAAAACGCATTAACTAATATTGTTTAAAATTTAAAATGTATTCTTTATCTCTGCATTTCCAAGTCTATGAAGAAGTTTTTTGTAAACTATGTCAAAACTCAAGTTTATCATTTATCCTAGCAACTACTACATATGAAAGTACTCCATGCCAAAGGATTTCATTTTTTGAGTATTTTTTCACTTTCTTTGACTTTTTTTAAAAAAAGTCAAAATGGCCGCCGTTACTATTCATTGTAAGGGGTCGAATTATCCAAAACTATCGACGGTTCTGCGATATAACCACAACTTGTGCACCTTAAAAACATTTTTGAAAAAATTTCAGAGCAAACTATCACACACTTGTAGTTCAAATTTGAATTACTTTCGAAAAATAGGCATAAAGTTGTTTAAGTAGGCGAAATTAGCTAGAAACCGAGAAAATTACCAATATTTGTGGATTATCCATAAAATATGGTCTACTTTGTGTGATAATTGGATGGGTGCCATATTGCACCATATTTGTTGTACTTGCTTCACAAAAATATCATTTTTGACAATCGAAAAAAAAAACGATATTTAGATAAGTAATTTGAAAAAACTCAGTTCTGCAACGTTGTTTGTCGTACCTAGATACAGCTATGTGTCAAATATGGGCACATTTTGACAAACTATGACACGGGGATGACCATAACAAGGTCATTTGATCCGAAACTTATACATGTTTATAGATGATTGACCTTTTTGTGAAGAAGTTTTTTGTAAACTATGTCAAACTCAAGTTTATCATTTATCCTAGCAACTACTACACATGAAAGTACTCCATGCCAAAGGATTTCATTTTTGAGTATTTTTTCACTTTCTTTGACTTTATTTAAAAAACGGTCAAAATGGCCGCCATTACTATTCATTGTAAGGGGTCGAATTATCCAAAACTATCGACGGTTCTGTGATATAACCACTACTGTGCACCTTAAAAACATTTTGAAAAACTTTCAGAGCAAACTATCACACACTTGTAGTTCAAATTTGAATTAGTTTCGAAAAATAGGCATAAAGTCGTTTAAGTAGGCGAAATTAGTTAGAAACCGAGAAAATTACCAATATTTGTGGATTATCCATAAAATATGGTCTACTTTGTGTGATAATTGGATGGGTGCCATTTTGCACCATATTTGTTGTACTTGCTTCACAAAAAATGTCATTTTTGACAATCGAAAAACAAAAAACGATATTTAGATAAGTAATTTGAAAAAACTCAGTTTTGCAACATTGTTTGTCGTACCAAGATACAGCTATGTGTCAAATGGGCATATTTTGACAAACTATGACACGGGGATGACCATAACGAGGTCATTTGACCCAAAACTTATACATGTTTATAGATGATTGACCTTTTTGTGAATAAGTTTTTGTAAACTATGTCAAAACTCAAATTTATCATTTATCCTAGCAACTACTACACATGAAAGTACTCCATGCCAAAGGATTTCATTTTTTGAGTATTTTTTCACTTTCTTTGACTTTTTTTAAAAAACGGTCAAAATGGCCGCCATTACTATTCATTGTAAGGGGTCGAATTATCCAAAACTATCGACGGTTCTGTGATAGAACCACTACTTGTGCAACTTATAAACATTTTTGAAATTTTTTTAGAGCAAACTATCACACACTTGTAGTTCAAATTTGAATTACTTTCAAAAAATAGACATAAAGTCGTTTAAGTAGGCGAAATTAGATAAAAACCGAGAAAATTATCAATATTTACGAAATTAGCTCAACCTCTAGTACCGGGTGGTAATACAACCGGGGACTAGAGGTGCCCGTGTGGGCCACGCTCTGCGGCTGCCATGCCACGGACCTTTAGTCCCGGGTCGTGTTACGACCCGGTACTAGAGCTCCCCCACGACCCGGAACCAATGCTCATCTTTTGATCCGGGACTAGTTCCCCCATCTAGTACCGGTTCGTAAGCCAACCAGTACTAGAGGCAAAAATGGCTTTAGACCAAAGGCTTGGTTTCTAGTAGTGTATGCATACGCATAGTAGACACAGATGCTGACATGCATCATGCACAGTCGTTCAAATACACAATTTCAAGCATACCGATTAAGCATTTATATTCTCGTTGCCAGTGAAGTTTATATATCTAATAAAGAAAAAAATGTTTTTCACAGGTGCTCAATCACGACGGACGACATCGGCCTTGAGCTTGGCCTCCGACATGTCAGAGCATCTCCAAGCGGAGGCCCCAAATCCGGCCCCCAAAGTGTCCGCGGACGCGTCCGGACGCGTCCGCGGACACTGACCGGACAGACCCCAAATTAGGCCTTCTACAACCGTGTCCCCCAAACCTCAACCCCTAAAACCATACAATCCATGCACGTAGGAAATTTACGTAGATCATTCATAGTCATAGTTCATCAAGTTCGGACATACTACATAGAGCATCTACAAACTAGCAAAATATACATCTAAAACTAGCAAAATAATCTTCTCGCGGCGGCGGAGCAGTCGACGGTGAAGGAGTTTCACTCCGGCGCTTTGCCCTTCCCCTTCTCGCGGCGGCGGAGCAGTCGATGGGCAAATCTCACATCGGAGATTTGCCCTTGCCGGAGCCGCCGCCCTTGGACCGCTTGCGGAAGGCGAAGTACGGATCTTCGTCTTCCTCGTCGACTTGGCCGTCGTCGACTTGGCCGGCGAGGATCCGCACGGCACGGGCCTGCTCCTCCGCGTGGCGGCGCGCATTGGCCGCCGCCTTCTTCTTCTTCTTCTCTGCGTCCGCCTCCGCCTCCGCCTGCGACAGCGCGATGGCCGCCTCCAGCGCTTCTTGGTCCTTGCGGCGGCGGCGGCGGGCGTCGCTCTCGGCGGAGGTGAAGGACTGCGCCACCAAATCGAGGGGAGGTCCGCGTCAGCCCCGGTGACGGCAGCCGCTATGCTCAGCGACTGGCCCGCCCGCTTCGCCTGGCGGAACACTTTGCCCACCGTCTCCGGCGCCCGCGGCGGCGGCACCGGCAGAAGCCTCCACCCCTCCCCATCGGGAAGGATCCTCCATCCAGGAGGGGCTTGGACCGGAGGGAGACGACGACGCGGCGCGGCCGCAGACGCCGGAGCTGACCTGCGGCTGACGCTTGGCGGCGCCGCCGATCTACGCGCCGGAGTCGACCAGCGGCTGCATTGGCCACTGGCCGCTCCCGCTCCCGATCCACGCGCCGGCGTGCTTTCCTCCAGCGACCGGAGGACAGCGACGCGGTAAGCGAGGTCGTCGTCGGGGTCCTCCTCCTCCGCGCGTTGCTCGACCGCCGCCGGCGGCGCCTTGCTCTCCGCGTCCGCCGGCTCATCCCAGAAGCTGCTGTCCATGGAGCCGCTCGACATTGCGGATTGGAGATGAGGAGGAATGGGGAATGCGGTTAGGGTTTTTCTCGGGGGCTCCGATTTAATCACGCCGGCGACGCGTGGACACCGCCGGTCAGTGTTCTCCGACGGTCAGCCTTCATCCGACACGCGGGCCCAACTTGTCAGCGACCTGAGGGCGGACGCGTCTGGTCGCGTCCGGGCGGCCCCAAACCCGCCCCACATTTGGGCTGGGTTTGGGGTGTGCCGGACCGCCCGGTCGTTTGGGGCCGTTATGGGGGCCGCGGTTGGGTGGCGTTTTTTGGCCCAAATCCCGCCCGGACGTATAGGGCGGGTTTGGGGCTCCGCTTGGAGATGCTCTCACGGCAGCATCTGCCGGTCTCCTTCTCGCAGTAGAATCCATTGGTGTAGCCCAGGGAACCACATCTGCCCCTGCACTTGGACGGGCTGCATCCATCTCCATTGCTTTCGCACCAATCTACACAAGAAGAAGATCAAATGGAAATTAATCAGCACAAACACAATGGGTCCGTCGATCTTGCCGGCAGTGCGTGCTATATATCAGATCGACGACCACGGATCGATCTGGCACAAAATACAATGGCTTGCATGTAGGCAGTTAACTGACCTCCTGGTGATGGGCCTGCATCACAGGATAGCATCACCGTGGCCATCACCACAACCATGAGGGCCACCAAGCATATGCTCCTCTTGCTAAGCGCCATGGCAAAATATATTGCTAGCTTTCTACTGATCTCCTCTCTTCTTTTCCTGTTCGATCTTCTGGCGATGTGTTGACGGCAGCTCCTTTTGCAAGCGTTTATGTAGAGGGGAGACCCGAATTGATCCTGCCTTTATGGTAGTTACTAGGAACAATTGCGCGGCGACACGCCGCGCCCGTGTGGTGAAACTCAAATCTGGAAATGTCCTTATTTTAAAAGTGTGGGCATTTGTAAATCATTGAAATGCAAAGAGAGCGTACGTTTAAAAATTTGTTCAGTCTTCGGGAATCGTCGTGTGGTAAAATTCAAATTGTGAAAATTTTGGGAAATTATTGAACTTGTGTCAGATGTCTAATTTAGCTCAATAATTTGAGGAAATACGTTATATGATAATTTGTGAAATTTAATTTTAATGTAAACCATAGTTGATGGATATAAATTTCTATTCTCCGTGGAAATTTAGAAATCATTGAAATGCAAAAAGAGCTTACGTTTGAAAAATTGTTTAGATTTCGGGAAATGGCGTGTGGTAAAATTCAAATTTGGAAAATGTCCTTTTTTAGAAAGTGTGGGAATTTTGGAAATTATTGAATTTATAGTAGATGTTTAATTTAGCTCAATAATTAGAGGAAATACATTATATGAGATTTTGGGAAATTTAATTTAAATCCAATCCATAAGTAGGGGATATGATTTTGTATTCTCTGCAATTGTTCATCTAATTAAGCATTTGTGAAAAAATTTGAGTTGATATATTTATAGGAAGTGTAGTTGGATCTTTTTTTTTAATTTGAAATATTGACCCTTTCATGGATGTTGAAAACATGTTAGTTTGAGGATGTGGGGAATGTAAAAATGTTTAAGGTTGGAAGTTGTTGGAGCTCGAAAAGGTTGTCGTTGTAAGAACAGTCGGATTTTAGAGATTGCTCAAATTTGGAAATTGTTGTAATTTGGAAAATAAAAAATATGCTTTAGAGGCGTTTAAATTTTAATTATTGGTTAAATTAGAATTTTAGAGGTTGCTCAAATTTGGAAATTGTTGTAATTTGGAAAAGAAAAAATATGCTTTAGAGGCGTTTAATTTTTTATTATTGGTTAGATTGGAAATGTTTCTTTTCGCGTTTGTAGGATGGTGAAGTTTAAACGAATTTTAAAATTTTGTCTTGTTGAAATTTTGATGGTGTTTTGGATGTACAAAAATGTTTGTACTGCAGAAAGAATGTCCAGATTTATTTGAAATGAAGACCAAATTTTCCAAACGGTTTTGATTTTCTGGAAATTGTGGAAGCGAAATGGTAGCATATGTCAGGAACCTAATATTTTGAAGAAATGTTTTTTAAAAAGATTGGAAGTCACGTTTATTTACATGGTGTGGTTAAATACTATAGTTTGGAAATTATAGCACGTGTCATGAAATTAACATTTTGAAGAAATGTTTTTAAAAAGATTTATGATGTATATTTTTTTATTCGATCACATAGTAACACACCGTGGACATTGTGATAAAATTTGTTAAAATTCGTCGTAATTTCTCGTCTGACTGTACATATTCGTCAATTTTGGAAAATGAAGATAATTTTTTTTGAACGGTCTTGATTTTTCTGGAAATTGTGGGAGTAAAATGGTAGCACGTGTCAGGAATTTAACATTTTGAAGAAATGTGTTTAAAAAATATCGTAGGTTGGAAATTATTGCGCATGAGTTTAAGGAAATATGATCTGTAATTTTTTTTTCAATTCGATCACGTAGTAACACACCGTGTACGTTGTGATTAAAAATATTTAACTTCGTCATAATTTCTCGTGTGGAGTATCTGCAAATATCCGGTAATTTTGGAATGTTTTCCCATAAGTTACATAATTAATATAAAAAGTTATATTAGTTTTTGCAATTTTTTTTCCTGAATTACATTGTGTTGTTTTGAGTATCTCCGAATATTAAGCAGAGTGAAGTGTGCACATATTCGGCAATTTTGGAATTCTTTCCCATAAGGTGCATAATTATTATGGAAATTTATTTAGTTCTGGTAGTGTTTTTTTGTACATAATTACAATTTGTTGTTTCGAGTACCTCTGAATATTCAGCAGGTTTAAATGTTTTTTCTATAAATTTTATAATTTATGTGATAAAATTATATTATTTCTTGTAAGCAGAATTTTTTTTAAAGTTGTTTAAACATGTATGAAGATGTTTTTGTTGTAAAGATCCTTTTTTTGTGTGCAAATCTTGGTATTTTGTTTGTGTTTTTGTGAATTACGGACTGAAAGTTCTGAATTTTACAATTTCAAATATGTTTTTTTAATTTAACCGTTGGAAAAGGTGGAGGGGCTGACGGGTGGGACCATGCTGACGTCATCGTGTGACGTTAGCCGGTGGTGCGACACGGCGGCGCTGGCGAGGTCGCGGTCGCGCAGCGGCGCACGCGCGTGAGGCCGTCGTCGTGCGGATCCGCGAGAGGCGATGCAGGCGAGTTGGATGGGTGGCGTGTCGTGCCATATGGCCGCCGGAGTCGCCGGCGGCGAGGGATTCCGCGCCGCGGACGCGGAGCACAGCGGAGACGGAAAACGGCGATTGCGAGCGTCCGGCGACGCGTTCTTCGGCGTGGACGGAGTGGGCGTGGCGGCGGAGCGTCTGGAGTCCGTAGATCTGTGCGGGGAGGACCGTGGGCCCATTCGCCTCGCCGCGACGCCCGCCAGCGACCACGGACGCGGCGGAGGAAACCGCGGCGCGGCGGCGGCGATTGCCCTGCGGCCGCGGCGCCCTGGGAGGCGATCCGCGGAGAGGAGGTGGAGGGCGGCACGGCGGTGCCCTCCGTGGCCGTGGATTTGGACGGAGAGGCGCGAGGCGGCGGCGATGCGCGGCGGCGGCGGTGACCCGCGGCGTCGCGGGAGCGAGAGAGGAAGGAGGGAGACTGTGTTCTGCAGGCGTTGTTTCTAAAAAGTCCATGTCGTTTACGGAATTTACGGTTAGGTCCTTTGCGAGCGTTTTCTTCTCGTGAAACTGTGGACTGCGGGTTGATTTGTCGGTTTGTTAGGTGGTTTTATGCAAAACCGTCACGGATAAGTTCTGTGGACCGTCCGATCGGCAGCGGACAGCGCGGATCGTAGTACTGTTCAACACTGTTCATTTTCTACAGTGCGTACTGTAGTTGCTACAGTCGCCGACGGCTACGAGGGCGAGAAATCGCTTAGCTTTAATATAGTGAGTAATTGGTTGTGGTCTTAATTTTAGGGTCGACTTAATTGTGCGTGATATGGTGCAAGTTAATTATCTTCCTAATTTAGGGTGGATTTAATGGATTAATTTCTGCATATCCTTAAATTTACTGGTTTCCTTGATTTTATACGAATAATCATCCCTCCATGCGCTATGGCGGGCGTGAGCTATCTGAGCCTTTCGCTTCTCCAAGGGGATCCGTGTCCCAGGCCAGCGTCCACCTCCTTTTGACCCCTACTCTGTCCCCTACGCCCCCTACTCCAGCTGCATACGGCAGCCTATACGGAAAAGCAAGTCGCATGGACAGCAGGAGGCCCCCACTTCTTACTACGCTAATCACCTTCAGTTGCAACTTGCAAGTGGTCAGTTCGAAACTGACAGGAGCACATGGACAGCAGGCCGGAGGCCCCCACTTCTTACTACCGTGTTGTACCTTTCTATATAAATTAACTCTCCTTTTTTAAACTGCTTCGCTAAATGTGCTCTAATTAAGCGATAGACATGTAATACGAAAAATATGCGCGTCCACGAGTAGTTTCCATTCCTGTACTCCATTTCGAGATTCGTCAACTATAAATTCTCAATTTTGAACTAATGTTTGGAAAAAAAATATATGAATTTTGTCAAATTCGTCGCACTCGGTTGACCGTTCGAAATATCATTTGACGAGCAGATTCATCTCGACATTTTGCATAACTTTCATGCTGTAATTTTTGCAATACTATATATTAGGTGTACACGCGATGAGAATTTTTTGTTGCAATACTCGCAAGTTTGTTTTAATACTTTGAGTAAATCATCACGGTGGCATCTTCGTCCACATCTTATTATCGTCTGTTATCCATGATAGGGGATGGGATATCTTCATCGATTAGCTACCAAACGGTGCTCTGTACACTCACTTGTGGATATCTTCAAGTAGCGCCGTAGACATTGTACAATCACCGGTTATCCATGGTACCAGATGCAGATACCTTCGATGAATATCAAAGACTCCACATCTTATCATCGTCGGATATCTATGGTACCGCACGGTTGTCCACTATATCATTTGTGGGTATATTCGTCATTGACAACCATTAGGTTCCATGTGATCTCACTTGTGGATATCTTCAAGTAACGTCGTAGACCATAGGACTATCACCGGATATCTATGGTACCGCACGGTTGTCCACGATATCATTTGTGGATATCTTCGTCGATTCACAACCATTAGGTTCCATGTGATCTCACTTGTGGATATCTACACGCGGCGTTATGAAAATAGTGTCCGAAAGCTTCAGATAAAAGTTTCTTTGATAAGAATTCAAATATTTTTGTTTTTAACATGTAAAGGGAATAGTAACAAGATAATAGAAAATTCATACTAGGTATTTTTCAAACAAAATTCAAATCTTTTTGTCTTTTTTTTCAGACAAAATTATACTAAGTTGCATGCACGAGATGAAAAAGAAGAGAGAAAAGGGAAAAGTGGGGACGGGAGTACACAGCTACGTACATGCATTGATTAGGCAGTGCTAAGTGCATGCATGCATAAAGCGGCATGATTACTAATAAATAATCCATTGAGTCCATGGCGCGTTCGACCATGTGCATGCTGTCCCGGTCCCACACCTGCATGCACAGCGGAGAGGAGGCACGGGCTGGTCTGTCACCTGCACGGAGCATCTCTCGCTGGGATACCTGACAAAGCTACCAGACACTGCAGGTGTGGGATTGATCCTGAGAGATGGTTGTTGGAGAGATCGAGGTAGGCAATTTCGGTGACTTGGGAAGAGAGCGACGAGATGGTGCGTCTGAGACGATTTTTTTTTTTTGCGGGTAAAAAAAGGAGTGGCGGGATGGTGGCAGTCTTTCTTGTCCTCGACGGTCATTTTGTGCACACATATATAGTCGTTGCACACTGGTATATTGGATCGTTGGCCAACTGGTGAAAGGCAATGACGGGAATTAAAATGTCTGGAGCAATAAATCCTTCGAGGGATGCACTCGTCAAAAGTTAGTTAATGCATGCTAGCTGTTGACTGCTGGTCCAACTTAACAGGTTAGCACGCATGCATGCATGCATGCAAATCATGCATGGACTCAGCACAAGAGACAGTTCCATGGAAAAACCCCGCCATGTGTAATGGTTCGATTCTTTGATGAAAGAACAGATACTTACAATATGCGAATAATTTGCTAAATGCGAGGCCGGAAATAAACTCCTTAACTGCGTTCATATATATAAAGTGCATGTGTTAGATTTCCTTGACACACAATTTTAACCAAGAATTACTCTATTTTTTGGGAACATGTAAGTACCCGTGATTTTTTTTTAGATTTTTCTGACATTTGTGTTTTAAATAAAGGTTGCATCTGCTTCCGGAAGGCAAAAGGCTTCCCCCGATTTATACACACTTTACATGATAAAAAATAATAATCAATAGGTTATTTCCTAAAATGAAACTTGTGGTACCTGTCGAAGCACCAATTATTTCTTTCAGGTAGTATATGGCATGATATTCATAGTCGAGTGCCGTGACTCTAGGATCTCATACACACACACTTGGAGGAAAATGAAGATAGATAAGACACAGTGTATCCATGTTCAAATTTCAAACCCCAAACGATGCCAAACCTTCTGATATGTCTATCCAAGAAAGCGATCACATAAACTAAGTAGTAGTATTTATAACATTGATGATGCATGCAGCGCACATCAAGACACTTGTGAATTACTAGGAAAAATACTACAAAATGAACTTGTAGGAAATACAGACGACAGCTGAACCGGAAGGAAATACATTAGACACGTATGATCTATAGTTGATACAGACGCTCATGTGGAGCGTGAATATTAGCGAAACGCCGATAAATGTTTGGTCTTAATTAGGGCTGCAAGGTGAGTTTGAGGTTGTATAAGTCATGCATCGCGTGAACTTGAGGTTATCATGGGGTCCCAGGATGTACCACCACAGGGCCGGTAATGGTAACAGTTCCCACAACCGGCAAGTCGGGCAACCCCAGCACCTTCGACTCACCGATGACACCACGAGCAAGTCGGGTATCGGCACCGTGTGGCGTTGCCAGAGTGTGGTCCTTCTCGTTCAGCTCCCTCCCATGGCAGGACGAGAGCAAGATGAGCGCCACCAATAGCAGGAGCGCGACGGCGAGACACTTCGCCATTTCCAAACTGGGATATGGAGTAGTAGTGTTCCGAGGAGATATCCTTGCGTGGGAGGCTGTGTTGGCGCGCGTGAGCTTGGGCTTAGCATCGTCGTGTATGTTGCTTTTATGGGAGAGTTGCATGGAGAGAGGTATGTCAAGTTGTGTTGTTGTATTGGAACTAGCAAGAGGTGGCCCTCGCAAATGCAAGGGCATTGCCTTCAACATATTGAATATGTTCATGAATTACATTTGTGGTTTCAAAGATAATTCAAAAGGAAATCTAAATCACAGCATTGTATAACCGTCGTAAATATTTTTGTAGATAAAATATTACATGTTTGGATTCATTTAATTTATGGGAGAGTAGGTATTTGATATTTTCTGAAATGCCATGTCACATAGTCTAAAAGGTAGTTTACAGTAGGTAGTGCTATTTCAATATATATATTTTACTATCTTCTCGCCACCTCCTGTTCATCGTTGTACTCTCTCACTCCCAAATTTGTTTTGTCTTGTAACAAGGACCACATGGACTTAGATATCACATAGTTTTATGAAACATACTTGGATGATACATGTTTTAACATTATAATCAATCACCAATTCACTTCAATATCTCACAAATATACTTTTTAGTTCCTTGCAGCATCCTTAGACTACCTACTACTTGAGATCTAATTCTTGGAGTTTTCCTATGAACCGTCCATGGAGCCAATAGTTCTCTTGTCTTTTCCTTTATTGTTTTAATCAAGTCACGGGCTTTGCGCCATATAAGCTTTCGAATATAGGTTCCTGTCCACGCCGAGCCAATAGTGGTAATTTTTCAATCTCATCCACTAAGCTAACAAAATGGGTCGATCAAAACACAGGCTGTTGACATTTATTGCGATGACGTCATTCATGATGTCATCACATGCAAAACGTAATCAAGTTGGAACCTGACCAGATTACATGCTATTTAAATGCATGACTATAGAATCCCCTTTACGAAAGATCACGTGCTAATCCTATGAGGAAACGTATGGCCATATATATAAACTTCCTTTTATACTTACGTGACATATATCCGCGTGTACACATTTTTTTATTTAATCGTAATGCTTTATTATTTAATCTCAACCATTAAAATTAAGATCTACAAAGCATATAATTTTAACGTATGTGGCTTAACGTGGTGTCTCCGTTAAAGTCCCTCATTTTGCTTTTAGTATATAATAGATAGATGTGGTGGATGGAGAGAATTGTTTGTGTTTGGCTTATCTCTCAAGTCTCAATTGGCAAACGACTTTGTGCAACCAGCGGACATAATTCCAAACCAACATCAAGCTCTGGGTGCCCTAGCCCTCACGCGCGTCGTCGCCTCCTTAACCTTACACCACGGCTTCTTTGTCTGGCCGTGAATCCGCGCCGACTGCCCTTGGAATTTTAGCATCTTGCATGGCTCAGTTTGAATCCCCTTTACGAAAGATCACGTGCTAATCCTATGAGGAAACGTATGGCCATATATATAAACTTCCTTTTATACTTACGTGACATATATCCGCATGTACACATTTTTTTTATTTAATCGTAACGCTTTTTTATTTAATCTCAACCGTTAAAATTAAGATCTACAAAGCATATACTTTTAGCGTATGTGGCTTAACGTGGTGTCTCCGTTAAACTCCCTCATTTTGCTTTTAGTATATAATTTTTTATTTAATCTCAACCGTTAAAATTAAGATCTACAAAGCATATAATTTTAGCGTATGTGGCTTAACAAGTTAACATGGTGTCTCCGTTAAACTCCTCATTTTGCTTTTAGTATATAATAGATAGATGTGGCAGATGGAGAGAATTGTTTGTGTTTGGCTTATCTCTCAAGCCTCAATTGGCAAACGACTTCGTGCAGCCAGCAGACATAATTCCAAACCAACATCAAGCTCTGGGTGCCCTAGCCCTCATGCGCGCCGTCGCCTCCTTGACCTTACACCACGGCTTCTTTGTCTGGCCATGAATCCGCGCCGACTGCCCTTGGAATTTTATGTGCTTCCGGTGAATCTGTGCCGACTTAAGGATATGTGAGATATTTGTTGCATATGGAAAAATTGACAGGACGAACACAAAATAGGAAGCGAATCAATTTTAGACATAAAATTGAGACGACAATTAAATTAATGACAAGCAGATATCTATCCATTCAGTCCAGCATAAATTTTGGACGACAATTAATTATCACCATAAAATGCGGTTCAGTTTGGGTGGCCTCTCGTCCCGGGTGGTAAGGACCTTTGGTACCGGTTTTCCACCCGGGACGCGGCAATCGGGACTAGAGGGCTCCCCCTCTCGTACCGGTTGGCTTACGGCCCGGTACAAGAGAGGTCCACGTGGGGGCGGAGGCAGAGCGCCTGGCTGATGACTTCTTGTACCGGGCCGTAATACGACCCGGGACAAGAGGGTACCCACGTGGCGGCCTCTGGCTTTTTTGTTTCTCCAACTTATTGAATATAAAAACTACGATTAATCTTGCAAAATATAAGGTTAATTAATTACAAATCAAAAAAATAAATATAGCATATCAAAATATTCATAAAAGAAATATTTATGATAAATCGACCGGGACTAGAGCCCGTCTATTCGATTACAACCGGGACTAGATCCCGTCTATTCGATTACAACCGGGAATAGAGCCCGTCTATTCGATTAATTACAACCGGGACTCGAGCCCGGGTACTAATTACATAGAGGTCGACCGGGACTAGTCAACGGCATTGTATTTTCCCTTTGAGTTAATGATTGTATTTTCCCTTTGGGTTAATGACATAGTCGACAAAAAATCCCGCAATTTCCTCTTGAATTGGTCGAAAGTTGTCCTTTAGTTCCAGGTTCCTCCGCATGCTATCCATCTATAAAAGGAGAACAATGCGAATATCAATCATCATAACAGAAATTAGACACTCAACACAATTGATGGTAATAAAATAAAACTGTGAATATATTTTGTTCACTTACGTCTAGAAATTTCTGTGGGTTCCGCTCAGAGACCTCATGGCGAATCCACTGGCACACGAAGTATCCACACAAATTGGTCCCCGGTGGCTGCCTCTCACATTTCTTTACGAGAATGGATTTCAATCAAATAGTAATCAAGAATGGTATGATGGTATTGAAATTTGAATTAAAAAGATGCGCGAACCTAGCTCGTACTACTTACCTTGTCAGGATAAAAACTAAGCTCCTCTTTAAATTCACCTGCTGTCCTCGCTCTGAATTCTTTCCAAATGCTACTTGATATCTCAGGAATTGAACAAATTAAAGAGACCGATATAGTACGATAGAAAATACCTTTGGAGGACATCCTTAATTAGTTGGTACTTCTCTTCGGGTCAATGCAATGAGTCGAGGATGTCAACTCTTGCATCATCAACTTGAATGATTAGCAGAATGTAATGGTCGCTGCGCACGTTTATATATGTCAGTAACTAATCAGTTACACTTAACATCGAGTAAGCAAAAATTAATGTGTACAAGACAGTAACACTCTTAATTACCTGAGGTGGTAAGGAAACAATATCTTGCTTTTATAATTTTACCTATGTATGAACCTAAACAAGTTGGTCTTCGTTTCCCTGGGGTAATCCCGTAGCAATTTTTCATTAATTCGGACCGGGTCAACGAACCCAAAGTCAAATATTCTATTTCTGTCACATTCATCACTCTTCATTCTGCATAATGGCGTAGTGAGCATAATTAGAACAAGCAATGACTGAGCTGAGCTATAGACTTTATTTTAGAAATAATTAAATGAATTGAATCACTTACAGACAATAGGTACTGACGATGCTCAAGTCCAGGGAGTCAAACTGGTATAACTGATAGAGTTCTTCAAGATAAACATTTATCTCGTCTTTACCTATGTAATGTTCTTGTGTAACTTGCACAACGAGCGCCTCTCTACCTTTCTTTGTGACATCCATGTACCAGTCATGTAGTCTTCGCATTTGTGTTGGTAGAAACTCGATCTGGTCCCGTGGCACTAGAGACTTCCCGTATTCCCAGACCCATTTATCAACATGCAAGGGTCCAGGGAGCTCGTCTTCCTCTAGTTGAGAAAGTGATATACCAGTTTCTGCAGCAAATTTCGCGCGGTAGGATAATTCATCAGTGTTCGCCACGCGCGCGGAGCCCTTATCAGTGGTCATCTTAAATGGGGAGATCGACTGTTTTGACTGTGCTCCGAGCTGGGCAACGTCTCTTTTTCTTTTCCCGCTGTCACTAGTACTTGTCTTCTTGCTGGAGCTAATTCTACCCAGACAGCGTGCATAGTCATCTTTCCTATTTATCTCTTCTTGCGATGGATGATTAAGAAAGTCCGTAGCCCACTTTTTTTGATCTCCCGTATATACTTGCTTCGGCGGGGGCTTTTTCGGTGCCATCTGTCTTTTAACGTTGGCTGCCACAATCGCCGCGTTTTCCTCTACAGTCATTTCCCAAGGTCTCGGGGGAGGAACCTTCGGTACTTTTGGGAGGGGCTCTTGTCGGGGTACCGGCGATCGGTCGCGACGGAAACCCATTACTGCCGAAACGACGGTCTTCGTCGACTGGTTGCTCCTAGTGGGCGGAGACCGCGGAGGAGACGGCTGAGGTGTCTGCTGAGTCAGCGGCGGAGGAGACGGCCGAGGAGTCTGATGAGGCGGCGGCGAAGATCGAGATGGACTCGTGTTGTGGTGGTCGTCCAAGTCGTCATCATGTGGACTTGGAGGCGATGGTGGTCGTCCAAGTCGTTATATCAACGCTAGCAAAATGTATGCCGCTGCGAAGAAAATCCATGAGTATTGGACATTGCTTGTCACTACTGCAATAACAAAATAGAACACATGTTAAATACTGCTGCAACAAAGTATAATTTGGAACAACAAGTATAATAAGAATAACAACAAGTATAATAATAATTAATCATAACAACAAGTATAATAAGAATTAATCATAACAACAAGTATAATAAGAATCATATATAACAATTATAATTTAGAACAAGTATAATAATTAAGAATCATAACAAGTATATTTCGGCACAAGTATATATAATTTTTCCTTCATTTCCTTTGAATCAACAAGTATAATAAGAATTAATCATAACAACAAGTATAATAAGAATCATATATAACAATTATAATTTAGAACAAGTATAATAATTAAGAATCATAACAAGCATATTTCGGCACAAGTATATATAATTTTCCTTCATTTCCTATGAATCAAAAGACATGTTTTCTCCCACGACGATATGGCCAATATGCAACTTTCATTTTCGGCACAAGTATATTTCGGCACAATATATATAATTCTTTCACTACAATCAAAGAGGAATTGCTATCCTATGTAATTTTCCTATCCCTATGAATCAACAAACAAAATAAACCCCAATTTAAAACCAAGACAAGTTTTTATATTACCTTGCCCACTGGAAGACCATGACATGTTTCTTGAAACAAAGTTGGATGATGGCAACATCTCTTTGATCGGTCGTGTATTCGAGATCAAGGCCCATGAACTTGTCTTGCTCCCGAGCTTCGTCAAGCCAATACTTGAAATCGGAAAGAAAACCCAGCACCTTAGCGCTGTCGTTCGTGTACACGACATTGAGATAGGTGCTGCCATGTGCACGCACCTGCCCGTAGAGAGTGATCGGTGGTGCAGGATTCATGGTGGAGGGGATCGGATGGGGATGGAAGAAGAAGAAGAGAGGGAGAGGGAGAGGAAGATGAAGAGAAATGCCGCGGTAACTGTAGCAATCGCGGTTCTTGTGCATTTTGATCGCTTGGGCTGCGCGCGGGAGGCAAACCGTTCGGACCTTTAGTCCCGGGCAGTATTACGAGCCGGGACTAGAGGTGCTGGCGCCAGGCGAACAGTTGCCACCACCCCTCTAGTCCCGGTTCGTATTACGAGCCGGAACTAGAGGTCCCTTACGAACCGGGACGAGTCCGTTGCGGCCTCGTAACATTTGAACCGGGACTAGTCTCCCCTTCTAGTCCGGGCTCGTGGCTAATCCGGTACTAGAGTTCAATTTGGCTCTGGACGAAAGGTGTTGTTTCTACTAGTCTATATAAACGCTAGCAAAATAAGCTGTGAGTCGACACATTTTGACAGAAGATCAAAGAAGAGAATAGGTCTGCAGTACGTAGCAAGCATTATATCTTGCCATGGCGATTTGCATGAGGGGTACAAGCGTCGCATGCCTTTTAGCCCTCATGGCGGTGATGGCCACTGTGATGCCCTCCTGTGATGCACAAGGTTAACCACTCCTGACATCCTCTTTTTTATCCATTATGTGTATATATATCTAAAGATTATAGATCCAAGTGAGTAAGATTGATGTGTTTGTCGTCAATGTGTGGTCGATCCGTAGCGCTAGATCCAATAAGATACAGCTCTTACTAATCTATATAGATATATATGTAGCTTGTACTACAGATCAATTTCTAAGTATGTTCGCAACTAATATATAGCACGCATCGACGAAGAACCTATTTTATTTGTCTACCTTGTTCTAATCCATTTAATCTTTTTCCTGTAGATTATATGTGCGAAGGGATTGCAGACGGATGCAGCGGATGGAAGTGTAAGGTTTTACTAGGTATATGGGCGCGGCGACACGCCGCGCCTGTGGGTTTAAAATTCTAATTTGAAGAGGTGGGAAATGTAAAATTCTTTAAGTTTGGAAAGTAATGGTTTTTGAAAAGTTCGTCGTTGTTAAAAAGTTTATATTTCAGAGGTTGCTTAAATTTGAAAGTTGTTGTAATGTGGGAAAAGGAAATTATGTCTTAGGAACGTTTAGCATTTCAAAAATTTAGTTTAATTGGAATTGTATTAAGTCTTGAATTATGTTTGCGTTTGTAGAATGACCAAGTTTGTAGGAATTTTGAAATTTTGAAGTGTTGAAATGTTGGTGATAGATTGGATCTAAAATGTTTTTATTGTAGAAAGGATGGTCAAATTTATTTGGATTGAAGTCAAAAATTTTTGAACGTTTCTTATTTTATGGGAAAATTAGGTAAGTAAAATGGTAGTATATGTTAGGAGTTTAAATTTTTTGAAGACATGTTTCAAAAAGAACGGAAATCATGTTAATTTGTTTGATGCGATTAAATATTATAGGTTAGAGGTTCCTAAGTAAGAGAATAGGGAAATCATTTTATAGCAGAAAGAATGTTCAGAATCATTTGGAATGAAGACAACATTCTTCGACCGTTCAGGAGCTTAAGTTTTTTGAAGAAATGTTTTAAAACAGAATGAAAACCACGTTAATTTGTTCTATGTGGTTAAATATTATAGGCTAGAGGTTCCTATGTAAACAATATATACATTTAATAGGTGCCGTGGAAAGTTTTTTTTTTTATATGGAGTACAGCCTGGTAAATCTCAAATTGTAGCGTGTTTGAAGTTTTAAATTATTTAGAACTCAAAGTTTTTTTTTCGCTTAAATTTTTCTGGGGGTTTTTAAAATTGTATGCGCTGGGTCATGTTTAAATTTGAAGCATATTTAGCTCTTAACAACACTTTTACATTTAGTATAACTTCACATTTGATTTTCCTAAAAATATAATGTCCTTCCAAACTTACCGATTTTAGATGTTTTTTTTTTCCCTTCATTTGCATGAACTAACTTTTGGGAAAAAAAATGTGGGGAAAAAGGGAAAAAAATTGGAACATTCAAATCTAAAATTGAATTTTAAGTCTCCAAGAATACCAACTTTAATACCTTTTCCATTTTAAACATTTTTCCAAACCTAAACAACTGGTAAATGAAGCGTTGCTTTCATGCAGATAGCTATAATTCGTGCACGGGTTAGCGGTCTTGCAAAAGAAAGATTGATAACTTTGAGATGAAGGACAAACATATGAGAAGAGGCTGGCGTAGCACACCTGAGGCAGTTGAAAACTGATCAGACTATATTCGTTCAAGTTGTCTTCGCCTATATCTATATAGTTAAGCAAGCTACCCAGTTGTACAGTAACTAATTAGTTTGCATGTATTTTGTCTGATTGTTTTGATATATTCCTGTATTTATCTAGTGGATATATTCGGAGATGTCTATTTACAATTTGTTTGAATTTTTAAAGTTGGCGGAAGTGGGAAGATGTTGTTTCTTTTTATTTATTTTTTTGTTTTTCCAAATTCTCAGATTTATGGGACATTGAAAATTTTGAAGTTTTAAGTTTGGGAATTTGATCACGTGGCATAAATAGTTTTTTTTTTTTTTTTGTGATCATTTCGGTGTATTTTTTTTCCAAACGTATAGATTTAAAGTTATTGTCTTAGTTCACATTTCTTTTATCTGGTTTCGTTTGCTCAATTGTTATTCGGAATATATGGGTTTTTTCCCAAGAGAGATGACTTTGTTGTTATAAATTACTGTGGTGTCTCTGTAAGAAATAGTTGGTTTGATTAAGTTTTAAATAGAATTTTAATTTTACAGGTTCAACGTAAAATATATTTTGGGAATAAATGGAATAATATGTTTGGAAAAAGGTGATAGAATATATATGCGGTGAATTAGAATCTCTTTATTTGTAATTTATGCATGAAAGGCATAAGCTTCATAATTTATATAGGAATCTATATTAGTTTTCGTGATGTTTTCTATTTCAAAATATTGCAACAATATTTTATGGGGGGGGGGGGATATCTGTTATTAGAGAATCTAACAAATCTATTGCTAGCTGGAATTCAGTTCGAAAGCAATCCATATGTAAAGCGGGTGTGTTTGCATTTTCCGGAAATATTCATCTAGCAACCTTTTCTGAACGTAGCTAGAGACATTTAAGTTATATTACTTGCAAATATCTTAGGTAAATTTGCGTGGTCAAATATAGTTCTATTTTAGCAAAATTTTCATGTGTACCACCATAATTAGAGGAAATTTATCATGGTTATGTCTAAATTTTGTATGTCTGTCTCGCTGCAAATATGTATCTTGAAATTTTTTTAATTTAGAATGTATGTAAATTAAAATTCTTCTAGCATTTACCAAATGTTTAGGGTTGGAAGTCATATTTAAAATTTAAATACCCAAACTGAAATTGAGATCTGTAATTTTTTTTTCTCCATGTTCGTATGATTTATTAGCATTTATTTTTGTGATGTTTGTGGGCAGATATATGTTGGTAAATATACATTTTAGAATATTTGTATATTTAAATTCTTCTAACGTTTACCAAATGATTAGGGGTGGAAGTCATATAAATTTTTTAAATATTCAAATTTGTAATTTGAGTTGGAATGGTCGATTATTGGTCTAAAATTTGTTTGTCATATTTTTTCATGTTCGTATGATTTATTAGCATTTATTTTTGTGGTGTCTGTGGTCACATATATCTTGAAATTTTTTTAATCTAGAATGTATGTAAATTTAAATTCTTCTAACGTCTACCAAATGTTTAGGGTTGGAAGTCATATTAAAAATTTAAATACCCAAACTGAAATTGAGATCTGTAATTTTTTTTTCTCCATGTTCGTATGATTTGTTAGCATTTATTTTTGTGATGTTTGTGGGCAGATATATGTTGGTAAATATACATTTTAGAATATTTGTAAATTTAAATTCCTCTAACGTTTACTAAATGATTAGGGGTGGAAGTCATATAAATTTTTTAAATATTCAAATCTGTAATTTGAGTTGGAATGGTCGATTATTGGTCTAAAATTTGTTTGTCATATTTGTAAATACCCGGTGTTTGAAAATACTTCGTATTTCAAAAATTGCAAAAGATTTAGAAATTAGAAAACTGGCGGGGGAAAAACAAAAAAAAGTCATACAAAAAATTTAAATAATCAAACTTGTAATTTGGGTTGGAATGGTCAAATATGGGTTTGAAATTTGTTTTTTATATCTATAAATACCCTGTGTTCGAAATACTTTGTTTTGGAAAATTGCAAAAGGTTTAGAAACCAGAAAACAGGGGAAAAAGGAAAAGGGAAAAAAAAAAACGACGCAGCAGCCAGCCAGGCCGGCCTGCGTGGCGGCCCAACTGGCCAGGTCAAGCCCGCTGGGCGTCGTGCTGACGTCACTGGTGGCGAAGCCGCCGCGGCGGCGTGGACGGCGCCGCCGGCGCACGACAGCGAAGCAGGACGCGCGCGCGTGTGCGTTCGACGCGCATCGATGCGAGGAGGCCAGGGGTGGCGGCGCCGCCCCGTTTTGGTCGCCGTGGCGCCGCCGGAGGGGCGCGAAACGCGGCGGAGGCCCGCGCAGCGGCGGCGGCCATTCCGGCGATCTCGCGGCCTCCCGGGACGCGATCCGCGGCGAGGCGGTGAAGGCGAGGACGCCGGAGCCGCCTGTGACCCTGGACTTGGTCGGCGGGGAGTAGCGCAGCGGCGCGAGGCGGCGGCGCCGGCGGCGATTTCGGCCGCCGCGGGAGAAGAAGGAGGAGGAAGGGAGGGTTTGTGGCAGTTTTACAAAAAGGATCCCGGATTTCGGCGAATTTGCGAAGAGGTCCCTCGCGCCGATTTTTCTGTGAAGAACATGGAAATTTCGGGCCCCCGTGTGCTTCTTCGCAAAAAGTGGCAGCCCGCAGTGAGGCTGACAGGTGGGACCCACCTCGTACTGTAGATTACTGTTTTATTTCTACAGTGCGTACTGTAGATTCTACAGTAACGTGGGGCGCTCTCAGGCCGCGAAATCCTACGTCTTTCATATAGTGGATAATGTCTTAGCAAGGGATACAAGCAGGCATTTCATTGTCAGAAGGAGGGCAACGGTTGTTGCTGTTTGATTGCTCCCAAGCCCAAGGTTGACGTCGTCCGCCGGGATTAAGCACCTGGGAACCTTTTTTTTTTCTTTCTATTAGATAAACTAGCTTTCTAGTGTGACGCCTAGTTCCGCCACTGTATGATAATCTTACATAAATCATGTTGTTGCTTTGTACACGTTTGATGATATCTGAACAAATATTCTGTAAGTGGTACTGCAGCAAATTTTTGAAATGAACGGGTGAAAGTCACATTTTCAATTCCTTCAGCACATTCATTGGAAGAATACATGACTACTCCTTCCCCTCATTGGAAGAGATTTTGTGGATGTTGAAATTCAGAAGCGGTACAAGAATCAGTTGGCAGGTTTGTTACTCCCTCCGTATAAAATATAAGATGTTTTAGCATTTTTGTATCTAGACATGTTCATATGCAAGATTCATTTGAATCAAAGTCGTGTGCGAATCCCTGGTTATCAGACACGATTAGAGTATACAAATCATGTGCGAAGTTACACTACATCACGCAGGATTTTCGGAACCGTGTGCCATGACGAACCATATTGTCCACCCATCAATAGCACGGTTACGTTGATCGTGTGCAATGAGTAAGATTGTCTTGTGTCTACTGGTGGGTGTTGGTGAATTAACACTTTATCGCTTGCTCCGATGCAAGGAGGCTAACTGTGTGTATACTAACATATATGTAGTCGTAATCCAAAGGTTTGTATACATCCATCCACAAACAAGTTACAACTTGGTAAAGTTAACTGTTTTTTCGTTATTCAGAAGGCAAATCACATGTACTTAGTGCTAATTATATAAGCTTGTGATTGTTTGGCTCCATTCCAACCCCATAACTGAAAATAGCTATTATCTAGAATTCTCTACTGAACAATCTATTTGGAAAAAGCATGCTGCAGTAAACAAATTAGGGAACCTAAAATAAAACGCTAATCGGCATAGGCTATTGGGAACATAAACAAGTTAGGGAAAATAATCCCACAACCAAAACCAGATAAAATTATAAGATAAGGTACAATGCAACTCTCAACATAAAATATATGAACTCAATTATTTCAATTGTTTTAATTAAGATCCAACTAAAATTAATTTCAATTAATGCAAAATTAAATTATTATATCTTAAGAAATACCATCTTTATAGAGCATGAAAATATTTATATAACAAATGAAATCTAACTTTGTGATGATGTAATTAACAATGTTTTCTGATTGTATAACTAAGATAATGAGACGCGCCACGAGAAATGCTAGAAATTTGAAGTGTGTATGCAAGGTCTTGCAATAGAAATGAAACGGGTAAGGAGGCTTGTGTTTATCGTAACACATGTTGTCAATGTCCAAATGTGCACATCCGTCCACAAAAATAGATATAATTTTATCAAAAATAGATATAATATTATATATGGTTGTGATGGTTGTGGCTCCATTCAAAACCCCATAACTGAAAATCGCTATTATCTAGAAATTCTCTTCTGAAATATCTAATTCCAAAAAAGCATGCAGCAGCAAAGAATTGACATACGAAAATTTCCAGTTTCCAAAACAAACAAAATAACACTATATAGATCAAAACAGCATGTGAACATTGTTGATTTGTTTCCTCATCTCATACACTGTTTTTCTCAAGAAAAAATAAATTACATTTGGCATAGAGGGAAAAAAGGAGAACACAAAGGCACCACGCATGGATCACACGTACTTACTTCCTATATTTCATACACTTTGCCGCCTCACGTCCTTAGCTTGAATCACACTCACGAGTAATTCCAATTTGATGATGCACCATAACTGGCCGCTCTCTCATTGTTGTCTACGACGTCGTCAATGTCTCAGATAATGTCATGCTTAGTATCCCTGGAACTGAGGAGGTGGTGGCGACGCGTACTTGGCCGACACCACCGGCGGCATGATGAAGTTGTCGAACGCCGGGGTAGGAACTGATTCTGCTGGAGGTGCCTGTGGCTCTTCTTTCTCCGGTGGAGGTAGGGATTTTGCTGGAGGAGGCAATAACACCGGGGCAGGTGGTGGCGAGCTAACTGGTGCTGGTGGCGGAGGAGACTTGACTGGAGGTGGTGGCGAGCTAACTGGAGCGGGTGGTGGTGGAGACTTCACTGGGGGAGGTGGTGAGCTGACTGGAGCTGGTGGAGGTTTCACCGGTACTGGTGGTGGTGAGCTAACCGGCGCCGGTGGTGGTGGAGACTTGACTGGAGGAGGCGGTGAGCTAACTGGTGCTGGTGGTGGTAGAGACTTGGCTACAGGAGGCGGTGAGCTTACTGGAGCTGGTGGTGGTGAAGACTTTACCGGTGGTGGTAGAGCCTTCTCTACAGGAGGCGGTGAGCTTACTGGAGCTGGTGGTGGAGGAGACTTCGCCGGTGGTGGTAGAGACTTCTCCACCGGAGGCGGTGAGCTCACTGGAGCCGGTGGAGGTAGAGACTTCGCCGGTGGTGGTAGAGACTTCTCTACTGGAGGTGGTGAGCTCACTGGAGCTGGTGGAGGTAGAGATTTCACCGGTGCTGGTGGCGAGCTAACTGGTGCCGGTGGCGGTGACTTCTCTGGGGTAGATTCTTTTGGCGGAGATGACATCACCGGTGGCGGCAGTGACTCAACAGGAGGTTCATACTTCTCAGCCGGAGGTGGAGATGATTTCACGACCGGATTTGGCGGCGGTAGAACCTTTTCTGTGGGTGGTGGGATGCTCTTGGGAGTGGATGGTGGTGGAGTTATCTCGGGAGCGGGTGGTGGTAGAACCTTCTTTGGAGGTGGCGGAGAGCTCACCGGAGTAGGTGGCGTGGGAGACTTCACGGGCGGAGGTGGAGAGCTGACCGGTGCGGGAGGTGGGGGAGATTTCACCGGAGGAGGTGGAAAGCTCACCGGTGCGGGTGGTGGGGGAGATTTCACCGGAGGTGGTGGAGAGCTGACAGGTGCGGGTGGTGGAGGAGACTTGACCGGAGGAGGTGGGGAGCTCACCGGTGCGGGTGGTGGTGGTGACTTGACCGGAGGAGGTGGGGAGCTCACCGGTGCGGGTGGTGGTGGTGACTTGACTGGTGGAGGTGGAGAGCTCACCGGTGCGGGTGGTGGTGGGGACTTCACCGGAGGAGGTGGGGAGCTCACTGGTGCGGGTGGTGGTGGGGACTTCACCGGAGGAGGCGGAGAGCTCACGGGTGCGGGTGGTGGCGGAGACTTGACTGGCGCCGGCGGTGGAGGAGATTTCACCAGAGGTGGCGGTGAACTAACCGCAGCTGGTGGTGGTTTTACAGGTGATGGAGGCGCCAGTTCTTCCTTTGGTGGTGGTCCACTCGGGCGCTCAGGGGTCAACGGCAGCCTGCCGGATGTTGGAGGTGGCGGAGCAGCAGCATATCCTGCCGGTGGCGGCGGAGGCAGTTCCGGCCCGACAATCGGGGACAACGGCGAGGGCTCAGGAGCCGGCACTGGTGCATACTGCTTGGGCTGCGGTGGCGGCGGCGAGGGCAGCTCCGGCCCAACGATCGGGGGCATTGACGGCGGCGAGGATGGCTTGCCACCTCCGCCGCCGGCGCAGACATGCTTGCTGCAGTCGACAGGGCGCGCAAGCACGGGCGCGCACTGGAGCGTGGTCTTCTGCGCTGGCCGCAGCGAGCCGAGGCAGTTGTCGGCATCGTTGAGGTTCACCTCGGCCTTCTCGGACGGCATACAAGGCGCCGACTCGGAGTTGAAGAAGTTGTAGGCGAAGCTGAAGTTGACGAGGGCCGGGAGCTCGCAGATAGCCTCGTGCACGACGCCGGTGAAGACGTTCTTGGACACGTCGAGCTGCTCGAGCTTGGAGCAGCCGGAGAGCTCCTTGGGCAGCGACCCCACAAGGCCGTTACCGCTGACGTCGACAACAGTGGTGTTCTTGAGCAGGCCGATCTCCAGCGGCAGGCACCCGTCGAGAGTGTTGTTGAGGAAGATGATCTCGTCGAGGGTGTGCACCATCTTGCCGATGCTCTTGGGGATGCACCCGACGAGCTTGTTGTTGGCGAAGACGACGACGGAGGCGGTGGAGTTGCCGAGCGTCTCCGGGATGGGGCCGACGAAGCGGTTACTGTTAACGAAGATGCCGTCGAGGTCCTTGTCGAAGAGCGCCGGCGGGAGGTCGCCCTCGAAGTTGTTGAAGCGGATGTCGAGGTACTTGAGGGAGACCATCTCGAGGCAGACGTAGGGGAAGACCCCGACGAAGCGGTTGTTGCTGACGTCGAACTCGTGGAGGATGGTGAGCCGCGACATGCTCTTGGGGATGATCCCGCAGAAACGGTTGGAGTTGATGTGGAAGAGGGCGAGGTCGGTGAGCAGGCCGAGCTCGGGGGGCAGGTACCCGGCGATGTCGGCGCCGTTGAGGTCGATGCCGGCCACCGTCGTGACCTTGGGGTCGTCCAGGGCCTGCTCGTACGGAAATCACTTTCAGGAGTAATATTTGGGCATTGCAGTACTACGCATGCATGTATTCAAATGAATTTTAAAAGTTTAAAATATTTCGTTGTATTTTTAAGAGAAATTTTAGAATATTCGAATCCGTGCATGCCTGGGCACAGATGACGCCGTTGTAGGAGCAGACGTCGGTGCCGGTCCAGTTGGCGGTGAAGCCCGTGGGGTCGGAGTAGAAGGCGCGGCGCCAGGCCTGGAGCGCGATGTAGGCGCGGCGGAGGCGATCGTTCGGGAAGGTCAGGCTCTTGGCGTCGCCGCCCATGCGGTCCTCCGGCTCGAAGTCCGTGGGGAGGTCGCCGTCCTCGCCGGCGCCCGCCTCGTTGAGGGCGAGCAGCTGGCGGTGCGCGATGTAGGAGGACTCGGCGCTGGTCAATGCCTGCGCGGAGGAGAGGCAGGCCGCCAGGAGGAGGAGCAGCGCGGCCGCCAGGCGGCGGCCGTCGGGCAGCAGCGGCGGCCCGTGGTGGTCCATGGTGCAACCGGCAGTGAGATGAGGTGCCACCGGCTCTCTCGTCGGGGTGATATATGGTGTGGCGCGCCTGGCGCATGCAGGCGTGCTGGCGTGTTCCTCGCGTCGACGGACATGGATGGCCGGTGGCGGTGGAGGGTTACGCGTGTTCCTCGGCCGAGGTTGCAGGAGAGGTCGGGCCAACCTGGCTATTTTTGGGTAAACTTCCCGCTCGTGACCAGGCCCATAGCAAGGCTGGCGCTCTTTTTTTCTAATAGTCGATAGGTTTGTTTTTCCTTGTTTTTCTGTTTTCCGTTCTTTGTTTTCTTCTCTACATTTCTATTTAGTAGGTTGTGATTTACATATTTTTTTCCCTTATTTAGATAATACATGCTAGCAAAATGTCCGCTGTTGCAGCGGATGTAAAATGTACTACTACTCAACATTTTAGACTTGAAGTCTACTATGATATTATGTGCACCGTTGTAAACTATTAGAAGAATGTTAGGTTTACCTAAATTTTAATTCCTATATATGTTTCGCTATAAAACAATCCCCCCAAAACAAATACACCACTTACTTTTCCAAAGAACGACAACAAAAACAAAATCACGATAATAATCTTACCTCGAGGCTATTATGACTAACCAGACCTTATCGATGAAAAGAATTGGCAACGTCAACCACTCATGGTGAAAATTTAGAATATTGTTTTCGAGTCGTATTGAACTGCTTGCAGCTGAACAGTTCGTCCGAAACACAAATATACCCTTCGGTTGAAATTATAAGATGTTTTAGGTGTTTCGGTATACTACATACAGACTAAAACAAGTGAAGCTACACAATAAAATTTGTATAGATACTGTGAAATTGAAAAAAATGTAAAATTATTATATTTGTTAGACAAATGCAAGTGAGCAACGGAACCAGAGCTAGTCTGATCAGAGCCGTCGTCCCCGTCGTCAATTCCGCCCTAGATATTTGGTTTCCTCATGTCTTCTGACGAGGGGCATCTTCTCGTCAGACTCTGGTCTCGGCGTCTGACATGGGACAAGATGGCGCTAGGCCGTCCTCCACTGCAAAGACTTGCACATGCGTGGGGCCAAGACGCAGAATCACCCATATTTTTAGGAAGTTACAAAAGGGTTGGATACATACTATTAAGATTAACATAAATTACTTTGAATGCACTGCCCTGTGTGATTTTGGTTCTAGTGTTTCCATATTATCGAAAGCTTTATATGATATTCTTGCATTGAAACCTAAGGATTGTTGTAATTTGAGTTTACATCTTGTTGATTCTACTATAAAGAATCCTTTGGGAAGGATTAATGATGTGGTTATTGTGGCTAATAATAATTATGTGCCAATTGATTTTCTTGTTATGAACCGTGAAGTCAATGCTTCTTGTACAATTATACTTGGAATACATTTTTTCATTTTTTCATAACTGTTGGAGCCATAATAGATATAAAAGAAGGGAATATAATTAAGGTTCCAATTTCCTCTTAAAAGAGGCATGGAACACTTAGCTAGAAATATAATAAAGTTGCCTTTTGAGTCCATTATAAGCAAGCTATGATCTTTAAGTTGGAGATGCTAAAACTTGATATTTGGATCATCCTATATAAAAGGCATTAAAGAAAATCACACATCGGAGGACCCTCATTTTTGTTTTTCCTTACTTTTATGTTTGTATTAACAAATTCGTATTTTATTAGCAAAATATTAAATTGCCAATTTTTTTCTCTGATGACACTCAGTTTGGAGTTACGAAAGTACTATTTGCTATTTCCTCCTACTGACCGTCATGTTTGACATATTGATGTTTTAGTTATGTCTGTGCTTCTACTTGCATTTGACCTTATTTGGGTGTGTGTGTGTGTGTGTGTGGGTGTGGTGTGTGTGTAGGGGGGGTTACTCTCAAATAATTTAGTATATAGTAGCTAAGTTAAATCGAGTCCATGCAATTTATACTATATTACATAAGTAGATTGGATATGTATGATACTAACACGTATAATAAATTTGTTAGTCTTATGTGTGAAGGAAGTTTTTAATTTTCATGAGAAAGAATGATGAAAAAACATAAAGAAGGGATCAAAGCGTAATCTTGGGGATGAACAAGGCACCACTAAGAAATATTCACAAAGTCTCAAACGTCTAAACTTGGGATGCCCAATTCATCTTCTTCTTTATCGACAAACCATCAGGTCGTCTTCCATTGAAACTAAGTTTTTATTGCCTTACATATTATGTGTTGTTCTTGTAGCGTCTTTGTGTTTTATTTACCTTTTTTGATATCCTGCTTGTCATTACAATCATTATGCCCTGCAGTTTTGTTTGGAAAATAGACACGCTCCATTTATTTATAAAATGCATATTATGCTTCACTCAATCCGTTGAGTTGTTTTATTGACGCCAGGAAAGAGGTCTTGTCGCCAAACGAAGCGCCGAAAGAGGACTTATTATGGATGATATCGTCTCCATTGAGGCGGAGGCCAAAAAGATGATGGCTAGCAAAACTCTAACCTAAACCATTGAAAACACTTCTTTATTCAAAATTTCACTCATAGATCGGCTTCCGAGCCCCTCCTTACAGCGTAGAGGCCTGCTAGAGGAGGAGAAATTAACCAACGTATTCATGAGGTGTATGTGGAGATGTTGGCTAGGTTTTGAGGTGGATCTTGTCTGGTCTACTTCTGTTACAGTTTTTATATGGGGAGATTCAGATAGATTCTCGATTTCAGTGGCGATAAATTTCACTTTGGGGGAACTGGTCCTTAGGGTCACATGCACGAATACTTTCCGGCTGTCATTAAAAAAGTCAGGTCCGCTCCAGTAAAGGAACTGCGACTACGCGGCGCGTCGGCATGCCGCACTAGTTGTCGTTAGGTGGTCAAAGGACCACTTTGTAATTTTATTATATTTAGAGTGCTTTGTACTTTCTTTTAACCTTTATAACAGATGTGGATGTTTTTGGAAACCAAAAGAGACACACTGAGATAAGAAATGCAAGTGCGCACACACATGACGAAACACTTTTGAGCGGGCCAACACGACGTCAAACTATTTAGGAGGCCTAGCAAGCAGGGTCGTGGAGTGGAAACCCATAGCTGCAAATGGGCTTTGAGAGCCCTAAGGATAGAGCTGTGAAGCCTGTGCAGATCAAACGTCGCTGCTAAAAGGCTAAAAGCGTGGTTTACATGCAAGACTATAGAGAGAGGAGACATATGGAAGCCCATGTTGGTTAATCATCCAAAGAAGAAAAAAGCTTCTGGTTAATTTTTCGACTATAATGTGTAGTTATTAATTCAGGGGCAGCTGTGCACATTAAAATGGATGCATGCCCATCGTGGATTTTTGGTATATGGAGCCTGTTTTTTGAAAATAAAAATCGACATTTTAAGTTTCCAAAAATCACAAAACAATTTCCGGATGTAGATATTGTAGAGATCTATCATCGTGCAAAATTTTAAATCTAAATTCGGTGTATGTTTGGCTGTACAAAAAAGACAAATGTGGGAAATTTCTAAATTTTGAAAGTGTGTATTCTTCACCACCCAGATCAACTGGTTTGTCCTTTTTGTGCAACCCAAAATAGAATGAATGTGATGTTAAAAATTTGCACGACTGTAGATATCGACATCCGGGATTTTTTTTCACGGTTTTTGGAAACAATAAATGTCGATTTTGAATTTTCAATATAACGGGATCCATATAGGTCGGGCTCCATTTTAGCTTTTCGGGGGCCCAACTCCATTTGTAGCTCGTTGTTTGTAAGCTACATTTTTTTTAGTATGTGTGACAGAATGGTGTGTTAAAACATGTCAAATGAATGCACGGGAGTGATTTCATCCTCGCCTAGAACAACGTCCACCGCTACATCTTCATGTACGCCTGTCTCAAATATAGATATAATCTCTCTGCTAAAAGTAATAATAATGTGGATGTTTCTTTTTTGAAACAACGTACGTGGATCTCATGGGGATAGTGTATTCGTATCAGTGATGCAGCAGCTGTTAATGTTCATTCGAAAAAGGGTAGCTATCAATCCAGCAACTGTTACAAAAATGTTACGTTCCATCCAGTAACTATTATGAATCAACCACTGTTAATTTGGTTCAACATTTCCAAGAAGGGTTCCTTCTCTTTTCTCCTTCCCTTCTCTCTCTTCCAACTTCCCCTTAAGAGTCGCATGTGTGTTCCCGGCGCCGCTCCGCTCCTTCCCTGCCGGCGTTGCTGGCCGGAGTGGAGATGGAGTTGGCCCGAGATAGGGTAGTTTTTTTCGCCTTTCTGCTAGGGTTAGGCTTAGTTTGGTCCCATGTGGCGTATGGTGAGATGCCGTCTTCTCAGTCCCAATACCCGCTCCGCCGCCGGCGAGCAGCGACATGAGCTCGGTGAAGCTTTGGCTTGGCGAGTTTCCATGGTCGGAGTTGACGAGCTCGAGCATATCTGAGGGTATCTTCAATAAGCTCAGGTTTATCCTGCGTCAGGTGTATTGGGATGTTGCTTTCGTTCGCTCATGGTCGTGGCGATGGTGAGGATGAATTTGCAACGGCTTCTTCGGATCTAGCTGCTATGGGAAATGTTCGGATGGAAGGGGTGCGCGCTGACGGAGCTGCGTTGACTTGCGGATATCCCAAGCTACGGCTCGATGTGGCCGAGGCTACCCATGGAAAATGGAGCCACTCCGTGCTCTGGAGAGCTTTCTAGAGGTGCTTCTTCCTCCTTGACAAGAGGATCACTGATCTCGGCGAGGGAGTTTTCGCTGCCGCCATCAGAGGTGTGTTGTTCCCGGGTGATAGTGATGACGCCCTGGCCTCGAGGTCCATGGGTGCTGGTGGTGACGACTAAGGATCGCATTGCGTTTTCTCTTTCTCTTCTCAGTTCATGTTTGTAAAGTTGGAGGATGAGTTTGTAATTTTTCACTTCTTTAGGGTCCTCCTTGTAACTTGGTTTATGCCGCCTAAATTTTTTGAGCTCAAAGTGGTCGTATCCACCGCCCGAATACCCAAATAGATAAAAGGGATGGCTCAATTTATAAGGGAAACCGGGTCCAAAAACCATACAAACTGTACAATGTCCTATTTATAAGAAAAACATGGCCAAAAAACCGCACAAACGAGGTGACCTGTCGCCCACACAACGCAAATCGACCAAACGCTACAAACACACACCACCTGCTCCGGGCCGCCACCCTGGCGTAGCAACCAGGACGAAGCTCTGTTGCCCCAAGTCGAATCAGTCAGGGTCGATGAGCCTGCTGTCCGCACAGGAACATGACGCCACCCATTCCCACCTGCTCCGGGGCCACCGCCCTGGCGTGGCAACTAGATCGACCTTCGCATTGACCGAAGGCGATCCAGACGAGTCTGCGAGCTCGCTGCCCATGTAGAACCAGGTCGCCATCCAAACCTCGCCAGGCCAAGGCACCGCCCCATACAACCGTCGCTCTAGAGTCTCGCCCGGAGATCATGAAACCACTCGCGTCGGTCAGAATCATGACTCCACAATGACGCAAAAAAGAAGGGAAACGATGCCCGAAAGCGCCGGCGTCATCGGCACCGACATGAGTCGATGCAAAGCTTTCGCCTACAGCCTGACCTGCCCGCAAAGGGACGGGAGCAGCAAGACAAACACAGGGGTGATGTTGCCGACCACCAAAATTCTCGCCCCTGCCGTCGCGCGCCGAAACCCCACCGTGGCTCCTTCTTCCGTGGTCTGGGGCCACTGCCCCAGCTTCCTTGCCGGCCCGCCAGGCGCCACCAGCACACCGCGCCCGTCGACCGAGTGCAACGTTCCCAGCTCATCCGGCCCAGATCGAGCCCGGGACGGCCCGTGCAGCCCGCCGCCGGCTGCTGCCGCCCAACGACCGCGCTCCCTCATTCCACAGCGCGCCGCCATGCCAGCGCCTGCAAGCTCAGTGTCGGCAGATCATCGTGCCCGCCAGCCACGCTGCGCCTACATGGCTGGATCTTGAGCGGGTAAAGGAAAAAATGGCAACGCCGCCACCATCCTTGGACGCGCGCGGCTTTGTCGTCGCTTCCTCCGGCGGGGGCAGAGCGGTGGACGGAGGCGGAAGCCCCTGCGCCTGCGACGGGTAGGTTTCCAAGTGTCCCCAGGCCGGGGGATCTCCTCTCATTTACTTTTTCGTCTTATGCCGCCTTAATGAAAGCTCGAGGCGCTTCTTACACTTATCCTTTAGAAAAAGGCTTTCTTTCTCGTCTACGAAAACCAAGAAATTGGAAGTTGTTATTCTCTCTGTATAAAAATATAAGATGTTTTAATATTTTAGATCTACATTTATCTATATACATGTTCATGTGAAAAATTCAAACTGATAAAACTACGGATGTAGTACTTGTGTCAATTAACTAGAAGTCTCTGGAATGTGGAATCTCACATATAGTCATCTCGCAATCCACGTATCGATGGAGCCGGAAACAGCAATGGTGGTGCGTTTGCCTCTAGACACTAGTGTACGCGTCACCCTTGCATTAGTGCCACGATATCTGTGCGCCCAGTACGTCCCTGTCTCCCCATCAATGACATTGAGATCTGAGCCATGACAACTCGACCATTTGGCATAAAAAAGATCTACTCGGAGTATTTGTCAATCTGTGATTACATTATATAGCGGGCTCCACGTCTGTCTCATGCATGTGCAAGTGTTGTGTAATTTCCATGAAAAAAAAAAATATATCCTTAGCCTTCCACTGTTCGTATAGCAGTCAGCAAAACGGCCTGTCGCCACCGCCGGCCGCCGTCGTGGAGTTCCCGCGGCGCGACACCGGCGGGATGCTGTAGTGCCAGAGCCGGCCGGCCGCGGCCACCTTGAACCGGGCGCAGAGGAACTCCTCCGCGTACGCCTTCTCCACCTTGCGATCCACGTCGTGCAGGAACACGTCGGTGTCCCCCTCGCCCTGCCTCGCCCGCGCCATCGCCGCCGCCGTCCACACCGCCGCCATCCTGCCCGGCGCCGCCGCGAAGTACCCCTTGGGCGCGTCCAGCATCAGCATGTCCCACTCGCGCTCGTACACCTCCGCCGGAAGGTCGTGCAGCGCCAGCGGGCACGCCGCGTTGCCCCGGACCCGCACGGGCTCGTTGTCGCCGGGGACGCAGGAGGGGATCTGCTTGTAGCTGCCGAGGAGCTCGTCGGCCTGGTCGAGCCGCGTGCGGTAGCTGACGAGGTGGGCGCGCAGGTGCGGCGACCGCGCGCGCACCACGCGGTACCACTTGGGGTCCTCCTCCAGGAACACGGTGACGCCGCCGGGGTTCAGCGCGTGCCACAGCGGCGAGTCGTGGCCCAGCCCGAACACCAGCAGCCGCATCGGCGCGCGGCGACGGAGCACCGCCAGGGAGAGCGCGATCTCCGCGCGCGATTGCTGCGGCACCGTCGGCGTCGTGCCGTAGTAGACCAGGGCCTCGGCCAGCGCGGCGAGGCCCGGCGGCTCGTACCCGGCGCCTGAGGGCGCCGTGACCGTGGACATGCACGGGAGCAGCGGCAGCAGCGGCAGCGGCGATCTTAGCAGCGTGGTCACCAGAAGCGTCGTGGCGAGGAGCAGCGCGGCTGCGCCCGCGGCGACGACGCGGCTGGGGCGCTTCATTGCAGTGGCTCGCCGGCGCGCGCAGAAACTTTACGGTGTTGGAGCTGGGAGATGGGGATTGGTCGGGCTTATAACACTCTTTTTGGTACCTGCATTCAGCTTTTCTTATTCTTTAGGTGTGTCCTTTGGTGACAGATGTAAAAGGTTTGCACTGAAAATTTAGGCTGCTGGATCTTTATAAAAGTACCAACTGCGTTCACCTGGACACTTCGAAAATCAGGTGCACATGCTATTATGTCTCTGCCTGGCCGAGATATACTCTAGTATTGTTTTTTTGTGGGTGAAGACAAACTTTTCATCGTGGGGAGATGTGTATATGTCCATATGATGTTCAAGGTACTTACGAGAATCTTGAATAGTTTCAACTTTATTGATCTAGTAGGCATGGGTAGGCTTGTTCGTGAGGTAGTGGTGTGCGCCTTGCATCGCATTTGCGGTTTCTATAGATATTTTATTATGAAATATTTTTGTCTCAATTAGTGTTATAATCTCACCGAGTTTGCACTATATGTCGGGAGTGGTGTCTTGGCATTTTACACATATTTTGAAAGGTCATAAAATTTGAAAAAAATGTTCGCTCATAGATCTTAACATGTTATGTCTTCACAAAGTCGTTTCACGAAAAACCGACATTTTTTGTGGCTTGTATAAAAAAGAAAAAAATGGTGCTAAAATAAGGCTTTTCACAACACTTTTTGTGTGTCTTTTTGCACAAGGCATAAAACATATCGATTTTTGGTGAAACGACTTTGTGAACCCATAGAATATGAAGATGTATCAGTGGAATTTTAGTTCAGATTGTTATGACATTTTGAAATATGTTTTTCAAATACCGGGTGCATATGCACCTGGGTGCAAAAGTGAATTTCCGCTATGTGTCCAAATTTACACATGCGAGTCGCGAGGTACACTCAGCAGGACATTAGCAAAACGCGTAATTTTATGGCTTCTTTGATTCATAGAATTTCTATAGAAAGGTTGCAGTCTCTTAATCTTTACTAGGGAACTTAGCGCGGCAATGCCGTGCCTGTGTGGTAAATAAAATTTAAATTTTGGTAATGTGCGCATTTGGAAATTGTGTAGGTTTGGAATTTTTTTTGAAATTTGGGAAAATTTGCGTTCTGAAATTATTTAGATTTTGAAAATTCTTCAAGTTGGGGTGTTTTCTAGATTTGATTTATGTTTACTTTTGCGAAGTGGTCAGATTTGGAAGATATTTAAAAGTTTAAAATATCTAAAATTGAAATTTAATTGTACGCCATAAATAGTCAGCATTTTTTTTGTGTTTATTCAATATATTTTTCGTTGGTGAATAAGTTTTTTTGATGACTGTAGTTTAAGTTACTGATTTTGTAGCATTTAGTAGATTTTGGAAATTGTGTAAATACCCTAAAACAGTATTTATAAAGTGTTTCAAATTGCTTGAAACATGTTCTATTTTAAATCTTGTTTGTTGATTCAATTATGTTTATTTAGAAAATAAGTTTGGCATAGCTACAGATTATCGGAAATGAATCTAAAATTCTGCGGTATTACTATTATTTTTCGTTGGTGAATTAGTTTTCTGTAATTTGTGTAAGTATGGGGAATAGTCATATACATTTGAATATTTTGTAGCTTGTAGAAGTGCGGATTTATGCTCATATACGTTTGAATTATCCAAAAAAATAAATACATTGTGAATTAGGGGGAAGTTTTGGTATTATAAGTATGTTTAAGAGTTGTTTAATTTTGTTGTGTCAAATAACCATGGTTAATTTTTTCGAGCATTCGTGAATTCGATATAAATAAGTAGGATTTGTTTTTTAGAAAGCATTTAGGTATGTTCAATATTTTTTTCCTATGGAATATGAATTAGTTATGAATTGTTTGGAAATTAATGTAAAATTCTGCGGTATTACTATTATTTTCCGTTGGTGAATTAGTTTATATGGGAAATAAATTGAGAAAATAATATTGTAGTGCAATATGAAATATATGTGCTGGTAAAAATAATGCTAATAAAATTAGTTTTGGAAAAGTTATGTGGTGGTGATGTTACTGAAATTACTATGTGGTGGTGATGTTACTGAAATTAGTTTGTAGTATCTGGAGAACACAAGGACCTTTGCCTAAAAGAAATGCGTGTTTTTATTCTGGGAGGCCATTATTTATAGTAGTGATTTTCTCAAAATATTTACTGAATGAAATATTCAAATATGTTTGCATTAGGACATAAGTAGCTATCATTCTAGAGTCGACCAAAATCGAAACCGCTTACGGGAATGGAACTCGTCCCCGCGAATTTTTTTCGTGTATATATTTTTCTGGAGGTTCCGCGAAAAAAAAAGTGAACTGTAGCTACTGTAGCACGCTACAGTGTGGGCGTACTGTAGAGCTACAGTGGCCGAAACGCTTCTCGCCTTATATAGTATCTATTAGAAATTTCTCTTTGTTGGTTGTTCGTGTTAAGAAACCACGTTGTTCAACACTTGCTTCCAATCACCACATACACAAGGGCACAAGCACAAGAACAAGAAAGACACCACAAGTATGAGAGAAACTGAGAGCTCTTTATTATTTGTGTTGTATGTATACAATCTCAGAAAAACTTGTGTCTCAGCTCTCACTCATTCCCTCTATTTATAGCCTCACACCATGGGCAGTTTAGGTATATAGCCCACACAAAAATCTGATCATGGTTGGCTTGCCTAGCAGTATGGATCCTTGCCATGGAAGGAAGCTAGCAAGCTTAATCTTTGGCCTCCAAAGATAATGATCAGATATTTCGTAACACTCCCCCTTGGGCTTATACCGCGGAATGCACATGCCTCGTTAAAACTCCTCCCAAAAACCCAGTGGGAAAAAAGGGATCAACGGAGAAAGAGTACATGGCACACGCAAGCTATGTTGCACTTGTTGCCTCGTTAAAAACCTTGCGTGACAAAACCCAGTGGGAAAAAGTCACTAAGGGAAAAAGAGTACAACAACTTATCTTCAGGATTAGTTTTGATCTTCGGGATCAATATGAGTTTTAAGATCTCATATTATGGGCTATGGTTCAGGGCTCCCCCTAAACCTTGCATCTCTCTAAGTCGTCTCATTCCAATGCCGTGAACACATCGGAGAAAACTAGGTGGAGGTAAAGACTTTGTGAATAAATCAGCAAGATTTTCACATGACTTAGTATGCAAGATCTTTACTTCCCCGCTCTTCTGGAGCTCATGAGGGTAGAAGAATTTAGGAGCAATATGCTTAGTGAGATTGCTCTTAACATAGCCCATCTGCATTTGTGCAACACAAGCAGCATTATCTTCATAGATAATGGTTGGGGTACTGATGACATTAAGTCCACATGACTTTAGGATGTGACTTGTCATTCGTCTGAGCCAAACACATTCTCGTGCGGCCTCATACATCGCAATTATCTCTGAGTGGTTTGTAGACGTGGCTACCAGGGTCTGTTTGAAAGACCGCCAAGAAATGGCTGTACCACCACAGAGAAATACGAATCCAGTCTGTGATCTGGCATTATGGGGATCTGACATATAGCCAGCATCTGTATATCCCACCATGGACAAGTCTTGGTTTCTTTTATAGAACAATCCAAGATCTTGGGTACCTTGAAGATATCTAAGGATAGTTTTGACGCCAACCCAATGTCTTCTGGTTGGGGCAGCACTATACCTAGCTAGGAGGTTTACTGCGAATGCAATATCAGGCCTGGTGCAATTCGCAAGGTACATTAGTGCTCCAATGGCGCTCAAGTAGGGAACTTCAGGTCCCAAAACTTCCTCATTTTCTTCACAAGGTCTGAATGGGTCTTTATCCGCTTCAAGGGATCTTACGACCATGGGGGTTCTTAGAGGGTGAGATTTATCCATGTTAAATTTTTCAAGGACCCTCTTTGTATAGGTGGACTGGTGTATAAAGACTCCTTCAGGGAGGTGCTCAAACTGCAGGCCTAAGCAAAGTTTGGTTTTACCCAAATCTTTCATCTCAAACTCCGTCTGAAGGTAAGACATAGCTTCCTTTATGTCCTCTGCGTTTCCGATGATATTGAGATCATCGACATAGACTGAGATGATACAGAATCCATTCTGGGATTTCTTGATGAATACGCAGGGACAATCATCATGATTGGTGTAACCTTTCTTCAGAGAAAGTCACTCAGCCGGTTGTACCACATTCTACCGGACTGCTTTAACCCATATAGCGACCTCTGCAATTTGACGCTATACATGTTGCGATTTTCATTTGGATGTGGGATCTTTAATCCTTCAGGGACTTTCATATAGATCTCTGAGTCAAGTGACCCATATAAATATGCGGTCACCACATCCATCAACTGCATTTGCATGTTCAGGCTAGCTGCCATAGATATCAAATATCGGAACGTGATGCCACTCATCACAGGAGAGTATGTTTCATCGTAATCGATGCCTGGTCTCTGCGAAAAACCTTGTGCTACCAGCCTCGCTTTATATCTCACCACCTGGTTATTTTCATTCCTCTTCCGAACGAAAACCCATTTGTATCCAACAGGGGTAACTCCTGGAGGAGTTCGCACTACAGGGCCGAACACATTCCTCCGATAAAGCGAGCGCAATTCAGCCTCAATTGCTTCTTTCCATTTAACCCATTCTGAGTGCTTCTGGCACTCTGCCATGGACTTAGGTTCTGGATCCAGTTCAATGGAAGCAATTTTTGAGGCAAAATATATGTCGACAATAGTAGTCTTTCTGTTATATAACTCTCCTGAATCAATATAATTTATGCTGATTTCATCATTCATTTTCACCAGCTCGTCATGATTTCCCAAAACGACTGAGTCTGGGTGTTCCGATGTCCCAGTACCAAAATCAATTTGCGCGCGTGATTCTGCACTGGGCATTCCATCTTCAGGATGGCTCACTTCAGGGAGCTTCTCAACTTCAGGTTGAGCTTCTTCAACTGACTTAAGTGTGACGTATCTGGCACGGAAATTTGTTTCTGCGGACGTCTCCGCGGAAGTTTATCCCGTGCACCAGAGGTCTCCCCCTTTTCCTAGGGTTTGGCCCAAATTTGAGTCAATAGCCTTCGGGGCTATTTCTACTCTCTCTGGCACATTTACAGCAGGTATATGTGATTTTGTCACCCCACTATGATCAGTGAAGGCTCTGGCAAATTATTTGCTAGCCTTTGGAGGTTTAAGATCCTCTGAACTTCAAGTTCAGCTTCGCTAGTGCGTGGATCTAAGGACTGGAGGCCCTCGGCACTCCATGAAATTTCTTGGCATTCTTTTGGTACATTTCTCCCCCTAACGCCGGGAAATGGTCCTCATTAAAAATACTATCAGCGTACCGAGCCGTGAACAGATCCCCAGTCATAGGCTCAAGGTATTTGATTATAGACGGAGACTCATACCCCACATAGACCCCCAACTTCCGGTGAGGACCCATGGTGGTACGCTGAGGTGGTGAGATCGGCACGTACACAGCGCAGCCGAATCTTCGCAGATGGGAAATACTTGGTTCTTTCCCACGCACTAGCTGTAAGGGGGATGCAGAGTGATATGCAGTTGGCCTGAGTTGGATTAATGCTGCGCATGCATCACAGCATGTCCCCAACAAGTGTTGGGAGCTTGCAGTTCTGCAAAAGTGGCCTAGCAATCAATTTAATCCTTTTGATTAATGACTCTGCAAGGCCATTCTGAGTGTGGACATGTGGAACGAATGTTCCACTTGTATGCCAAGAGCTAGACAATAGTCATCAAATGATTTGGAGGTAAATTCTCCAGCATTATCCATCCTTATGGATTTGATCCGGCTATCCGGAAAATTTGCTCTTAGTTTTATTATCTGGGCAACCAGCTTTGCAAAGGCATGGTTCCTTGTAGATAATAGGCATACGTGGCTCCACCTAGTGGAGGCATCAATCAGGACCATAAAATATTTGAAAGGGCCCGACAAGGGTTGTATTGGTCCACAAATATCGCCTTGAATTCTCTGCAGGAAAATTGGCGATTCATCCTTCACCTTCAAGGTGGAGGGTCTAAGGATTAACTTCCCTTTGGCACATGCAGTGCACATAAAATCTTCAGGATTTGGGAAGTCTTTTGTTGCTATGTTATGGCCAACAGAGCCTTTGATGATTTTCCTCATCATGCCCAACCCAGGATGACCCAGTCTATCATGCCATACCCTGTATGACTCTGGGTTCCTGAAAATTGTTTTCAGCGCAACATATTCCTTTATGGGCTTTATGTATGTGTAGTACAATCCTGATGCTAAGGAAGGGAGCTTCTCAACCACTTTCTTCTTGGATCCGTTAAATATGTCATGAGCAGATATTCAGTATCATTCTCGACTTTGTTTCCAGATGGAAACCATTTGCACGGATATCTTTAAAGCTTAGCAGGGTCCGTTTTGATTCAGGATACAACAAGGCATCCTTGATTACTAATTGGGTACCCATAGGGAGAACTATTGTGGCACTTCCGGTACCGACAATATGAGTATTGCTTCCGGCAATGGTCATAACATTTCCAAATTTCTTGGTAGAGTCTGGAAATATTTGGTCTCCCGAAGAACTGTATTTGTGGTGGCACTGTCTATAAGACATATCTCCTCTTCCTCCATTGGATCGACACACCTTACTGTGTAAAAAGACATATTTACATCTCCACTAGAAAGAGCATAAACATATAACATACTGGAATTTATATTAAGCAAGAGTTACACTAATGCAAAATACAATACTATGCTCTTCAGGAGCTTATTACATGACCAAGTTCAGCAGGAACTATATAACACTGGAATTACAACTCATGACGGAAATATATATTAGGCTAGGAGATTACACCAGGTCTCCATATATATCAACATTCATATCTTCTTCAGGAAGATCGATACCATCCAGGTTGAAATCACACTACCAGGATTTTCCTCAAGAAGAAGTCTTCAAGCTTCTTAGAGTCCGGCAGAGCAGCAGGCTCTACAAAGTGGGACTCGTGATTATCCTGCTTGTTGCTACCTTTGATGGACTGCTGATATAACTCAACCAGGTGCTTGGGGGTGCGGCAGTTGCGAGACCAATGATCTCGCATCCACATCTAAAGCATTTTCCTTGCTTTCCCCTAGTCTGAGCACCTGGATCAGTTCTGAATTTTTCTTTGCCTTTTCCTCTTCCTCTACCCTTGCCCTTGAATGCATTGCTCTTCTTTCCCTTCCATCCTTGGTTCCCTTTGTCCTTTTTGCGACCATGGGAACTCCCAACACTTTGAGTGATCGCATGTGCTTCAGGCACAGCCATAGTCCCAGTTGAGCGGGCGCTATGATTCTTCATAAGAAGTTCATTTTGTTTTTCTGCCACTAACAGGACAGAGATCAACTCAGAGTACTTGGCATATTTGGCATGCCTGTATTGCTCTTGCAACACCATGTTGGTGGGATGGAACGTTGACAAAGTTTTGTCAATTATATCAGCATCAGTGACTTTCTGGCCACACATTCTGAGCAGGGAAACAATGCGGTGCAAGGCAGAGTTATATGCTGTCACAGACTTGAAGTCTTGGAAACGTAGGTTTAACCAGTCACTCCGTGCTTGAGGAAGCACAACTGACCTTTGCTGGTCATAGCGATCCTTCAGGGATTGCCAAAGAGTGAGTGGATCCTCTTCAGTCAGATATTCAAGCTTCAACGCTGAATTGAGGTGATGCCTCAGGAAGATCAGCGCTTTTGCCTTTTCAGCGGCAGAAGGACCATTTGTGCCAGCTGCTGGCTGGTTAATGGTATGACTGAGAGACATGGATGTAAGGCTTAACTTAGCATCCATAGCCCACGTGAGGTAGTTGCTGCCATCCAGGGCGAGCTCGGCAAATTCCTTGGAGTTGATGCCCGACATTTCCTAGATCATGCAAGAATTTACTTCAGGTAAATAAGTGCATGTCATGAGTGCTAACAGTGTAAATACTGGTATGTAAACAGTTCCAGATGTTTATGCATTAATCAAATACTTCAGGATTTAATTTGCAAGGCCGTGGCCGTGTAAGCTTGACATAAGCTTCTCGTCTTGGCTTCTGGCCAACGAGGAGGCGATGCTGCTGCGTCAGGCTCGCAAAGTGTTTTCTAGCGACGTCACCGGCAAGCGCACATCGCTAGCCAAGGTGATACGATGGCGCAGAGCTTCAGGCTCTGGTCATAGCCGATAGCGACGAACGTGGCCTTCTGGGCCCACGTGAGATACTTACACAGAGCTGCAGGCTCTGGACGTCGAGCTGCCGACGCGTCGTGAGCTCGTCACCAGACTTCTAGTCAATGCGATGCCATGATGCGGAGCTTCAGGCTCCGGACATTTTGCTGCTCAACACTGCAGGTGTAGCAACATCCCGTGCATGGGATTTAATGCTCACGACTTGTTTGATCGGTGGCCTTGATATTATTTTCTCCACCGATCAACATGAGCGTATGCAGCATGCAGTGCTACGGTAGTATCACTCATGTACAAAGCTATAGCATGCATGCTAACAAGATCGAGAATACAAGAAGCAGCAGAACAAATAAACCGAGTGACTAGCAAGTAGTATCTTTGAACAACGTACCTCTACTCGAGAGCACTCGTGCTGATAATGTGTTAAGAAACCACGTTGTTCAACACTTGCTTCCAATCACCACATACACAAGGGCACAAGCACAAGAACAAGAAAGACACCACAAGTATGAGAGAAACTGAGAGCTCTTTATTATTTGTGTTGTATGTATACAATCTCAGAAAAACTTGTGTCTCAGCTCTCACTCATTCCCTCTATTTATAGCCTCACACCATGGGCAGTTTAGGTATATAGCCCACACAAAAATCTGATCATGGTTGGCTTGCCTAGCAAGGAGCTTGCCATGGAAGGAAGCTGGTTTGGCTTGCCTAGCAAGGAGCTTGCCATGGAAGGAAGCTGGTTTGGCTTGCCTAGCAAGGAGTATGGATCCTTGCCATGGAAGGAAGCTAGCAAGCTTAATCTTTGGCCTCCAAAGATAATGATCAGATATTTCGTAACAGTTCGATCATTATAGAATTGAATCATATGAAAACAATTTCTAAGAATCCCATGTTGATGTCGTGGAGTCTTTTTTTTGTTTAGATGGTGGATACACTTTATCTAACATATGTGATTCTTGAACTATTTGATGAACCGCATCGTAACTCAGTATGAAATAAACGGCTACACGCATGTTTCAACACAGAGGTCGGAATTCGTCTTCCCTTTCAAAAAAAGGATTCTCTTGTTTTACATTTCATAGAAAAGTTTACAACCTATTGGAAATAATCTTTTATTTTTACCATGAATGAACCAAAGAAACAAAATAAAAATAATCTAGCATCCATATAGGCATGATGTTGAAATCATATTTTATTCATATTCATGCATTTCCAAACTCGTCAGATAAAAGAAGCAATTATCTTTGTTAGGGGTCAGATAAATTCAACACTGAACTTCAAATCCTAGAATATTTTAAACCTTAAGGCGGTTGATTTGAAATTTCGTTCACGTGACAGGTCAAACCGTGTTGTTGACTTAGCCAAAATCAAACCTTGAACTTGTAGGGCTTAGATAATAAAAACACTGAACTTTAAATCCCGAATATCAGCACATCAAACATTTGAATCCTGACCTATTAAAACCTTAAGGCGGTTTATTTGAAACTTGTGGACGTGGCAGGTCAAATCGAGTTTCCATCTTTTGTTTTAAAATAATATTTTTCCTTATTCAAAGTGCCAAAAAGGTTGTGTGTGTACAGTAAGTGCAAATAATATGGACTCCTGAGAAGGAACATGCATTAACCAATGGCGGAGGACGGAACTTTTTTGAGGGGGGCGAAGAAATATGACGCAAAAACAAATGTTGTCTAGACCTACTAATGTGTTATATGGTTTTAAACATCCTTTCGACCACACACAAGTCGGTGAGCCTAGACCATTCAGCAGCGCCTTTCCCGTCATGGCGTCGATCGGGCCTAGCAGCTGGGAAGTGCCACACCCAATGCTTGGCCAGTCGCGCGCTCCTATTCGCCACTTCATCACCTACATGATTAGGTAGCTGGGCCGCTCCAATACAGCTCAATAAAATAAGGTACTCTCTCCGTCTAGAAATAAGTGTCTTGGATTTGTCAAAAAGTAGATGTATCTAGACATGAAATACATTCACTTTTGTGTAAACTTGAGACACTTATTTTAGAACGGAGGGAGTAATATGTTTAAGCAAATCTTATAGCTTTTATGGACGCGGATTTGCTAACAAGGGTGATAGCTGTGCATAGGCTGCCTGCCGGCCGATACCGTCCACTAGCGCTCCTTTGATAAGCCTGGTAGAAAAGCAACCATCTGCGCGCGTGACGGCCGATACCGTCCGTTAGGTATCTCACCAGGCATTGCTTTTCGCATGCAACCGAGCGAAAACCATTTTCAGGACGAGGGTGTTTTTGCTGGCTGTTGTTACCAGGCCGTTCGGATGTAGTTTGTGTGCTGGATGTCGTTAAAGTTTTTTGTTTCCATCCCAGATTCAAAGATATTTCCATGTATCTTTTTTCTGTGTCTGCCGAACAAACCTTTTTATATTTCGAATTTTTTTAAGTTTATGTTTCCTTTCAGATTAAAAGATACTATTTCAACATGAGTTTTTTCTGTGTCAACGGAACAAACATTTTTCCATTCAAAACTTTTTCCAAGATAATATCAAATTCAAATATTTTGCCACTTTTCTTTCTTTTGTGTCAACCGAACAAACATTTTTTTCATTTGAAACATTTCCCAGGTTTATGTTTCGTTTTCAGATTGAAAGATGTTTCCAACTGGAAATTCATAGTTCCATCGGAGATTGAAAAATGTGCCAAGATATTTTTGGAATATATTTTTACAATATTTTCATACAAGATTTTTTCACAGAATATTAATTAAAGTTCTATACATGTTTCTTCCCGTGGAACTTTTGCTAGCACCTTAGATGAAATAAAATTAACTCATGAACAATGATAGAAACAGTTTGCTAGCATCTTATATGAGATAAAATACATAGCCAGCAAACTGTAAACTAAAATCTTTCATACATGCATCACACAAGATTGTTCAAAAAATTACCAACCATTTTCGGGTGCACAGATTTCCCAAGATTTTATTTTTCTGTGTATGAAAAATCTGGATAGGATCTGTGGTTGCATAATAAATCCAGAAAAAACATACAATATCAACCAAGAGAAGAAACTGGTTTTCACACTTGTATTATCAAAGATCAAACCATGAAATCAATAAAAAAACGAACTTGCATGCATGTTTGTCCACTGTCATCAAAGAACCACGAAAAAGATTCAAAAAAAGTTCCATGCATGTTTCTTCAGTGTCATCAAAGATTCCATCAAGAGTCATACAAGAACTGGATCAAAAGCAAAGAAATAAAACGAAAAAGAAGAAACAAATAGAAAAAGAGGAGATACGAGCTTAGCCCAGCTCCGGGACTGTAAGCCCAGATCTGATGGGAACAGCAAGCAAATTTAACCTCAAATCCATGTGGCTAATCACACAACAACCCCACAATCTAGTAGCAGGAAAAAGCAAGAAAGGAAGAGAACAACAGGAAAATCTCACTTAGGTTCAGCACGAGAAGACTGAAGAGGAACAAAGCACATTCAGAATTCTTAGTTGTCTGGAGTGAATCCGTTGCCTGGCGCCAGCGTACCAAAGAAACGGGAGGTGCCATCCCGGCCGCAAGGGCTGGAGAGCTAAGGCTCCTAGGCGGCTCCTTTCTTGACAGCCATGGCCGACGCCGTGCGCAGCGGACGCGAGTGCCCGAGAAGCTCCAGCTACGGCAAGCCTTTCACTGCCAGCGTTGTACCATCCCGGCCGCCGCGCATCTCCAGCAACACCACCGGCGGAACCGACCGCGGGTCCCAGATCTGACCAGGAGAGCCCCATGGGCCGCTCGACCGCCGCCACTGTGCCTCCATACCCAGCTTCTGAGCCCACCCCTCCACTGCTACCAGCTGGCGTCACCCCTCTCTTGGCCCGTGTCCCGCTCGTCCGGACCCGGAGCTTCGCTGCGGCATGGAAGTTTGACCGGATGGGGAGATGGGCGAGATCGATCTCTGACAATCGCGCCGGCCGAGCCAGAGAGGGCTAGGGGCCTCCAAGAGATGCCGACGCAAGGGACGGTCCCCGCTGGATGCGCCTAGTCTGCGGCAAGGTGCTCCGGGACGCTCCCCACCGCCGACAGCCCCTGCGGCCACACAACTCCATGGTATTGTAGATGGGAGGCAGATGGCCCGGCTCTCCGAGATCTAGAATGGAGGTGAACACATCAAGTGGGGTGGAGCGTTCTGAGGGAGGCGATGACTAGGGAGTGGTGGTGACATGATGTTCTTTTTTGTACCACGGTGAAAATCGACGTCGTTCCGTTAGGCTCGTGCAGTCGTGCTCCCAATTCCTATAATCTGTGCTCCCTATAAGGATCCAACGGATGGATTTGGGGTGGGTAGCTATACCCCATGTTAGCCCACAATTTCCCTAGCTTTTATTAGGTTTCTATTTATTTACAAAATGATAGTTTAACCGTGCAAGATTACAAAAACTGTTAATTTTTCAAATCTGAACATTTTCCAATCTAAAAAAAATTTCAAAACCGTAATTTTTTCAAATTTAACGTTTTCCAAAATCTGAATTTTTTTCTAATCTGGTTTTTTTAATCTAAATATTAGAACATTAAACATTTTAAAATATGAACATTGTTTAATTTAAACATTTTAAAATATGAATTTTGGTAAAAATATAAAACAGTTTTCAAATCTGAATTCTTTTAATATGGATATTCTCAAAATCACAAAGTAAAAGTAAAATAAAAAGGAAAGAGAAACAGAAAAAGGAAAACATAAATGAAAAAATAAAAATGGAGAACAGCAAAGGTGACGTCCCATTGCATCGACGGGGGTGTGCGGCGCCAGCCCCCGCGCCGCAGAAGGCGGCAGATAGGATTTGCTGGTTGTCGCGAGCAGAGATCTCAACGAGTTAGCCCAAGCCCATGAGACCGAAAGCACGCAGGCAAACAACCATTATTTCGGGAGCCCCTGTACATCGCGGTACGCGAAGGAACGCATGCTCCGCGTACCCCTTCCCTCCCCACGGACGCTCATGGGCTAGGCCCATTTAGCTATCAAATATTTGACTGTTTCATTCGTGTCCTGTTTTCTAAATGACTTTTGTTTTCTGTTCGTTGCTAACTAACTGAACGTTCTTCGTTACGCTATATTTTTTCAGAAAAAAATGAAAACATGTAATGAAGAAAGTACCTAATTTTAAATAGTGTAACCATTTTAATGTCAGAACCATTTTTAAAATGGTTCCTTTTTTAAAATGGTTCCGAACTGAAAAAAATGGTTCTTTTTTTAAAATGGTTCCAAACCGAAAAATGGTTCCGATTTTTGAAAATGGTTCCGAACCGGAAAAATGGTTCCTTTTTTTAAATGATTCCGAACCGAAAAAATGGTTCCGAAATTTTAAAATGGTTCCAAACTGAAAAAATGGTTCTTTTTCGAAAATGGTTCCGAACCGAAAAATGGTTCCGATTTTTGAAAATGGTTCCGAACCGGAAAAATGGTTCCTTTTTTAAAATGATTCCGAACCGAAAAAATGGTTCCTTTTTTAAAATGGTTCCGAACTGAAAAAATGGTTCTTTTTTGAAAACGGTTCCGAACCGAAAAATGGTTCCGATTTTTGAAAATGGTTCCTTTTGAAAATGGTTCCGAACCGGAAAAATTGTTCCGAACCAAAAAAATGATTCCTTTTTTAAAATGGTTCCGGAATTGAAAAAATGGTTCTTTTTTGAAAATGGTTCCGAACCGAAAAAATGGTTCCGATTTTTGAAAATGGTTCCGAACCGGAAAAAATGGTTCCTTTTTTAAAATGGTTCCGAACGGAAAAAATGGTTCTTTTTTGAAAATGGTTCCGAACCGAAAAAATGGTTCTTTTTTGAAAATGGTTCCGAACCGAAAAATGGTTCCGAACCGAAAAATGGTTCCGATTTTTAATTTTGGAACCATTTTAAAAAATGGAACCATTTTTAAATTTCGGAACCATTTTTAAATTTCGGAACCATTTTTAAATTTTGGAACCATTTTTAGTTTTGGAACCATTTTTAAATTTCGGAACCATTTTCAAAATTGAAACATTTTTAATTTCGAAACCATTTTCAAAATGGAACCATTTTAATTTTGGACCATTCTAAAAAATGGAACCATTTTTTAATTACGAACCATTTCGATAAAACGAAACCGTTTTCATTTTTTAAATATGAACAATTTTCAAAAATGGAACCATTTTTAATTTCCATTCACTGACATTTTTTGTTCACTTTTAAAATCGGAATCATTTTCAAAAACCGGAATCATTTTCTAAAAGGAACCATTTTCAATAAAAATAGGAAATATTTTTCTAAAAATGAACCATTTTCATAAATCGTTACAATTTATTAAACCGGAAAAATATTTTAACAAATCAGAAATATTTCAAAACGTCGGAATCATTTTAAATTGGTTTTTAAAATTGTTCCGATAAAAAAATAAACTAAATAATCAGAAAACAAAATAAATGAAACAATGAAACGGAAAACAAAAAAGAAACGGAAAAAGAAATAAGAACCGAAAACCTGAAACTGAATAGAAGGGAGAATAATGATTTATGAACGAACAAACGAGCCTAGCCTAGCGGCTAACTCCTTTTTCTCGTACATGCACGTCCCAGGTTCGAGTCTCCGTTCCATCCATTCGGTTCTCTTTTCTGCAGTGAGAAGCGCTAATGGGCCGGCCCAAAATAGCGCGGGCGTGTACGCGATGCTATGTACCGCGATGTATAGGGTTTGCCCATTATTTCTCGTATCTTTTTCTTCCCTGAATGATCTGAAACGAAATAAGCATAGGTTTACAGAACTTTTTGCCCAGAATACCGAGATCTTCGAGGGTGGTTTAAGGAAGGACTGCAGTTTTTTTTTGGTTGAAACAATCGCCCGCGGGTATTTCATGACGCATTTTCAGATTCTTACATCAGATCAGACAGATTAATTTTCGAGCTGCGGGACATGTGAAGAAAGGTGCTCACGGTCTTCGAATCGGTGATGATGCCCTTCCTAGCCAGGTTTTGTCTTGTGAACAAATCTCACGCTCAGAGCCGGTGCTTTTATTCCGTCAAATACGAAACTGATCTAATGTCTTTTCTGAACCTAGCGACAACAAGAAAAATGAACAGAGTGTTTCAGGCAGCAGGATGAACTGAAGCTACGGCTTCAAGGAGAAGGCAATCAAGCGACATGTACAGTTCGATCAAACCGACAAACGGGAAACATCTCGGCAAACTTCTTCTTATAGCGAGTTTTCGCAAAACCAACTCGGTAATGAGAAAATACTCGGCAATCGGCACAAACTTCATTCGGCAAACAGCCAAAGTCGGCAAAAAAACCGTACATACTCTGCACTCTGTTGGTAGTCAATATGTGGCGTTCACATTCTGCCCATCCTCTTCAATTTACTGGTCCTGTGTATTTAGTACCAACCAATTGAATCACTATCAACTCACTGTACATGCATCTGACTCCAGATCGATGACAGTGGACAAACTATGCTTATCAGTTTATTTTCTATATTGGGAACACAATACTAGTAAAACTGGCACCGCCTGATAACGAGTACACACAAGACAAAACCTGGCATCCTCCTTATTTAGAAACTGGCAAGTAAGATAAGATACGAACGCGTAGAGAGCACCGGCGTCCTGTGTATTTAGAAACTATGCCAGTTTCTAAAGTAAGATACGAACGTGTAGAGAGCGCGTGGACAAGTCCTGCTTCTAGAGCGAGGATGTTGGTCCGTAGGTGGTGGATCTGCCGCTCTTCTGCGACTTCGTCGACGGGAGGCGACATATCTTGGTCCAAGACAGCACGGGGACGTCCCCCGGTCAACGTGCCACAACGACATGTGCCTCACTGTGTGCAGCAGGCCTGTTCATGGACTCACAAAACATTGTTGGCGATGGTGCTTTCTCGATCTTGCAATTGTGGAGGCTCGGCGTTTCTTCCGGCATTCGTCTCGGCGGCGATGGAGTTGGGCGGCGGCCGCTCGCTACGGTGGTTGTAGGAAATCCTTGGGATCGCGTTGTATTTCTCGATATCTTTATCTGCAAATTCAGGATAATCATTTTATCCCAGTCTGTCTTTTCGATATCTTTATCTGCAAATTCAGGATCGTGTTGCTTATTGTAACTTGATTTTCGATTAATGAAATATGTGGTTGCTCTCAAAAAAAAAAAGGCCTGCAGGTTGTGAGGGTCCGACCCTCATAGAGAACGCGTCGATGAGTTCATACGTAACCGGGCAATCGTTCTTCATGAAAAACAGTTGGAGAGGGATGAGATTGGATATATAAAATACATTGACCTTTTTTTAGATAAAGAGTGTATATTAATATCACGGAGATACAAATTACACCCAGCCTCTGTAACAACGCAATAACCAGAGCCATTACGGATGCACACAGCCGAAAGACAATAAGAAGAAGAAATAAAAAGAAAAGTCCCGCTACGGAGTTACAGTCCTTGCTGCAGCCACACAACCACCACCAAAACAATACCTGATGTCCAATTCTTCAAAAGCAACGCCTTCAAGAAGAACAGTACCAGTCACAACCAATTAAGGCCAGACCTTGGGTTTTCACCCTGAAGATAGTCCTCACTCTCAAAACAATGTCTCAAACAAGACCACTGTCAGGCACAACCAATTAAGTCCAGACCTTGGATTTTCACCCTGAAAGGTAGGACTTTGGACTTCACGTATGTTCTCGCCCCCACTTACATGCCGCTGCTCCGAGTCATGAAACACCAAGCCAATTCCTCATCGCCAGAAAGATTCGAACCACCATTGCCAGTCCTCAGATCTCGCCTTCCATGTCATTCTCCTCCAGCACCATGGAACGAGAAAGCGTGCTCCATGATATTAACAGCCAGCAGAGTTTCGAAGCGCTCCCTCTGAAACCAAACGGTCAGAGAAAAAACACGGGTGCGCACGATCGAATACCATCCGATCCAGTAATCTCCAGGCATGAATCGCCTAGTGGAGTTCGCCGGCGGAGCCTTCCGAATCACGACCGTCAAGCCAGATCGATGGGGACCAACATCCGGTAGATCTTCATCTCGCCGCGAATAAGAACCAAGGACTACCGCCATTATTCTTCAGTCTCGCAAGCCCCGACGCCGCAAGGCCACTCCCAGCAGAAACGGCAGCAACGGAGGAAGTCAATCAACGCACAGCTAATCGGCGTGGCCAAAGCCACTGCCAGATCGCCGACCCGAGTTGGATCCCGCATCCCAGATTGGATCTAGGACCAAGATCAGAACGCCCGATCCCTTCCGCCAAGACGGAGGAGAGGCACCGGCAGCGCCCCACCGCCTCGACGCCGCCGCGCCGCCAAGAGAACTCAGGCGCTGGCCGGACGACCGCGCCGCACCGTGCCCGCCGCCTGCGCCTCACCACCTCCGTGAGCCGTCGCCGCGAGACACCTCTTCTGCCCATCGTCAAGGACGGGATGGGCGCCGCCACCGCCGCCAGGGCCGGCAGCAGCGGCGGCAGGGGCTGGAATGGTGGGTGGCTGCTAGGGTTTGGGGGCGGTCGCCTCCAGAGCCGCCTAGAGGGAGGCGACCCGGGAGGAAAAAAAGAAAGACTAAAGATTGCAATTATTTTCGCAGTTAGAGAGGACAGCTAGCTGGTCATGGATCTGGTGTCAGGTGCATGCATACCGAAACGATAATAATTCGGTTGCTTGACACTAAAGATATAGGGCCACTACGTACATGAAAGAGGTTGGACACAATGTGAACGAAACGCAGCTTACCGGTACAAGTAATTGACGAAGACTTCCAAGTCTTTGTATATGCAAGAACTTGGATAGGCTTTAATTCTTCACTGGAGTCTCAAGCCTATATAAGGCTCAGCTCTTAGGTACCAAGAAACCACTCCATATATCCTCACTATATTAAAGTTGGGCAAATCCTCGCTCCGGCGACTGTAGCAGCGACACTGTAGAAAGAACAGTGTTGAACAGTACGCGGTGGGGCCCACATGTCATCCTCACACCGCGCTGCCATTTTTTGCAAAAAAATACAAGGGAGCCGAAAAATTACACATCCTTCACAGAAAAACCGTCGCGAATAACCTATACGTAAAATCCGGAAATATCAGGGGCTTCCTTGCAAAACTGCCACTCCATCCCCTTTTCCCATCCCTCTCCCGCGCGCCGCCGTGGTCGCCGCAGCCGCCGACGCCTCGCGCCGCCGCGCTACTCCCCGCCGCCCAAATCCAGGGTCACAGGCGGCTCCGCCGTCCTCGCCTCCACCACCTCGCCGGCGGAAGCGTGCCGGGACGCCGCGGAGGCGCCGGATTCGTCGCGGCCGTGCGCGCTGCCCTCCGCCGCGTCCGCGGCCCGCCGGCGTTGCTCCGGGGACCCAGAAGGTGCGGCGCCGCCTCCTTCGGGTCGGCCGCGGCCGGGCGCATCCAGGGCGCCTACGCGCCTGTGCCAGATCGCGGCGGCGCGCCGCCGGCGACCTTGGCGCCGCCGCGGCCAGGCCTGGCCACTGTGACGTCATCACGCCGTCACAGTGGGCCCCACGCATTGTTTTTTTTTTAGAAAAAAAACAGCTTATTCAAACAATTTTTAAAAAATTTCTAAACTGCGTAAACCCAATAATTTTACATATATCCACCAGAAAAATGTAAAAAATATATGTGACCGACCACACGCAAAAAAAACAAAACTAATTATGACATGCGATCGAAATTAAAATTTGAATATTCCAAAATCGTAACTGCTTTCAAATTTGTCCACTTCGTAAGACGTTGAAGAATTCAAATCCTAATACCTATTTACGACAAAATACAAACATTTTTTGCATCTAAATTTCCCAAATATTTACAGACAACATACATGCATTCCATACAATTAAATAAAGCTGAATTTCAAAGAGGAAATATATATACATACCCTGCATTTCCACTGATTATTCATCTTAATTAAATATGACAGAACACAAACATAAACTTATGTCAATTTGAACATTTTAGACTGCAGTTTTTTTTTTGGATATACTCTAGCCGGCAAATTTCGAAGAATTTTTACACTCTCAATTGAAAACTACTTACAACAAAATACACACATTTTTTAACATTACAACTTACCGAACATTTACAGACAACCTAAATGCTTCCCTCTAATTAAATGGAGTTGAATTTAGAAAAAAAAGAAACTTGCATACTGTATTCTTACTGATTATGGAGGTCTATTAAATATGGCAACATATAAACATAAACCTACATAAGTTAGAACATACCAAATTGCTTAAATTTTAGAGATACTCATTTCCCAAATAAAACAAACATGTCTGAAAAATTCAAATTGGGCAACATTTGGATACCTTTATGAAAAAGGACAACCATACTTAAGCATTCCGACCCAAATTCTAAATTTGTTCAAATTAAAAAAAAAAATCCAACCCTGACCATTTTATAAATACTACAGAAATTTTAAATTGAATAACTTCCAACTTCAGTTCCTAAAATGTACTTGCGAATTTCAACACAAATTTCAAATTTACATATCTTCTCATTTTAAATGCCTTCCAGCTCCGAACATTTCGTTAACATTAAAAAAGTTCAAATCGGAACACATTTCAATACGAATACTTCTCAAATTCACTACATTTCTGGAGCACAAACTCTCTTGAATCCAGCTAATTTCCATATTCCAAACACTATTGCATATAAACATTTCTAAATTTCAAATTTACCAAACAGGCGCGACATTGACATTAATTCAGCATGGCAAGCCCACATGGACACAAACAACAAACGTTGCCTATTTATGGCATTTAAATTTTAAAAATGCTTGCTGTAGTAAATATTATAAGAAAAAAATTCCTCTAATTGTTGATTGAATTTAACGAAATTTAGTACAACGCATTTCTTCAGATTATATAATTAACTTAAATATTTATGTGAACACAAAAAAACGTATTTGGCCATTCCAATTTAGCAAGTTAAACTGAATATTAATGCCGCAGTATACACTAGTAGGGAAACCCTATATAGGTAGGTTGGCACCCTGTGGCGCATCCTTAATTGGTGCGCCACAGAAATATTTTTTGTGGCGCACCAAGCCCGGTGCGCCACAGAAAGTCACATTTCTGTGGCGCACTAAACCACATGCGCCACAGAAATTAGATATTCTATGGCGCACCAAGCCTGGTGCGCCACAGAAGACACATTTCTGTGGCGCACATGGCCAGGTGCGCCACAGAAAGTTATCTGAGGGCCGGGTTAAAATTTGAAAAAGAAAGCTGACATTCTGTGGCGCATGAAACAGAATTTTTTTTTTCAAATCCCACCCCCTCCCCCCCCTGTGGATCGCCTTTTTAGTTTTGCAGGAGGTAGAAGAAAATGATAAAAATTTCAATAAATAAAATCCTTTGACATGTAGTTAGGTTTGAGTGTCTAGTAGGTATAGAATGTTTGAAATATGAATTTTGACCTATTTTGCAAAAATCAGGAAAAAAATGTAAAACGGCCATAACTTTTGCATACGACGTCGAAAAAATGCGTATAATATATCAAAAAAACTAGAGAAAAAAAGGAGTTCGATTTCACCGGGTTTACCCGGTCAGCAATTCACAGATTCCTCAAATTCCAAAAGAAAAAAAAGTTATTTCAAGCAGAAGATTTTTTTTCTACAAAATAAAAAAAAATTCAAAAATTCAAAAAAAAATTAAAAAAAAGAAAAAAAAATCAAAAAGTCCAAAAAAAAGTTATAACAAAGAAGATTGTTGAAATTTTTGGATTTTTTGAATTTTTTTAAGTTTTTTTAAAAAATTTAAGTTTTTTGAATTTTTTGGATCTTTTGAAACTTTTGAATCTACTTTCGAAAGATTAGAAGTTTTTGAAAAATCTGAAATTTAAAAACACACATTTATAACACATACATAACATATACACATACAAGACTTAAGAGGATTCATATGATATATATATCAATAAGAACTTGAGTAGCACAGGGGTAGGTGAAGTGGGTGGAACTTAAAAGTTAAGCGTGCTAGGGTTGGAGCAATTTGAGGATGGGTGACCTAGCGGGAAGGTATCAGTTCAAAATGTGCAAAAAATCTGAAAAAAATTCAAATAATTAGGATTTTTCATATTATTTCATATTATTTCATATTTTGATTTTTTTGAATTTTTTTGAAACTTTTTATAATTTTTTTTTTGCATTTTTTGAATTTTTTCAGAATTCTGTGGCGCACCAGGCCAGGTGCGCCACAGAAATGTGAGAATTCTGTGGCGCACCTGGCTATTTTTGTGGCGAGAATTCTGTGGCGCACCCAGAAAACCTAGGGGTGCGCCACAGAATCCCAAATTGGTGCGCCACTGATAGCCTTTTCTGTACTAGTGATAATCATATTTTAACATTCCAAATTGCTAGATACTTACAGATACTCTTCGCCACTGCTACATAGATTGCTAGCTTCATACGCTCCGGCCACGAAATTTTACAAATTTATGAAAAAAATTGTGAAAAAAATATACATATGAACAAATACAAACTAATTTAACGAAATTTAGTACAACGCATTTCTTCAGATTATATAATTAACTTAAATATTTATGTGAACACAAAAAAACGTATTTGGCCATTCCAATTTAGCAAGTTAAACTGAATATTAATGCCGCAGTATAATCATATTTTAACATTCCAAATTGCTAGATACTTACAGATACTCTTCGCCGCTACTTCATAGATTGCTAGCTTCATACGCTCTGGCCACGAAATTTTACAAATTTATGAAAAAATTTGTGAAAAAAATATACATATGAACAAATACAAACTAACATATGCCCACGAAATTCAGCAAGGGCGCGCCATGCCGCCGGAACAAAATTCTACACTATATGAACAAAAACAATTTAATTCAGCCAAAATTTGAAAATACGAAAAGAAAAACACTTGCTCCAATTATATGGACAAATAGATAGAGTTGAATTTCACAAAACAAACTCCCTAATTATGAAATTCAGTTCGACAAATGATCTTTCGCACTCATTATGGACTTAAATTAGAAATTGACAAACATACATAACCATTTTTAAACCTTCCAACTTGCTTACGGATTGGACATACTCTAAGATATATTAGAATTTTTTTTCTTTTCAGAAACAATCTAAGGAACTGTTAAACTTCCAACATGTGGGCCTACCCTATTTAAGCAGATTGGAAACAAAAATTGTAGAGGTAAACTTCTTCTTCCACAAATCAAAACGTTTAAATATAAACAACTTTTGAACATGTACATTTCCAAAAACAAAGTTTCTTCCCCAAGTATTCACAAATATGGCAAATATATGACCACTAACACAAAAAACTCCCTTCCTCTAATTACGTGGAGTTACATATATTAAATGCTCACATAATGCGCTTCCTCTAGCTGTGATCTCAAATTAAACATTTCAATTTGGTAAATATTTGAAAGTAATATGCACTCCCTCTAATTATATGAAATTCAATTGAATAAATGTGCGTTTCTCACATATGGACTTCAACTAACTACTGATAAAAAATAGAAACATTTTCCATACATTTCAATTTTAGATGCACCAACATGCTCACAAAAAAAATAGATGTGAACTATTTAAGTCAACATACCAACATTTTCAGACATTTCCAAATGCTTAATATTCCGATGTTCCACAAAATATAACGCAAATGTTCAACAAAAGGAAAAAAAAACATAGCAAATTAGAAAAATATTACAACATTTCATTTTGGCCAATATTTCGACACCATACGAACGAACTTTCCGCAAATGTAGAACCAAATTCAAATGGATTTTCCTGATTTCACTTAAATATTGACGTCGAAATGCAAACATGTTTGACCATTTCAATCCACTGACTATTTCAATATTATATACAATATATCCAAAATGCACACAAAAAATGCTACCTATTCATGACAAAATAAAAACATGTACCAACATACCAATTTAGCTAACATTTTCGTTAACAAAAAATATATATACTGCACAAAAATTGAAACATCAAGGGCGTGCCGTGACGGCACGCCAAATTCCACTAGTATATCCCAATCCACGATCATCATAGACAGAGACGAGAAACAAAGATTGTCGATCATGATCCACCACCACAGCCACGCACGCCCGCTGGTCCGCCATGAGAGCGGCAACTTTACCTGCGATGGCTGTAGTCGCAGTGGCAGGGGCTCCCGCTACCGCTGCCACGACTGCGACTTCGACCTTCACCTCTCCTGCGCGACCTACACCTTCCCTTGCCACAGGCACCCCCTGAGGTACCATCCACGCTGTGCCGCAGGGACCCAGATCACCTGCGACGCCTGCAACACGCGGGTGTGCGGCGCGCACTACGGCTGCCGCGGCTGCGACTTCCAGGTGCACCCGAACTGCGTCTAGCGCAGAACCACTGGCCAGACATCGACCGGCGGCCAGTGCCAGACATCAACCCCCCGGCCGTGCTGTTACTGCCCCGTATACTGCGTGTACTGCGTCCGCTGCAACCCTCCCCGCCGCTGTTAATTTCCTAAGTATTATGTATCCAAATCAAATAATGTGTGGCGTTGTCTGCTATGAGTGGTTTTCTCCTATGTATTGCTTTATAGTTTGTTGGATTTCATAGTTCCATTATTTACAAAAAATTGTAATGTACTATGTCTTTTATTTACTTCAGTAATGTAACTCTATGTGTGAATTAATGAATATTGTGGTTTTCCAAAGATCAATTATGTTATGGGTGTGGCTTGGCTCTTTCTCTATGTGTTGGCTAATATGTAAAACGTTTTCAATACTCTTAAACTATCCAATAAATGGATGTGTGCATCACTCGATGCAGAGGCCGGAGTTCTCCCCATTTCTTAAAAAACCAGTTGCTTACTATCATCTGATGTAAAATATGTGGCTACATTTGGCTTTCCGTTCTGCATGAAACATATTCATATGGAAATGGTTTGTCTCGATACTAGAACATTCTAACGTAAACATGTTCTTTTTTTTTGCACTTTAGTGTGTCCGAGAACGGTACGAGACTAGTTTTGAACAACACATTTCTGATTGGGGAGGGGGGTATCTGAACTACGTTGCCACGGAAATATTAATGGTGGCCGTGGCACGATCCCTTATGATGTTTCATCCCCGACTCGTCATTTAGGGTCGTGCAAATATCATTCTGGGTAAGTAAATGGGCTGGTGGTTATCCAATGCTCTTTTACACTTCTAATCATCTTTTAAGTTGGCTCTTGCATTCAAAGACAACATGGTTCTCTGGGGTTTATATTCTCTTTTGCCCAAACTTTGATGCTGCCATATCTCTAGAGACCTATCTTTCGCTCTTTATAACTTGCCCCATAGACGGTATATATTGCGACATATACGTGTGGCACAGATGTGAGGCCCTGAGTGGTTCGTCGACACCCTTAATTATATTTTAGCGAGTCGATACTGGTGGACCACATAACACGTTCCTAAGCTCTTTGAAAACCAGTGGTTCTCACTTTTGGGCTCGACTAGCAAAAGTTATGATGCATCCTCAACGGGAGCAACTCCTAGTATTTATATATTATGTGGCATAAACATGTCACAATTGTTGTCAGCGTTTTCATTCATGTAATGCTTTTCTCGACCAGTTAGATTATGTGCATTTAGTACAAGGAACGGATGAATTATGTTGGAAGATACACAAAATAGGGAAGTTTTCAGAAAATAATTTTTATCTTGTTCTAGTGCACTCTGATGTTGCGGTCACTAACCAATGATTTTAGTAAGTTCAACAATTCTGCTCAAGAATAAGATTTACCCTATAGTATCTTTCTAGGGTTATATGAACCTGCGAAAATCCAGCTAAGGAACTGGCAAATAAGTACTAAATGAGTCTTCTGTGACCGTAATGAGTCAGTTAACATCTTTGCTTTCATTGTAAGTTTTCTTGTGAGATGTGGTCGAATGCAAGTGGCATCAAGTGTGCCAAATATGATTGCACTCGCTTACATGGTATGCATAATAAATCCACATTCCATACACTTGTGCGAGTGTTAGCACTCGTAGGGCTATACGGACATGCAGGACTGATATAGATCTTATTAAAACATCTTTTGTGATGCAGGTTCTTTTTTTGTGTCAGATACTCAATTGGAGAAATACGCAAATGAGGCGTCTATCCCCTTTGAATCGTGGTGTAGCCTTCAAAACGTCCTCCGACACTTAATTAGCCGTCTGCTTTTCATCATTCTCGAACTTCTATTTGTTTCTGCACTTTTGTGTTTTTACGCATGCTGTTTTGCAGAGGCAAGATATTAGAACATTTTGTAGTTGGATATTAGAACCATTTGCAACTTATATATAATCATGCTACCGAAGTTACACGTCTGCTCCGTGTAACTTCGGTAGCAATATGATGGCAGAGAGCAACTCTCCTCCGGCCTGACCAATCTATATATTGTTCGATATGAATGATTCACTATTGCGAACCACTGTAACTAGAGATGACAATTCAACTAATCGACATCCGATACAGTATGTCACATCAACAATCATTTGGGAAACCACAATATTTATTAATACAAATATAAAGCTAATTACTCAATACCAATAAAAGTACATATACTGGACCATAGGAAATCCAGGAAATTGTCTAGTCACACAAAGAGAGAAAAACTCGTAGCAGTCCATACCTCACATTATTCGATAAATATAAATAGGAGTAGGATGTGAATCGCAACGTTAACATTCCTCTAGAAATTAACAACGGCGGCGAGGGTTGCAGCGGACGCAATAGACGCAGTAGGCGGGGCAGGACCCGCACGATCGCGGTGTTGAGTGGGGATGGTGGTTCTTCGCTGGACGCAAGTCGGATGCACCTGGAAGTCGCAGCCGCCGCAGCCATAGTGCGCGCCACAGACCTGCGTGTTGCAGGCGTCGCAGATGATCTGGACCCCTGCAGGGCAGCGTGGCTCGTACGTCAGCGGGTGGCCGTGGCACGGGAAGGTGTAGGTGGCGCAGGAGAGGTGCAGGTCGAAGTCGCACTTGTGGCAGCGGTAGCGGGAGCCCCTGCCCCCACGGCCGCAGCCGTCACATGTGAAGTCGCCGCACTCATGGCGGACCAGCGAGCAAGGGTGGCTGTGGTGGTGGATCATGGTGCTTCTCTGCTCTCTTTGCTATGTGTATGGTGGTTCTGGATGTTGTTGTGTGGTTCATATGCGCGCCGAGCCTTATATAGACTTGAGATGCGCGTGCTTTGAATTAAGCAACATCTAACTGCATATACAAGCTCGTGTGTACACAAAGACTTGTGCATGCTGGGTGAGTCTTCGTGCATAATGAACTGAACTGTAGGATTCGGTATTGGGCGTTCACATTGTGCTCATCCTCTTTAATTTAGTTGTCCTACATATTTTTAGTGCCAAAATCGAATTATCATCGTCTCACTATACAAGCATCTGACGCCAGATTGATGACATATTTTCTTTTTAATTGGGAACATAACAGCAATTCCTAGTCTCCAGGTCAATGTATTTTCTATATTTAGTCTCAACCCTACATTTGCGCATCACGGCGTTCATAAAAGCTGCATGATGACGCGTACACGTAAACACGGTGCCCTATGCGTGTACATGGGTAGGTTTTGCACCGACCGGCACCCTACTCGTGGCCGCGGAGCTTAGAAAATAGGTATTCATGAAGCTAAAAATTAGGTTCGGTAATCATCTCTCGGGCCTCCTCCTTCCCCGCTACAGTGAAGTGAGGGGCGATATTTCTGGAACCGCCTGGTCGCCGCACTCTCGCCGTCGCGGATCCGTGGGATCCGTCTCCCCCCGACCGCTCCGGCGGCGGATGGGTGGGGGATCCCCGGATCTCTTCGTGTATATAGAGTAGGGGTGAGTGGGTTCCCGCCGGCGGCGCTGTGGAGACGGCGGAGCGGCCGGTGTGGTGTTTGGTGTCGGCGACCTTCCTCTCCGGCGGTGGAGATCCGGTGGGGCTGCGTCGCGAGGTGGTCGACTTGCGGGAGCTCGGGGCCCGGTGCGGTGTTCGAGATCTCCTGCCTACCGCCGGATCCGAGGCGGCGAATCTGGCCGGTGGGTGACAGGGCCAGGTGGGCTTCGCGGCTTCGTTCTGCGTCGAGCTTGAGGTTTGCTGCGGCAAGGAGGTGGTGCAGGTGCGGGAGGGGATGCGCCGTGCTCGTTCACCGCCCTAAGCTCCGCCGCACACGGTCGTCGGGCCGTGTCCGTGTGGGAGTCAGGCCTTGCGGCGCGTTTCAACTTTGGAGGTCCCCTCGGGCAGTGGATGGATGGTGGATGGCGACCCTCGTCCTCGACGCCGGCGAAGCTGCTGTTGCTTCCCCTGGATCTGTTTCCTCTACGTATTTCGGTTTGTCCTTTGTGTTTGTACTGTGTACGCTGTATGTGGTACTTTGTTGATTAATATACGTAGAAAATTTCAAAAAAAAAAAAATTAGGTTCGGTGTTTGCCAGAAAAAACAATTATGCCCATCGGACATAGAAGCAATACAAGAAGGAAAGGGCGCGTCTTGCTGCGCCCGTTTTTTTTATAAGTGTTGTCATGCTGATAGATATGATAGAAGAATTCACCATGTGAATTTTCCGCAAAAATGTGAAGTGAACCAAATAAGGAATGTTGTACAAAACTAAATTGTAACAATGTGACACTAACTAATTAGGACTCATTAGCTTCACTATAGTTTTATCATAATTGTTCCCCTGCAAGATATGCCGATGCACCTTGAGAAAATTCTGCAGGTAGCACTTCGTCCACTTGTAATACTGGCTTGCTATTGGTTATTCCTTGGCTACTTAAGTCAAGGCAATGTGACCCAGGTCTGAGATATTCCTTTCCCTCATGGGAACCGAATTAGTGCTTCTCAGAAGACAAAAATTATACTGTGTAATTACTGGCTTGTACATACCTTTCCTATTTCATAATCAACAACGGTAAATTACGGTGACTTTTGGATCACCAAAGATCATTGTCATCACAACTGTGCGAAAAAAAACCCTAATGAATCCATGGCTCCAGTCAAGGCAAATCTCACCCTTTCAGCAAATGAAAAAACATGACAGCAGTCCACCTCTCCCTCTCTCTCTCACACACACACACTAGGAAACAAGGTCTGGCCCAATAGCGGTCCAGCCCACCTTTCCCTTATCTCTTGACATCTTTGCATATCGCTATGGGAAGGCTTCCTTGTTTTTGTTTTTAGATAAAGGGAGTCTTTATTACTTTTTATTACTTAAAATGTTTAAGCATTACATCTAGGATCCCTTCGGGAAGGAAAATTTAGCCATCGCGCGAGCGTGCCACGTGTTGCCCTGTATGAGGAAGCGAAAAGGAGCACGATGGCGCATCGGTCCCCACGTCGGCGCGAAGCTCGCGTCGGCGTCCTTGTTCGATTGCTGCGCGAGCGTACGCGCAGGAAGCCACCCGTACGCGCGTTGGTCGCCTTTCCGGCCGTGTACGACGCAGGAAGGCCCCGCGTACGTGTTGCTGCTGCCGGGCGAAGCCCCCTACGTAGATGTTGTAGGATCGCATGGGATGTTGTACAGGTTGCTTTCCTGTGTATAACTGTAGCATCTATTGTACAAAATATTATTTTTCACTTTTTTCACTCGTTCAGTATACATACTCAATTAAATATCAAGTTGTACATGCATGAATATCAAGTTGTACAATGAGCTAGTGGTTGTACAAAGGATGACAGTGTACAAATTAAACAAAACAAGATGTACAAATTAACAGAATTGAGAGTACAAAAACACACGGTGTACAAACTACACAGAACATGTTGTACAAAGTACACAGAACACGAAGTACAAAAAAAACAATGACACAAATAGTACAAGTACACATAAAACGGAGTACAAAATTGCACAAAACAGAAAGTACAAAGTACACAGAAGCGGTTGTACAAAGTACATAGAACAGAATGTACAGACTATACAGGAACGGATGTACAAAAAATAGTTTGTCGAAACCTATCAATATGGGATCTAGTTTTGAAGATCTCAGCACGAGGAGCTCAAAAGTGAAACGGTTCGTAATTCGGATTAACGATTCTCAAGATATTTCGTTTTGAAATTTCGATTTTGAAAATAAAAGGGAAAACTATATCCTCCCACCACCGTATCACTTTCTCTCTCATTCTCCCACGTTGCTGCTACGAAATGTACAAATACACTGCTACCGGATGTACAAACTATACAGAACCGGATGTACACAAAAAAAGTTTGTCGAAACCTATCAACATGGGATGTAGTTTTGAACATCTCGACATGGGGAGCTCAAAAGTGAAAACGGTTCGTAATTCGAATTATCGGTTCTAAAGATATTTCATTTTGAAATTTCGGTTTTGAAAATAAAAGGGAAAACTAGCCTCCCACCTCCCGTATCCTTTTCTCTCATACTCCCCACGTTTAATCTGGTGGTGACACTTGGCGGACATGCAAACAACCACATGGGACCAAGTAAGGAGAAGACGACACATGTCGCGACGAGAGTGAGGGTGAGATTCCCTTTGCAAAGGGAACCATTTTTCTAGTGATTTCCATTGCTTCTTAATTTGTACGAGTTCAAGGTTCGAGATTACATCCCACACCACCAAAGCTTACGTAAAAAAATCCACCATAAGAATGGAATGCGATTGTCTCAAGTCCGATCAGGCTGAGATGACGGAAGAGAAAATATCTTTCATGCGTAGCCAAGTCGTTGAGCACGGCAAACTGCGCGTTGAGGTAGCCAAGTGTGGTCTAAGACACGGGGAGAGGACATTGAAGAATGCCGTTAGATATACTCCCTGTGATTCTAAAAAAAAGTGTCTCTAGCAAATTTGAGATGTTTTTCTTTGTATGTGTATTTCCTCCGACACTTAATTAGGATCGGAGGGAGTACAATATACATTGACCTAAAGACTAGCGAGTGCAATTATTCCCCAGCTACTAGAGTGGACAGCTTGTCATGGATCTGGTGTCTGGTGCATGCATAGCGGGATGATAATAATTCGGTTTTTTGGCACTAAATACAGTACATAGGGCCACTATATTAAAGAGTGTGCACAATGTGAACGCCCAATACCGACTACCAGGAGAACGTGCTCAACTATTTATAATACTAGATAGAATGTTTTGTATTGAGACGCAACGCAACCCAGTTTTGTACAAGTACTCAATCCGTTCCAAATTAATTGACTTCTTTTTACCCACATGTGTATGTATCTAGACATGTTACAAGTATAGATACATCCACATTTGGACAAATGGAAGTCAATTAATTTGGAACAGAGTGAGTAATTGACAAAGACTCACCCAACGTCCACCTAGTCTTTCTATATGCAAGAACTTGGATAGGCTTTAATTGTTCACTAATCCCAAGTCTATATTAGGTTCCCAAAAATCACACCATATCCCAATCCACAATCGGCGTAGCAAAAGAGGAAACAACAAGATCAACGATGAATCATCGATCGATCATGATCCACCACCACAACCACCCATGCCCGCTCGTCTGCCACGAGTGCGGCAACTTCACCTGCGACGGCTGCGGCCACGCTGGCAAGGGCTCCCGCTACCACTGCCACATCGCATGCACGAACGACTGTTCTCAGCCTCAATCCATCAAATGAGCACCTGTGTACTTTATCCAACGGTGGACACGATATGCGCAGCTACCCCCATGGCACCAAATCCGTGGTTCTATATAATTATTGTGCAGTAATGTGTATGAGAACAGTATATGTTAGACTAATTTTGAATGACCGGGCGGAACCGTGTGAAATGGGTTACCATGGAACGATCGCTTGTGATGTTTCATCCACGTCTCTTTATCTGGGGTCGTACAAACAAACATCATGTTCCGGGCATGTCGGTTTTCTGTCCGCCAATGTTCATTCGCACTTCCATGTACCCGTGGGAAATGTCCGTACAAAGGAGCTATAGGCGGGAGATCCTGCCATCGACGACGGCGGCCATGACTCTGCTTCCATTGCCCATCCATACGATGGCTAGCTCTGATATATGCTCTAGTTTCTTGACTTGATTAAATATCCTGGCTGAACACGCACGGACAAGCATAGACCGACTCTACCAGAAGCAATTCATCATCTTTGTACACAAAGTTACACACATAGGTATTGCCATCTATATTTCTCTGATTTTTCCGTTGACACATACGTATATGGCCATATTCACCGTTAGCCACCCCGCCGCAGGTACCCATGCCAATTCTATATGTGCACTTATACATGGGGCACAATCGGCTCACCACCAGATCGAGATGGGTGTTCTAATTAAACACACTAGTCAAATGTCTGTTTCTTGACACGGATCTTTTCAAAAAGCATCCTCGTACATGCCACACGTGTAAGTATAGAATACACACAAATACTCAGCCGGTCGGGTTTGAGAGGTCCGAAAAAACAGAGAGTGGCCGTTTGGGCGATTGGTTAGAGAAAAGATAGATTAGGCACACTCTAGTTCGTCGCCGGAGCTTGCTTATCCATGCATGCCTTACACGATCTGGTGACATCATCTCGGTGCGTGGAGAAGTGAACAACCTACTCACCTAACTCCCGCTAGCCTCCCGGGTCGCTCTTGGCGACTCCGGAGGCGCCGCCGCGTCCACCTTAGGCCATCCACTATGTTGCGCCGGTTCAACAAAAAATGAGTCAGAGTTAGGAGTCGGCACCGATTTGCTGCACCGTGTGGAGTCGCTTTCTCTTCCAAGTCTCATGCGTGTGTCAGCCATGCAAATACTATTCTATGTGGCATCCTCTCTCCCCAAGCTAGCTTTTCTCTCTCTGCATGTGGACCTGATGCTTCGCTATCTCCATCGCTCGGTTTGGTGTCAGAGAAGAAGCGAACCCAATACTTGCGTCGCTTCTTTTATCTGACACCTTGCATCGATGCTCCACTATGTGTGGAACCGGTTCCAAAGCCACCAGGGTTCGCTTTTGGGCAACATAGTGCATGGTCTTAGAAGCCCTCCATCGCAGCCTCCGTTCTGTTAGCCTAAGCAAACTTGGTTGCCAAGCTCATGCAATACACATGCATACGTGATAATATTCTATGCATGGGGTGTGAACGTGAGACTTGAACAAGTAGTAGCAAGTCAAGATAAGCAGCTGCCGCAGGTGATAAGCTGCAAGATAGGATAAGTGGCAGTGCTCAGGATAAGTAGCAGGCTGCAGTTTGCCAGAAGATAGCTAGGCGGCTTGACTTTGGTGGCTGTGTTCACATCGTTAGCTAGTGTCTCTAGTAGTAGTCTGTACTAGTATAAATAGAGTGCATGTATCCCTGAACCGAAGCACCAAGTAGAAAGTGAATAACCAGAACTTTGCTCAGCTCCTTGTGTCCTCCATCGTGAGTATTTCTGTGCGTTTTCCTGTCCCTAACAACAACAGCTAGCTGGTATCAGAGCTCTTTGGTGTTCGATCAAAGCTTTGTAGTCGTGCGGTGTTCGATCCGCGGCGGCAATGACAGGAGGCGGCGTAAGCAAGAAGGCTGAGGACGAGATGCGCGTGGTGGAGAGAGTTGTTCACGAGCACGACGGGTCAGGCCCGACGTTCGTGCTCACTCGCACCAACTATGTCGACTAGGCGCTCGTCATGCGCGTCCAGCTGCAGGCGCAAGGCCTGTGGACCGTGGTCGACACCGGAGATGGTAGCGAGCGAGACGGGCGGCGGGCGCTGGGCGTCATCCTGCCGAACGTTCCGCCGGAGATGCTGCGCACGCTCGCGGTCAAGGACTCCGCCAAGTTGGAGTGGGACGCCGTGAAGACGATGCGGATGGGCGTCGACCGTGTACGTGAGGCCAAGGCCCAGACGCGGCGCGCTGAGTTCGAGGCGCTCAAGTTCCACGACGGCGAGTCCATGGAGGCTTTCGCCATGTGGCTCACCGGCATCGTCAACGACCTCGAGCTGCTCGACGATCCCGTGTCCGAGCACAAGGCGGTTCTCAAGTTCTTGCGGGTAGTGCCACGACGCTACCGGCAAATGGCGATGGCCATCGAGTCTTTGTGCAACACAAAGAACATGAGTATCGAGGAACTTTGCGGCAGACTTGTCGCCGTCGAGGAGCGCTACGACCTCGACGACGAGCCCGCACACTCGACAACGGCTGGGCGTCTACTTCTCATGGAGGAGGAGTGGGCGGCGCGGCAGCGTGGCCGAGAGCATGGTGGGTACACATCTACTGGTAGCGACAAGAAGGGGAAGGCTGCAGCCAAACCCATGCCGTAGGCCAGAGGTAGACCCACGTCAAGCAACGGCGCAGGAGGCAAAGGCAAGAAGAAAGGAGATTGCCGATACTGCAGCATCCCTGGGCACTGGGCCAACGAATGGCGCAAGAAGAAGCGCGACGAGGAACGCCGCGAGCATGCCAACCTGGCGCTTGGAAATGAGGACGACGACAAGCCTGCACTTTATCTAGCACACGTCATCGACGTCAACGTGGGACTCGTGGAGCACAGCAACGAAACTGTGTTCCTGCCGTGTTCCAGAACGAGGAGAAGGTCATCCCCAAGCGGACGACCGATGGCGTATGGTACATCGACACGGGTGCAAGCAGTCACATGACTGGCACCAAGGAGGCGTTCACGATGCTGGACGAGAGCATCCACGGCACGGTGAAGTTTGGAGACAGTTCGCTTGTCCGCATCCGTGGTCGCGGCTCTGTGCTCTTCAAGTGCCAGAACGGCGAGCATCGCGTTCTCACCGAGGTATACTACATCCCCGACTTGAGAAGCAATATTATCTCACTCGGACAGATGGATGAAGCGGGATGCAAGGTCCTGATCGAGAATGTCGAGCTACACGTTTATGACCGCGCGTGGAAGTTGCTGACGCGTGTGTCGCGCAGCAAGAACCGGCTCTACACCGTTAGCCTGAACTTGACGGCGCTAGTGTGCATGCTGGCCAAGCTCGACGACACTGCATGGCTGTGGCATGCTCGCTACGATCACCTCCATTTCCGCGCACTCCGGGACATGACGCGCAAGCAGATGGTGTTAGGCGCGCCCATCATCGATCAAGTCGAACAAGTCTGCGATGGATGTACACTTGGGAAGCAACATCGGAGGCCATTTCCCCAAGCATGCATCCACGTACCGAGCCAAGGAGAGGCTCGAGCTCGTGCACACTGACTTGTGCGGGCCGATAACACCGGCTACACCCAGCGGCAACAAATACTTTTTGCTTGTCGTTGATGACTTCAGCAGGTACATATGGCTGGAGGTGCTCAGGAGCAAGGATGAGGCCTTTGCTCGCTTTCACAAGATCAAGGCACGAGCGGAGGCGGAGAAGAAGTGCAAACTTTTCGCCTTCCGTTTTGATCGCGGAGGCGAATTCAACTCCGGCGAGTTCCATGCGTTCTGTGATGAGAACGGCATCAACCACTTCACCACGGCGCCGTACTCCCCGCAGCAGAACGGCTTCGTCGAGCGCCGGAACCAGACCGTCGTAGAAATGGCGAGGTGTCTCCTCAAGAGCATGGGCATGCCTGCCATGTTCTGGGGCGAGGCGGTGCGCACGGCGGTGTACATCCTAAATCGGGCGCCGACCAGGAGCGTGGATGGGAGAACCCCATATGAAGCCTGGCATGACAAGAAGCCACATGTGCAACACTTCCGCACCTTCAGTTGCACAGCTCATGTGAAGAATATTAGGCTGGGGTTGAACAAACTCTCGGACTGCTCGACGCCGATGGTCATGATTGGCTATGAGGAGGGCTCATACTGTTACAGGCTATATGATCCTGTTGCCAAGAAGCTGCACATCTCCAGGGATGTGGTGTTCGAGGAGAATCGCTCGTGGGACTGGAACAAGGGAGAGGCAACGGCGGAGCGCACAAGTGCGCTAGCTTCTCCATCGACGTTCACGGTGGCATACGAGGTGCATGAGGCGGTCACCACCGGGGCTGCAGGCGGCAACCCCGGGACGCCGCAAGAAGTGGCTACACCGGTGGCATCGCCGGAGCCACATACACCTGTGGCAGCCACTCCCGCTCATGACGGCTGGGCGACTCCGCTCGAGCAGGACGCCAACCTCGACTCCGACTCCGGAGCGCGTCATTACCAGCGTCTCAATGACCTATACAACGACACCGCAGAAGTTGAGACGGAGTACAACGGCTTTTGCTTGTTAGCAGCCGACGAGCCAGCTAGTGTGCAGGAGGCTCTTGGCGAGGCTTGCTGGAAGCGTGCCATGGACACCGAGATGGCGGCGATCCTCGCCAACAATACTTGGGAGCTGACAGCACTCCCAGCCGGCCAGCGAGCCATTGGGCTCAAGTGGGTCTTCAAGGTGAAGCGCGACCCTGCTGGTAACATCGTCAAGCACAAAGCCCGGCTGGTCGCAAAAGGCTATGCCCAGCGACAGGGGGTGGACTTTGACGAAGTATTCGTGCCAGTTGCGCGGCTGGAGAGGTACGCCTGCTGCTCGCGATCGCTGCACACAGCGGGTGGCAAGTCCATCATATGGACGTCAAGTCGGCATTTCTCAATGGTGATCTTGCCGAGGAGGTGTACGTGCATCAACCCGCTGGCTACGAGAAGAAGAGCAAGGAGGGCCATGTGCTGCGCCTCCAGAAGGCGTTGTACGGACTCAGTCAGGCGCCAACAGCTTGGTACGCCAAGTTGGACATATCACTCATGTCACTTGGGTTCGAGCCCTGACCAATGGAGCATGCAGTATACAAACGAGCTGCGGGTGATAGCTTCCGGCTCATTGGTGTGTACGTCGACGACCTCATCATCACCGGCTCCAGCGTCGTCGACATCGATAAGTTCAAAGCCGAGATGCAGAGACTGTTCTGCATGAGCGACCTTGGTCTCCTCAGCTACTACCTGGGGATTGAGGTCAAGCAAGGGGATGGTGAGATCACCATCGGGCAGAGCAGCTACGCTGGAAAAATCCTGGAGATAGCAGGCATGAGTGGCTGCAACTCATGCCACACACCCATGGAGTGTAGACTCAAGCTTGGGAAGAAGAACATCAGCGCCGCAGTGGACGCGAACTGTGGTCTGCCCACGTACGGTGGAAAATGCGTGCGAGAGGGTTGTCACGCATGACGTGCGGGAGCAAATAAAGGAAGATGCGCTAGCTAGTCGAGGCGACCGATCAGAGTGCACGATCGGTCGGCCGATTACAAGCGTTTTTCTTATATTTTTGGCTAGGCTAAAATCGACGACGGAAGGGGGACGGGGAGTTGCGGCAGTGAAATGCTCCTCCCGCCAACTGGTTCCTCTTTTTTCAGGGCACCCTCGGTTTGGCCGCGGAAACGCTCAACTTCCGGTTTCGAGGCGGAAATTTTCAGGCGCCTGAAAAAAGTTTTTCGGTTCGGCCATTTTTACGGTCGCTGGTCTGGCTGTTTTTTCGTCGCGCAAACCGAAAACGGCATTTTGTTCGGTTCCGCGAGTTTTTCGGTTACTGCCAGAGATGCTCTATGCTAAGGGCTGTATCAGTAGGACAATATCCAGACCCAATTCCACTTTGATGGCCACCAGATAGCAATGTTAAGAAAACAAGGATGATATAGCAGTAACATGGATGAGCATATCCTATTTATACACTTCAGATGAAATATGTAGACGGTAGGTAAACCGAGTCTATCATGCAGTAATATGGATGATCACATCCTATTTATAAACTGCCGATCAGATTTTTTGATAAAGGGAACTTTATTACTTAAAAAGTCTTAAGCATGTATCCGGCCTCTGCATAACTAACACAGCCACATGTCCACAAGGTAACCAAGTACTGAGAATAAAAATGCGAATTACATATCATCATGAGAAAGTGTAAAAACGCCTAAACTACTGGTGGGCCAATCCGTAAGTTATGCATCCATGTTGGGAAAAAAAATCCCTCGCCGAATCCTCCAACCGCTTACACGCCTCCATGAATAGGGATCGGTGCTCCGCACGCTGTAGTGGCACCCATAAACGGATCAAAGCCGTACTCCGGTAGATGACCTGCATAAGTGAAGCATTTTTATCATAAAAACCTTGTCATTTCTACATAGCCAAAGCGACCAAATAACGGAAACCGCTCCCACCCTAATTAGATGCTTTAACCTAGAATCAACCCCATTGAGCCAATTGCCAAATATATTGGCAACACTACGAGGTGGATATAAGTTCAAGGCTATCTGAAAGGCTGACCATATAGATCTAGCAAAATTACAACGAAAGAAAGGTGTTGTATACTCTCGTCATGATGACAAAAGACACACGATTTATTTCCTTGCCAATTCTGCCTTGCAAGGTTTTCTTTAGTGAGAATTACTTCTCGACGAAGATACCACACAAACACCTTAGTTTTCACTGCCGATCAGATGTGCAGCCGCCAAGCAATCGGTCAAAACAACACATGACTAATTTTCCATGATAATAGGTACTTTGTACAACGAAAGTAGTAAATCCAATCACATATGCTGACAAGCTTTCAAAATTCCACATGGACACACACCGCACCAAACAGAGACAGAGTGAGCACTCCTCAGACAGAGCGTTGTCGATTTATGCGATGCAACACAGCAGCAACACGCAGGTAGTAGTAAAGCATAGAGTTTATGCGATTCCACATGGACATTGTCGATTTATGTGATCCTGTACACTACAGCTATAGTAAAATCCTACCCAGACATTCTCCATGGGAGAGGCGCGTAGTCGAGTATCTCACCAGGATCGTCATCATTTTAAAGGCGGAGGAGGAAGGAGCGCCGCGGATCGACAACCTTGACAGTGGAGCGGTCAGGATCCACGGTCGCAGACGTTAGAATAAATATGGCCTTTTACCACGGACCAGATTCGCGGTAGAAAGACCGTTTTTCGTGGCTAAAGGTTTTTAGCAACGAGGGGGGGGGGGGGGGGGGGAGGGGGTACCGTGGTGGATACTGCGTGGCTGATTTATTAACCATGGCGACGGGATTTCATGGTAGATGGTTCCATCATCAACCACGAACAGGCTGCCGTGGTAAAAGAATCTAACAGACAAGTGGCAAACGGCGTTATCTCTTCTACCACGACGTGGAAACCGTGGTAGATGCCAGGCCCACCTGAGGCCTGCTACTGTTGCGCGGGCCGACCCGTTATGCTTAGCTGACCGACCCGTTAACTTAGGTGGGCTGGCCTGCTAAGCTTAGATGGGCCAGCCTGTCATGGTTTGTGGGCCGGCCTACCATGGTTCGTGGGCCGACCTGCTAAGCTTATGTGGGCCGGCCTGTTATGTTGGGTGGGCCGGCCTATCGTGGTTTGTGGGCCGGCCTGTTAGTTGGAACTGGACCGACCCGTCATGGTTAACGGGCCGGCCTGCTAGGCGTACATGGGCCAGCCTGTTGCGGTACATGGGTCGTCCCGCTAAGTACAGATAGGCCGGCCTATCGTTTTAGGTGGGCCAGCCCGCTAGAAATCATGGGCTGGCCTTTTTGACACGATGGCCCGGCCTATTGCGGTACATGGGCCGTCTTACTATGTTTCGTGGGCCGGCCTACTAGGTACAGATGGGCCGGCCTATCATTTTAGGTGGGCCAGTCTCCTAAAAATTGTGGGCTGGCCATCTTTGACACAATGGGCTGACCAGTTAAATATGTGGGCCGGCCCGTCGTACCCGTGGGCTGGCCAATTACGCTCACGGGCTGGCCCGATACTGTACGGTAGGCAGGCCTGAATATATTTTTTTGCAGCCTGTTCGGCTAAAATGGGCTGGCCCATTAGAAATTGAGGGGCCGGACCATTTTTATCTGGGCTGGCCCTTGAGGACCACGTTGCTGGCCTTTCAAGGTACTGTATCTTGTTAAGGTTACTGTACACATTTCCAAACTTACGCACCAGACATTTCAGCCAACTAAATCCCTAACCGACAATGCAAGAATTACAACAGAAATTAAAAATCTAGACGAACAAATCAAATATTACATCACACACAGACTTTTGAAAATTATTACAGAACATCGATAACGGAAAAATTATTACAGAGCAAAGACAAATGGGCCAACAAGCATTAAAGAGAACTCTTTATGAAGATTGCATGGCCAAACTGGTAATAACTGGCTTACCATGAGAGTTGTAGATGAGACTACTAAGTACATGGTCAGTCAAGTCTTGCCTATTCTTCAGTTCCTCTATCTTGGCGCGATTTGGTGATTACTGCATCTATTTCCGCTGGTTCCTGTCCAATTATATGATCTGTATCTTGGAATGCAGCGGCAACATGTGTTTCTGCATAACTGGAACATTGGACGTCATGAACCAATGAGAGAGTGTGTCAGTGTCACTGCTGCTCTGTGAGTCAGTGTCGTTTCTGCGCTCTGAAACACTCTGTATGCTGCTCTGTGAAACAATATGTAAACTTACCGTAAGGGTCCTTATTTCTATCTTCATAGCTATATTTGCAGCTGAAACTATGAGAGAACAAGTTACAACAGATTAACAGGCGAATGCACCAGCCTGTTAGTTTCAAAGGAATTCGAAAGCTTCACTGGCATGATAAAAAAAGCCAGAAATCAATCGGAGTGTCACATTGATATCTTCCTTCAGAAATAACTGGAACAATCAGCGTCGTTGATCGTTGCGAGCATTCAGCAGTGTCACATTGATATCTTTCTTTAGGAATAACTGGAGCAACCACCACTACACTTGATGCAGAAATTATCCCCTCTGCCTTCATAGCTATACATGCATGCTGAAACCAACATAAAGCAAGTTACAACAGCATACCAGGCAAACAAATCACCATGTTCGTTGTCAAACAATTCAAAAGCGCCACTGGCCTCTTATATAAGAAAGCGAGTAATCAACCAGAGTTTCATTTTATAATGAAAACAACTAGACATTATGTTCCACATAAACTTGACAGGTCACTGTCACAACAAAAGTCTAGCAATTACAGTCATGGCGCACAAGCATCTGGCCTCCTTATAACTGATAGAGCATGTATCCATCAAATGAAATGAGCAATTAAGTGTGTTGTGTGCATCATAACAACGACCAGATCATTTCAATGTTTCAATTAGTGGCAACAAAAATAAACACCAATAAGGAGTTGAACAGCTTTGTGCCAAACAATAGTTGGATGTAGCCAAAAAAGAGAATTGTTGTGATCATCCGTAACTCAGATAGTGCCTTCAACAAACAAAAATTGAAGTGTTTTGTTCCTCCTATAGACAACCTAAAAGTTCAACGAAGAAACTAAAGATTATGTGTCTTGCATAAAGTGCCAGATCGTTTAAATTTAGCAGAGTGTGGCATTGTTTTAGTCACGAGAGAAATCAGAAAAAAACACAAAAACAGCACGTGCAGTGCGTGCATCATGTAGAGTAGATAGCTAAATATGGATAGAATCAATCATGATGAGTAGCTAGCTTATTATAGACTGCGAGATCGTTTAAAAAAGAAATCTTGCAAGAGAGTGATTGAAAGTGTACGAGCTACCTTATGATAACTATATATGTTGGACGGGATCCTATCGAATATTGTGTCAGTTCTTAACCAAACGCAACTCAGATAGGCCTTAGAAAAACACGCAATGAAAATAAAATGCCAGATTTTTGTGTAAGTATTAGGTTGGATCACATCATAGGACATGATATTGTTCATATAATCTACCAAGTCAAAAAGTGCCTCAGACAAACAAACAATTGAACTAAACATGTCACGCTATAAAAAGGGACTTACGATAGATCTTTGCGGAGTCTCATTGCGTCTCATCTTCTTGGCACTTTCGTTGAAGACGTCCACTGCATCAAGAACTTGGGTAGACGGTCCTTGTACTTCATTGTTCCTCCTCTGCATAAAGGTAAGGCCAGTCGCAAACACAAGTAGGTTCACCTGATAAAAGTATGCATGCAGGCTTGAAGCAATAAGGCCAAAGGTACTTACAAGATTATACAAGATTATAGGGCTGACTCATTCTACGACTCTCCGTGGATGATGTGGGACCTCCATGTGAAAGAAAAGCAAAAATTCAGTGTTGTACATATAGCTTACTTTCCTTTCTTTTGTATTTTCCATTTCCAATTCTTTTTTATGATTTTATATATGAACAAGTATCTCTATTCGCCTGCAGCATACTGCATCGGACCCGGTGCAGTGCCGTCTTTGGTGACAAGAATTCATGAAAATAATTGAGACGAGAGAACAAGGATTGGGTAACCGGCGAGAAATCCGGTTACTGCTCGGTAACCGGAAATCCCAAATTATCTTGAAAATTTTGAATTCAAACGCCTGTACATAAAGATAACTGGCGCATCTTGAGATTGATAATTGTGCAGTTGTGCCGGGGTGGTAAACCAGTTGAGGATCAGTCTGTAGGTCGCAGGTTGAGTCTAGTTCTAGTCGGGTTTTTTTTTGAGAATTAGCTGTGTTCGATTCAAAATATTACACAATAATGCAAAAAAACGTGTTTAATATGACTCGAACTCACGACCTAGAGTCGGGACAGTAGGGCACTGTGTGTAAACAACTAGGCACACCAGTACTATAGTGTGATAATAGGATTTAACGTCTTATTAGTACGGTCCGAAGTAAATCATAGAGATTGAAATTAAGAATTTGCAATTTGAATTTTTCTGGTAACCGCTTGAGATTTCTTGGTAACCACGGTAACCAGAAATCTCGAGCACCCTCGGTAAAATTTATCATCTCGGTAACCAAAACCATGCGAGAGGATTCATCTAGGATGAGCATGCATACGATCGACCAATCTACCTATCTATCTGTTATATAATTAAAACAACAAACATTGCATGGCCGAGGTAAGCAGCAACAAAAGAACGGTTCTGATTGTCACGCAAAAGTAACCAAACACATGGCGATTATCTCCGGCATTGGGTGTACCTTTGTTGGCTCGAGGTTCCTGGAGAAATCATCGAATCGGCAATTCATGCATCACGATTAGTCTGCCGCTTGCAGTCCGTTGCGCCGTCGCAGTCACCAGTTTACCACGTCATGACCATCAATCATACGTAGGCCGTTGTGCCGCAGTTGGACCTGGACATTATAAGGAGGAAGATGACAACGGAGACATCATCGTGAATAGCGAAACTGCAAGTATCAGGCTTCAATTCACCTATAATTTGGAATCCTTGGAAGAAGTGTGTACCCGATAGACAAAAACAAGTACTCCGAAAACATGTGATTGTGGAGCTGAACGGCATAAGGAGAAAGATAACAACGGAGACATCATCATGAATAGTGAAACTGAAAGTAACAGGCTTGAACTCGCCTATGATTTGGAACTCGTAGAATAAGTGCGTACCCGATAGAGAAAAATAAGTATTCCGAAAACATGTGATTGTGGACCTGGACGACATCGGAGACATCATCATCGTGAATAGTGGCGTGGACTTCTCAACCACTCGCTGGTTTTGTAGACTTCCCAACTACTAGTCTCTTTCAGCTAGGCGGCTATGCAATTTCCTTTTCACTAAGGCTGCTGTGTATTTTGAACTTATTTCCTGACTGGCGGTACTATATATGACAGCCCATTTGGGGAGCTAGCTAGCTCTGCCTGCCATGGAGATGGAGGGGTTGTTGATCTTGTGTTACATAGCGCTAGCCACGTTAGTTTTTTTTTTTTTTTTTAGATATAAAGGGCCCCGCCCCGGTTCCATTTCATATAGAAAAGAAAACCATCATGTCTTACATCAACATTACAGCACTCGAGAACGATTAAGCATCGTCCCAGAAACAGCAAAATAAAAAGTAGCCCACAGATGACAGCATTTGTGAACACGCTAGCTCAACAAGCAGGCTAGGGTTCGAACTACTAGACCAAAAGACTACTTAACCGGCAACTACTGCAGCAAACACCCTCCACAGGAAGAGGATCACTTTTGGATCACCCTCCAGCTTTCGCCATCTTGGAACATCACCAGAGAGGCAGTCTCCAGCGCCTTGGCCAGCATCAGCGTGGTGCTATTCCAGCGCTCATCAACCTGATGGCAGCTGAGATTCTTCTTCGTTCGCTTCTTCCGAGTTTCCAACAGGGGTACAGGATCCCTCACCCTAGAATTGGCCATGTCAAGAGAGGAGGGCCATGAGCTAGCTGTTCTACCTTCTCCATCATCCCGACCATGGAGTCCTTGGCAGCGCCTGAGAGCAGAATGAGCCACTGGGAAAGAAAATAACTTAACTTTCTCCAGATCACCTGCATACCAAACCAGACTTTTTTGTTTAAACAGATATCATTTCGAATTTTCCACAAAACCCACATAGCTGCGGCATGGAAAACATTTATCACATCATTTTTCGATTCGCTGAGCCAGAGCCCAGCAATCATCTCAAAAGAGGCGGGGACAACCAGCTTCCCTGTTATTCTGCTTATCTCTTCCCAAACAAGTTTAGACACAGCACATTCAAAGAATAAATGGCTGCAAGTTTCAGGGGTAGAGCAAAATACACAAGAAATATCATCCACATTTTGTCTCTTCACTAAATTATCTCTAGCCACGTTAGTGTCTCTTTGGTTTCTTCCCAAGCTCATGCTCTTGGTCTTGGGTGGCAAGCGCAAGAAGCTGCCTCCGGGCCGTGGACTCTGCCTATCATCGGCAGCCTTCACCATGTCGCCAGCCCGCTCCCACACCGTCGGATGATGGAGCTGTCCCGCCGGCACGGGCCACTGATGCACCTCATGCTAGGCGAGGTCCCTACCGTGGTCGTCTCCAGCGCCGAGGCGGCCTCGCTGGTGATGAAGACCAACGACGTGGTGTTTGCGAGCCGGTCTTGTTGCCCGACACAAGACATCGTCGGCTGCGGCGGCAGGGGCATCGTCCTCGCGCCCTACGGCGACCGGTGGCGCCAGATGCGCAAGATCTGCATCGTGGAGCTCCTCAGCGCCAAGCAGGTGAGGCGCATGGAGGGCATTAGGGCCACGAAGGTGGGCAGCCTCCTCCGCTCCATCGGAGCGGCTGCGGCACCGGCGTCGACCATCAACGTTAGCACGATGGTGGCATCGGTGACCAGCGATATCGTGGCGCGGGCGGTTTTGGGCGGCAAGTTCACGCAGCAGATGGAGTTCCACCACGAGTTAAATAAGGTGACTGATCTTATGGGCGGCTTTATCCTCGCCGACCTCTTCCCGTCATCGTGGCTGGTGCGGTGGCTCAGCAGTGGCGAGCGGAACATAAGGACGAGCTACGGCCTTCTCTAGCGCATCATCACCGACATCATCGACGGACGCAAAGCGGCACGAGCTGACCATGCAGGTAGCACGGACGATGAAGACCTGCTGGACGTGCTACTCAGGCTGCAGGAACAGGACTCGTTGTCCTTCCCTCTAACCTCAGAGATTATTGGCGTCGTCATCTTCGTGAGTACCCGACCCTTTGTTATTTCAAAGAAGAAAGTCCGTTTTTCGTCCTCCAACTTTCGGAAAAGTTCAGTTTTCGTCCTAGAACTTTTTTGTGGTTCAGAATTGACCTTGAACTTCCTAAATCGGCCAATATCACGGTCTCACACCACGCAAGCTCCTTCTCTTTGGCTGCTGTTACATGGAGCGGTTCGACCAGCTCTAGTACGACGGCAGTGTTCCGGCGGCACTGCAATCCATTGAATAAAATACAGTGTCTACTTCTAGTACAAACAAAGTTCAGAACAAATCAAGGTGAGATGAAACGATCCTACGTGCAGTTTTAATCATACAGACGATCAGAAGATTTGCATCTAGATGAGAACCTTAGTTTGCCTCTATCTCAGACCATGCGAGCTCCTTCTCTTCTGCTGCAGTTTGGATGAAGCGGTTCAGTCAGCTCTAAGACGACGGCGGCGTTTCGGTGCTGCGCGGGGCGACGGCGGTGTGGTGGCGGTTGCCGCTGCTGGGGCGAAAGCGATCGAGGGAAAGAGACGAGACGAGACGAGATCAGACTTCACGTGAATTACGAGAGCGATCAGGGGTGGGTTCCTTTTTTTTCGCTAGCACGTTCGGTTCGACCATCCATCAACTGACCAGGTTCGGTCCGGCTGGATGTGGTTTTTTAGACCGGGTATCCACATCAACATTAAATCCAGAAAACCATGATAGTTGCCGACTTAGGAAGTTTAAGGTCAATTTTGAACCACAAAAAAGATCTAGGACGAAAACTGAACTTTTCCGAAAGTTGGAGGACGAAAAGTGGACTTTCTTCTATTTCAAATAGATCAGTTATTATTTTACCACTTTCCGAGATCAATTGAACTAATTTGTTGATATAGAATATTAGGCTATGCATTTGTCATGGTTTGTCTCGCAGATACACGTACGTATCTTCCTTTTCTAGTGCTTCTCGGCTGACTTTTTTTTCAACTCTTTATTTGTTTCATGAAATATATATCTTAAACATTGTCTACAGGACATTTTTGGAGCTGCCACTGATACCACTGGAAGCACACTTGTGTGGGCTATGTCCGAGCTCTGCAAGAACACTGAAGCTATGGCAAAGGCACAACTAGAGGTCCGACAAATAATAGGCAAAGATCGAGCTGTCATCACGAGTGCCGATCTCAAGGACCTCCACTACATGCGGATGGTCATCAAGGAGGTCCTTAGGTTGCATGCTCCTGCTCCCTTTCTCGTTCCAAGGCTGACGAGAGAGGACTGTGAAATCATGGGCTATAATATTTCTAAAGGCACTAATATCTTTGTTAATATCTTCTCTATTTCACGAGATCCTAAATATTGGGAAAATCCAAACAAGTTTAAGCCAGAGAGGTTTCACGACAATAACATTGACTACCAAGGGACAAATTTTGAATTCACTCCTTTCGGGGCTGGGCGAAGGCAATGTCCTGGAATATTGTTCGGCACTGCGACAGTGGAGATTGTGTTGGCAAATCTTCTCTACCACTTTGACTGGTCGCTTCCTGACGGATCGAGTCCAGACTCGTTGGACATGTCCGAAAAATTTGGGATCACTTTAAGACGAAAGTCCGACTTGAAGTTGATAGCTATTCCACATCCCCACTCTAAGGCCATTTAGATATAGAAGCGGCGATGCATGTGGGCACATCAGGTCCTTTATTGTACCAGCATGTCCGTGTTGCATTGCACCTCTATATACATTATTGTAATAAGACGCCCTCATCATATATTGTAGCCAAGACCATGCCTTGCTGATGCCCTAAGCCTGCGAAAATAATGTTGACTAAGATCTTTTTTGTGTGCTTCTTCTCCCACGAGGACGGGTTAATTAGCATCTAGGTTTTCCTTGATTCGCATGTAATAGTAGAAACAAGGCGTCTAGTCCCAGGTCGGGAGGCCCTCTTGTCCCGGCTGGGCACCCAGGACAACAGAATCGGGACTAGAGGCCCCACCCTCTAGTCCCGGTTCCGTTACGACCCGGGACAAAGGATCTCCCCACGTGGCCTCTGCCTGAGCGCGTGGTCGAGGACATTTTGTCCCGGTTCGTAATACGACCCGGGACAAGAGAAGCTCCCACGTGGCAGACTCTGTCTTTTTTGTATTCCCGCCTTATTGAATATTTAAAATTATGATCAATCTTGCAAAATATATGGTTAATTAATTACAAATCAGAAAAATACATATAGCATATCAAAATGTTCATAAAAGAAATATCTATGTAATAAAAATATACTAGAGCCATCAATTCGATTATTTAATTAATTACATGGAGATCACAACCGGGACTAGAGCCCGTCTATTCGATTACATGGAGATCATAACCGGGACTAGAGCACGTCTATTCGATTACATGGAGATCATAACCGGGACTAGAGCCTGTCTATTCGATTACATGGAGATCATAACCGGGACTAGAGGCCGTCTATTCGGTGCCATTATATTTTCCCTTTGGGTTTATGACATGGTACACCAAAAATCCCGCAATTTACTCTTGAATTGCTAGAAAGCGCTCCTTTAGTTGCAGATTCCTCCGCATTTTATCCAACTATAAAAGAAGGAGATCAATATGAATATCAATCATCATAACAAAAATTATGAATGACACTCAACACAATTGATGGTAATAAAATAAAATTGTGAATATATTTGTTCACGTACTTCTATAAATGTAGCTGAATTCGCTCACTGACCTCCCGGCGAATCCACTCGCAAACGAAGTATAAATGGCGCGAACCTAGCTAGATCGTACTACTTACCTTGGGATGATGAAAACTAAGCTTCTTTGTAAATTTACCATGTGTCCCTTTTTGAAAATTTTCCAAATCCAGCCGGCAAAAAAATGAATAAAAGAGACCGATATAGTGCGTTAATGATTGAAATTACCTTTGGAGCACTTTGGAGCGCATCTAGAATGCTTTGGTACTTCTCTTCGGGATACGCCAATGAGTCGTAGATTTCAACGCTTGCAGAGTCAACTTCAATGATTAGCAGAATGTAATGGAAGTTGCCCACGTTTATAAACGTCAGTAACTCATCAGTTACACTTAAGATCGAGTAAGCAAAAAGTAATGTGTACAAGACAGTAACACTCTTACTTGAAGTTGTAAGAAAACAGTATCTTCTTTTTGTAATGTTGCCTCTGTATGAACCTAAGCAAGTTGTCCTCCGTTTTCTTGGCGAAGTCCAGTAGCAAGCTCTCATTAACTCCTTTTGGGTCAACGAACCCAATGTCAAAGATTCTTTTTTGTCACATTCATCACTCTTCATTCTGCATAATAGCGTAGTGAGCATAATTACTACAGGCAATAACCGAGCTGAGCTAGAGACTTTATTTTAGAAATAAATGAATTGAATCACTTACAGACAATTGGTACTGACGAGACTCAAGTCGAGGCGTCAAGCTTGTATAACATATAGAGTTCTTGAAGATAAATTTGTACCTGGTCTTGACCTATGTAATGCTCTTCTGTAACTTTCACAAGGATCATTTTTCGGTCTACCTTTGTGACTTGCAAGTACCAGTCATGCAGTTTTCGCATTCGTGTCGGTAGAAGCTCGATCTGATCAGGTGGCAGCAGAGGCTTCCCATATTCCCATTTCCATAATTCTACATCCAAAATGGGGATGTCTTCGCTTTCCAGTTGAGAAAGAGTAATACCAGCTTCTGCAGCAAATTCCACCGCGTAGGATAAAGCAATGTCCGCCGCGGAGCCCTGATCAATGGGTACCTTGAGCGGGGAGATCGACTGTTTTGTCTGTTCTCCGAGCTGGGCAACGTCTCTTTTCCCGCTGGCACTACTACTTCTCGTCGTGTGGGAGCTAGCTCTCCTCATACAACGTGAATAGTCATCTGGCCTATTTATCTCAATTTGCGATGGATTCTCAAGAAAGTCCTTAGCCCACTTTATGGATTCCGGAGCAAATATTTGCTTTGGCTCGGTCTTTCTGGGTGCAAGCTGTCTTTTCACCTCGGCAGCCACGATCGCGGCGGTTTCCTCTTTAGTCCTGTCGTAAGCTCTAATGGGAGGAGCCGGCGGTACTTTTGGGAGGGGCTCCTGTCGGGGTCCGCTTCGGTAACCCATCGACGAAGCGGCGCGCTTCCCCTTTTGGCCCTGAGCCTTAGTGGGCGGAGGCGGCAGAGTAGGCTGATGCGGCGGCGAAGTCGGCTGAGGAGTCGGCTGATGCGGCGGCGGAGATCAAGATGGACTCGTGTTGTGGTGGTCGTCCCTCTCATCATCATGTGGACTTGGAGGTGGTGAATCGTGACTCAGAGGAGACGATGGTGGCCTTGGCGCCCAGCCTGGAAACACGATGTATTTCTTGCGCCATAGAATGATACCACCCCGATGTCTCCCACTGTCCTCTCATCATCAGATCCAGGGATGTCAAGCTCCAGTGATTCATATCCTGGTAAAATTTGATCCACGCCGACATGTCCATAGCCATCTGGAATCTCATTGTAGATTAACAAGTTAAAGCATAGCCGTCCGCCACCTTCAAAGATAAGTTCCTCACTGCCACATGTAGCTCACAACTTGTCTTCTCCCTGATATAATCCATGGGGTAGCGATCCGTCGGTGCCTCATCAGCACCGACCACCGTGGAAGCCACGCTGCTTCTCCGGTGAGATGGGCCGCCTTGACTATCTTGCCGCAGCGGATGAGTTGCCCCTTGCTCGCGCATTTGATCTATTTCCTTCTGTTGGTGCTTTACGATAGCAGGTATCTCGTCGTTCTTTCTTTCTAGGTTGCTCAACCGGTCTGATTCCTCCTGCTCCTTCCTCTTCTTTGCTCTCGCTCGGCTTCTATAAGACTCACGGTCCTCGGGAAACCCACTCTCCAACGGCACACTAGGTCCATAGCCTCGTGTTCGTCCTCCTTTTTCATGATTCCCGAGGGCCTTTGTCAGCTCGTCGTTCTCTCTGTCGGGAATAAACTTTCCCTCTCGAACCTTGGCGATTGCTTCAACAATTGCTTTCTCGGGTATAGGATCTTCTTTCTTTTCATCAATTATTAACTCCCATGTTTCCATGTCATACTCCGCCCCATGCCCACGTACCCAATTTCTTACCCTATGGGGCCAGTCCTCTGTAGCTGGAGTGATCCCTTTTTCGCACATGGCGGCCTCATCTTGATCCCACCTAGGCTCGGCACTTCTGTAGCCACCTGCCCCCATCTTATGGTGATATTTCTTTTTCGCTGCATTGTTCTTATTCTTTTTCGACCTTTCCTTAGCTAGTGTGCCTGCTGCCTCTCTAGTGTGCCAGTGAAATCTGGAGCTTTCTTATCTACCACATATGCATGGTATAATCTGTTCTTGTAGTTATTGAATTGTTCAGCCATCTTCTTAAGAGCGAAAAGCTTGACTTTGTCCGTCATGGCTTTTTGACTTTGCGATATCATCCAAGACCGGTAGGGCGAAATGTGCAATGTGCTTGTCCCAAAGCACACCTTTCAATATGTCGTCGACATAACTAACTCCCTCTACCTTTGCTGGCGTATTCCATTCCCGAACGCTGATCGGGACGTTGTCCCTAACAATAACTCCGCATTGATGCACAAACTTATTTGCGTTCGCCTTGGGAAGCAACAGTTTGCCCTCTGAAGAGACGAGCTCAATTCGGAGATCCACATCTTTGGCCATCCCTTTGGCATGGCCTCGTTTACTTCTACCAGATTGGGTCGATGAGGAAGTCTAAAAATAAGAAACATTTGTTAATACATATATATGCAAATCAATTATTGCATCTGATCAACAGAGGCTTAATATACCTCGCCAGACTACGGATGTCCACCAGTTTGCGAGTCATCATCGCACTCGATGCTCGTTTGCGCTTCGTCTCTTCGTTCTGGCTCCATTCCTGGACCGGACTCGTTCAAAAACTGCGAGCCATCTTCTGCTCCACTGTCTTCTGCTCCACCGACTTCTGCTCCACCCTCGGGTTGCCGTATAATGGCGAAAATGTCATCTGTTGAAGTTATCCATTGCTTAACTAATACAAAAGAAAGATAAAACAATGTTAGCATTAGCAGAATAATTCAAAGGTAGGGAAGATTATTTTCCTCACTTTACAAAAGCAACATTGATCAAATATGCAAAAGTATCACTAATACATCTCCCATGAACCAAACTCGCCCTTACATCTAGAATAATCCAGTTACATAGCTCGGGTCCATTTTTATTTAACCCTAATACATCACGAATAATATCACTAATACATCTCCTCTCCCATGCATGAACCTCTCAAACTAACTTTGACCGGGTCCAGAGCCGCGGGCGCTGCGCATCCAAAGATAAGGAATCCTCACAGGGTCATAGCTCACGGTAGGAGGAACCCTCTGAAGAAACGACCAGCTATTGTTATACTGCCTATCCACGAACCGGGACTAAAGGTGTTTTTCGGTGTGTTTTTTGCACGCAAAGGCCCAAATTTTTAGTGACAAGTGTTTGAATTTGAATTTGAAAAGTGTTTGAATATGAATTTGAATAACTTATGCATACTTTTGAATCTGACAAAAATTTCAACATCAAAAGTGTTTGAATTTGAATTACTAATCCAAAACCATTTTCTGTTTACTAAAATAATTATTCTAACTATTCAAACTCTTAACCATTTTGCCATTTCAATTAAAAATGCATTAACTAATATTTTTTGCATATTTTTGAATCTGACAAAAATTTCAACATGAAAAGTGTTTGAATTTGAATAACTAATCCAAAACCATTTTCTCTTTTCTAAAATAATTATTCTAACTATTCAAACTATTAACCATTTTGCCATTTTCAATTAAAAATGCATTAACTAATATTGTTTGCATATTTTTGAATCTGACAATACTTTCAACATGAAAAGTGTTTGAATTTGAATAGCTAATCGAACCAAGCAAAAAGTTTCACTTTTCTACCCCTTTTGATGCTGGTACCGGGTGTAGACGTAAAGTCTGGATTTTCTCCAGCGGGTCTGGTGTTTCGCCGGAGAGGGGCTCCGGAGCGTCGGAATCCCACCCAAACCTACTTGGTGTCATACCAGTGCATGTAGTATGCCCAATCAGGAAGAAGCACACGGATCGTGGGTTTCCTTCGAGCGCTTGTGAGCCGTTGGATCAGCGGTGTGTTTCTTTCGAGCGCTTGTCAGCCGTTGGATCAGCGGTGTGTGTTTCTTTTGAGGGCTTGTGAGCTGTAGTATGCCCAATCAGGAAGAAGCACACGGATCGTGTGTTTCCTTCGAGCGCTTGTGAGCCGTTGGATCAGCGGTGTGTTTCTTTCGAGAGCATGTGAGCCGTTGGATCAGCACTATCACGACCACTTCGTGAGCCACGTGACCCTATATATTGCCCACCTCTCGGACATATTCGGCACTCTAAGTGTGTACTCATTGTAGTTCATTTGGTATACAGAACATTCGGATTCCCTGCATACATCCGACGGTGCATTTGATATGCAGGCACTCTCTAGCCACCGTCCAGTTGTATGCAGGGGAAACCGTGTGTTTTGTTCTTTCTAGAAATCCTTCAGTTCATCGACCGAATACAACTCATTCGGATTTCCTGCATAAATCCAACGGTGCATTTGATATGCAGGCACTCACGAGCCACCGTTGGGCTGTATGCAGGAGAAGGCGTGTGTTTTGTTCTATCTAGAAATCCTTCAGTTCATCGACCGAATACAAATCATTCAGATTCCCCATCTAGTGTTAAATAAAAGGTTTAATACATTATTACACATCACCAACATCCCCATCTAGTGTTTGGGTTTTTTTCTGCGCCGTAACCATGTAGTTCATTTCAAAGCATTCGGATTCCCTGCATACATCTTCATCATTTAACACGATGCTTGGGTCAGTTTTCACTTTGAAGGGCGGAATTTCATGAAACTTATTGTAATCTTCTGACATGTCTGTCTTGTCCTCCACTCCCACGATGTTTCTTTTCCCTGAAAGAAGTATGTGGCGCTTTGGCTCATCGTATGATGTATTTGTTTGCTTATCTTTTCTTTTTTCGGTTTGGTACACATGTCCTTCACATAGAAAACCTGAGCCACTTGACTGGCTAGGACGAATGGTTCGGTGTCGTACCCAAGATTCTTGAGATCCACTGTAGTCATTCCGTACTGCGGGTCTACCTGTACCCCGCCTTTCAGGTTGAACCATTTGCACCAGAACAAAGGGACCTTAAAAGAAGGTCCATTGTCAAGTTCCCATATTTGCTCTATGTAACGATAATATGTGTCCTTTTGCCCATTGTTGTTTGTTGCATCAAAGCGGACACGACTGTTTTGGTTGATGCTCTTTTTTATCTTGGTCAGCCGTGTAAAATGTATTCCCATTTATCTCGTACCCTTGAAAAGTCAATATAGTCGAAGATGGTTGCTTGGCCAACAAGTATAGCTGTTCTCCAACAGTGGTGTCATTAATGATACGTGTTTGCAACCAACCGCCGAAAGTCTTCACGTGTTCTCCATCAATCCAATCTTCAGGTTGCTCCAGGTATTTCGAGCGTAAAACATTCTTGTGTTCCACGATATACGGAGCCACCAAGCTGGAATTATGTAGAACTGTGTAGTGTGCTTGAGTGAAAGAATGTCCATCCATACATATTGTTGCTTTCTTTCCTAGCGTGCCTTTTCCACGCAGTCTCCCCTCATGGCGCGATTGAGGAACACCGATCGGGTTAAGGTCAGGAATAAAGTCAACAAAAACTCAATGACCTCTTCTGTTCCATAGCCCTTGGAGATGCTTCCTTCTGGCCTAGCACGGTTATGAACGTATTTTTTTGAGACTCCCATGAACCTCTCAAAGGGGAACATATTATGTAGAAATACAGGACCAAGAACATAAATCTCTTTGACTAGGTGAACTATGAGGTGTGTCATAATATTGAAAAAGAATGGTGGGAACACCAACTCGAAGCTGACAAGGCATTGGACCACATCCTTCTGTAAACTTGGTAGAGTTTCTGGATTGATCACCTTCTGAGAAATTGCATTGAGGAATGCACATAGCTTCACAATGGGTACTCGAACATTTTCCGGTAGAAGCCCCCTCAATGCAACCGGAAGTAATTGTGTCATAATCACATGGCAGTCATCAGACTTTAGGTTTTGGAACTTTTTCTCTGTCATGTTTATTATTCCCTTTATATTAAACGAGAAGCCAGACGGGACCTAGATACTGCTCAGGACTTCAAAAAGATCTCCTTCTCTTCTTTGGTAAGAGCGTAGCTGGCAGGACCTTGATACTTCTCTGGATTCAGGTTGTCTCATTCGTGCATACGTTGTTGGTCCTGCCGTGATTCTGGTGTATCTTTCGTCTTCCCATACACGCCCAAGAAGTTTAGCAGGTTCACGCAAAGATTTTTCGTCACGTGCATCACGTCGATTGTAGAGCGAACCTCTAGGATTTTCCAATAGGGTAGCTCCCAAAATATAGATTTCTTCTTCCACATGGGTACGTGTCCGTCAGCGTCATTCAGAACAGATTGTCCGCCTAGACCCTTTCCAAAGATTACTTTTAAATTCTTGACCATACCATATATAACATCCCCAGTAGGTCGGGTAGGCTTCATCCGGTGATCTGCCTCACCTTTGAAATGCTTGCCTTTCTTCCTTACGGGATGCTTGTTTGGAAGAAATTGACGATGCCCCGGGTACACATTCTTGTTACCTAAATATATACTTTCAGTCTCACCTAAACAGTGCGTGCATGCATTGTATCCCTTGTTTGACTGTCCTGAAATGTTACTAAGAGCATGCCAATCATTGATGGTTACAAACAACAACGCTCGTAGGTAAAATTCCTTTTGTTCGTGCTCATCCCACACAGGTACACCTTCTTCACGCCATAACTGTAAAAGTTCTTCAACCAATGGCCTCAGGTACAAATCAATGTCGTTGCTGGGTTGCTTCGGGCCTTGGATGAGCACTCGCATCATAATGAACTTCCTCTTCATGCACACCAAGGAGGAAGGTTATAGATACATAGAGCCACAGGCCAGGTGCTATGACTGGAGCTCTGCTCCCCAAAAGGATTAAAGCCATCTGTACTTAGACCAAATCTTAAGTTCCTTGCATCATCTGAAAATGTCGGGAACTCTCTGTCGATTTTTCTCCACTGCGACCCATCGGCGGGGTGTCTCAACATCAAGTCTTTCTTACGGTCTTCGTTGTGGAATCACAACAACTTGGCATGCTTTTTGTTTTGGAACAAATGTTTCAACCGTGGTATTATAGGAGCATACCACATCACCTTGGCAGAACCCTCTTCCTGGGGCGCGGCTCGCCCTCAACATCACCAGGGTCATCTCGCCTGATCTTATACCACATTGCACCGCATACGGGGCATGCATTCAAATTCTCGTACTCCTCACCGCGGTAGAGGATGCAGTCATTGATGCATGCATGTATCTTCTGCACCTCTAATCCTAGAGGGCAGAAAACCTTCTATGCTTCGTACGTACTGGGGGGCAATACGTTATCCCTTGGAAGCATCTTCTTTATTATTTTCAGCAAATTTTCAAATCTCTTGTCAGATGTACCATTCTATGCCTTCCATTGCAGCAATTCCAGTATGGTACCCAGCTTTTTCTAGCCATCTTCGCAATTTGGGAAAAACAATTTTGTGTGATCCTCTAACATGCTCTCCAACTTCAACCTCTCGTTTTCACTTCCGCAGGTTATCTGTGCATCACGAATGGCCCGACGAAGATCATCATCAGGCTCATCAACAATGGGCTCTTCTTCAGCTTCGTCTTCCCCCATTGTAGTACCACCGTGTTCACTGAACATAGGATAGTTGTCATTATCCTCTTCTTCTTCATTGTCTTCCATTATAACCCCTCTTTCTCCGTGCTGGGTCCAACAATTATAGCCAGACATGAAACCAGACTGAATCAGATGGATGTGAAGGGTTTTTGAGGAAGAGTAATCCTTCTCATTCCGACAGGCACGGCATGGACAACACATAAAACCATTCCACGTGTTTGCCTCAGCCACATTGAGAAAAGAACGCACGCCTTGAATGTACTCGTTAGAGCGTCGGTCACCGTACATCCATGGATGGCTCATCTGCATTATATAAGTATATCAATAGCAATCACGATGCTAAAATTAGTCCAGGTCTAAAATTATATGCACACAACGATACTTCGGCACTCGATGCGACGACATTCTATCAACTCATAACTAAACTATGAACTACACGTGCATTTTATCAAATCATAACTAAAAAATCATCGGCCATTGCAACAATCAAGAACATGCCTCATACTTATAACACATAGCATGTAATGAGCTTAATTATCAATGAAAGTTGCTAACCTCTTGGAACACTTCAATAGAAGGGGCGCCGCCAAATCTTACAAATCGTGGAGAAAATGGGGATAAACTCAGCTCGGTGGTGAAGAACAGAGGAGAAGGAAGCTGGCTAGCTCGGGCATTTCATCGAACACCTCTTGTGCATAGGAAGGAACAACAAACTAGCACACACCTCTCACCTTATAGGATAACAAAAACAGAGGAGAGGGGGTGAGCAGGGGCGATGCTATATAGGAAAACAGAGGACCTCTAGTCCCGGTTCGTGATACCAACCGGGACTAGAGGTTCTCGCACGTGGCCCTGCCGGGCGAGACCCCTCTAGTCCCGGTTCGTATTACGAACCGGGACTAGTCTAGTGTGGCCTCATAGCCGTTGAACCGGGACTAGTCCCCCTCTCTAGTCCCGGTGCAAAATCCATCCGGGACTAGAGCCCAATTTTGCTCTGGACCAAAGGCCTTGTTTCTACTTGTGCTAATTATTTTCATTACAATCAGGATATTGTTTCCAAGCCCTAGCTGACCTCATCCACCCTTTATCCATATCTTCAAATTTGTAGCTTGTGTAAATAGGACAAACACTAACTACATAGTGGCTATATTGGCATACATGCTATATATTGCTATATATATACCGGAAATCCGTTGTGGCTCCCGAGGCACCAGTGAACCCGTTTTTTGAAAATTTTGAAAATCATCCTTTTTTGCTTCAAAAAAATCTGAAAATATTTACACAAATACATATACCGATTACTTACGTAAGCCATAAGTTTCGTAAAAATATTCATTATATTTTGGCACGCGCTAGCCGTTGGTCGGCTGATCCGCGTGGTAGATCGGTCGTATTATCCACCGTTTGATCCACATCATACGTCGGGAATCAATATCCGCTTTCCTCACGTCGCTTTCGCGTTCTGCTGCTCCTCACGTCGCGTTATGCACGCTGCTGCCGTTGCATGTGGTGGTCGTGTGGTCCTGTTGGGTGGAGCCTACCATGGGTTAGCTCCAATTTGATTTTTCTCCTTTGCTAGCTCGATGCACTAGTCCTTGTTTCACGTGGATGTAGCCTTGGCCACCAAAATATTGTTTTGACTCCCTACTGCTACTCATTTCCACAAAAAAAGTTGGGTGTTTGCAGCTATTTAAAAAGTTATTAAGCAACATTTAAATACAAAATATCAACTATTTAAACAAATATCATAAATGATTACAACAAAAAACATATATTTGTATGAACAAAAATATTGTTAAGCAACAATTTTTTTGCAAAATCATTTGCAACAAAAATCACAAATGACTACAACAACAAAAAATGTGTCTGCAACATTTTAAAAAAGAACTTAAAAATATAATTCAAAAATTCCATTTTTTTTGCAAATTCATTTGGAACAAAAATCACAAATGTCTACAACAAAAAATAATGAGCTGCAACATTTTAAAAAAGCACTTAAAATTAATCGAAAAATTCCATTTGCAACAAAAATCACAGCCTGTTACAACAAAAAATATGAGCGAGTACAACAAATAAACTATGTGTTTGCAACATTTTGAAAAGCACGTAAACACCGAGAAACAACACAAATTTCAGCAAATATTCAGAAAACATTGCAACATATGGCGTGTGTTTTTGCAACAAAAAGCATATGAGTTTGTTACAACTTTGTAACACATATGCAACATCGAAAAATCAAGAGAAACACAAATTTGTAGCGAGACGCTCCGAAAACTTTGCCACATTCCGCGTGTACTTTCTCAACAAAATTTCTGTGACTTTGTTACAAATTTAAAAGACACATGCAACATAGAAAAATATAACAAAAAAACTTAGATGTATGATCGTTCATGGCGGCCCGGTCTCGTTGATTCGACACCGACATCCGCCAATTCAGCTTGCCGAAGGACATCGGCACCCGCCCGCTACCACTACTCCATTGTCTCCCAGGAAAGTCGTAGTCGTAGAAAAAATAGACGTATCAGAAGTGTAGGCTCGGAGGGCTCCATTCTCGAGTAGGATATGTGCCCGAACAAAGCAAATAAAGTTACTAGTCTGTTTATTTAGCACCATGTAATCAAATGAATGTAGAGATGACATCTCGTCTCACTACATGCGGCAAGAGTAGCAAGTTGTGATCGTAAATATACATGCATTTATTAAGCTGCATGGGGCTCCACACACGCCACGAGGTAAAAAAGCTGCAGCAAAAAAAAATTGTAGACGTGAACTGTGGTTTGCTCACGTACGGTGGAAAATGTGTGTGAGAGGGTTGTCACGCATGACGGGGACAAGGAGGGTGCAGCGACAGCGACGTGCGGAAGCAAATAAAGGAAGATGCGCTAGTTAGTCGAGCGCGATCAGTCGGCCGATTACAAGCGTTTTCCTTATATTTTTGGCTAGGCAAATATCGACGACGGAAGGCGCGGGAAGTTGCGGTAGTGAAATGTCCCTCCCTCACGCCAACTGGTTCCTCTTTTTTCAGGGCACCTTTGGTTTGGCCGCGGAAACCCTCAACTTCCGGTTTTGAGGCGGAAATTTTATGGCGCTTGAAAAAAGTTTTTCGGTTCGGCCATTTTTACAGTCGTTGGTCTGGCTGTTTTTTCGTCTCGCAACCGAAAACGACATTTATTTTTCGGTTCCGCAAGTTTTTCGGTTCCCGCTAGAGATGCTCTAAGCTAAGGGCTGTATCAGTAGGAAAATATCCAGACCCAGTTTCACTTTGATGGCAACCAGATAGCAATGTTAAGAAAACAAGGATGATGTAGCAGTAACATGGATGAGCATATCCTATTTATACACTTCAGATGAAATATGTAGACGACAGGTGATGCATGTAAGATGCATACATGAAATTTGCATTGTGTTACTTATATTTCAATCATATTTTCATCATATAAGGGTTATATCATTGTTTTATATTGATTTTGGGAATATTTCACAGTTTCCCTATTTTTCTGGAATTAACCCTGCACTGGCAGAAAACCCCATTTTCTATATTTTGATGTTTCAGGGACCCAAACGACGTCCAAATGACCTAATATTTTGCGGGGATCATTTTTTTGGAAGGAAGAAGGAGTAGGAGCCAAGGAAGCGCACGAAAGGAAGTCCGAGGAGGAAAGAGGTGGCCCACATGGCCAGATTCCTTGGCCGCGTGGGAGGGTCCATCTCCTCCCTCGATGCTCCGATGCCGTCGTTTTCATCTCCGTGCCTTCGTCTTGACCTAAAAACGACTATAAAAATAGTCCCCCGACGGCTTTCGGAAGGGAGCGCCGCAGAAACACAAAACAGAAGACCTGGAGCTGCAGATTGGAGGGGGAAAACTCCGGCGGGGCGCTGCCGGGGTGGTCTCCATCTTCTCCAACATCTCCACCATCTCACCATGATGAAGGGGGAGTAGTCCACCCCCTGGACTTTGGGTTTGTGGTGGTAACTTGATCTAATCTCTCTATGTATGATCATTGTTGAAGTCCATATGATGTGCCTTGCATAAGTATGGATCTATCTATGTAATTCCTATGGTGGATATTGTGGTATGAGATGATATTTGTTATGCATTTACCGTTGTGTTGGATCTTTTATGACTTGTCATACTTTGGAGATATTCTATGATGCATGTGATGGTTCGATTTATGCATAATGCCTTGTTTATCCATGTCATGAGGTGATTGACACCACCAAGTGTAGATAGATGAGAGAGATGTGGTCATGCACACGAAATATGAATCATTGCACTAGTGTTTAGAATATTGTCCATTATGAAGTATGATGTATGTAGGTACGGGATGGCCGATGTGACAACGGCATATGTATTGAGTGACACAATACAGCCCAACATCCTTTATCTGGGGGTAAAAAGGAAGAAGTATGATGTGGGAGTGACAACAAACCACGCTAGCCTTACGAGGGTGACCTAGCAACACAAATGATTATTTTCTTTCAACTATGTGTTTTAGGACATGTAGCCGTCATAGAAGTTTACCATTAAAGCATGACAATTGTGTGTACTTTTTATCTATAACATGATAATCACCATAGATGGGAGAGAGGATTGAGTGAACCCATGTCCATTGTTCCTATAAGAGAAAACCTTTGTCTTGTCCTCTTGCATTGAAGAGGATTGGGACACTTTTACATTCTTGTTTTGTTACATTAAACTTCCATCCATTAAATCAACCATCTTGTTCTTTAAACTTGTTTAGTGCATAATCAACTAAAACTTGTGACACTTTAGTTGTAGGGAATAGATAACTTTTCCTTCTTGCTCCTGCGGATCGATACCCTACTTCCACATTGAGAGGTGCTACAGTGATCCCCTGCTCTTGGGGGTTATCAAGTACTTTTCTGGCGCCGTTGCCGGGGAGCGTAGCGCTTAAGTTTCTATTCTTGTGTGCACTAGACTTTAGATTTATTTTATCTTGTTTTATATCTTACAATCATCTAAGCTTGGGGAGGTTCCTTTAAACTTGTTTGGTTGTGAGTTTCTCATTAGCTTTACTTTTAGTTATGTATCAGTTTATACTCTCCTTATTTGAAAAACACAAAAAAATTAGTTCATTTGTTATGTTCGTGGAATGTATGAGTCACGTACTTATGCAACCCCCTATGGTTGGATCAATTAATGTTGATCAAAAAAGGTTTATAATGGAAGCATTAAATGTAATTGGCCATGGATTATGTGATAGGTATAATGTATCTTGCTGCATAGATCAATATCCTAAGCATCTTAATTTTCAATGCAAGCTTGAGAGTATGCCTATAATTGCCTCTTACCATAATAATGAAATTATGACACTGATATGAAGGCAGCCGAGGAATTTACTATTGTAATGGGAATTCTTGAGATAGTTATGTTTAATATAGATAAAGCTCGTAGCCTCACACCAAGACTTGCTACAACACTTGAACAACTCTTGAAACTCTTTTGTAAGAATACCTATATCCTTGAATATTATAACAATCTTGTTGCTATCAAGGAGAGATCTAATGGCTTGCAGGAACAAGAAGAATATAGAGAAGAGGAAAAGGTATTAGAGGATTGCCCATATCCTTACTCACCATGCTATTTTGATTCTGATTCTGATGATGATCAACACATTCAAAATGATATTATTATTGATAATAGCTTTGAAAGTGATGAGGAATTTGGTTTAGATATTCTATATGATAATGCTTTAGATGATGGTCCTATTTGAGAGCTAGGATCAAACAATAGTGATTTGCTGTCCAGAAAACAGATTCCTAAGCTTCACTGCGAAGAATGTTAAAAATCACAGAAGAGGAATTTTGACCTGATATTTTACGACAGCAATATTCAGTTATTATTACACATTTCATTAGTTCAAAGTTTTCTGATTTGAGCAACATAAGTGCCTCTAAAAATTCGCTCCTTTCAGGCTGTCCAGTTTTTGACAGATTCTGTTTTTATTTTGCATTAGTCTCATTACTATGTTTTGTGTGGTTCTTTTGATCAAAGAGCAAACACAACCTTAGTAACAGTAGTTAATGTTTAGAATCAACTCATTATATGTCTTTGCTGTACCTATGAGGATTTAATTTATGGAGACACTAACCCCTCTAATCAAGTTTTATGTTGAGTTTTGTGTAAAGAGAATTTTCAAGTGGAAGAGTTGAGGGTGATGAACAAAGATCAAGAGAGACAAACACTCAAGCTTGGGGATGTTACCCCTAGACTCACCCAACATATATCAAATAAGGACAAGAATTCAAGCTTGGGGATGCCAAGCCACCTCACTCCAACCATCTTGATACCAAATAAAAGCGCTTTACGGGAGGCAACCCGGTTGTTTTTATTTTTGATTTTCTTTGTGTCCTCTTGCTGTAACAAGAGACTTAGTTTTTAATTTTGTTTCTGGAATTTTTAATAAAGTGCCAAGTTTTACCCGTTTTGGTTTGAAAAAGTTGCTATTTGTATTCGGAGATTTTATTCCAGCACGAATCTGTGCACGGTATGATTTTTCATTTCTATTCTGTAACTCCGAATGAGCTGAAATTTGAACTGTAATTGCAACTTTTCATCCTCTGTAAGCGTGAATTTTTCAGATTTTTTCGACATATTTAAGTAGGGTAAAAAATGCGTTTTGCTGCTGCTGTTTTTCTGGACAGATTCTGTCCCATTTTGTTTGATGCATTCTTTGAACTTTTAACTTGAATCTTTTTGATCCAATTGAGTTTATAAGGATACAACATTATATACTTTCTGGACATGTTTCACATTTTTGTTTAAGGATTTTATGCAGCAAGCAATTCATTGTTTGTCACTACTAATGTCACCCCACAGAAAAGAGATGGGAGAAACGGTGTTTTGAAGTTTTTTCACAGGGATTAGAGGAGATGCACCAAGAGTTATCCAAGGATGGTGAAGACCATAAGCTTGGGGATGTGAAGACAACCCCATTGGACCAACACACTCTCGGTTTGCACACGTCTAACTTCTGTTTTTCGATCAATGCACTTTATCGCATAAACTTGGAGCGTCTTTTATTTTTGTTATTTCGGTTTGGTTTTTATTTGTGAGACCACCACTTATGTTATGAGAGCTACTGGAAATTTGGGTTGAATTAAGTTGGATGCTATTAAAAAGATTGGGAAAGGGATGTTTGAGTTGATTCAAAAAGATACATATAGTTGCATGATTCATGTGCTTTTTAATGAGTATTAATTTGCAAGTGTTTTATCAAGAGCTATCTTTTATTCATGTTTTGATGCTGAATGTTACTTTACTTTGTTTAACATGGATTGATTAGTTCTATGGACACTTATGCATGCATTTAGACGGTCAACTTTCTCCCTTTGCTAGCCCAAAAATTCCAACAAGTAAAAACTTGTTTTCCAACACCTTCAACCAAAGTTTTCCAGTGAGTCCACCATATCTACCTATTAGCTTAATGCTATTCCGAGTATGTTTATCATGTTATATTGTATTATCTATGTTTCCAAATTAAAATGCTTATGTTATTGATTGTTATGGGAAAGTTGGTTAAAAAGCTCTCACGAACTTGATGCACACTTTACTTTTATTGCACTTAATAAACATGAACCATTGTGATTAAAATTATGAAGTTGTGCTTGACAAGAGTCTTGGTTGGGAGTTAGCTCATATGTGCTGTCACATGGCAAGCTTTCAACGTGCTCTTAATTATATTTAGTTGATATCATGTACTTTTGTTTATGGATGCTTATCATGGTGAAATAAATGCGGAAACTTAGTAAGTTTGAGGAGTTTGTATAAATGGCTAGAGAGACGCCTGGGCCGCTAACCTAAGCCATGTCATTCATGGTGGAAATTTACTTACAGCTATAGTGAACATTCAGTGATGCACGTCATAATAAAAAGCTATACAAAGTAAATAAAAAAGTGTGAGATTGTTCATTGTTTGTTTGTCTTGTCATTTTGACATGGGCTAGTTTCCATGTCCTGGGCAAGAGGTACCCCAGTTGACGCTCTTGATGACGCTATTATTACTTACAATGACTTTAACTTGAACTTGCTTTGTGGCCCGAGTTGAGTAACCCGTGGTGTAGGTACTCGTATTCACGGGGCATGAGGCATTCAACCCATACTTTGTCAAGCACATACTCATATTTGCTTTCACTTTAAACTTTAACCATTCAAGATGCTATGATAGGGGTAATGAGAGCTCCACACCAATGATACCACATTGCAAACATTAACTTAAGTAGAAGCATTTGGAAGCTAGATGAAACTTATTCATGTTTTACCTCTACTTATTTATTATCTTTCCAAAGTGTCCACCTTTTATATTCAGATTTACAAGAATACTCTATGACCATTATAGGATGTTTTTACTTTTTATTATGCATACATTTGGTCCATAGTACTTTCTTCTATGTTACACTTTGTGAATTATCATTGAACATCCTTACATTGAATATTTGATATCACTTCATAATCTATCTTGTATATTGCTATTCCTTTGAAGAATGAATCATTTGACTCTATGTAGCAATAGTAATCATCTTTGATATCCATTGATAGTATTAAAAAGCAAAGTCCATGTTAGTTTTATCACCTTCATACTCGAGGACGAGTATAGGTTAAGCTTGGGGATGTTGATGCATGTAAAATGCATACATGAACTTTGCATTATATTACTTATATTTCAATCATATTTGCATCATATAAGGGTTATATCATTGTTTTATATTGATTTTGGGAATATTTCACAGTTTCCCTATTTTTCTGGAATTAACCCTGCACTGGCAGAAAACCCTATTTTCTATATTTTGATGTTTCAGGGACCCAAACGACGTCCAAATGACCTAATATTTTGCGGGGATCATTTTTTGGAAGGAACAAGCGTAGGAGCCAAGGAAGCGCACGAAAGGAAACCGAGGGAAAGAGGTGGGCCCACGCGGCCAGATTCCTTGGCCGCGTGGGACCATCTCCTCCCTCGATGCTCCGATGCCGTCCGTTTCATCTGTGCCTTCGTCTTGACCTAAAAACGACTATAAAAATAGTCCCCCGACGGCTTTCGGAAGGGAGGCCGCAGAAACACAAAACCACGAAACAGAAGACCTGGAGCTGCAGATTGGAGGGGGAAAACTCCGGCGGGGCGCTGCCGGGGTGGTCTCCATCTTCTCCAACATCTCCACCATCGTCACCATGATGAAGGGGGAGTAGTCCACCCCCTGGACTTTGGGTTTGTGGTGGTAACTTGATCTAATCTCTCTATGTATGATCATTGTTGAAGTCCATATGATGTGCCTTGCATAAGTATGGATCTATCTATGTAATTCCTATGGTGGATATTGTGGTATGAGATGATATTTGTTATGCATTTACCGTTGTGTTGGAGCTTTTATGACTTGTCATACTTTGGAGATATTCTATGATGCATGTGATGGTTTGATTTATGCATAATGCCTTGTTTATCCATGTCATGAGGTGATTGACACCACCAAGTGTAGATAGATGTGAGAGATGTGGTCATGCACACGAAATATGAATCATTGCACTAGTGTTTAGAATATTGTCCATTAGAAGTATGATGTATGTGGGTACGGGATGGCCGATGTGACATAGGCATAGGTATTGCGTGACACAGTACCGCCCAACATCCTTTATCTGGGGGTAAAAAGGAAGAAGTATGATGTGGGAGTGACAGCAAACCATGCTAGCCTTACGAGGTAGCCATCATAGAAGTTTCCATTAAAGCATGACAACTGTGTGTACTTTTTATCTATAACATGATAATCACCATAGATGGGAGAGAGGATTGAGTGAACCCATGTCCATTGTTCCTATAAGAGAAAACCTTTGTCTTGTCCTCTTGCATTGAAGAGGATTGGGACACTTTTACATTTTTGATTTGTTACATTAAACTTCCATCCATTAAATCAACCATCTTGTTCTTTAAACTTGTTTAGTGCACAATCAACTAAAACTTGTGACACTTTAGTTGTAGGGAATAGATAACTTTTCCTTCTTACTCCTGCGGATCGATACTCTACTTCCACATTGAGAGGTACTACAGTGATCCCCTGCTCTTGGGGGTTATCAGCAGGTAAATCGAGGCACAAGTATATGCAAGAAGTTTGGATACGCTTTAATTCTTCACCGGAGTCTCAAGCCTATATCAGGCTCAACGTCTACGGTACCAAGAAACCACGCCATATCCCAATCCACTTTCCACATAGAAGCAGAGACGAGAAACCAAGATTGTCGATCATGATCCACCACCACAACCACCCATGCCCGCTGGTCCGCCATGAGAGCGGCAACTTCACCTGCGATGACTGTGCCCGCAGTGGCAGGGGCTCCCGCTACCGCTGCCATGACTGTGACTTCGACCTTCACCTCTCCTGCGTGACCTACACCTTCCCTTGCCAGAGCCATGCCCCGAGGTACCATTGTAGCGCCCTGACCCCAGAACTATACAAAGATGCTGTGTGTCACTAGTCAAGTGATACAACCGAAGGTTACTGGGCACACCACTCCCAGGCCAAATCCTTTGGCAGGCGTTGCTCGGAATGGATCATCGGCAAGGGAAGGTTTGCCTTGAGATATTCTTATAGATCTTGTCCATAGGAAAAGATTGGATTTCATGTTTTGGACTCTAGAAGTGTACATGATGATCAATGCTCTATTCAAGGGTTTATATGAAGAATGGTCATGTGTAGAGTTGAGCATATTGCAAGTGTAGCTTGGAAAAGGAGACATTCATGTTTATCTCCAAGCCATCATATATATCAAGAGAAGTCTATGAAGTGCAACCTCAATAAGATACATCATGGAAGATATCATTTGATTGGAGCTTGCAATGGATACATGAAGACAGAGCTTAGCAAGGCTCTCCCATAGTGGAGTATGGGGGAGTATTTGGGGAAGTCTTCATCAAGCATGTGCTAGCAAGCACAATCAAGAAAGGTGTTTCAACTTGAGGGAGTCAAGATCGTCATCATCTAGCTCAAGTGGAATGCTCAAGGCAAAGGTATAATCTTGATAAGGTTTCTATTTTACCGGGTTATAAGATAGACGGTGTACTATCAAGAGGGACTCTCAAGTGAGTAACTTGATCGCATCTTTGTGCAGAGCTCAAAACTTTGCATACTTGGCATATCATCTTTCTTGGTTCTTATTTGGCTTTTATCCATGTGAGAATTTAGAGCTTGTGTTCATATCCATACCAAGCTCTAGTTCATCAAAAACGGATTTCATATGCATATCTTGTTGCGATTTTTATGTTGGAAGTTTTATCGGTTTATCTTTTTTAAGAGAGATCAAACTCTCTCCTTGTGGTTTCCTCCTCACATGAGGTACTATGATGTTTCTCTGCATGACCTTGAAGAGCTCTTTGTTGCGATTCCAGCAAGCCCAAGATCATCGAAATCGGAGTCCGGATGAAAAAGATATTGCAGTTTTCGTTTTACTGTTTCTGTCAGTTTCAGAAAACCGGATATTCCGGTCCTTCTAGAAATATCCGGTTGGAAATATCCGGCTACCTCCAGAAGGTTTCAACAGGGCCGGATATTCCGATCCAAAATGGAACGGGAATATCCGGTCCCCTGTTTTTCCTGCAACGGCTCGATTTCGTGGGGTCCTATAAAAGGCCCCCTTCTTCCCAAAGAAACAAGCTCTTAAGCACATAAAAGCCCCCCATTGTTGACCTTCTTGAGCTTGGATTTCTCTCTATTCCTCCATGATTATTGCCTCCAATTAGTGGGAAAAGAGAGAGGAGATCTAGATCTACATTTCCACCAATCAATCTCTCCTCTAAGTGAGGGGAACCCTTTGGATCTAGATCTTGAAGTTCCATTTGTTGAGTTCTTCTTTGTTCTTCCTCTCTTCTCCCCCCACAAGCATTAGTTGCTTTTGGTGGGATTTGGGAGTGAAGAACTTGAGCACTTCTTGTATTCTTCCCATTGCATTTGTGCATCGGTTTGTGCTCTCCACGAGGATTCGTGGAAGTGAATGTTCGTGAGCTTGTTACTCTTGGGTCTTTGGACCCTAGACGCCATTGTGGTGGTGGAGACCTTTTGTGGTCACTTGGGAGCTCCCAATCCTTTTGTGGGTTCTGCCTCAAGATTGTTGTAAGGGACTCGATTTCTGCCCAAAATGAAATCAATAGTGTAAGGTGAGCCGAGCTTTTTGGCGAGGTTCATCAGAGAATAGGGTAAGGCCATTTGTGGTGTTTGAGTTTGAAACTCACACCCCTCCAACGAGACGTACTCCCCTAAAAAGGAGGAACTTTGGAATACATCATCGTCTCCACGTGCCTCGGTTATTTCTATACCCGAGCTCTTTACTTATGCACTTTACATTGTGATAGCCTTCGTACTTGAAGTCTTATATCTTGCTATTACCTTGTTGCTTGTCTTGATTAGCATAAGTTGTTGGTGCACATAGGTGAACCTAGTATATTTAGGTTGTATGCTTGTTAAATTAAAATACCTAGTTTTATTCCGCCTTTATCAAGCCTAAACCGGAAAAGTTTTAAATAGCCTATTCACCCCCCCCCCCTCTAGGCGACTGTGGCGCCCCGACCCGACTGCTATACAAAGATGCTGTGTGTCACTGGTTACGCGATACAACCGGAGGTTACGGGTTTACCAATCCCCGGCCAAAACCTCTGGCAGGCGTTGCTCGGAATTGATCATCGGCAACACAACACCACGATTGATGTCATAACATAGGCACAACTATCAATGCATAACAGGGAGATCAATACTTGTGGAACAACTGGCACATCACAGACTCTACGACTCAAAGCAGTATAGTTCGACTCTTATAACAGAGAAAGATATCCAAATTACAATCAGAGGTCACTGACCCAACAGTACAACATGCGGAAGCGAATTAGGTTGTTCTAAACAACAAGATCCAAATTATGGCCTAAGAGGCCTACAAATAAACATCCAAGCGCCAGCTGTTCCGAGATGTCCCAAGCTGCCAGCTGGGAACCCCAGACTACTCGTCGACGTCCACAAAGAACCCACCATCGAGGTCGGTGAAGTCCTCCTCTGAAACAAAACAAACGACGTTGAGTTCGACGAACTCGCAAGATTAAATATAGAGCTTTAGCTCGATGATTAGCTTTCAAAGTTTTATGTCTGTTTTCCGTAAAGCTGATTTTATTTATAAAATCATAACTCCATGGCATCGACTAATCAGAATATTTTTCAGGGGGGTAAGAAGTAACTCTTTTCTTTGATCACCTTCATCATCAATAACCATCATCAACCACTGTACCTGTTCTACAAAGGCACCTCCCCGACTTACCCTCGAGGAAGCTAACCTTGCATTCGTGAGTCAAGTTTTAATCATTCGGTTCATGTTATTCTATGGTCTCTGAATCCGTCACCAAGTCGTCCATAACCGCGGACACGGCTTTTCAAAAAGATTTATCCCTGCAGGGGTGTACAATGTGAAAGACGCTAGGCTCCCGAGGGCCCTCCCAGCTTCTTATCCATGCGTACCGTCCGGCTCATTGCCTGTACATTAGCTCTCTTCCGGGGAAAGCCGGCTGAGTGGGAGCGGTTACGACCTTTACCTCGCTTGAGACTAACCCAGGATCATCAGTGAGGACAGGACAGGTTCAGTGCCTCCAACACCCTGCCCCGTGGCCACCATTTTCCTAGACACCACAATCCTCATCTCAGTCTTGGCCACCATCTCAACGCACGCGCAAATGGAAGCCCGAACTAGAGAACCCTCGGCTAGCCCGCCACAAGTTAGTCGGTCGACGAGGTTCCATATGCCCACGCATGGTTGCACGCTCAGTCTTGGCTCGTAGGCGAGAACTCGCATCTAGGCGGCGAGAACGAGACAAAGCACCACCAAACCATAGTGGCCTCTCATCCCCACCTTTAAGCAATTTATTACCTGTCACCACAATTCTTCCACCATCATCCGAACATTTCATTAACTGTTTCCAACATGAAATATCCATCGGACGACTAAGCATTTACACTACAAGAAATATGCTAACCTATGACCTTTTGACAGTGACCCTGAAAATATTGGTCATAGATCTGTGACCATTTTGAACAATTTTGTCACTCGCTGTTTTGGAGGGTCTAAACCTGAAAATACAATGACCAAATCTGTCAGAAAGGTCATAATCTCCTTACATGAATTGGTCATAATGGAAATTACGCTAGTTTAATATATATTTTCTAGCCGATTACGACCAATTTAAATGGTCATTCGCATTAGTTGACATCCAACTCAGTAGTCTCGCCTATGTGTCACTGCTTAGGTGTCATTTTCGCTTACGTGTCACTCTGATTGGACAGCCAACTCAGCAGTCTCGCCTATGTGGCGTGTCATTTTCGCTTACGTGTCAATATGACATGTAGGACCCATTGTCGGTGATGATGCAAAAGACCACTAAGCAACAAGCTAGATGATGCAAACATGATCATGGATGACATATTAATATTCTTTGCATTTTTCTGATATGAAAACATATTTAAATTATTTAATTTGGAGTTACCATTTAAAAGATATGTTTAATTTAAAAGCAGGGACCTAAAGGTGATAGTTTTGTAAAACCGAGGGGTTGACTGGAAAATACTCCAGATATGGTTCTGGACATTTTTCACCGGGGCAGAAGCCAGCCCGAGCCACTGCCATGCGGGCCCAGGTGCCACACAGGCGCTGACTGGGCGTGTGCGCGGTGCGCTGCCCGCCACGGTAACTAACCAGTGGGGCCAGCCCGTCAGCTCGTGGAAAAGAGGAAAAAGAGGCGCTTTGCATCCGTGCGGGATCGAACCCGCGACGCGGCGCTGGATAGATCATGACTGTTGCCACTGGGTTGGTGCGGTGGGTGTGTTTAGAGTACAGAAGCTAAGCTATTTATAGTGAACTTCCATCAGGGTGCGAAACAGGCCTAGGCCTGTGCGGCAAGGTGATGGGCCGGCCAGTCTGGTTTTTTTTGTTCCTTTTTATTATTCTTTTATGTTTTCTTTTATAACTTTTGATTTTGTACTCCAATTTCAACCAAATAAATTTTGTATTTTTTGTAAAGTTGTACTCTATAATTATAGAATATTAGGGACTGTTTTTGTTCAAAATAAAATAACAAAATTTGATTAACCTTATATATTGCTTTATATATGGTTTTGAAGAATTTAAAATATTTTTTTGGATTATTCTATTAAATTCAATATATTTCTAAGAAAACTTTTTCAATATATTTCCCGTATTCCAAGTTAATTATTTTTATCGTTAACTAGATCACATATAATGATACAATGCGAAGTTTTCTTTTTTGTTGTTTTTTTTTATTCCATATGACTATTTAAAAAAACGGTTAAAACTGCAGATATGACCGTTCTAGTGTATGAATCATATGGATATTTTGATGTAACTCTGATGAAATGGATACTTGTGAACCTAAAAATGAAATTTAGGAAAAATAACGGGCAAGCTATGTGGCAGCTGCAGTTCGAAATCTAGCTGTTTCCAGCTGAATTGGTAGGAAGCCGTTTAAATGGCCGGAAATAGGCAGAGAGCTCAGAAATGCATGCCTTTTGGTGATTGTACATTAAATGATGTCTACTTTGTGTAGAATATGTATCGGTGCCATTTTGGACGTGTTTCTCGGTAGCCGCTTCACAAAAAAGCTATTTTAAGCACTTGAAATATGAAAAGTGGGTTTTTTGTGAAACATGTCGAAATCTTGGTTCGGCAACATTGCTTGCCATCCCACAATGAACACATGTGCCAAATTTGTGCACATTTCGACAAACTATGTCATGAATGTGGTCAAAACATTACTCGTTTGTCTTGAAAGATATGAATGTTCGTTCGTGATAGCAAGTTTCTTGGAACACTTTTGCAATAAATCTTCCGCAAAGCAAGTTTATATTTTTTTCTGGTGAGTAGGTCACATATCATGATGCTACGTGAAGGTTTTCCATTTTTTTGATTTTTTTGAATTTCGTAAGCTCATTTGAAAATCTAGTCGAAGTCGCCGCCGTGACCGTTCATGTCTAGTGTTTGAATCATAAGGATATTTTGATGTAACTCTGATGAAATGGATACTTGTGAACCTAAAAATGAAATTTAGGAAAAATAACGGGCAAGCTATGTGGTAGCTGCAGTTCAAAATCTAGCCGTTTCCAGCTGAATCGGCATGAAGCCGTTTAAATGGCCGGAAATAGGCAGAGAGCTCAGAAATGCATGCCTTTTGGTGATTGTACATAAAATGATGTCTACTTTGTGTAGAATATGTATCGGTGCCATTTCGGACGAGTTTCTCGGTAGCCGGTTCACAAAAAACGCTATTTTAAGCACTTGAAAAATGAAAAGTGAGTTTTTTGTGAAACATGTCGAAATCTTTCTTCGGCAACATTGCTTGCCATCCCACAATGATCACATGTGCCAAATTTGGGCACATTTCGACAAACTATGTCGTGAATGTGGTCAAAACATTGCTCGTTTGTCTTGAAAGCTATGAATGTTCGTTCGTGATAGCAAGTTTCTTGGAACACTTTTGCAGTAAAACTTCCGGAAAGCAAGTTTATATTTTTTTCTGGTGAGTAGGTCACATATCATGACGCTACGTGAAGGTTTTCCATTTTTTTGAATTTTGTATGGTCATTTGAAAATCTAGTTGAAGTCGCCGCCGTGACCGTTCATAGCTAGGGGTTGAATCTTGCGAAACTATTGTTGTGTCTCTGATGAAATAGGTACTTGGGTACCCAAAAATGATTTTTTCAAAAAATCTTGAGCAAACTGCGTGGCACCTGTAGATCAAATTTGACCCGTTTCCAACTGAATCACCAGAAATTTGTCTTTTTTACGCGAGTTGGACGGAAACTGTTTGACACACAATAATTTAGTTATTTGTACATTAAATGTGGTCTATTAGTTTTAGAAAATGTTTTGCTCCAATTTTGCAACATATTTTTGGTAGATGCTTCACAAAACGACCCATTTTTCGCACTCGGAAAATGGAAAATGATTTTTTTCGTGTAGAGAAAGTGAAAACTTTCTTCGGCAACCTTGTTCATGGTTCCAAGATGCATGCTTGTGCCCAATATGGGCATATTTGAACAAACTATGCCTTGAATGTGTCCCTGACATTTGTCATTTGGCCCTAAAGCTATGAATCTTCGTAGATGATAGCTCATTTCTAAGAACAGTTTTATAAGCTAATTGCCATATTCCAAGTTTATAATTTACATAGATATATAAGTCAACATGTTTTTTCAACTAAAATAGGTGAAGAGAACTATTTTCTAGAAAATAAAAATACAATTGAAAAACAAAACGTTGATACAATTTCCATTGGGCAACACTACTAAATTGACACAATGTGAAACATGCACGGTGGGTCAAGTAGCGCAGGTCCTACTTGCAGCCACTCTAATGTTGAAAGGGTGAAGTGAGAAAAATCCTCCATATAATCTCAGCCCCCCCATCGAACCCAAACCCTAATAAATCCCCAAACCCCAGACCTCGCCGCCACCTTCTTCCTCTCTCGCTCACTTCCCTCTCGCTCAACAGCCGCAGCGAGCTCTCGCGAGCGAGCTCCGGCCGATTTGTGTCCTCTCTCACCACCGCCCGAGTACCGAGTCCATCTCTCGACCCTTCCTTTCTCTCCGCGGCCTTCTCCTCTTCTCTTCCCTTCTCTCGACCCGAGCCACTCCCGAGTCAGATCCCCATCTCCTCTCAGATCCCATCGAGCCCTGCCTCCCCCAGTGCATCGCCTACCAGTCTCTTGCCGGATCTAGCGCCGGATAGACGCGCCCGACGAGTACACGGGGACGACTCGGATGGTGGCCGCCAAGGCAAGGCCAGGGAGGGGATGGTGATCTGGAGTTCATGAGGGACCCCATCCCCTCCGACAAGGTTGGAAAGGCACCGTCGTCTTCCCCCTTCCCCACCACTAGAGCTTTGCACGCCATGCGCCCCGGATCCCTCTCTCCATCTTCTTCTACGTTTGTCCTCAGCAGAGATGCCGCCGATCTGACGTTTTTGTTGTCTTCCTGGTTTTTCAGGGTGCGTGTGGTGCAGTGGCAGCGCGAACTCGCTCGGAGACGGCAGTGCTTGCCGTGGCCAACTTCGTCAAGGTGGTCGTGGACACGCGTCAACTTGATTTGGAGTAATCCGGCAACTAGGTTACTCGACGTCATCTACACGGTCTCCGACAGACACGAGGTGAGCCCGTCTAAATGATTCCCCAGTGCCCATCCTTCAGTTCAATCGGTCGGGATATGTAGATGGGTGCTATAAAAGTAAAATGTGTGTTTGTACCGTTGCTTGGCCTATGTACTTACATTTGTAAACTGTATAGGCAACATTTGAACTACATGTATTGGGAGTTTAGAGTAAAGTGACAATCAGTGATGTGTTCTGTAGATTAATGATGTGTTGATCTGCTTTATAAATATTGTGGTAGCAGAAATAGAATGCACAGATTGGACACTGTTACAAGTGAGGTTTTAAATAAATATAGAATGGACAAATCTTGAACATAAGCGAGGTTTTAAATGTGGTTATGCTAGATTAATTCACCACCAGAAGTGTGCGTGGTTAATAATCACGCCACTTTTTATTAAGCTTCCATACTCATACTGCATGTGTTATAGTATTATATTTTGGATAAGTACATGTGCCAGGATCGATGATATTCATTATTGCAGTTCCAGCATGTGTTCGTCTTACTAGAACTGTTTGTTGTGGTGTCGCAGGGGAAGGGTTCGCTTAGGGATGGCTGCCTTTGAGATGTACTGGTGGGCTGCCATTGGCATGAGGCTCACATAGACGCTGGACGAGATGGTACTCAGCTGTGTGCTCAGTCTTGAACTCGACGTCCGTTTCCTCTTTCAGTTTGATGAGGTTTGGCTGTGAACGCTAACTGACAAGGTTCTAAACTTTTATGAATAGCTTGTTGTTTTTACCTTGGATGCATGGTCTAGTTGTTTTTGTCCATGAGTGCTGCGCTGGAGCATCATGTGGCTAGCATGGCTTTCTTCAAGGTCTATACAAATGATATCTCTGTCTGGCAACATATGCCTCGTGTCATGTTAGCATTTTAGATGTTCATGTGAATGCTGAGATACCATGTTTGTAGTACCTGCCAGTCATGGCATTCTCCAAGTCTGCACATATAATTGTTATTTTAGGAGCATATTTCTCATCCTTCTTTTGATAATAAACCTAAACTTGCTTAATATCCAATTTAGCTGTGTATTACCAGTTCAAGTTGTTTAGTATATATCATGTTCTATTTTGCTTCTGAACAACCTTCAACTTAAATGTTGAATTGCCCTGTACACATAATGGTTTGTAATTTATGGTGAACTCAGTCCTTGCTGTTTGTGGTGTCAACAAAGTATAGTCTTGATATGCTCTTCAAAGTTCTTAGAAATCTGAACTCAATCCTTAATATGTGGATGGATCCGCTGTTTTGCAGGTCGAAGGCGCAAAGGTGTTTGAGATGGGCTGCTGATGGTGCACGAGGAAGAGAAGTGGCATTTCCTCGATATCAAAGTTTTACAGGAGCTACAGACTCGAGAAGTAGGAAGCGTCAAGAAGTTCCTGGGTATTAAAGAGTAGCTAGCTTTTTAAACTTGCCGAGCTTGGCTGTTATTTGATGACATTGTATATATGGTGATTGTGTGAAATATTGTAATGAACTATGTTTTGCTGTTGTTTGAAAAAATTCATGTATTTTCTCCTTTCTGATTGATTTATCGGTTATTAACAAATCTGTGAATTTTTTTAATCCTGATGATCGGGACCAAATGTACAGTAGAATCTGACAATCTGCACCCACTGGGCAGTAGATTTTGACAATTGGGACCCACTTGTCTGTGATAATACAAAAATCGGAAAATAGAAATTAAATGGACCGCAATATGGTAACGGCCCATAAAATAAAATGGCCAAATTCCTGGGCTTGGCCCATGTTGCCGTCCAATATTGACAGGAAAAAATTTAAAATGGGCTAAATTATTTTGCTAGGCCCATTTAGACGGATGAACTGGACTGGGCCGATTCTGATTTACGACGATTTCATTTGGTCACAATTTTGCCACGTCATCTCTGCCACGTTGGATCTGACGTGGACTGGCCAGATTGGTAGTGACCAAAACAGTTTGTCATAAAATCTGTGACCTTTTGTTTTGGTCACAACCGTCTGTGACCAATCCCAAAAAAAGGTCAGATACTGCCATTTGTGACGCTCATCTTTTGACCAATCGTTTTTCGTCACAAGAAGGTCATAACTGACAGTTCATGACCATTTCTGTGACCAATATCGATGGTCACAAGTTACCATATTTCTTGTAGTGTTACCTAAGCATGGCTAAGCATCAACATAGCATAGTTAAGTATTCCAGGCCAACTATACAATCCTAAGGATAATAGGAGGGGAAACAGGTAATGGCATCGGAAACTTAATGCAACTATAGGATACTCTAATCCAATCAAATTGACATTTGGAACCGCATGCAATATTATAGTGGAGAAAATATTTGCGGAAACATAGGATGATACATGCTTAGAGGGGGGATTACGCTTGCCTTGCTCAACGTGCTGGTAGTACGGATCGTCGGGGTATTGCGGTGTAACCCCGGCTGCTTGATCTATCGAAGCATAACATCGGAAGAACAATCAATCACCACACATGCTTAACAAAATGCAATGCACAAACACATGATGGCATGACATTTTAATCCTCGAGAGAAGGATGATTCAAGCTATTCAACTTAAACGGAGTTCGGATGCTAAAAGGGGCGCAAGTCGAATATACCGTGGAGTTAAGTAATGTATCGTCTTTGCTTGTTGATTAGAAATAGATGCAACCCTATGGTTATCTTGCACATGAATGACATGAACATGTGAAATGCAGGATTAAGGTGATTATAATATCCTGGTATCAATTCCCAAAGGTGAGCTGAAAAGGTTTGTATTAGTGCTGAAACAGGTTAACCGGATTATCTGGTGAAAATAGTGTTCGGATTATCCGGGGTAATCGGATTATCCGATGGAGTCGGACTCGGATTATCCGATGTAACCTGGCTCAGAAACGGCTAAGGACCTTAAGATAAACAGTACTTTGGCGTACTGATGTTTTTCGGATTATCCGATTTTGGCTAAATCGGATTATCCGATCGCCACAGATTGCCTGAAATTTTGCTAAGGACTAAAGCAACTACGTACTGAAGTTTTCCGGATAATCCGATTTTACTGGTTTCGGATTATCCGATCAACTCGGAATATCCGATTTGGTTTGATCCGGATTATCCGTGCGGATTACACGGCGGCGAGCTAGTGCGAATCTACGGCTACGGAACCTGCACTAGCGAACGGGGAGCACGGTGAGGATCGCAGACTCACCCTCGACGCGTGGGTATGCTCTTTGGGGACGGAGGAGGGCGGAGTCGACGGCGATTTTGCCCGGAGTGCGGCGAAGGGCGCGGAAGAAGTCGCGGACAGCCCGCTCGATTCGCAGCTTCCCGACTCGATTCCTTCGGCGGGGACGGAGGGGAGGACACGGCGGAGAAAATGGCGGTCTCCAATCTGCTTGGGGTGGCCGGAAACGGCGGCGATGCGTCGGCGACGGCGAGGGTTCGGCTCTGTGGGGGGGGGAAGAGAGAGAGGGGAACGAGAGCGAAAATATCGGGAGAGAGTGGGAGCAGGTGAGGCGCAGCATGCGGCTTGTCTTCCTTGCAGGTGGAGAGGGCAGAGGGGGGCCCTGCGCGGCGTGCATCGCGGAAGGAGCACGGCGGCATGGCTACAGGAAGAAGACGATGGGAGTTTTGTGAAAACCCCCCTGTATAAATGTTTTCCTCTTTTTCCCTTTTCTTTTAAACACAGCAGCAGTTTAGTGATTTAATTGAGGCACTTAACTCATTCCAAAAATTATGAAATTATTTGGGGAGGCTCCCCTTAGCATGTAGAAGCTCCACAAAATTTGGTGTCTCAAAATAAAATGTTTTGAACCACTTTTGTTTAGAAAGGTTGGTTTAGGGATTTTAGGTAATTTGCAAATTTGAAATTACTTTAGAGATTTTAAAGCAAGTGCCAAAAATATTATTGTTGAACTCTTGTAACTTCCTTGGCAAAAATCTCCATTTGCAAACTTTTGTTTAACAACTCCACCATCCTCTCCATTTCCAAGTTGGATTAATTTTAGGTGGAACATAGTTATGCATGGATGCCATGATGCAATGAAACAAAAAGTGGAAATTTTACTCAGTTTTTTAGGTTCACAAATTTGGGGCTGTTACAATTCTACCCCCCTTACAGGAATCTCGTCCTGAGATTCTAAGATTGCGGAAAGAAGTCGGGATACTCCTCACGTAGACTAGACTCCCTTTCCCAAGTTGCTTCCTCTTCGGAATGATGAGACCACTGAATTTTGAGGAACTTGGTAGTCTTGTTACGTGTCTTCCTTTCTGCTTCATCTAGGACACGAATGGGGTGCTCACGATAAGTGAGGTCTTCATGGAGATCCAGCTCCTCATGATTGACTCCAAGGATAGGATCTTTGAAACAACGGCGAAGTTGGGAGACATGAAACACATCATGTACATTTGGGAAGATGACCGGTAACTCCAACTTATACGAAAGATCTCCTCGCTTGGACAGAACGGTGAAAGGGCCAACGTAGCGAGGGGCCAATTTCCCTTTGATTCCGAAGCGGCGAACGCCACGAAGGGGAAAGACGCGGAGATAAGCTTTATCCCCCATTTCATAGTGAATTTCCTGATGGTGCTTATCATAGTAGCTCTTCTGCCTAGACTGTGCAATCTTCAGATTCTCTCGTATGATTCTAACCTTCTCCTCTGCTTCATTGATAACATCTGGACCAAAGAGTGCCCTCTCTCCGGTCTCGGACCAATTTAGCGGAGTGCGGCATTTTCTTCCATACAGAACCTCGAATGGAGCCATGCCCAGACTAGCTTGGTAGCTATTCTTGTAGGAGAACTCCGCGAAAGGAAGATACTTCTCCCAACCCTTGCCAAAAGAGATTACACATGCCCTAAGCATGTCTTCCAAAATTTGGTTCACTCTTTCGGTCTGACCATCAGTTTGAGGATGGAACGCGTGCTCAAGTTGAGACGGGTGCCCATAGCAGTTTGGAAACTAGTCCAAAACTTGGAGGTGAATAGGCTTCCACGATCAGAAATTATCTTCTTGGGAACACCGTGAAGGACGACGATCCGAGAAGCTTACAGGTCTGCCAACTTGGCAGCTGTAATGTCAACACGAACGGGGAGGAAGTGAGCCACTTTCGATAGTCGATCAATGATGACCCAGATGGCATCGTTTCCCTTTGGAGACTTCGACATACTAGTAATGAAGTCCATACCAATTTCATCCCATTTCCATTCCGGGACTGCGATAGGGCGGAGTGTGCCGGCAGGCCTTTGATGTTCCGCCTTTACCCGACGACAGGTGTCGCATTCAGCAACATACTTGGCGATTTCCCGTTTCATCCGGGTCCACCAGAATTGTGGTCGAAGGTCTTGGTACATTTTGGTACTTCCGGGATGAATAGAGAGAGGTGAACCATTAGCCTCTTGGAGAATCAGCTCCCTCAGGTTCCGTTCCTTTGGCACTACCAGACGGTCACCAAAGTAAACGACCCCGGATTCATCTTCCGTGAAACACTTGGCCTTGCCGCTAGAATGTTCTTTTTGATATTCAAAATGCACTTATCCCGCTTTTGAGCATCCTTAATCTGGTCTACAAGAGTAGATTTGATCTCTAGATTTGCAAGGTAGCCAGAGGGAACAATTTCTAAGTTCAAGCGGGAGAACTCTTCATGAAGATCAGGTTGAGCCTTTTCAATCATAAGATTGTTGCAATACGACTTCCGACTTAGCGCGTCAGCCACGACGTTTGCTTTGCCGGGTTGATAGTTCAGACTCACATTATAGTCCGCTATTAAATCCAACCAACGCCTCTGCCTGAGATTTAAATCCGGCTGGGTGAAGAGGTACTTCAGGCTCTTGTGATCCAAGAAAATCTCGCATCGGTTACCAAACAGGTATGGTCTCCACTGCTTCAGAGCATGCACAACAGCGGCAAGCTCTAGATCATGAGTAGGGTAGTTGTGCTCATGGGCTTAAGCTGGCGAGAAGCATACGCCACCACATGGCCCTCTTGCATTAGTACACAGCCCAAGCCTTGTAAAGAGGCGTCACAGAAGATGACAAAATCCTGCTCGTGTCCGGCAGGACAAGCACATGAGCGGACGTGAGTTTGGCTTTCAGTGTTTTGAAGCTCTCTTCAGCTTTGTCCGTCCATGCGAACTTCTTATCCTTCTTGAGAAGGTCAGTCATGGGCTTAGCTATCTTGGAGAAACCTTCGATGAATCGGCGGTAGTAACCCGCTAATCCGAGAAAACTGCGGATGTCCTTGACTGACTTTGGAGTTTTCCACTCCAGAATAGATTGAATCTTGTCAGGAATGACAGCCACACCATTTGCGGACACAACATGTCCAAGGAAGACAAGTTTATCCGACCAGAACTCACACTTGGAAAACTTGGCATAAAGACGGTGCTCTCGGAGTCGTGTCAGAACCAAACGAAGATGCTCATCATGCTCTTCATCGGTCTTAGAATAGATGAGGATGTCATCGATGTAAATTACCACGAACTTGTCGAGATAATCCATGAAGATAGAATTCATGAGCTACATGAAAGTAGCTGGAGCATTGGTGAGACCAAAGGACATGACGGTATACTCATAGAGGCCATAACGAGTAATGAATGCCGTCTTTGGGATATCCTCCTTTCTGATCTTGATCTGATGGTATCCTGACCTCAGATCCATCTTGGAGAATACCGTTGCACCAGCTAACTAATCCAACAGATCACTGATGCGAGGAATGGGGTACTTGTTCTTGATTGTCACAGCATTCAACGGCCTATAGTCAGAGACCAAATGAGGCACGGTAGAATCTCTCTTTTTGTCAAACAGTACCGGACAACCCCAAGGTGAACTGCTAGGCCGAATAAAATCCTTCGCTAATAGCTCATCGATTTGCTCCTTCAACAGAGCCAATTCTTCCACTGGCATACGGTAGGGCTTCTTAGAAATCGGTGCGGTACCGGGAAGCAAATCTATGACAAACTCCACACTTCGATCAGGTGGCATGCCAGGCAATTCTTCCGGGAACACATCTGGGAAGTCACACACCACATGGATCTCATGTATTTCAGGAGGGGTTGCACCTTCCATAAAGCATAGGCTGATCTCCGGGGAGTTGGGATTAATGGAGGATGGAGGGCTTGATAGTGCAGCCCAATACTCAATAATGTCGCCGGAAGAAGTGGTCACGGTGATGATCTTGGCAGCACAGTCGAGATTAGCCTGGTATTTTACTAGCCAGTTCGTGCCCAGTATCACATCAATGCCCTTTGACTTCAGAGCTACCAACGCAAAAGGAAAAGACGAGGAACCTATGGTAATCTGAACCTCAGGAGTAACTCCATCGGTTTGCCATTTGGAGCCAGGAGTGGAGATCACCAAGGGACGTCTTATTTTCTCGAACGGTATTTGGTGGTCTTTTGCAAAAGCTATGGATATGAATGAATGCGATGCTCCAGAATCAAACAAAACTGTAGCAAGATTGTTGTTGATTCGTAGCTCACCCATAAGGACGCTGGGGTCCTCTTCAGCTTGTTCAGCAGAGACGTGGTTCAGGCGACCACGCACTATAGGGCCAGCCCTACCAGCGGGAGTGGCGGGGGCTCGTGCAGGAGTTCCCGTGGTAGGTGCCTTCTGGGGGCACTCCCTAGAGTAGTGGCCAGCCTGGCCACAGGTGTAGCAGGTGAGTCCAGGTGGGGCAGGTAGCTGAGGACGATACCCACTTCCGCTCGGCCCAAAGGTCGAAGTAGTGGGGCGTGGCGGTGGTGGCCTGTATCCCGCGTCCCTTGGCATGAATGGAGCACGCGGCACAGCGCTGTAGGGGACGAAGACCCTGCGCTTCTTGCTCTCAGAAACTGAGGAACTCGGGTGGTCCCCTTGTGCTGGCCTCTTGGAAGCCTCGAGTTCCTTCCTTCCCTGCTCGAGGGTAAGGGCATGGTTGAACAGCTCCTGGCAGTTCTGGAACCGGAAGGACAACAACTCATAGTGGAGCTGCGGCACAAGTCCCTTGCGGAACAACTCTTGCTTGTCGGCATCAGTGGTCACGTCCCTTGGGGCGTAACGAGAGAGATTGTTGAATTCACAACCATAAGTGCGGAGGTCCATACGACCCTGTTGCAAATCCAGGAACTCCCTCCTCTTCAAGTCCATTATTGGCTGAGGGATGTAAGCCGCACGGAAGGCGGTGCGGAAATCCGCCCAGGTGAAGACATGGTTGACCGGGAACAATGCCACATGTCTCTCCCACCAACAGCCGACCGCACCAACCAGGAGGTAGGTGGCGAAGTTGACTTGTTCGGCCGCTGGGACATGCAACGCAGAGAACTTGCGCTCCAGAGCGCGAAGTCAATCATCAGCTTCAAGTGGCTCCTTCGCATCGGCAAAGGTGGGTGGCTGCGAGCGCAGGAACTCGGTTGGAGTGTTGCAGCCATTCCTCTGTGCATTCTGCTGCACCAACTACTCTAGCGGTCGCTCATTCCGCCCGCGGTTTTCCTCAATGGCCATCAAGACCTGAGCCATCGTGGGCGGTGGCGGCGGTTTCTCATTGTGGTGACCGCGGCCTCCTCGAGTCATTCTAGAGAATTGACAAAGACACAGTTAGTATCTTCCTCCGAATGGTTGAGACAATAGTATTAGCGTCTACTCGAGTACACAGACTAGGGATGATAATACTTTGTGTAACAACTAACAAGGGACCAACAAGATGGAACTTGGGTCAAAGATCAGCATCATGTACTACTAGCGTGGGATTCAAATGGTTAAGAAACCACGTGATTCAACACACTCTAGTTGGCACAATCCGGGACCTTCTGTTCAAGTCCTTGGTTTCAGACCCAAAGAAGGAATAAGTGATTAGACTCGGTAAGAATAAAAGTGTCCGCAAACATCTGAGTTGACTTCGGATTGCAACGCAGCGGGAGCAACCCGACACGTAAGAACTAAGGTAGAACCCAACCCCGTGATCCTAAAGTTTTGGGTAACAGGGATAAGTAAAACTTTTAACTCAAATCAAGGTGAGATGTCTCCGAGATTAGAATGTAACCAGATAAGGAGTAAAATAAATCCTAAGATGGTTTTCACAACTCATTTTTAGGTTATAAATAATTTTCACAAACACTAGACTCGACGTCGACCAATAGAAGGGTTTCCTACAGGCAGTCCTGCTCTGATACCAATTTGTGGCGCCCCGACCCGACTGCTATACAAAGATGTTGTGTGTCACTGGTTACGCGATACAACCGGAGGTTACGGGTTTACCAATCCCTGGCCAAAACCTCTGGTAGGCGTTGCTCGGAATTGATCATCGGCAACACAACACCACGATTGATGTCATAACATAGGCACAACTATCAATGCATAACAGGGAGATCAATACTTGTGGAACAACTGGCACATCACAGACTCTACGACTCAAAGCATTATAGTACGACTCTATAACAGAGAAAGATAGCCAAATTACAATCAGAGGTCACAAACCCAACAGTACAACATGTGGAAGCGAATTAGGTTGTTCTAAACAACAAGATCCAAATTATGGCCCAAGAGGCCTACAAATAAACATCCAAGCGCCAGCTGTTCCGAGATGTCCCAAGCTGCCACCTGGGAACCCCAGACTACTCGTCGACGTTCACAAAGAACCCACCTTCGAGGTCGGTGAAGTCCTCCTCTGGAACAAAACAAACGACGTTGAGTTCGACGAACTCGCAAGATTAAATATAGAGATTTAGCTCGATGATTGACTTTCAAAGTTTTATGGCTGTTTTGCGTAAAGCTGATTTTATTTATAAAATCATAACTCCATGGCATCGACTATTCAGACTATTTTTCAGAGGGGTAAGAAGTAACTCTTTTCTTTGATCACCTTCATCATCAATAACCATCATCAACCACTGTACCTATTCTACAAAGGCACCTCCCCGACTTACCCTCGAGGAAGCTAACCTTGCATTCGTGAGTCAAGTTTTAATCATTCGGTTCATGTTATTCTATGGTCTCTGAATCCGTCACCAAGTCGTCCATAACCGCGGACACGGCTTTTCGAAAAGATTTATCCCTGCAGGGGTGTACAATGTGAAAGACGCTAGGCTCCCGAGGGCCCTCCCAGCTTCTTATCCATGCGTACCGTCCGGCTCATTGCCTGTACATTAGCTCTCTTCCGGGGAAAGCCGGCTGAGTGGGAGCGGTTACAACCTTTACCTCGCTTGAGACTAACCCAGGATCATCAGTGAGGACGGGACAGGTTCAGTGCCTCCAATACCCTGCCCCGTGGCCACCATTTTCCTAGACACCACAATCCTCATCTCAGTCTTGGCCGCCATCTCAACGCACGCACAAATGGAAGCCCGAGCTAGAGGACCCTCGGCTAGCCCGCCACAAGTTAGTCGGTCGACGAGGTTCAATATGCCCACGCATGGTTGCATGCTCATTCTTGGCTCGTAGGCGAGAACTCACATCTAGGCGGCGAGAACGAGACAAAGCACCACCAAACCATAGTGGCCTCTCATCCCCACCTTTAAGCAATTTATTACCTGTCACCACAATTCTTCCACCATCATCCGAACATTTCATTAACTGTTTCCTACATGAAATATCCATCGGACGACTAAGCATTTACCTAAGCATGGCTAAGCATCAACATAGCATAGTTAAGTATTACAGGCCAACAATACAATCCTAAGGATAATAGGAGGGGAAACAGGTAATGGCATCGGAAACTTAATGCAACTATAGGATACTCTAATCCAATCAAATTGACATTTGGAACCGCATGCAATATTATAGTGGAGAAAATATTTGCAGAAACATAGGATGAGACATGCTCAGAGGGGGGATAACGCTTGCCTTGCTCAACGTGCTGGTAGTACGGATCGTTGGGGTATTGCGGTGTAACCCCGGCTGCTTGATCTATCGAAGCATAACATCGGAAGAACAATCAATCACCACACATGCTTAACAAATGCAATGAACAAACACATGATGGCATGACATTTTAATCCTCGAGAGAAGGATGATTCAAGCTATTCAACTTAAACGGAGTTCGGATGCTAAAAGGGGCGCATCTCGAATATACCGTGGAGGTATGTAATGTATCGCCTTTGCTTGTTGATTAGAAATAGATGCAACCCTATGGTTATCTTGCACATGAATGACATGAACATGTGAAATGCAGGCATAAGGTGATTATAACATCCTGTTATTAATTCCCAAAGGTGAGCTGAAAAGGTTTGTATTAGTGCTGAAACAGGTTAACCGGATTATCCGGTGAAAATAGTGTTCGGATTATCCGGGGTAATCGGATTATCCGATGGAGTCGGACTCGGATTATCCGATGTAACTTGGCTCGGAAACGGCTAAGGACCTTAAGGCAAACAGTACTCTGGCGTACTGATGTTTTTCGGATTATCCGATTTTGGCTAACTCGGATTATCCGATCGCCACAGATGGCCTGAAATTCTGCTAAGGACTAAAAGCAACTACGTACTGAAGTTTTCCGGATAATCCGATTTTACTGGTTTCGGATTATCCGATCAACTCGGAATATCCGATTTGGTTTGATCCGGATTATCCGTGCGGATTACACGGCGGCGAGCTACTGCGAATCTACGGCTACGGAACCTGCACTAGCGAACGGGGAGCATGGTGAGGATCGCAGACTCACCCTCGATGCGTGGGTATTCTCTTCGGGGACGGAGGAGGGCAGAGTCGACGGCGATTTTGGCCGGAGTGCGGCGGAGGGTGCGGAAGAAGTCGCGGACAGCCCGCTCGATTCGCAGCTTCCCGACTCGATTCCTTCGGCGGGGACGGAGAGGAGGACACGGCGGAGAGAATGGCGGTCTCCAATCTGCTTGAGGCGGCCGGAAACGGCAGCGATGCGTCGGCGACGGCGAGCTCGGGTTCGGCTCTGTGGGGGGGAAGAGAGAGAGGGAACGAGAGCGAAAATATCGGGAGAGAGTGGGAGGAGGTGAGGCGCAGCGTGCGGCTTGTCTTCCTTGCAGGTGGAGAGGGCAAAGGGGGGCCCGGCGCGGCGTGCATCGCGGAAGGAGCACGGTGGCACGGCTATAGGAAGAAGACGATGGGAGTTTTGCGAAAACCCCCATGTATAAATGTTTTCCTCTTTTTCCCTTTTCTTTTAAACACATCAGCAGTTTAGTGATTTAATTGAGGCACTTAACTCATTCCACAAATTATGAAATTATTTGGGGAAGCTCCCCTTAGCATGTAGAAGCTCCACAAAATTTGGTGTCTCAAAATAAAATGTTTTGAACCACTTTTGTTTAGAAAGGTTGGTTTAGGGATTTTTGGTAATTTGCAAATTTGAAATTACCTTAGAGATTTTAAAGCAAGTGCCAAAAATATTATTGTTGAACTCTTGTAACTTCCTTGGCACAAATCTCCATTTGCAAACTTTTGTTTAACAACTCCACCATCCTCTCTATTTCCAAGTTGGATTAATTTTAGGTGGAACATAGTTATGCATGGATGCCATGATGCAATGAAACAAAAAGTGGAAATTTTACTCAGGTTTTTAGGTTCACAAATTTGGGGCTGTTACAGCGACATCCTTGTCCTTTCAATTGGTATCAGAGCCTAGGCTCTCTTTATTGGGCTTTACTGGCTAGAGAGTAAAGATGTCGTTTAGATCGAATTAGTGCACAATCCCACTTTTAAATTCGATGGCACTAATTATGATGTATGGAAAATTCGCATGCTTAATCTTTTTAGGACCATGGGTCTAAATTATATTATGAGTGTTCTTGATTTGGGTTTTTCTCCTCCAAAGGATTCCCATGAATTATCTTTAGAGGATGAGGAAAACTCTCATCTCGATACTCAAGTATCTAATGGCCTTATATGTGTTTTGAGCGTTGTAGTTCTTGCTTCAATCATGCCTTTCCGGAACGCTCATGAGCTTTGGACCAAGCTTCAAGATAAATATGAAGTGTCCAACATTATTGAGGATGATTGTTCTCCCTCCACCTTCGGGCGTGATGAGTTCACAACTTCTTCCACTTCACCAACATGTGATTTGTCACAAGGTAATGATATGGTGAGTGGTGATAGAAATTGCTTTGTTGATAGTGAATATTCTATTGACTATACGTCATCTCTATCTCATTGCTATGTTCTATCTTAGGACTTAAACACTTCTATCACCTCAAATGTCTTACATGCTAGTGTTGATAGTCCTTGCATATCATGTAGTAGTTGTTTAACTAAATCTCATGATGATATGCTTCATATGTCTTGTTGCCATGAAAACAGTACTTCCATATCCTCTATTTCTTGTGTGACTAACAATGTAGAGGTTTCCCAACATTTGTTGGAACAAGACATGGACCTCAATGGTGCTTCAAGCTATTCTTCATCATCATCGTCCATTTCTCACTTTTGCCTTATGGCTAGGGATTCAAAGGTATCTTCACCTTTGGAACCCTCTACACCTTGTGATGATGAGGATGAGGATTATTATGGTTTACAATTTAATGATGCCGACTCCTTAAAAGAGAAGGGTGAGATGGTATTTTGTGCTCTCCCTAAAGGTAGTAAATCTATCTCCCCTTTATGTGAAATTTTGACTTATGCTATCAAGAGTTGTAAAGTCATTGAAGAAAAGGGGAGACTTGAAAAAGAATATGCTAATGAAATTGCTTCTCTCACCGTCACTCTTGATGAAGAGCATGAGCTTCGAGTTTCTCTTGAAGAGAAACTCGATAATATTGAGGAGTCACAAAATAACATTGTTTCTAAAATCATTAAAGAACGTGACCATGCTATTGCGAAATATAAGCTTTATAAGAAACAAAATGTTGAATTTGGTGTTGCTCATGAAAGACTAACCGAGGAGCTAGAAAAGCTCACCAAGTCTCACAAGGCCTTGGAGAATGAACACTCTCTCCTTATCAAGTCTCGTGATCAACTCCAAACTCAACTATCTAAAATTGTTGTGCCTAGCTCCTCTACTTCCTCTTGTAATCATGCAAATATTATTGAGGAAAATGCTAGGTTGAATGATGAGCTTGCCAAGTTGTCTTCTTCCATTTCTAAAATTAATGATGCTTGTGCTACTAACTCCACTCCGTGTGAAGCATCTATTTTGAAGGAGAATGTTGAGCTAAGTGCTCAACTTGAGTTGCTAACTAGCAAGTATGGGAAATTGGAAGAAAGTCATGAAAAGCTCTCTAGATCTAATGAGAATATTCTAGCATTCCACTAAGCTAATGTTAGCTCATGAGGCTATTATGTCAAAGGTAACATCTTGTGGGCCTCATGTTATCACTAGCACAATCTCTAGTAAAAATGCTATATTGTCTTGTGCTAGTCTTAGTAATTCTACATCACATACTATTGCTAAATCTTGAGATGAATTACTTTCTATGCCTTGTTGCTCTAACAAGGAATCATCTACTTCCTCTAGTATTTGTGTTGATACTAACCATGTAGAGGAATTAAATGAGCTCAAGGCCCAAGTCACTTCTTTGAAGAAAGACTTGGAAAAGCGTCATGTTGGGAAGTCTACACTTGACAATATGTTGAGTGTTCAAAGACGCCCCAATGACAAGAGTGGACTTGGATTCCACTCCAATATCAAGAACAAGTCCAAGTCTAACAAGAAAAAAAGGGCCAAGAACAAGTCAAAGATTCGGCCAAATTGTTTGCTTCAAGTGCAAAGTTGAAGGGCACCATGTTAGATCTTGCCCTTTGAAGAAGAAGCCTCTTAGTGAGAAGCAACAAGGGAAGAGGCCTCAAGCTCAAACTCAAGTTCCTCAAGTTAAAGAACGACCACTTCCCAAGAAGAATCAAGCTATTCCTCCTCAAGTAAGATTCCAACTAAGAAGAAAGGAGGAAGCCAATGTTGCTACATATGCCGTGAGAAGGGCCACTTTGCTTCTTCATGCACTAATGGTACCTTATCCAACCCCATTATAATTGATGATGTTTATTCTCTTCGGAAGGATAAGGTTGGCAATGTGTTTGCCAAATATGTTGGTACTCAAAGTGGTGTCAAGAAAAACCATTTGGGTTGCCAAGCCTATTGTGACTAACCTCTTAGGACCCAACTTGGTTGGGGACCAACAAGCTAAAACTTGATCAATAGGTGTTGTTGGAGGGCATTGGAGACTTGGCTACATCATGAAGAATTAAGGGATCTTCATCAATTATATTCTCTCAAGCCAAGTCATTTGGATTATATTATACTATCTCTTATCCAATGTTCCTCCTTGCGGTAACTTGTGCTTATATCATATATACATTGAAAGTTGCTTGCACCCTTGCATGTGTTTGGTTTTGTACCTTGCTAGCGTTTGTATGTGTTGTGCTCTCTACTTACTTATCTTGAGTAATCAAGTATGTGTATGTTGGTTTGCACACCATTTACTTGTTTTGAGCCTTATTGCTTTTATTTTCTATCTTATCTTGTTGGCTCTCTTTGAGAGATTAATGGACTATTCCATTTTGGGAGAGTGATATGCTTCGTGCACTTCACAATCCTAAAAATGTGTTACATGAGAATACCACTTAGTGATGATATATCAATATTATCTATTCTCTATGTGGTATGTCATGCTCATGAGAAATTCAAATTCTATAATGTCCATTAATTATCTCTAATTGGTTTGTTTGCCTCTTGTTTAAAAGAAATGGATTATCACATTATGGGGGAGTAATAAGCTTTGTGCATATTACAAGCCTAGAAAATGTGAACATGTGAGGTTTTGCCACCTAGAATTGACGGTGTTAATAATCTTTTTCCTATGTGGCATGTTGCTCAAACAAGGTCCATTTTTGCTTATTTGTTTTTATTCTCTCACTCTTTTGGATCTTGTTTGTGATGGAAGTTCTTGATATGACTTTCCACAAATATGTTCTCATATATCTTTTTGGGAAACCAATTGCTTGAAGTTGCTTTGCATGATCGCGTGAATATTGAAGCTATCGAGAATATCTATCTATCTAAGCATGGCTTTTAATTCCTATCCTTTGAAATATGCTTATTTGTTGTGAAGTTGGTCTTTAATATCATTCCTTTATAACACGAAGAAATATCTCCATATACTTCTTGTCCATGACAAGTGATACTCATAATTATGGTGGAATTTGTAGACCATCTTCATTTTTGGCTCTTGCTTTGAATTGCCTTCTTTTATTGCCAAAACTTGTTTTATCAAACTTCTTTTTGTTTTCCTTGTATCTTTTAGATCCTTTTTTGCTCTACTCAAAATTTGTTTTGTGCTTTCTTGAGTGGGCTAGTAAAAGCAATGATCCCATCCTTGTGCATTTACATTCAAGTCATACTTCTAGATGATGCACCATTCTTGGGGAAGCTATCCTACATTGAGTAGAACACCACTCTTTAAATTGGTATTGATCTTATTGCTCTTTCTTGAACATGACTAGTGTTTGTATAATATATATAGTTAGTGATGATCCCTTTGTGTGCATTTGTATTCAAATGCAAGATCATAAATAATGCACACATCTTGGGGGAGCTATCCTATATGCTTTTGAACATTAGTTGTCATCAATTTGCCCTTTTATTCCGATGACGTGTCTCTTTGGAAACAAACTTTTTTTGTCTTGGTACTTTGTGCCATCATGAAAAGTGTAGAGGGTTTGATTTATTCCTTGATACTTTTTCCATTTGGTATGTTTTCAAATTGGTACCTTCAATCATGTGTTGATTTGGGTCTTTGATATAATTTGGGCAATTCATTTTCTTGTCACACTTGTGTGCGCTTTCTTGGTTTAATTGGTGTTTTGTCCAAATTGTATCTCATTTGGTTCTTGAAAGTCTTGTGCATGCATATTTATTATATGTATATCTTATCGCATGCTTACTTTTGTTGATCCAATATATAGGATAAATCCATCAAATCCTAAATGGCTAAGATGTGCATGAAATTCAATTTCATATTAGTATGCACATATTTATGTGGAGTTTGTCCTATGTATTGTGGTTGTTCTAACCACTTGGACCCAATGAGTTTGGGTACCATGTTGTACTTGAATTTGTTTTAGGTACACTCGAGATGCATTGGAAGCTTGTCTCATTTACAAGGAAGGTGTTATCACCATGTGCTTATTGGAGCCAAGCTCGGATGATCATGAGCTCTTATGTTCTACATCATCCAATGCTATCTCGGTAACAAGTATCTACCTCATGCATACATTTCCAGCTTTCAACCTTGTGTAGGTTGCATCATGGCATGAATCTCTTTTGTTGCAATTGATATGGGTTTTGTGAAGTTCTTATCAAAACATCTTTATTTAAATGTGAGTAAGCCGGGAGATTACATATCAAGGGGAATATATATACTGATTTTCATGATTCACCAATCCCAAATATGTTAATCTAGCACTTTCTACTCTATGTCTTGCATATGCAATATTGATGATTTTTTAAAATCATTTGCCTTTTGCGATACTTGTTATATTTCTCGGGCATCCCATTTATCACCTTATCCCTTGTGGATATTTTTTATGCTATGATGAGTGTGTGTTGGAAGTTCATCTATATCCTTTAAGATAAATTCGAGCTTTGTTCTATGCTTTTAAGCAAAGATCTTATTGGTGTATTTATGACTTCCTCTTGGATATCATGTTCTCTAACTTTGTACCTATTTTGTGTGTGCATGTTTCTTTGTGGACTTATATCTTCATGATTGGTGTCTACTTAGAAACTTATACACATGAGAATAGTTACATCTTTAATTGTTATTCCAATTTTTTAGTGACCACCTTTTATTGCTTTTGATTCGTTGGTGGTTTCTAAAAGGCACAAGCTTTGTTTTTCTTTTGATATCCCTTTTTTCATCTTAATAAGCATGTGGACCTATTTGCTACATCTTCTTTGGGTTGTGTTTATGGGAAAAACATGATATGCACTATGTGCCACTTATATTGAATGACTATGTTGATGCTACGCTCATCTTTGCATTAGTCTCCTAAAAATGTCTTTCCATGTCACACCCATCTCTTTTCGGTTGAGCAAGTCTTTGTTGTCTCTCCTTGCTCTTGTTGCTCAACATTTGTTTGTTGAAGTTGTATTGCTTCTTTTTCCATCTATGCTCTCTTGCACTTATTTGTGTTCAAAATTATCTAGGAGGGAGTGAGGATTCCATGTTGTGCACACCATATTAAAATGCAAATCCTACTTTGTGCACGTACCTTGGGGAGTTCCCTCTTGATTTTTTAGAACACTTGGTTGATCTTTCGGATCCTTTGATTGCTTGATTCTTTTGTTGAGATATCTCTCCCTTGCTATTTTGTTGCAATCTTTGGATTCTCAATATAGTTTGATTTCCTCCTATTTTTGATCAATGGAAATGTTCTTTTAATTCTACTCATTTTTATGAGAAAAGTTAAACTCACGGAGGAACTCTCACTATGTTGGCCTTCCGAACCTTTTTACCCATTTCGGCAATTGTTGCCAATGGGGGAGAAGTTTTGGAGGGTTAATGAAATTTGGTTATATACTTTGATTGGTTCTTAAGTATTTGCCTTTCTTGCCTTTGCATTCGTTGCTTGGTTTTTGTATATAGTGGAAACTCCACCACCGGTAATGGTTGACAATATATGCAATGAATCCATGTTCATACACACGTGCATATATAGTGGGGGAGTTTGGTCTATATATGTTGTTGGATTAACATCACATACCTTTGTAGTATTTGATGTTAGTACAATTGGTTCTTGCTCGTTAATTTCCATATTATATACCCTCTCAAAAGAGATTGTCATCAATTACCAAAATGGGGGAGATTGAAAGTGCATGTGCCCTCATGTGTGGTTTTGGTAATTAATGACAATCTCTATGGACTAATGTTTGCCTTGAGATATTCTTATAGATCTTGTCCATAGGAAAAGATTGGATTTCATGTGTTGGACTCTAGAAGTGTACATGATGATCAATGCTCTATTCGAGGGTTTATATGAAGAATGGTCATGTGTAGAGTTGAGCATATTGCAAGTGTGGCTTGGAAAAGGAGAGATTGAGTGAACATTCATGTTTATCTCCAAGCCATAATATATATCAAGAGAAGTCTATGAAGTGCAACCTCAATATGATACATCATGGAAGATATCACTTGATTGAAGCTTGCAATGGATACATGAAGACAGAGCTTAGCAAGGCTCTCACATAATGGAGTATGGGGGAGTATTTGGGGAAGTCTTCATCAAGCATGTGCTAGCAAGAACAATCAAGAAAGGTGTTCCAACTTGAGGGAGTCAAGATCGTCATCATCTAGCTCAAGTGGAATGCTCAAGGCAAAGGTATGATCTTGATAAGGTTTCTATTTTACCGGTCTCATGGTGTTAGTGGGAGACCGGGTTATAGGATAGATGGCGTACTATCAAGAGGGGCTCTCAAGTAAGTAACTTGATCGCATCTTTGTGGAGAGTACAAACCTTTGCATACTTGGCATATCATCTTTCTTGGTTCTTATTTGGCTTTTATCCATGTGAGAATTTAGAGCTTGTGTTCATATCCATACCAAGCTCTAGTTCATCAAAAACGGATTTCATATGCATATCTTGTTGCGTTTTTTGATGTTGGAAGTTTTACCGGTTTATCTTTTTTAAGAGAGGTCAAACTCTCTCCTTGTGGTTCCCTCCTCACATGATGTACTATGATGTTTCTCTGCATGATCGTGAAGAGCTCTTCGTTGCGATTCCAACAAGCCCAAGATCATCGAAATCGGAGTCCGGATGAAAAAGATATTGCAGTTTTCGTTTTGTTGTTTCTGTCAGTTTTCAGAAAACCGGATATTCCGGTCCTTCTAGAAATATCCGGTTGGAAATATCCGGCTATCTGCAGAAGGTTTCAACAGGGCCGGATATTCCGATCCAAAATGGAACCGGAATATCCGGTCCCCTGTTTTTCCCGCAACGGCTCTATTTCGTGGGGTCCTATAAAAGGCCCCCTTCTTCCCCAAAGAGACAAGCTCTTAAGCACGAAAAAGCCCCCCATTGTTGACCTTCTTGATCTTGGATTTCTCTCTATTCCTCCATGATTCTTGCCTCCAATTAGAGAAAAAGAGAGAGGAGATCTAGATCTACATTTCCACCAATCAATCTCTCCTCTAAGTGAGGGGAACCATTTGGATCTAGATCTTGGAGTTCCATTTGTTGAGTTTTTCTTTGTTCTTCCTCTCTTCTCCCCCCACAAGCATTAGTTGCTTTTGGTGGGATTTGGGAGTGAAGGACTTGAGCACTTCTTGTGTTCTTCCCATTGCATTTGTGCATCGGTTTGTGCTCTCCACGAGGATTCATGGAAGTGAATGTTCGTGAGCTTATTACTCTTGGGTCTTTGGACCCTAGACGCCATTGTGGTGGTTGAGACCTTTTGTGGTCACTTGGGAGCTCCCAATCCTTTTGTGGGTTGTGCCTCAAGATTGTTTTAAGGGACTCAATTTCCGCCCAAAAGGAAATCAATAGTGTAAGGTGAGCCGAGCTTTTGGGCGAGGTTCATCGGAGAATACGGTGAGGCCATTTGTGGCGTTTGAGTTTGAAACTCACACCCTTCCAACGAGACGTACTCCCCTAAAAAGGAGGAACTTGGGAATACATCATCGTCTCCGCGTGACTCGGTTATTTCTATACCCGAGCTCTTTACTTATGCACTTTACATTGTGATGGCCTTCGTGCTTGAATTCTTACATCTTGCTATCACCTTGTTGCTTGTCTTTCTTAGCATAAGTTGTTGGTGCACATAGGTGAACCTAGTATATTTAGGTTGTATGCTTGTTAAATTAAAACACCAAGTTTTATTCCGCATTTATCAAGCCTAAACCGGAAAAGTTTTAAATCGCTTATTCACCCCCCCTCTAGGCGACATCCTTGTCCTTTCAATAAGGAAGAAGGAAAACTGGTCTAGGAGGACCAATTGCTCACCCTAGTCGTGTGAGCGTGCTCAAATCAGACGGAGGAGGTCGGAGACGGCGGCATCGAGCGCGGCGGCCGGCGGCCGGAGGCGGGGAAGACCGAGTCGATTCCGGTGACTGGGGTCACCCTAGCAAGCACGGCTCGACGGAGAGGTAGAGGAGGTTGAGGTGGAGGTCGTGGTATTCTCCAATCCGCCGGGGACGGAGCAGAACGGCGGCGCCGCGTCGGTGACGGTGGCGGCTTCGGCCATGCGTGGTGCAGAGCGAGAGGAGGATGGGCGTGTGCGAGGTGGAGAGGATAAGGGAGAGGCAGAGCACGACCTCTCCCTGGACTTATCCACGCACGGGAGTAGGAGGTGGCCGCGCCACGCTCAGCCACGGAGCTGTGTGCCTGCTGGAGGTAGAATACAAAGGCACGTTTACAAAAAGGCCCCTAGAGTTTTGAGAAATTACAAAGAAGTCCCCGTAGTTTTTAAAACAGAACCTTCTAAGAATTTTTAGGGGCACTTAGAGTAGCCCAAAAATATGGAGAAAAATCATGGAGGCTCCTATTAATATAAGGAAGCTCCCCATATTTTTAGTTTGAATTTTTGGGAAATTTTGAACAACATTTATAAATCGGAGAAGTTTGTGACCTTTTTTACAAATTACTCTTTATTTAAGATGCGAAAATTTCTTAGTGAAAAAAATTATATGATGATCATGAATGCATAGTCACTTTATTACAAACATGAGCTGTTACAACCATCCACGCTGTCCGGCGGGGACCCAGATCACCTGCGACGCCTGCAACACGCGGATGTGCGGCGCACACTATGGCTGCCGCGGCTGCGATTTTTAGGTGCACCCGAACTGCGTCCAGCGGAGAACCACCGGCCAGACATCGACCGGCGGCCAGTGCCAGATATCAACCCCAGTCCGTGCTGTTTCTGCCACATATATTGCGTGTACTGCGTCCGCTGCAACCCTCGTCGGCGCTGTTAATTTTCTAAGTATTATGTATCGAAATCAAATAATGTATGGCGTTGTCCGCTATGAGTGTTTTTCTCCTATGTATTGCTTTATAGTTTGTTGGATTTCGCAAGTTCCATTATTTACAAAAAAGTTTTAATGTACTATGTGTTTGATCTACTTCAATTATGTAACCCTCCCTGTGAATTAATGAATATTTTGGATTTCCAAAGATTAATTATGTGACATATGACCAAATGCTTATTATCACCTGATGTAAAATATCTGGATACATTTGGCTTTTCGTTCTGCATGAAACATATTTATATGGAAATGGTTTGTCTCGGTACTAGAACTTTCTAACATTAACATGTTCTTTTTTTTGCACTTTAATGTTTTCGAGAACAGTATTAGACTAGTTTAGAACAACACATTTCTGATGGGCCGGGGCCTGGGCGGCATTTGAACTACGTTGCGACGAAAATATAGAATGGTCCCTTGCGGTGTTTGAAAACCCTCTCTTGCTAAGGGCGAGCGTATATTTGCCTTGTGTCAAAGGTTTTTGCCGTGTGCTTGATATTGTACGGCAAAGTAATCTTATTATGCGGAAGAACATTTGTGATAATTTTAGCTGACATGGTATGAGTTTAGAGCCCGCAGCCGGTTACATTATTTACCATGCTCTAATCTACTTGATTTCTTGTGCAAATGAGACCTACTGCAGGCTTAGATCTCGAGTACATGCATGGATGAGGGACACAACGAGGTACTGACGCACCACAAACACTAGTGGAAACAGGGCCATCGGTTTGGCCCTTTAGTCCCGGTTCCCTTACGAACCGGTACTAATGGGGGCACTAGTCCCGGTTCATACGTACAGAGCGCCGGTAAGCACTTGTCCCGGTTCGAACTGGACCATTAGTCCCGGTTCGTGATAAGAACCGGTACTAAAGGGTCGTAGCAGGCGGCCGCAGAGGTGGGGCCAGCGCGAGCACCCGAACCGGTACTAAAGATTGACCTTTAGTACCGGTTCGTGATACGAACCGGGACTAAAGGTATCCCTATATCATCTTCCACCCCGAGCCAGCCAGCTCCATTTTTCCAGCTCGAGTTCATCTCCATTTCTCCTCCGTTTCCTCTCCCGAGGTCGAGTTCGTCCCCATTTTTTTCCACCATTTGTCAAGATTGACGGCGCCCCATCTATCCAAGGGTTAGCAACTTCATCATTTCTGCCGGCGTTGCTACTTTAGCTCATTTCATTGCTAGTTTAGCTCATTTAGCTCATTTCATTTTTCTAGTGCTAGCTAGGTGTTTGATGAAATGGCTAAGTTAGTTATTTCATTTGTTTTATATGCAATTTGAGCTCAAACTAAATTATGATTTGTGGTTTTAGTGTCGTCCCATCCCCGTCCTCACTGCCGTCGATCGCCCGCGCCGTCCCGTCACCGGCACCACCTCGGCGAGCCTCTTGTTTTATCTTTTATTTAAAAAAATCTTACTTGTATGATTTATATGCATAGTTATTACTTGTATAATTTTCTTACTTGTATGATTGTTTTTATATGTATAGTGCCATGGTTTTGATATCTGTCCCCTCGGCCCTCGTCCGGTCTATGATTCGGATGTGGTATACTTTTATAACTATTTGTTTCATTTCGTGTTTATGACAATTATGCCGACCAACTTGACATAGATATATTTTTATCTAGGAGGTAGTTGAACCGGAAATTCCAACCGACCCTCTTGTCGAGATGCTAATTTTTTGAAAAAGAAAACAATGATTTGAAAGCAAAATTGAAAAGAAGTGAAGATCTTCATCTCCAATGCCTAGAAGAAAGATGAAATTGGAGTTCAAACTTGCCGACGTCGTCGATGATCACGAGATCAAGATGGATGCAATGCGCTTGAAGATTAAAAAGATTAGAAAATATGCATTAATCAAGAGGCTTGGTATCATTATGCTGTTGGTTCAATAATTACCTTAGTTGCGATTTTGATCGCATTTGTTGTTGGATTTAAATTCTTTAGATAGTTGTATGTTAGTTTCAATTAATGTATGTTTTATGAGAACTATGTATTACATTTGGTCACTACTCTACTTTGCTTTTAATGTGATGAACTTGTATTAATTAATTTGGTCACTTATCTATTCATGATGTAGTGTAATGGTTTTTGATATACTTATATAATGCAGATGAACGGCAATGGATGTACGGTGACCGACGCAGTCCCGAGTTCATTAGTGGCATGCATAATTTTCTCCACGTGGCTGAGGCAAACAAGCGGTCGAATGGTTTTATTTGTTGTCCATGTAGTGCCTGTAAGAATACGAGGATTACTCTACCTCAAAAACCCTTCACGTCCACCTGTTGCAGTCCGGTTTCATGCCGGCTATAATTGTTGGACCAAGCACGGAGAAAGAGGGGTTATAATGGAAGACAATGAAGAAGAAGAGGATAATGACAACTATCCTATGTTCACTGAACACGGTGGTACTACAATGGGGGAAGACGAAGCTGAAGAAGAGCCCATTGTTGATGAGCCCGATGATGATCTTCGTCGGGCCATTCTTGATGCGAAGATAAACTGCGGAAGTGAAAACGAGAGGTTGAAGTTGGAGAGCATGTTAGAGGATCACACAAAATTGTTGTACCCAAATTGCGAAGATGGCCAGAAAAAGCTGGTACCACACTGGAATTGCTGCAATGGAAGGCAGAGAATGGTACATCTGACAAGGGATTTGAAAAGTTGCTGAAAATATTAAAGAAGATGCTTCCAAGGGATAACGTATTGCCCCCAGTACGTACGAAGCAAAGAAGGTTGTCTGCCCTCTAGGATTAGAGGTGCAGAAGATACATGCATGCATCAATGACTGCATCCTCTACCGCGGTGAGAGTACGAGAATTTGAATGCATGCCCGGTATGCGGTGCATTGCGGTATAAGATCAGGCGAGATGACCCTGGTGATGTTGAGGGCGAGCCGCGCCCCAGGAAGAGGGTTCCTGCCAAGGTGATGTGGTATGCTCCTATAATACCACGGTTGAAACGTTTGTTCCAAAACAAAGAGCATGCCAAGTTGTTGCGATGGCACAAAGAAGACCGTAAGAAAGACGTGATGCTGAGACACCCCGCTGATGGGTCGCAGTGGAGAAAAATCGACAGAGAGTTCCGACATTTTCAGATGACGCAAGGAACTTAAGATTTGGTCTAAGTACAGATGGCTTTAATCCTTTCGGGGAGCAGAGCTCCAGTCATAGCACCTGGCCTGTGACTCTATGTATCTATAACCTTCCTCCTTGGTTGTGCATGAAGCGGAAGTTCATTATGATGCCAGTGCTCATCCAAGGCCCGAAGCAACCCGGCAACGACATTGATGTGTACCTGAGGCCATTGGTTGAAGAACTTTTACAGTTGTGGCGTGAAGAAGGTGTACGTGTGTGGGATGAGCACGAAAAAAGGAATTTGACCTACGAGCTTTGTTTGTAACCATCAATGATTGGCCTGCTCTTAGTAACATTTCAGGACAGTCAAACAAGGGATACAATGCATGCACGCACTGTTTAGGTGAGACTGAAAGTATATATTTAGGTAACAAGAATGTGTACCCGGGGCATCGTCGATTTCTTCCAAACAAGCATCCCTAAGAAAGAAAGGCAAGCATTTCAAAGGTGAGGCAGATCACCGGACGAAGCCTACCCGCCCTACTGGGGATGTTATATATGATATGGTCAAGGATTTAAAAGTAATCTTTGGAAAGGGTCTTGGCGGACAATCTGTTCCGAATGACGCTGACGGACACGTACCCATGTGGAAGAAGAAATCTATATTTTGGGAGCTACCCTATTGGAAAATCCTAGAGGTTCACTCTGCAATCGACGTGATGCACGTGACGAAAAATCTTTGCGTGAACCTGCTAAACTTCTTGGGCGTGTATGGGAAGACGAAAGATACACCGGATCACGGCAGGACCAGCAACGTATGCACGAACGAGACAACCTGAATCCAGAGAAGTATCAAGGTCCTGCCAGCTACGCTCTTACCAAAGAAGAGAAGGAGATCTTTTTTGAAGTCCTGAGCAGTATCAAGGTCCCGTCTGGCTTCTCGTCGAATATAAAGGGAATAATAAACATGACAGAGAAAAAGTTCCAAAACCTAAAGTCTCATGACTGCCACGTGATTATGACACAATTACTTCCGGTTGCATTGAGGGGGCTTCTGCCGGAAAATGTTCGAGTACCCATTGTGAAGCTATGTGCATTCCTCAATGCAATTTCTCAGAAGGTGATCAATCCATAAACTCTACCAAGTTTACAGAAGGATGTGGTCCAATGTCTTGTCAGCTTCGAGTTGGTGTTCCCACCATCCTTCTTCAATATTATGACGCACCTCATAGTTCACCTAGTCGAAGAGATTTCCATTCTCGGTCCTGTATTTCTACACAACATGTTCCCCTTTGAGAGGTTCATGGGAGTCTTAAAGAAATACGTTCATAACCGTGCTAGGCCAGAAGGAAGCATCTCCAAGGGCTATGGAACAGAGGAGGTCATTGAGTTTTGTGTTGACTTTATTCCTGACCTTAAGCCGATCGGTGTTCCTCAATCGCGCCATGAGGGGAGACTGCGTGGAAAAGGCACGCTAGGAAAGAAAGCAACAATATGTATGGACGGGCATTCTTTCACTCAAGCACACTACACAGTTCTACATAATTCCAGCTTGGTGGCTCCGTATATCGAGGAACACAAGAATATTTTACGCTCGAAATACCCGGAGCAACCTGAAGATTGGATTGATGGAGAACACGTGAAGACTTTCGGCGGTTGGTTGCAAACACGTCTCATTAATGACACCACTGTTGGAGAACAGCTATACTTGTTGGCCAAGCACCATCTTCGACTATATTGACTTTTCAAGGGTACGAGATAAATGGGAATACATTTTACACGGCCGACCAAGATAAAAAGAGCACCAACCAAAACAGTGGTGTCCGCTTTGATGCAACAAACAACAATGGGCAAAAGGACACATATTATGGTTACATAGAGCAGATATGGAACTTGACTATGGACCTTCTTTTAAGGTCCCTTTGTTCTGGTGCAAATGGTTCAACCTGACAGGCGGGGTACAGTAGACCCGCAGTACGGAATGACTACAGTGGATCTCAAGAATCTTGGGTACGACACCGAACCATTCGTCCTAGCCAGTGAAGTGGCTCAGGTTTTCTATGTGAAGGACATGTCTACCAAACCGAAAAAAAGAAAAGATAAGCAAGCGAATACATCATACGATGAGCCAAAGCGCCACATAGTTCTTTCAGGGAAAAGAAACATCGTGGGAGTGGAGGACAAGACAGACATGTCAGAAGATTACAATAAGTTTGATGAAATTCCGCCTTTCACAGTGAAAACTGACCCAAGCATCGTGTTAAATGATGAAGATTGTCCATGGTTACGGCGCAATCAGAAGAAAGGGACACACACGAAGAAGAAGTTTATACCACAACACTAGAGACGGATGTTGATGGTCATGTGTAATAATGTATGAAACCTTTTATGTAACTGTGTTCTGAAAACTCAGAAGAAAACTCTGATTTTTGGTTCTAAAAACTCCAACGTCTTACAAGCGCTCGAAAAAGTTGGAACAAAACACACGGTTTCTCCTGCATACAGCCCGACGGTGGCTCGTGAGTGCCCGCATATCAAATGCACCGTCGGATGTATGCAGGGAATCCGAATGATTTGTATTCGGTCGATGAACTGAAGGATTTGTAGATGGAACAAAACACACGGTTTCCCCTGCATACAGCCCGACGGTGGCTCGTGAGTGCCCGCATATCAAATGCACCGTCGGATGTATGCAGGGAATCCGAATGCTTTGTATACCAAATGAACTACAATGAGTACACACTGAGTGCCGAACATGTCCGAGAGGTGGGCTATATATAGGGTCGTGTGGCTCGAGAAGTGGTCGTGATAGTGCTGATCCAACGGCTCACAAGCGCTTGAAAGAAACACATGATCCGTGTGCTTCTTTAGTCCTGGTTGGTAACACCAACCGGGACTAAAGACGGGCTTTGCGGTCACGACTCGTGTCCGTCACGTGTCCTCCCCCAGCGCTGCCCTGGTCACGGGTCCTCCCCCAGCGCTGCCCTGGAGGTCTATATTTATTGTCGCCGACAGGGTAAACCCTAATCCACCATTCCTAGCCACGAACGCATCGTCTTCACGAGATGGTGATGTGTAATAATAAGCATGTAAATCAAAGTATATAAAAGAAAACAGAAAAAGAAACTAGAAAAAACAATTGAAAAAGCATGTAAATCAAAGTATATAAAAGAAAACAAAAAAAGAAACTAGAAAAAACAATTCAAAAAGCATGTTATAAAAGAAAATCAGAAAATAGGAAAAAAAAACAAAACTTAAACCAAATAGATATAAAGCAAAACAGAAAACAGAAGAAACAAAACAAATTTGACTTGATTTGGACGATTAAATCAGAAGATATAAAAGAAATATGAAAAGAGAAAAAAAAATACAAAAGCCCATTTAGTACCGGTTGGTAACACCAACAGGGACTAAAGGTGCGCTGGGCTTCGTACCGGTTGGTGTTACCAACCGGTACTAAAGATCCTTTACTCCCGGTTCGTGGCTGGAACCGGGACTAAAGGTCTGTTTCAGTCAATTTGCGCTGCCTCCGCCGAATTTTTTAACAACTCCTCCCAAATCGACGCTGCCTCTCCGCCTCCGGGCTCCACACTGCCGTTGCTGCCCCGTCCGCGCCGTCGTGCTTCCCCGCCGTGTCGCGCCCGAGGCCCGCCTCCTCCTCCGCCGTTGGTACCCCGCCGCGTCGCGCCCGAGGCCCTCCTCCTCCGCCGCGTCGCGCCCGAGGCCCGCCTCCACGCGCCGCCTCACCCTCCTCCTCCGCCGCCGCGCCCGAGGTCGCGGCCTCCTCCTCCGCCATCGCGCCCGAGGTCGCGGCCTCCGCCATCGCGCCCGAGGCCCTCCTCCACGCCGCCTCGCCCTCCTCCTCCTCCACGGCCTCGACGGCCGGCCGGCGACCTCGCCCTAGCCTTCTCCGGCCGAAATCCGTAGCAAGGTGAGGAATTTATTTTAGGTAGTTTTTTTGTTGTTTAGTTTAGGTGTTTTTGTGGTTGTGTAGTTTAGGTAGATTTTTTGTGTTGTTTTTTTAGTGTTAGAAATTTAGTGTTAGAAATTTAGTGTTAGTGTTAGGAATTTTAGTGTTAGGAAATTTAGGGTTAGAAATTTAGGAATTTTAGTGTTAGGAAATTTAGAAATTTTAGTGTTAGTGTGTTAGAAATTTTAGTGTTACAAATTTTAGTTTTAGAAATTTTGAAGATTAGTGAATTTAGGCAATATTAGTAGTGATTAGTGAATTTAGGCAACATGCTATTTAGGTAATGCTATTTGTAGTTTTTAAATTGTCGTATACAACATGTAGAAATTTAGTACTTTGTAGTTTTGTAATTTTAGGAAATGTTATTGGGAAATGTATTAGAAATGTTATCAGAAAATTTAGTACTTGTTAGAAATGTATTAGGAAATGTTATTATAGTTAGAAATGTTTTAGGAAAATGTATTGGGCAATGCTAATTCAATTTGGAATGATCGTCTTATAAAAATTGTGTTTTTAGTTTATTGTTCTCGGCGACGATGTCCCTGTTGGACCAGAGGGGCGATGTCCGGGACTGGGCTCCGCCAGGCTGGCACTAGGAGGTGCTACCTTTCGGGACGCGCAGCTTGGTGAGGAATCCGGGTGACGTCGTCGACCCGGATCTTCTTTGGTGGCAGTCGCGTGGGCCACACTCGGTGCAGAGGGAGCCGGCCCCCGAGGAGGTGGTACGTCGCCGTATCAGGGAGGAGGACGAGCACGTCCATCGCTACATGTATTTGTTGGATAGGCAGTATAGCAATAGTTGGTCGTTTCTTCAGAAGGATCCTTATCACGTGAGGTATGACCCCGTGAGGGTTCCTTGTCTTTGGATGCGCAGCGCCGGCGGCTCAGCACCCCGCGGCTCAGGACCCGGTCGAAGTTAGTTTGAGAGGTTCATGCATGGGAGATGTATTAGTGATATTATTCGTGATGTATTAGGTTTCATGCCTGTTGTTTTGTAATTGTTGTTTAAAATTTGTGTACTTTGTAATCTTGATGCTATGAATTTTAAATTTGCAATATAATTGATTGCAGGGACATTGAGCTATGGACGCCTTCTTCAGAGACGACGAGAATGAAGACTGAATGCAACAAATTATTTTTGCGAGTACCCGTGGAACAAATGCCGGTGGAGAAGATTCCGGTGGAGAAGATGATGATTTCAGGTCACAATTTCTGAACCACTCCAGTGAGGGACTTGAGTCTGAAGAAAGAAGAGACGACGAAGTGCCCTTAACCAACTCCGGCGAGGTATATATATTAAGGCTGTGTTGATCACTAGATGCATTAATTGATTTGTATTGCACTTATTAACGAATCATTTTTCTTTTAGCCCTCCGGATCGAGAAAATCTACTAAAAAGGGGGGTCCTCGAGGCCGGACAAGAAGGATGTCGAGCGAGGGTCCAAGGTTACCGATCGAGGAAGTTGGTGATAATGGCGAACCGCTGGCACCATAGAGAACCGGCGTAAATTTGTAAATCAAGCTAGAGTCATTGTTAGGGACATGCTCCCGATCACCATTACAGATTGGCATAAGCCAAAGGACGCCAACGATGAAGCTAGTTATGTCCGCGAACATACAAAAAAATTGCTTTGGGATACGCTCATGACACATTTCAACCTACCGCAAAGTCTCACAGAAGGCAAGAAGGAGAAAGTCAAGCAGTGGACTCTTAAGAAGATGGCCACACAATTCCAGAGCTGGAAGAAAACATTATGGAGAAAATATGAAAATGAAGCTCCAGATTTCACTGGAACACTAGAGAAGATAAAACATGACTGACCCGCATTTGTGGCGTATAAGAAATCGTATACCGCTGTGTCCCGATCGGCCATAAATAAGGTAAATGCTGGGAAGAAGCAATATCACCATAGGTTGGGGACAGGTGGCTACAAGACTGCCATTCCCAAGTGGGAAGCCTTTGAAGCAGTACTGCTTGGTAACAAGATCACTCCACAGACATTGGACTGGCTTGAGAGGTCCAAGTTCTGGTTTTTCGCGCATGGGGTAGGGTTGGACCCACAGACAGGGCAGATTGTTGCAGAGGGAAAATGGAAGGATAAAATTGCAGATATCACTGTGCAGCTTGTAGATGCAATAAATAAAGTTCGAAGGGGAGAGTACCATCCCGAGAGAGAGAACGACGACCTGACACTTGCCCTGGGGAATCATGAACACGTTGGACAAGCTCGAGGCCATCCCGACGGTGTTACGTGGAAGCAAGCGTGGCCGGAGTGCGCTGACAGTTATAGAAGCCGTGGGAGAAAGAAGAAGAAGGAGTTAGACCGGTTATCGGAATTGGAACGTCAGGTGCAGCGGCAGCAACAGCAAATATACTCCATTAGTCAACAAAGGGCATCTCAGCAGCTGCAGCTAGAAGATCCTCAAGCCGATGCCGCCCCATCTCAGCAAAAAATTAGCGTGGCTTCCATGCAGCTAGAAGCATATGCATTCGAACCGCCGGCGGCTCGCTACCCCGTGGATGATGTCACGGAGAAGACAGATTGTGAGCTACATATGTCGATGAGGAACATATCCTTGAAGGTGGCGGTCGGCTATGCTTTACCTAATCAACCTGGAGCAAGCTACCATCTTGGTGACATTCCATCTGGCTATGCTCGTGTCGGGGTGGATGAAATTGTGCCGGGATTTGAAACAATGGATCTTGAGATTCCTGGAGGTGACGAGGAGAAGACACTGGGAGAAGTCAAGCGTGGTTTCGTCCTATGGAACAAGAAATACATCGTCTTTACAGGCTCCTTGCCAAGGCCACCGACTCCTCCTTGTAACAGTCCACCTCAGCAGCAAAGTCCACCCCTACCCGAGAGGGACCCTAGCGCGAGTCCATCTCAATCTCCGCCGCGTGAGGAAGCGCCCGTTAAGTCAATCCGGAGGAAGCGCCACACCGGTTCGCCGGTTAGGAAGAAAGCTAGAAAGGAGAAAACACCGTGGCCTCTTGAGAAGCGACCTTGGGAAATGACTCGCGAGGAAAACGCCGCGATCGTTGAGGCCTACAATAAAGAGTTTTGTGCACCAATAAAGCCCGAGCCACCAAGGGAGAAAATACCTCAGGAGGTCGTTGAGCGCACCCTCGCTGCCTTATGGAACCCTCCACCGAAGCCGCCATCAGACTATGAGAGTTCTATTGGAAGGTCATATGACAATAAGTCGGAGGAGCCGAAAAAAGGGAAACAAGTTCCCCATCTCGGAGAACAAGACGCACAATCGGTCCCCCCGCTCAAGGTGTTTGACGACAAGGCCGCTCAAGGTTCTCAACAACACATAGGTTCGATAACTGATTACCCCATCTCTGAACTAGCATATAAATATGTTGCCGGGGAAAAATTGGTCGAGCAGGTCAAGTCCCTAACAACAAAAATGCGTCATTTGCATAACTGGTACAAGAAAGCCGGAAAGAAAGGGACAATCATTATCATGGTGGGAGTTAAGGAAGAGCACTACTTCCAAGAATACGATGTGTCCGTTGAGTTTACCGAACTTTTTCAGTTATACAATCTCCGGGCCCTCGAAAATCTATCATCAGTTGCTATTGTCTATAAGTGATTTATTTCTGTAATTTAAGTCTTTAGCTCAGCTCGTTCATTGTCTGTAATTATCCTCACTATAATCTTTTGTGCGCTATATTATGCAGAGTGAAGATTCTCGAATGCAAAAGGGATGAAATCCCGGACATTGGGTTCATTGACCCGGATAAAGTTCATGAAGTCACCATAGAAAATCCCCTTTATAACAAGGAGACACCGGGGATTTTGCTAAGGTTTTTGAAGCGACAACGTGACAAAAAAGAAATACTTTTTCCTTACAATTTCAAGTGAGTGTTACTGTCTTGTACACATTCTATTCTTCTCACCAGATGTTAAGTTTTAACTGATGAGTTATCCATGGCTGTGTATATAAACGTGCGCATGTTTCACTTTATTCTTCTCGTCATTAACATTCACGCTGGAGAAGTTGAAGTCCTTGACTCATTAAGGAGAGATCCTAAAGAATTCAAGACCTGTTTTGATATGCTCACAGTGTAATTTCAATTCTTATCGCCTCTTTCGTTCATTTCCTGATATCAAGTAATTAATAACTCCTTTGTTCATTTTCTTTGTCCGGCAGCGTTTGGAAATCGTTCATCAAGGAAGAACCCGGTGAATGGAAACCGAAGCTGAAATGGCGTTTGAACGACGTAAGTAGTACTACCTAGGTCCGCGCACCATTATCATACTTGATTATTATTTGATTGAATTCTATTCCTGTACAGACTTGCCATAAACAGTCACAGGGGACTGATTTATGTGGATTCTACGTTTGCGATTACATTCACATTAGGACCAATGAGAGATTCAACAGCCGAAGAAATCAAGATGTACGTAAACATTATTCACAACTTTATTTTGTTACCATCAGTTGTGCTGAGTTTCATTCATAATTGTTTTATTATGATTTGATATATATACACACAACTCATTTATTCATTTTGATCTCATTCTTTTAAAGTTGGCAAGAAAGCGGAACGCGCTACCAATAGAGGACCGCTTCAAAGTAATTGCGGAGGAATTGGCAGGATTTTTCCTTGCGGATGTCATACCTAAATTCGGAGAGTGTCACTATGATGAATAATAGTATGCCTCCATGTAATAGTGATCTCCATGTAATTAAGTACTTTATACGAAAACGTGATCTTCATGTACTACTTAATTTGTATGTGTTATATATATGCATCAACGTGATCTTCATGTAATTGTATGTGTTATATATATGCATCAACTTGATCTTCATGTAGTAATCTATATATACCAAAACGCGTTTTTGGCGCATCGACGTGATCCCCGTACGATGGAAACCATCCGAAACCCCTCCTAAACCCTGAAAAATAATCAAAAAGAAAAAAAAAGGGCCTACCTTTAGTCCCGGTTCGTGTTACGAACCGGGACTAACGGTCTCCAGCCCCGCGGGCTCCTCCATGGCCACGTGGGAGGGCCTCTTGTCCCGGTTCGTGGACAACCGGGACTAGAGGGGGGGGGGGGGCTCTAGTCCCGATTGGCTAGTCCCGGTTGCCCAACCGGGACTAGAGGCCCTCTGGAACCGGGACTAGTGCCCCGTTTTCCACTAGTGAAACATCTCGTGGCAGGCTGGACAGCCAAACCGAGCTTTTGGGCTCGGCCCGAGCTTTTGCGGCTCGGCCCGAGTTCAGCTTGGCCCGTGGAATTGGCAGACCGAGCCGAGCCTCCTTTTCCGGACCGTGAAGGCCTCGGGCCGAGCTTGGCTCGGCTCGGTCTAGCTCGTTGGCTCGCTCAGTAGCACAGAATACAGCCCATTTAATAGCAGATCTGGCTTTCTGGCCCATTAGTGTGTTGTTTCTGCCCATTAGCCCATCTAAAGGCAACAACTCAACGATGCAGAACTCTTATTCTAGGTCTTCCTCGCGACAGCCGCCACAAGGAAGCTCTACCACGATGTCCTGCACTGCGCCACCGTCCATGCACACAAGCACCGCCAAGCCCCGCCGCCGCTTCTCTTCACCTTGGATTACGCGCCGCCTATCGTTGATGGCTGCTGCAACCCTCTCCCCAGTTGTCGCCGGCCGCCATAACTCGCGTTGCAAGCAAGCCAACTGGGCGTGCAGTCTTCGTCAAACACGCACCGGCGTCGCCCCGCACTGCCGCTGCAGCTCCGGACTGTGCCGTTGCTGGGGAAGACGGGCCCACTCGTCAGTGACTTGTCGCCGTCTGGCTCGCGAGCTACGCCGAGTTGCACCGAGCTTTTGGGAAGCTCGGACCGAGCTCTGTTTTGCGGCTCGCCGGCAATCTCGAGCTGGCTCGGGCTCGGCAACTTCGGCCCGATCTTTTTGCTGGCTTGGCCCGAGCCGGACCGAATTGGCAAGCGTCCAGCCAATCGTGGCACTGGAAGTATCATGGTTTGGTAACATATAACATGGGTTCTACATAGGCAAAAAGTCACGTGACAAGTAATTAAAGAAATGAGGAGAGATAACTAGAGTAATGTGGTATGTTACGGTAAAAATACGTCCTAAGAGAAAATGACTTTAAAAAGTAATAATAAATCTTTCTATGATACTGCCACTATCACATTATAAACTACGGAAATATTAACATATACTAAGAGATAGGTACTAATATGCATGGCTAGTCACTAGCCGAATTCGGTAGTTTGCTTATGTCGAGCTCTTTGCTGAACGTCCTTTAGCAGTCACTTGGCAAAAGCTATATATGCCGTATGCCCCAGTTGTTCGCGCTGATGAATTTTTGATGACACAGTTGATGAGAATGTGCCGATTTTTTCTCACACACTAATGCATCTTGCCATGTCACCCATTATTGCCAAACCAAGTTTCCATCATTTTGCTTCAAAATTATGTTTTTCCTTTTTCAAAGTGCCAAAAAGGTTTTGTGTGTAAAGTAAGTGCAAATAAGATGGACTCCTGAGAAGAAACATTCTTTAAGGCAATGGCGGAGGACGGTACTTATTTGACAGGGGCGAATAATAAAGTATAGAAAGATATGACGCAAACTCAAATGTAGTCTAGACCTATTAATGTGTTATATGGATTTAAACATAATACTTTCGACCACACACCAGTCTGACCTTGGAGCATTCAGCAGCGCCTTAGCCGCCACGGCTCTGCCGGGCCTAGCTAGCCGCTGGAGAAGTGCCAACCCAGTGTTTGGCTAGTCGTGAGCGCTCCTATTCGCCGCCTTTTGCGGCCCGACACCGCTTCATCACCTACTAGATTAGGGAAAACGGAAAACAAAAAGGCAATTAGGCCGACGGCAATTTTCCGTCAGTCGCTGACCAGCAGACAGCTAGCAGTTGTGAACCTAGCCGCGCCTAGGGAATTGGCCCAAGCCCACGAGACCGAGAGCACGCAGCCCAACAACCACTATTTCTTACACCGACTACCCTTTCTTGTATCTTTTTCTCCCCGGAATGATCTTCTGGACCAAAATAAGCGTATGTTCACATAACTTTTTGCCGAGAATACCGAGATCTTCACAGGTGGTTCAAGGAAAGACTGCAGTTCTTTTTTGGTTGAAACAATCACCCGTGGGTATTTCATTATGCATTTTCAGATTCTTATATCAGATTGCAAGGAGTGATATGGTTTCACCATCGTGTCACGGAGTCCTTTCGGCGATATTCCCAATGGTAGTGCTTGTCGGCTAGTGCTCGTGTCTGAATACAAGGGCATTCATAGCATCCATGGGTCGTCATGGAGCTTGGTGAAGAAAGTTGCTCAGGGTCTTCGAATCGGTGATGATGCTCTTCCTAGCAGTCAAGATTGAAGAGGACGCCAACGTTTCAGATGAAAAGGAAGAAGAGAATCACAATGCCAGGGCACTGAAATTCCTAGCTAGCGCTCAGACTGTACGTGATGGGTTACGTTTTCCGTGCGACATGGGCCAAGATCGATGATGGACAAAGTGACAACATTATACTATAGGGTCCCTCTTTCTAGGAAATTGTATGATACGACCTTTCAGTGTCCTGTTGGGTAGAGGTCGAGAAGACGTCGTGATGGTCTTAATACGGCAAATCTTTTGCTCGTCGGCTGGCAGAGGATGAAGATTCAAGTCTAGAACTGTCAATACCTTTTTCAGTCATATATATCTTGGTGTATTCATTCTCCGTGTTCTTTACGAGTTGTTTTTCTCCCTTGTGCTTCATTTGTAAGCTGCTATCGCCAGCGTGTCTGTACTACTCATGGCCGTGAGGTCTTATTAATTTAAAGCTCGGCTTTTTGGAGAGCGGCGTTTTGGCTCCCGGGCACAGATGCTCCCGGTAGATTTCAAAAAAATTTCAAAATTTGAAAACTCGTCAAAAAAATCTGAAAAAAATCATGCACGTACATGACCCCGGTACGCACCACCGTATTTTTTTTCGCGACGAAATACCATCGTACGCGCCCTGTACAAAAATGACAAATTTCCTGTCAGACAAGTACAGTTCAAATTTTGGATTTCTGACAGGAAATTTGTCATTTTTGTACAGGGCGCGTACGATGGTATTTCGTCGCGAAAAAAATACGGTGGTGCGTACCGGGGTCAGGTACGTGCATGATTTTTTTCAGATTTTTTTGATGAGTTTTCAAATTTTGAAATTTTTTGAAATATCGGGAGCATCTACACCCGGGTGCCAATATGAATTTCCGGGCTTTTTGAGCCTTCTTTCTAAAACAAATCACAATATAAAGCTATTTAGCAAGCTAGTAGTAGGTCACATCATAACTGGAACACGTGATTTTGCGGACATGTTCGGCCTTTGCCGATTGCCAAAGCGCGGACCACACAGCAAAGGTGCATGTATATCGAGTGTTTCATAATTACAATTGGCAAACTGAAAACATCTCGGCAAACGTCTTCGTATACCCAGCGTCTGCAAAACCGACTCGGCAAAGGGAAAATACTCGGCAATCGGCACAAATTTCTCTCGGCAAACAACCAAGGTCCGAAAAAATGGTACGTACTCTGCACTCTGTTTGTAGTCAATATGGCGTTCACATTGTGCCTATCCTCTTCAATTTACTGGTCCTATATATTTAGTCACTTTTATAAGAGCATCTCTAGCAGAGTCCTTATAACGCGAAAACCCTCAAAACTCCGCCCAAAAACCGAATAAGGCCAGGCCCGTGAATGTGAGCCGCTTGCCCTTATAAATGACGGTCGGGGGCCATTTCACAGTTCCAAACCCTGGTTTCTCCACCGCCGCCATCGAGCAATCCGCCCACCGCTCCGCCTACTCCGACGAGCAATTAACCCACCGTAGGTTCAGATCCAGCGCCGCCGAGTTCGGATGGCGCCGAAGATGGAGCGCTAGCTGCTGCCGGGCGACGACCGCTTCGGCGGGGACTACTCCGACGAGCGGCGGGCGGAACGCATCGAACTCGTGAACATATTGTATCACTTTCGATGCTTGAACGAGCTACATAGCTGACGAAGTCATGATGAACTGTTTTCTAACAAAAAAAACCATGATGAACTACTTATTTTGGCATGCGCGTATGCTGCCAAACTCCAAGAGCTATTTTATTTTTTGCGAGAAACTTTATAGACGAATAAGTAATGATCTCAAAAGAAGCCTGTGCCTAGGTTCACTATCCAGATTTCATGTTTCAGAACCATGGAGAGAAATAATTTTCGTTTGCCCATTTTATAGATTATTGCTTGTAAACATAGTATGTGGGACCATAGACACCAGAATTAATCCACAATGGTTATTACAGTGTCACAAAAAAATCCAGGATATTCAACGTAAAATCTACTGAGCACCTTTCACGCAGCGGCTCTGCCTCGCGATACCGACAACTGCTCCTCTTAACTGAACTAGTAATAGGGCACGTGCAATGCACGTATAATCTTGATAATTTATTCGAGTACCCTAATGTTTTTGGTATTTTCCGGTCTTTTGAATCTCACCCTTTTTCAATGAGTTGCACTTTCTATAGCTAGTGTTTTCATACATGAGGTGACAAACCCTGTTATGTAGGAGAAAGCAGCAACAAGCCGACAATACAAAAGAGAGCTGAATTGCACTATAGTTGAACTAAATCAGAGACAAGTAGACAATCAATCTGAGCATATGATAAAATCAACTCAGAAAACAAAATTATAGTTGAACAAAATCTATGTACATTTTGCCAGATTTCTTTATCTGAATTGGCAACAATGCAAGCTTAGATAGCGAGTATACATAGAAGAACCAAGAGACACAGATATTTCGTGACCTTTAATCTTCTATATCCTTTTTTTACGAATGGAATCATCTGCATCCTAATCATGGATTATCGATCTTATCCCATAAAACATTCAGGTTCGTTTTTATGTTGGTAAATTTTAACATGTCATGTCAAGGTATGCGAAGGTACAAAGAAATCATCATCTAGGAATCATGGTAAAATTTAATTTTTCTGTATCCTTTTAAATTTTCTGTATAAAAGCTAGAATCAATGTCTACCCACATGTGGAGTACTACTATATTTCAAATTTCAAAGGCACGGTAACATACAGAATTCGATCTGAAATGGTAAAACAAAACAGGTACTTTCTTGAATCTCTTAAACTTTTGCAAGATGGATTAAAGCAATTTGTAACTCAAGCATCCAGATTATGGATGTGTTACACTACTAATCCAGTCTGACTCCCTAATATTATTCTTTAGACACAAAAACTAAGCCAGCTTCACCCGCCCGAGGATATATCTAATGCATTTTGTACTCTACGTCCAGCAAGCATGAGTTTCACTTAGCTGCATGCATGTTTCCATCTTGTCAGCTGATAAAGAATCATAACAAAAATACTGTAAAAAGGATAAATCTGGTGTGTCTGTACTTGGCCTGTGGCAAATATTATATGGTGAGTTAAATAACATGAACAAAACAACTCATCATATGGCCAGTCGGCTATTTCACCACTGGAAATTGTGAGAGCAGAGGATGTCAGTGAAATAGACTGGCAATTGATATCACCTAAATTTGCATGTTTTCATCAGGGAGCAGAAATTGAACTGAAGATTGACCGCTGCACCAACTGCCCTTCGTGGAATCGTGGTGCCGGAGGCGGCCGTCGCCGCGACGAACAGTTGTGCTCCCGCTGATGGCGTGGCCATTACGGGTATCCTCCGCGGCAGCTTTCCCGAAGATCCGGTGTCCTGCTGCACTCAAACTCAGACTACAGGTCTTCCTCACCTCCGACAAGATATTGGAGGCGCTCGTCATGCTCGCGCGCGTCCGCCGCTGTGGGAACGCGCCCACTTCTCTGTGTTTGTGGCGTGCAGTGCGGCGGTAGCAGGAGTGAGGCGGCGGTGGAGGGTAGTGCTCGTGAGATTGATTGTTCGAAAAAAGGGAGGTTGCGCGAGGGGAATTGATTAGGGCAGTGCTGATTAGCGGCGCGATTTTTGCGTGCGTGGCCGCGACGGGACATGGACGCACAATGTTTGAGTAGCACAGAACTCGGGAGTAGCGTGCATCGTTGGATGTTGGTTGAACGACCAGGATCTGTTGGACCTGCCCCCTTCAGGTCTGGCGTCCGACTGTTTTAGCGTGAAAGACGGATCGCACATGGACCATAGGATCTGTGGTTGGATGGTCAAGATCTGTTGGATCCCCACACTCTGTGCCTTTTAATATTAGTTTAGATTTAGATTTAGATGTACTGAAACTAGTTTGCGGTTGACACTTCGTCAGCCACCAAACAGAGGGAGGACTCAAATCTCCTGCCACTTTGTTAAAAAAAAAAATCTCTTGCCACGCGCCTCACACAATGCACATCGCCCGCACCGCTCCCTTCCCAGATCCAATACGCCATGGCCGGCGGGGGCTCATGCGGACCCGGGGGAAGCAGATCGATCAGGCCAGGAGTCCGAGGACACCGACACATCCCCACGGCGGCGGAGACGAAGAGACCCGTCGCCGGTCAGTCTGAAGTTCGAGCGACATGACAGACTCTGTAAGTGCATCCCCTGTTCGGTGGATTGCTCCTGCTTATCTCTTCCCCAGCATATCTATTGGCAGTGTACTGAGAACAAGAATAAACAAGCCATGTGCGCATAACAATCTAAGCAGTGTACTGAGAACAGAGTAATTATTGTCGTGGATGCATAGCAAGCAGTCGAAACAATGCACCGAAAACAGACATGCCAAGTAAATACTGACGCTCTGGATAGTAGTAGCAATATTACAACCTCATTCGCGTACAACCAAAATAGAGTAGTAATTAAACAATATGGTGTTTTACATAACACAAATACCCTGACTCGGGAGTAGATATTTCATTACAGTTTGATGCCATATGAGCTCCAGGAACTCAGCATACATAGACAGCAGCATTACGAATTATTTATGCAAATGTTGGAAGCTAATTAAACATTGTCTGACGGATTAATCCGACCTGAATATATAGGGAAATAAAGAAAGGAGCCTTCCAGGAAAAGCCACCCACTGTAGAGAACTTCCGAAACAATCATACCTGCTGCTTCTCCACATACGGCCTGTTTATGTGTTTCTCTGCTTCTCCTTTCCATGCATTCACTTCATCATCAGTAGCCCATTTGTGGAGTATCACCTCATTGAGCTTTGACAGATGCGACATGCCCTCGACTCGAGGGTGACTTTCCTTACAAAGCAGCAGGAGGGAGTTGAGAGGGGTCTTGACTCCTTCGTCGATCTTCAGAGGCGGATGCTTTGAGTTTGAGGACTCGAAGCACATCCAGATAAGACTAATGAATCCACCAACTTCCACATGGAAGACACTGTCCCATAATCCCTCGCCATCCTGTTCGAGCTTGAGATATTGCAGGCATTTCAAGTACTGTAGGGCTGCCAATTCATTGCTCTCGAGATCAGTTGAGAAGAGGTGCAGTTTCTTGAGATTAGATACATTTCTTAACCCAAGAGTGCCAGGCAGATTTCCAAATCCTTTCCGAAATTTTATGGAACTAATGGTGCTGGTGAAAATAGTCCCGAGAAAACCCAGAAAGTTATTGGGGACACCATTGAAATCAATGGATAGTGACTCAAGAGTGGTATGAGGCTTCTCAAGACTCTCAACCAATCTTCTAGGGATGAGCGCTGTTGTACCACTGGCTACTGGACCAGAAGTTGGAGGAGCTGGATCCGGTGTATTACTGCTGGGGTCTGTTGACGGCCCTGCAGAATTCGATTTCCAATTCCACCGGCTACTACCACCGGCTACTGGTGGAGAAGTGGCCTTGTACCACACTTTAACCTTCTTCAGCTTTCTGGCGTACTGTAGTACAAATGCAACAATCTCTAAACATTCCGTATCTTGGATCGCTATTGTACCAAGAGTGTGCAGTTGACTTTTGTTTCCTTTAAAAAAAAATTTAAACTGCTTTATATTTTTCTTCAAGTTTGTTAGCTCAAACTGGCCAAACAGGTAAGCAAACTGGGGCAGCATGATGACTTCCACGGGCAATTGTATCACCACAGTATTCCGAGTGTCCAGTGTCTCTAAACACTGGAGTTTCTTCACATTTCTGGGAAGCTGCTGGATGCTAGTGTTTCTGAGGCTGAGATACTTGAGAAACAGCAACCCACATATGTTATCAAGATCCTTCTGTGTAAGCCCATTGCAACCTTCGAGGTCCAAGACTCTCACCAGCTTACAGTCCTCAAGGTTCAGAATTTTTTTCCCGAAGATCGCTACTGATCTGGCAACTGACAAACCCATTCCCTTTGGAGGCCCAGTGCTTTCTAAATCAGGGCTGAACTGAACAGTGAGTCGGCGCACTTTGGCGGCAGCATTATGCAGGTACTGTTCATTTTGAATTATACTCACAAAGTTCCTAGACACAGCCTTCTTGATGGCAAACTCCAGCATGATGCTATGAACTCGGCACCACTTAGCGGCATTGTAATAGTTGCGAATGGGTACGGGCTCAATCATACAGTGGTCCATCAATTTCTTCAAACACTTACACACATCTCCGACTACCGATTTTGAAGATTTTGTCATATCAGCGTCTCTGGGAACCAATCCTTCAGTTATTAATCTTCTGACTAGGCTCTTGCTGTTGGTCGGATGGCCATGGGAAAATAGGCTTACATACAGTAAGCACTCCTTCTCACCATGATTTAGCAGGTTGTTGTAGGGTTCCACATGCGCCCTTCTTATTTCTTCAAATGTGGTCTCGATTCCATCCAGGCAATCACCAAGTTCTTGGCTCACTTGTTCAAAATCTTTACTTGTCGGATCTGGCCCTTGTAGACGCAAATATTTAGCTGCTCCGATCAGCGCAACTGGTAAACCATCACATTTATCGATGATGATATCTATATCAATATCCTTCAAGCCATCTTCATCTTCCGCTGAGTAGCCATCCTTTTCCCGGAACTTTACCCGGAAAAGTCTTCTTGAATTTTCTTTGTTCAGATGTTGCATTGTGTACATATAACTGCCTGGGCTGCAGGTCCTGCCAACCGAAGGAACACTTGTGGTCACAATTATTCTGCTGTCCATGATATTTTCACGGAACGCTATGTTTATCTCCTCCCATGGCGCCCCTCGCTGCACATCATCTAGAAAGATCAAGTACCTATCACATTGAAAAGAAATTCATTATATAAGAACATTTGCAAAGATACATGTAGTTGTGTAGCATAACCCATTAATACCTTTTCTTTTTAATTGCAAAAAATATTCCGAGTGTCAACATGCAAATATTTTGTTTCAAATCATTTATTCTTCCCTTTTGAACAATTACGTTTACTTTAGCTCAGCATTTGATACTTCTATAGTTTAATCAGTTGTCCAAATATTTTTAGTTGGTTTATTCTAGATAGATGATGTCTTTGGACCCTAAAGAACCTATCACAAATTTAGGACCCAGTTTTGTCTGGACGAGTTTTCAATGATAAAATATGCGACTTTGGACCCCATGAACGTATTTTTAGTTGTTTCGAAACAAAAGACAAACCACCAAAGAGGCCATATAAGAAATCCAATTTGGTCTCGGGCTCATTTAGAGCATCTCCACCGGCGTCCCCCAAAGCATTCCCAAATGCCTATTGGGATGCCCGACACGAAAAATGGCCACACCGACACCCCCAAGTATCCGATCTGACATTTTTTTGTCCGGCACCCCCGAGCGGGCTATCAAAGTTGGGGGCCTGCTAGGGTCCGCCGGACAGCGCCCAGACACGTCCGTCTTGGGTCACAGATAAGCGGGTCCCACGGGTCATCCGCACACCAGTCACTTCGTGGCTGTAATGGCGGAGCTAAGGATGGTCATGGGTAGGGTATGATGCGGCTAGAGCAATACCATACCCATACTGTTTATGGGTATAAAATTCTACCCACACTCGTACGTATGAAAATTTACCCGTACCTGTACCAATTGAGTACATAGCGGGTACAAATAGTACACAAGTTATTAAAAAGGCATTTGTATCCTCAGCTACATGTTGCCCTATATTTTAAAATTTTCAAAAAAATATTTTTAAGTTTCAAATAATTCTAAAAATTAATGTGGATGTAGCTTATACCCTATCCTACAATTGTGCAAATTTCAAACCGAAATTCTTTATATTTTGGGCTACGTAAAAAGACAAACTATGACAAGATTTGGAGGTGCACTGTTCACACAGCAGATTTATAATTTTGTCTTTTTTAAGCTTAGAATATAAAGTATTTCAAATTAAGATTTTGCACACTTGAAGGCTATATCCAAATATTGTTTTCAGATTTTTTTGACACTTTAAAATTTGTATTTCAAACCAGCCTCCCTGCATTGCTTGGCAGGGGTAAGGCTAGGTTCCTATAATCCCTCCCCAGACCCCCACCTTGCGTGGGAGCCTCTATGCACAGGGTATGTCCTTTTAAAATTTGTATTTAGAATGTTCAAATAAAGGGCTACATGTAGCCCGGGCTACAAAACACCAAAATTTTACATTCAGCGATAGCACATTTGAAAAAAAAACTTTATCTCGACTCAATAATGGATTGCATATGTTGGAACTCTACGGTTATGGTCCACATGTCTATATAATTAACGGGTAGGGTTTGGGCGGGTACAAGGTTATACCCGTGGCTTACCCATAACTTAACGGGTATGATACGGATACTACCCATGGGTATAAATTTGTGCTCATATCCTATCCATGCGGGTACGGTATCCACGGGTACCCGTACCCGTGGGTAAAATTGCCATCCTTAGGCGGAGCAGCCTTCCGAAGCGGCGAAGACGTGTCGCCAGCATTAAACCGGCATGTCGTTTCTCCGCCCACCCGTCGATCCCCGCATACCGTTTCTCGTCGTTTCTCGGGGCTTTCCGCCTTGCTTTCCCGCCCAGGCGCCCGGCTAAAATAGGACCTGCCGTACCGATGCTGGGCTTATCGTCGTGCTCTCCCCTCTCGTCGTAGACAAACACAACCCCACGCGCCTGCCGTTGACAACATGCCACGCCACCTAGTCACCTCCTAGGCCACCCTCACCCAGGCCGCGTGTCGTCGTTTCCTGACGGAGGAGCCAAACCCTCCGTCGTCTGACAGCAACGAGGACATAGAGTGGCCGAAGGATGAGGAGGACGCGCCGGCGCTAGAGCCGCAACCGCATCAGCCAGTGCCGCAAACGCAGCCGGAACCTTTGCTGTCGCCGGAGCAGGTCGCCGCGATGAACTCCATCCTCACCGAGCGTGACGACGAGGTGTATTGCTCCACGGACGTTGCAGCATATGCAGCTGTGATGCAGCGGTCGATCGAGACCGCGACGACTCAGGATCATGCCTGCTCAGTCATGGCCGCCGAGAGGGTGGCACACGAGGAGCTGAACGCTATCAAGGCGGCGGGCATGGCCCGCCAGGCTTGCCTCTTCGACGTGGCGGACGGTCACCGTCGCCGGGTGGAAGCAGCTTTCCACCGGGCCGACGTAGCACATGCGCTAGACATGGCGCGTTGGGAGACTGAGGCACGGGAGATGGCGGAGTTTGGGGGTCCTACCGACGAGAGGAGATGCCTGATGGAGGAGATGACAACGAGGGATTGAGGAGAGGTGATGGTGGAGAGGGAGAGGCAGCATCGATGTGCTGTGGGTAGAGTGGGCCGCCAGCAGAGGCGCTTGCGTACGCGCACACACAACCGCGGAGGAGGCGGACACCATGATGATGCAAGGCAGGTCGGAGAGGCACAGGCTGCCGCATGTGGCTGGCCGCAATTCGCCTGTCTCCCCTTCTTTCGCTGAGGACGGGGCGAATAGCGACGAGGCCAGACCCTCTCACGCAGCGATGGACAAAGATGACTCTGGCCCTAGCGAGCCACCTGCTTCCGGCGTCTAGATTAATTGTAGTTTAGTTTAAGGCTAGGTTAGATCTAGTTTAAGTTTTATTTTAAACTTCATTTGTAATGTATAAAATTTCAATGAAAAAAGTGTCTTTTATTCATAATTCCCAAATGTCGGGCAAATTCGATTTTTGGTTTGATGGTGCTGATGTGGGAGGCAACTTGGGCTTGGGAGGACAAGTGTCCGGCACCCCCAAAGCGGACACAATTTATGAGGTACCGGATAAATTTTTGGGGGCCGACGGAGATGCTCTTAGAGAATCTCTAGCAGATCCCGCAAAATCCCCCGGCCCAGAAAATAACTGCTTTTTTTAGGGCCTGGGGCAAAGAAACGTCCCGACCAGATCCCGGATAAGCCCCCGGCCCGGATTTTTTTTCGGGAGATCGGTATATTTCCCCCCAGTTCTCCATATGTGCGGTTTCCGCGGCCAATTTTCCCGTACCCACGATTCTTGGCGCGAGAACCCACAAGCTGAACATTCAGCCCGCGCCCTCCCTTCCGCTGCCCGCCGCCACATCTCGCTGCCGCGCCCCGCCGCCCGCCACTGCCCCCGGCTTCCCCGCACTGCGGAAAAGGTTGGCCGCATTTCGCCGCTTCGTTTCCACCGCGTTTTGGCCCCAAAGATGGCGTATCCCTTCCGCGCGTCCGTGGTTTCCGCCGTCTCTGGATCCGGCGCGGAGCTCGACCGGAGGGGAAGTTGGGGCCGGGAGAGGCTGCTCCGGGCATTTCTAAGCAGCTGAGTCCTTCTCGCATTCTCACGGCCGTTGGAGACGCCCATTTGGGGCCGGTCGTTGATGGGGAGCTAGCGCGACACGAATCCCATTTGGGACCCTCGGTGGAGAAGAAGGTATGTGTCTTCATCTAATTGGTCGTCGATTCGGCTGTTTTAGGTTTAGAAATTGGTCGATTTGTAGTCTAATGTAGGCAATATTCATTTTGTTAGATGGATTGGAGTTTGTCGTCGTCCTCCCCGACTCGGATGATTCCGAGATTGAGGAGATGCTCTTCGACGTTGATGTAGAGCTTATGGCATATGGTCTTGGTGCATGTCGTCAAAAAATTTGAGAAGGGAAACAAGAGGAAGAGATTGAGGAGATGCTCTTCGACGATGATGTAGAGCATATGGTCTTGGCTCGTCTCGTCGAAGAATTTGAGAAGGGAAACAAGAGGAAGGGGCGAGGCTCGAAGGCCGGGCATCTTTGCATTCCCCAGATCTGAGAATCTGCAATTCGTTGCTAATGAAGGATTACTTCGCCGAGGTACCGACCTATCCGGCTCACCTCTTCCGTAGGTTTTATCCAATGCGCATATCTCTATTTGTTCGCATTGTTTAACTTTGTGAGAAAAACTCTCGTTACTTAGTTTAACGGAGATATGTCGCCGGTTGGCTTGGGTTTAGTTCATATCAAAAGATATCGGGGGCAATGAGAGTGATAGCATATGGTGTTCCGGCTGACTACACAGATGAATATCTTCACATTGGCTGAAAATACCACGCTCAATTGCGTGTCAGTGTTTGCCAAAACATTGTTCCGGATTTTTGGGCCCGAGTCCCTCCGGAGTCCGAACGAGGAGGACATGAAGAAGTTGATGGCGGCGAATGAAGCAAGAGGATGACCGGGCATGCTTGGTAGTGTTGATTGCATGCATTGGAGGTGGAAGAATTGCACCGCGGCTTGGCATGGACAATTCACCGGTCATCATCATCATCCTACTATCGTACTCGAAGCCGTGGCTTCGGAGGATTTGTGGATTTGGCATTGCTTCTTTGGTTTGCCAGGTTCTCTCAACGATATCAATGTGTTGCAGGGATCACATCTTTTTGCTCAGCTTGCTAGTGGAGATGCTTCGGCTTGCAACTGCACCGTGAATGGACATGATTATACCATGGAGTATTATCTTGCCGACGATATCTATCCTTCATGGTCAACATTTGTGAAGACGATCTCAAAATCGGATTGCAAGAAACATTCCATCTATGCAAAAGCTCAAGAAGCATGCCGAAAGGATACTGAGAGTAAATTTGGTGTGTTGCAAGCTCGGTTTGCAATTGTTTGAGTACTTGCTCGTTTCCGGGATAAGAAATCCATCTCATATATCACGACGGTTGTCTGAGTTTACGCAATATGATCATTAAATATGAGATAGGTTTAAACTTGAAATTTTTGTATGACAACATTGGTAGCCGTGTAAAGCCTCAAATGAACCCAGACCGGATCAAAACATTTCTTGCGACATACCGGAAGATTGAGGACAAGACCACACATACCCAACTCCGTAATGATCTTATTGAGCACCAGTGGCAGTTGTATGGGAAGAAGTAGATTCTGAATTTATTCATTTGATATTATTTGTATTCATGTGTAATTTGAACCATTCTTTTTATTCTGGACCATTCGTTATTGTTTTAATTATTTAGATTTAAACATTTGTTGTAATATGGATGATTATTGTATTGTATGATGTTAAAACATTATTATGTTGCATCTGTATTATTGTTTCATAAAGATTATGTTGTTCAAAATCGTAAATTTGATAAAACTATGGAAAACTGTTATCCGGTACCGGGCGGACAATTCCGGTATAAGTTTGACGCATCTGTTCTACCGGATCCCGCACAATACCGGAAAACATTTTCCGGCCGAACCTAATATAACTTATCCGGTAGGAGTTTTTCCGGCATTTGCTAGATATGCTCTTAGTGCTAAGATCTACACTAGCTGCTACGTGGGGAGTGGGGACCGTGCAGTTATTCTGGACCGACATAATGGCCTCCCACCCTATCCGCGTATCCCACCATCATGGGCCCTAACGAAACAAACGGGAGACGTCGCTACTGACTCTGTATTTCCCACCTGCCATCCTATACTGATATACCCATGTCATATCAATTACTGATGTAGTCTACACAGATTTATCACTGTCCTTTATCTACACAAGTACATGTATTGTTAGTTTGTTACACGGATCACAAGCCATTTTTTGCGCGCTCCCCGCCCATGGATCGCCTATTTGGTACCCAGATGATTATACCAATAAATTTTCATTCTTTATCATGTAATGGAGAGTTCGCGATGGCAACGATGTGAATAGATTTGACTTCCAAATTCAACTACATTTTTTGTTGCGGGTAATTTGACTAAAATAGGTATGAACTTATTCCTTAAGAGTCTTTAGGGCCTGCACATAAACCCAAATGTATTCTACTTGTGTTGGCAGCCCGCGCGCGGCGGCTACAAAGCCCCATTGTTGCTACGGTAGAGGCGTCAGTGCCGTGCGCCACCTCCTTTCCCGACTAGAACTATGATAGCTGGGAGTGCTGCAATCGTGGGGGGCGGGGCTGCGTGGTGCTACAAAGGAAGGGCGGCCGTGCTGCCATCAGCGGTTGGCGGTGTTGCGAGGCAAAGACGACATGCTACTGGTGGTGGTTGGCAATGTTTCGTCGGAACTTCGTGCGATGGGACGGTGGTGCTGCAAAAAGTGAGCGGCGATGGTGATGCCAGTCGGAGTTGACATGCTTCTGGCGGTGCAAGGGGGAGGCCACCTACGGGATATCGGTCGGGTCGATGGTGGTGCTCGTGAGAGAGATGAGGGGAATGAAAACAAGAAGGATGACCTACCGATGTGGCCACACACATGGTCATCTCTCTTTGCCGCTTGAATGGGACACGTGTCAAGTTGTCAATGTGTAGGATACTGCTTTGCCAATCCTCCGAAGGAACGTTACGCAATTGACGAAAAAACTTTTCTCCCAAATTAGGCAACCCTCAACCCCAGTTACTTAGCTATGAGTATAATAGTTTCCTTTTAACGAACGCTCTCCGGCCATATGGTAAGAGCATCCACAATAGAAACACTAAGATACGAGCTTAGCAGAATTAAAAAAAACCCATCGAAGCGCCCTACCGTTTCAAAGGGAGCGCTAATTGAGGCCCTAATCACAAACTAGTTAACGACTGGATAGGGCCTGCCGCTGGGTGATTCGTTTCGTGCAGGAAAAAGAAAAGCGGAGCGCCGGACGCACAAATAGGCAGCGACGCTAGCTAGTTTCCTGGGATCGGCAAGGATTCAGGCATAACGGCCAGTATTTTGACCCTAGCGTCGGCGCACAAGCGCCGCGCTATGGATGCTCTAAGAGTGTTTTTTTAAACTGTGGATGCTCTAATAAGAGTTTAAAAAAAAATCTATTTGGAAAACATCCTGAAAACGTTCTTACGTGCCAACGCGTCTAGGGCAGTCAGATCGCGCGCTGACGGACCAGATCATTACTTTGGGATTAACTTTTGCCAACGCCGCTTTCTCTCTCACGTAGCATTCTGCGCGTCCGACTTCCACCTCGTGGCTCTACAAAACATACCAACATCGGATCTCGTTTTGAAGATCTTGCTGCGCTGGATTTAATGGTGAAAACGGATTTTGAATCAGGCCGATGGTTTAAACTACAAAATATTTTTAACTTTTGACATGGGAAAATTTAGGATGATATCATCCTTTTGTTCTCTAGTGAATGCATGCATGCGCATGTGAGGATAATGTTAACTGAACCGTTTTACACCCGATAATTTATTTGTAAACAACATAACTTACGAATCATATGCCTGTTAACTTTTATGTCGCGGCCTTGTAACTTTCGACCAAAAAAATTCGTCGAAACAAACCAACATGGGACCTAATTTCGAAGATCTCGCCGCGCTGGATTTAATGGTGCAAGTGGATTTTAGCTTGGACCGAAGGTTTGAGCTGCAAATCATTTTGAATTTTCAAATTGGGAAGAATATACTATGACATCCACTTTTTCTGTCTAGTAAAAATCAGTCTATATGGAAACGTTCGGTAGTTACACCAAAATTCATAAGGTTCTATGTATAGCAATGTACATTATATATTGATACTTTACCAATATTGTTTCCTTTTGTCTAAAGTTTACCAAATATATAATCCGCTAATATTTTTTATGAGGATATTATATTTATTTAAGAGGACCGGATGACCTATTAGCATGCTAAAATTTCCAAGAGTATTTGCTCTCTTTATTATATCCTAGAGTTTTGATTTTGTGATACATATTAACTTCCTTTGTTAGTTAGCGATAGAGAGAGGGACATGTGTCTAGTTGTTGATGAGGACGGTCAAAATCTCCAAAACAAATCTCTCCCAAATCACGGACCCTTCAACCCCAGTCATATCAGTTATGAGCATGATAGTTTCCATTTACCCGAATGCTCTCCGGTCATATGGTAGGAGTTAAAAACAAATGAATATGTAGTACTCCCTCCGTTAAAAAATATAAGACACATTTGATTTTTGTTGGTCAACGACCAAATTTTTGACTATGATTTTTGTACTTTTAATACGTCCACAAAATTAATATAAAGATATATGAAATGAAAGTTCTGCAAAAAAGTCAACCATACCATTTATACAATATTAATCCATATTATTTAGTATATGTTAGCGGTCAAATTGGTGCAGCAAAAGCCAGCATTAATAACGTGTCTTATATTTTGGGACGGAGGGGTATTATTCCGTGATATTTTTCAAATATTGTTTCCTTTTGTATAAGGCTTAACAAAAATAAAATCCGCTAATACTTACTTAAGAGGATCTTATACTTATTTAAGAGGATCAGGTGACCTATTGGCATGCTAAATTTTTTCGAGAGTAGATCCTATAGTTGTGATTTTGTGATGATTTTAACTTGCTTTATTATTTTGAGACAGAGAGAGGAGGGAACATGTGTCGAGTTGTTGATGAGGAGTCCGATCCTCTGAGGACGCTCAGCAGTCGACAAAAAAAATTCTCTCCCAAAAATAACAGACCCCTTAACACCTCCAGTCACATCAGTTATGATTATGATAGTTTCCTTCTAAGCAAACGCTCTCCGGTCATATGGTAGGAGTTAAAAACAAATGAATATGTAGTATTATTTATTGATACTTTCCAAATATTCATTCCGTTTGTCCAAGGATTACCAAATAAAAATCCGCCAATACTTATTTAAGAGGATCAGATGACCTATATATTAGCATGCTAAAATTTCTCTAAGGTAATTACTCTGTTTACTATATCCTATAATTGTGATTTTGTGATAAATTTTAACTATCTTTATTGTTTTTAGAGAGAGAGAGAGAGAGAGAGAGAGAGACCTTTTGCTGTTTTGAAAATGTTGCAAAACTTGAGCAGTGCTCCGGCTTGCTGGTGCGACACGAAGTAGCTGGAAAATCTTGTTTAAGTAGTCTTGGAAAGCTTCACAGGTGGTGCTCCAGCGTGCTGATGCCAGCAGGCGAGGTAGTCCGAGAATCTTGCTTATGAAATCCTGCGAAGCTTGGGAGTTAGCCTCAGGTGCTGATGCCGGAACAACTGCTTGGCGGATCTTCGTTACGATGTCCTCACAGCTGTGGTCAGATGCCACAACCCATGCCTTATAATCAAAATCCTTGGCGGCAGCGTCGTCTTCATAGAGTGCCCTTGCAAGGGCAGTCTTTCCCGAGCCGCTGCATCCCACGATGGAGATCACTCGTAATCTTCCGAGATGTGGCTCAGCTGGTGAGGAGATCAGCTCCTCAATCTCCTTTTTGGGTCCCTCGATGCCCACGAGAACCACCTCTCGAGGTCGAGCTGACGACGACGGGCGGGCCGTCGTAGAAGTTCCTCCGCCCAGTATTGAATTAGAGCCTGCTTTTTGCAGCTCATCCTTCAGATTCTTGATGCGTTCCTTGAAATATCCGACTTCCACATTAAGTCGAGGACGATTGTCCGCCCCAATCAAGGTAGGGATGAACGAGCCTAGTTTTCCAGGATAGCAAAGACCTTGTATGAAGTCATCGATATCATAAACCAGCTCATGAAGCTGCAACTGCATCGCCGGGATCAATTGCAGCTGCTTATCCAAGTCGCAGAGTATCCGGAGATCAGCCTTGACGGAATTGAGGTCGACTTTGAGAGTACAGTGGCGCATCTTGTTTGTCTCTATAAGGTCCACCAGCATCTTGATAGACCCCATTAAACTCCCGACGGTGCGGATGACCTCCATTGTTCCCCACTCCGCGACTCCCCCTCTCACATGCTCATGTGTGGAAATGAATGACTCGATCGCATCAAGCCTACATCCAGGAGGAGAGGATCGATATACTACGTATATAAGGACCACCAGACAGCGCGACAATCACAATCCAACTAGCTAGAGTGTTTTTTTAAGAACGGGGCTGCGGTCCAGTGGTTAGGGGCGCCGTGCCGCTCCTATCAACTCGAGTTTGACTCCCGTCGGAAGCAGAAATTCGGGAATTCTCATCAACGTGGATTTCTACTATATCAATGTCACCAAGGGCTAGTCTTGGTAGGCTTTTATTTTTTTTAGAGTGTTTTCTTTTTGGGTGTGTGGGGAGACGGTGGGGCCAGGTACTGATCCATACAACTTTGTTTGAAACTAGTAAAATGTCCATGCGTTGCTATGGGTGTAAAAGAAATCTTAGATTTGAAATATACTAAGATGCTTTAGATATACGAGTCAACCCAGTATGATTTTTTGTTGTGTAATTATATAGCATTAAAGATACAAACTCAGTTTCTCTCAAATTTTAATCCTCTTACATGTTTCACTATACAACAATCCTTTAAAGTTAAAAGAAAAACTCACCCCCGGCCCTAGTAGTAGCTATCCATCGTGAAGTCTACTAGTATGCCGCCAACACGCCAAGCTGTAGAAATCCTGACTGACCATTAGCATCCGGTTGCACCCGGCAAGCATAGGCTCCCGCTGATCCGACGGAAGTAGAAAAGACCAAAGCTGGATCCAGTGTGAAGCCAAACGGATAACCTGCAAAAAAAATGGAGCCTCTTGTCTTGCTAAAAAAAAAATGTTTCTACATGTCCAAATGGACCAACCATAAGTGAAACACCAACGCATATTCTAGACTTATTCTTCTTATCAATACCTTTTAACCATTTCCAAACATATTGGTAATATTTGTTGGAGGAGGAATATTGTAAGCCACGTACACAATATGCCAGCCAATACGAGCGAAAGGACAGAAAAGAAATAATTGTACCATGATTTCCTAAGAATCACAAAAGCAACACGTTTTACATCCCTCCCAATTCCTTCGAGCCAGGTTATCCTTAGTGAGCAACACTGTCGCAACCGTGGAACCGGGGTGTGAGGACCCCGGATTAAGTATCCGAGATACTCGTTATGTTTCCTGCAACAATCCCGTGATCAGTCTGTTGCTGCACATAACTCGAATTTTGGTATCACAGAACACCCCAAAAATACCGAATAAATATACTTACGTGATTGAAGTCATAAGCTTCAATGGGTACTTGCAGCGGAATCACCAAACAACGTGGAGCCCGAGTCATTCGCCTTAACCCTACAGGCAGCTGACTGGGAAGCGCCCTAGTTCGCAAAGACGCCAGTGAACTCCTCTTCTTCGAACTGCTCCTCTTCGAAATCTGGCTAAGACAATAGCCAGGAACGAAACCAATATGAGTACATTTGATTGTACTCGCAAACTACCCCAACTTGAGCATGCACTAGTTTTGATAATCTTTAAAATCTTTAGTTTTTGAAAAGAAAACACCTCTATATCTAAAAAAAAAGAGTAGATCTTTAACTTTTGTTGAAGGCAAAATATTTTGAAAAGTAGTTTCTTAGTAACTGGGTTGGAAACCAACCCCATTGGAGAAATAGTTTCCTCACCAAGTTGGTTAAAAGGGGTAAGAAATCCTTTTTAACCTTTTTCTCAAAAATGTACCTTTGGTTAAAATGTAGGAAATTTCATTAAAACCTTTTTCCTCGAAAACCACCGTCTTGCCCCTTTCTCCCAAAACTCCCTTTTTCTGATTTTAGCCCCTTCCTGGTCACTTATTTTTCCAGCAGCCTCATACCATCCCCTCGGTATAGCTGCACAAATCAATCCTCACTTCATTTCCTTTTCAAACTCAAAACTTTGTAAAACTTGCACATGGTCTTAGGACAGCCTCCCAACTGTCCATATCCGAGGACTCGGCTATTCGAATAGTTTTACACTCTGCAGAGGTAGCACGCTTTTCCCACATCCATCCGGTTTCCCGGCCACAGCCTCTCCTTTGCTCATGCTGGTATAGGATCCTGCCGCTACGACACTTTCCATCAACACTTAAATCCTCAGAAACTAAGTGTGAGGACTCGTAGTTCTGCCCGGCGAATTTTAATGGCCCTACAAATCCTCTATCTCCTATTCAATCATAACAGCCCTTAGGCGTTCTTCTTTAGAGGACCCGGGTCAGGGGTAGGTCAGGGGTGATCCAACACAACCCACCAACACATCCCCTCATGGAACGAGGTCATCCTCGTTGTTGAGGCATCCAGTACCAACACGAGCAAATTATATGACTACGCCCTTTTCCCATATGGGGGTAAATGTGGTCGCACAGGTTATCGGCTGGTAGTCATAGTACAAAGACACAATGTGCATTTTTCGTAAACATCACCATACTTCTTTTCCCTATTTCATCACCGACATCACGGCATACCATAATTCATCCAAGGATTTTCAAAGGAGTTTTGATAAACAATGCTTTTCCCATCCTATAGTTTTATATAAACAAACTGATATCTCTACATAGGGTGGAAAAATAGTTTTTCATATACTTTTGAAAAGGCTTTCAAAATCATTTCCAAATTTTCCATAGCAAAATACTTTTAACCCGAAACTTGGGTGGATCGTAATCTCACCAAGAGAGTTTCATAGAAGGCTTTGGAGTAAAACAAATTCATTTCGAAATCGTTGTATACCATTGACACCTCTATATCGGGTGTCTCAATAATATACTTGTATCTTGGAAAAAGGGTTTTCAAAATCATAGCTTTCGTGGCAAACACCACATAAATCATTTATGCTATTTATAAGTAAAACAGGTAAATCAAAATAGATGTATATGGATGCAAGCTCAGTGAAGTAGCTTGCCTTGCTCAAAGTGGTACTGCTCCTGATCTTCTGGTTTAACAAAACCTCCTTCCTCGAGGAATCCGTCAACGGTAGCGTCTAAACGTTAAACCAGCAAAACAAACAATCACTATACTAACTCAACAACATCACAACATTACAATCACAAATGCTATAAATAGCCACTGCATACAACAAGCAATACCATGTGGTTTCAATTTAGTTGAAACCACCACTATTTCACTACTTCCTAAATAGGGCAGAACTGGCAGTACACTGTTTAATTCACTACTTATTCTATGTTGGTCACAAAAATCCAAACTAAACCCCTATGGATAGCTACTGAAATGTAGAAGACAACCCAATTGGATTGGGGTCTTTTGGAGTTATCAAACTCCCTACACAACTGCTTTAACTCAGAAGCTTATTATCCAAGTTTTAGCTACCACTTAATTTATGTTGCCCCTAAAATTTTAGTCTTTTTGGGGGTAACTAACCCTGGATAAAAGTGATCTAACAAAATTGGTTTCAGATCCATTGGATCTACCCATAATGTTCTAAAATTGTTTTAGTCCAGAAGGGCCTTCTCCTAATAAATCTGATGCAAATTAATTAGTAAGGACTAATTAATTCCACCAAAATTAGGGGAGCTAAAGGATGACAGTACCAAGCCAACAAAATTGGTTTTAAGTCATTTGGACTCACAGAGCTCCAGAAACAATTAATTTGGTGTAATAAACCTTCTGTGGAATTTTTATTAATACACTTTTATTATTTGTCTAAAGGAGATGAGACCACTTTGGTGAGTTGAAGAATTTCATAAGCTTTCCAGATCCTTTTGACTTGTTTTAATTGGATTTATAGAACTCGAGATATTGAATTTCAAAGTTCAAACCAATACTGAAATTCCAGAGAAAAAAGAGTTAGGAAAATTCCTCTCCTCTGGATAATGTGGAAAATCCTGACATGTGGGGCCTACTAGTCAGTGACTCAGGGGAAAACTGTGCGCGCGCTGAAAAGTTTAAAAGTCTGACGTGTGGGGTCCACACGTCAGCGTGTCATCTACCGAAACGGTACGCAACCGTGGATTTCTAATCCTACGGCTGGGGATCAAGGACAACGTCGACGACCTTTTCCTGGCGGCGCCGGTGTTCCGGCGACGGCGAGGGTGGCCAGTGGGGGTACCTGGGTGGCCTGGGGACGGTGGAGAGGGCGGCGTTTGACGGCGGAGGTCGTGGGGAAGCTAGGGAGGTGAACGGAGCTTGGTGGAGAAGCTCCTGGCGTCGGCGGCGACCTCCTCCTTTGCCTCGGCCGTGTTCCAACTCCGGCGGGCTCTCCGCGAGGCGTCTGTGCATGAAACAGAGGGGAAAAGGTTGCATGAGGGTGTGGTGGTAATGGGGAGCAAGATGCAAGCCAGAGAGGGGAAATGAGAGAGCAGCACGGCGCGTCCGTGGTCGACGCTTTCCTCGGGCACGGCGGCGCCCTGAGAAGATCACGGCAGCAGCAGCCTTGCTGCGGTGGCTCCGGCTTCCTTGTGGTGCACGAGAGGGAGTGAGGAGTGAGGGAGAGACAGGGGTGTGGAGTGGAGAGGTGGTTCGTGGCTCGGTGGGTATTTGAGGCCGAGCGCGGGCTCGCCGTGGACGTGGCGCAGGGAGGGTTCCAGAGAGGGGGAGATCTTGCCGTGTGGTGTGCGTTTTAAGGTGTTGGGAAACTAGGGAGCAGGAGGGGTTGCGTGGAGGCTAGCAGCGCTTGCTCGAGATGGGAACGGTTGCGTGCGCTCCCGGCGGTGCTCAGCGTCCATGGCGTGGCAGCGGCGTGCGATGGATCGCTGGCGTCGCTGCAGGGCTCCAGAGGTGGTGTGGGCGTGTCTGCGAGGTTGAGAGTTGTCAGGAGAGCGTCGGTGACGAGTCACACGTGCTGGGGTGCCGTGGTGGAGAAAAGCGGGGTCGGCGTCCACGCGCGGCCGTGACATGGCGAGCTTCGACACGGCAACAGGGGGTACGGCGTTGCTGCGCTGCTCGCTCGGTCTCCTCCTACCTGACGTGTGCGGAGAGAGGTGATGGGAGGGATGACACGGAGCGGGGCCAGCTGGGGCTCTTCCTTCGCCACGCTTCCATTGCCGGCACGGCGCAGTGCGGTGGCGTGCTTCCTTCTACGGCTACGGGTCCAGCGGCCAAGTTGCACGTTTCTTCCGTGCTGTGGTGGGTGAGTGAGGTGAGTGGTGAGTGTAGCAGCAAGTAATCGAAGAGGGAAACATCAAATCGATTGATTTGATTTCGGTTTCAACGATTTGAGGAAGAACACGGGCAGTGCCCACCATGTGTTCGATGAAAAGCATGAACCAAGGTTTAAATTTAAACTCCTCTGATTTACTTCCATACTTTGATTCACATGTATAAACATGGATTTTTGGTATGGTGGTAGAACTTATTTGATATGTGCAACCTAGCACATTTTGTATTTTGAAACAAAATAAAGAAAGATATAGAATTTTAATCTCAAATTTTAAGAAATATTTTTTTGGAGAGGGAGAAGAGGTATTAGCAAAGTGGGGGTGATCCTTATGTCACTCCACTGAATTTTTGTTTTGAAAATAAAATTGATTTCCTCTCTAAGAGAAAATTGGTGTGACCTTTGTCACATGATTTTATGTGGGAAACTTTTTATTGTGTTTCTTTTCTTTTCTTCATATTTTTCTTTTAGCAAACCACCACCACAAGCAATCAATTTGGCAGGAATTAACAACCAACACTAGACAACCAATTATAAGTTTTCAACCAAGTGTTTATCACTCAGATAAGTGGTGGGGTGGTGATCCAGTATCATCCTGACAAGAATAAGGTGGGAAAAACTCAACTTCATAATTTAATATTTTCCAAAAGGGTTGCTAAAGTATATGGGCAACACACTTCCCATCCTTATTGTTTTTTTCCAAAAAAGTATGAGTTTAAAATAGGGCTGGCAATACAAGGGGAATAGCAGGGTTGGAGGTAATATATATATCTCCATATTTTTGGAAACATAATTTTGAAGATACTTTCATTTTCAAAGAGTAGGTAATTTGGTTGTTGCTACACAAGCATCTTTGAAAATAAGTTGGTCCAAGTAAGAGTAGAGAAGATGTAAGGAATATTTTGTTCTTGTCATACATGATCACCAAGTTTATTATATAGTCGTATTAGTTGGGTCTTAGATTTACCAATCATACAACCCAAGCAACAAGTCACACCAGTTCAACCATAGCAATGGGAAGGAAAACACAATCAGCAGCAAAACATTTCAAAAAGTTTTTTTTTTTGTTGGTTCCGAATTTTGGGGTCTGGTAAAACTAGGTTACTCTGGTTTCCAGAAATTGGGATGTTACACGGGGGCTTCCACTACTCCTGCCAAAGCGAGACCACACCCAGTGGACCCACCCTGAAGATGGACAATACTCAACTACGACAACATGGCATGCGAGCCAGCATGCCCCGACAGCAACAACCTGACCAAGACGTAACCTGTCAAGGAGTCCTTCGACAAGCAGGCGCTGAGGGAAACATTCCCGGGAACCCATTCAGGGTGGTTCCCAGGAACCCACGACTTCGACCTCGAGAAGCATTCTCCGGGGAATGGCTTGACTAGTTCCACGACGCACTGTGGTTCACCTGTCTTCTTTCGATCCGCTTCGCCATCCGAGGAGGGTCACACTCGTCCTCACATTGAAGGGATGAGATCAACTGAAGACTTGGATGCCAAGGCCAAATCTGACACGATCATACCAAGATGATGTCGCCAGGGGACCGTTGAGGAGGGACTGTCAGGCTCACCAACCCACTGCCAGCCCTATCCCTCCAAAAGCTGGTTTGCTTTTGGAACCCAACAACCCGGAGCGCGCAAAGAGGGGACGTGCCGGCATGCACCTCCCGCCCATCTTTTTGGTTTTTGGGCGGTCCTTCCGGCAAGATCCGAAGCATGTGCCTCTCGCGTGACCGCCTGTGGTAACCCCCCGTGTTCTAAAGGGAGGGCCAAGTCCACCGAGAGGAAGAGGGGGAACCCAGACCATTCGTAGCAAAGGCTAGGACAGAGAGAGAAAGGAGCAGAATGAAGAGAGGTGATCTTCCTCGAGAAGGATCTGCTCTTCTTCTTCCTCCTCGCATCAGCCGGACCACTGACCTGGGAACCAGCTCTGTAGCCACAACAATGGTGACCATCTATTTAGAGATGCAGGAGTAGGGTATTACGCTTATGAGCGGCCTAAGCCTGGGTAAATCGCCGTGTCCGTGCTCTTCTTGTTGTGTCGTGCTCGGGTGCATTCTCCGTCTCCGGAGGCCGATCGAAACCTCTTAGCGCCCCTTTGCCGAATGTACAAAGGGGGTACCTCGTACTCCCAGTGTTCGTGATCTAGGATACGATAAACACCCTATTGTTAAGGAACCACATAACTAACTTTATCTTTGTGGGATTTTCAATGAGTGGAGGCTTAAATGGTCCTATCCGAACTAGTGTTCGTAGGTACGTAACATTGAGTAGCCAAGAAAACTAAATTGTCGACCGAACAACAAAAAATTGCGGGCTATAGATAAAAACCTACTATAAAAACGATATTTACTTTGTGTCTAATTTTTTTTTTATATGGAGAGTGTACCCCGGTCGCTGCATCTAAGGATGCGCACAACCATCTTTATTAATAATAAAAGAAAATAGAAACCACTAAACTTTACAAAAATCAACCGGAAGCTACCATCCAGGCAAAAAAATTGCTACACCTACAACTTTGATGAAGGGGTGGACCAATTGGAGCCAATGCCCTTACTTTACACAGCTACGCACATCATCTAAATCCGGATACTTCAACCAGGCAGCCCAACAGCGCGCCGGAAGCACAAACCGGTCCAGCCGACCCTCAGCGCACACCACATGCGCACACTCAGAAGTCGCTGCCACCATCTTCCGCCATCCCATCTTCAGGAGAGATTGACGCGACGACCTTGCCAGTCCTGCCGTTGGCACCGTCACGGTGCCAGACAGCTTCCCCATCCTGCGCGAGTCCATCATCATACGCCCGTCGCCGAGACCCCGATGCGCCACGCCGCTGAGACTCGCCGTCGTCAACGCAGTAGATGTACACCGCTCCAATTCTTGCCACCTCCGTCCAGCAGCTACTCCAAAAACGATGCCCCCAAGAGGTAAAAAGATGCCGCAGCGCCATCATCGTCTGATCCGAAAATCTGAATCTGGGGTTACCCCCGGAGCAACACGAGTGAGTAGACGCAGGCTGCAACGGCGATGCCTACAACAAGGTAACGGAGAGTAAACGCCGCCATCGCCTGCCATGACCGGAGTTAGAGCTCGGGTTTCACCGGCATCTGCGCCTCCCCAACTCGCCGTCGTGACCAGTGGGCTGACCCCCTTCGGCCGAGGAGGAAGCTACCACCGCCCTGCATGGACCAGAGCCATTGGCTTCCTCAAGATGCGGATGATGCCTAGGAGCACCATCGGGAACCGACGTTGGAGCGGCACCGCCAGAGGCCCAGCCGACCACGCCGCCAGCAACAAGATCCCTCTCACCGCCGCTTCGCTGCCTTCTTGCCGTCGATACGCCCTAGCGAGCACCACCGCGTCAGACCGACCCAGAGTCGAGGAGATCCGCCGCCGCCACCACGCCACCCGATCTTTGCCGGGCGACGCCCCTGGCGGCGGCGACGGAAGGGGTATGCACTGGGAGGAGGGCTAGGGGGCGAGGGAGGGGTGGGCGCCCCGGCGCGGCGTGGCGCCGCCGCGCGGAAGCGGAGATGGCACTAGTAGACACAAAGCCTTTTGTCCCGGTTCGTGAGGGCCTCTAGTCTCGGCTTGACACCCGGGACAACAGAAGTGGGACTAGAGGCCCTCCCTCACGTCCCGGCTCAGTTACGACCCGGGACAAAAGGTCTCGCACGTGGCCACTGGCCTGCGCGCGTGGTCAAGAACCTCTAGTCCCGGTTCGTATTACGAACCGGGACAAAAGGTCTCCCACCTTGACGCTGGCCTGCGCGCGTGGTCGAGAACCTTTTGTCCCGGTTCGTAATACGACGCGGGACAAAAGATCTCCCACATGGCAGCCCCTGGCTTTTTTGTATTCCCGCCTTATTTATTATTTAAAATTATGATCAATCTTGCAAAATATATGGTTAATTAATTACAAATCAGAAAAATACATATACCATATCAAAATGTTCATAAAAGAAATATATGGGACTAGAGCCCGTCTATTCGATTACATGGAGATCATAACCGGGACTAGAGTCCGTCTATTCGATTACATGGAGATCATAACCGGAACTAGAGCCCGTTTATTCGGTGCAATTGTACTTTCCCTTTGGGTTTATGACATGGTCCATTAAAAATCCCGCAATTTTCTCTTAAATTGGTAGAAAGCATTCCTTTAGTTGCAGCTCCCTCCGCATTCTACCCAACTATAAAAGAAGGAGATCAATATGAATACCAATCGTCATAACAAAAATTATGAATGACACTCAACACAATTGATGGTAATAAAATAGAATTGTGAATATATTTGTTCACGTACTTCTAAAGATGTCGTTGCGTTCCGCTCACTGACCTCCCGGCGAATCCACTGTTGATACCACTTAGGCTAACTCCCCTGTTTCCATGTCATACTCCGCCCCATGCTCAAGTACGTGGCCCCACCAACAGCCATTTTTCACCAAGTGTTTAGCCCCAAGCCCTACATCAGCGAAAACTGCAAATGACTCCCGAGGTAAAAGGAGCTCGTTTTTTTAAATAAAAATCAGCACTTTTGAGTTTTCAAAAATCAAGAAAAATTCCCAGATGAAGATAGTGTCGAGATCTACAAGCGCGCAAAAGTTAACTCAAAATTCGTCGTATTTTGCGCTGCACAAAAAAGACAAATCGCAAAATTTCAAGTTATTAAAACTGTGTATTGTTCATCCCCCATTTGTCATTTTCACCAGCCCACAATACATCGCACACTTGTATATCTCGACACTATTTACATCTGGATTTTCTCTATATTTTTGGAAACTCGAAAGTGCCGACTTTAATTCCATGTAACTCGGGAGCCATTTGTCCACTCTCGTTTTTTTTTTTTGAATTTTCCACCGCATATATTAGTACTCCAGGTTATATAACTGCTCGGACGAGCTAGGTCTAGTTTTTAAATTTAAAATGCGTTTTATTGACCGTGGGAACGTGTGCTCTACGAGTCAAAGTCAATTTCTGACAATTAGTTTTTATAGCGAATGCTTTGTTATTTTCGGTTGCCACGATGGATGCAGTTATTGTCCTTGTCCAGAGAGAAGAAGGGACGTGAGTGAGCGCGTCAATTTTTTTTTGTCTCCGTCCAGTGCCATCGACATCACGGGCTCCTCTCTCTTTCACACACACATTTCCACAGCAATCAGCTTGGCGGGTTCCTCTCTGTCATTTATGTGTGCCAACGAATCGGTCTACCACTCGCTCTCATCGGATTATTGGGCATTTTCGATCTCGTCGACTTACTGCGCTTCTTTCCTCAATTCTTACGCATATTCTTGTCTTCTTTCGTACCACACGTTCGTCTACTACTACTAGTATAATATAATGACACTGAATTTGGAAAATCAAATACGCTTGGTTCTCAGAGCACAGAAGCCATAGCGCATAGCCACATATATCACAGTACCACGCATGGGTCTTTTTCTACGAACCGGTATTCTCAACGTCGACCAGCTACAACTATTATTGATGATTAAACACTGAAAGATACTGGTGACGCCCCACGTCGCTTGGTTCTCAGAGCACATCAGCCATAGCCACATAGTCCATGATACCACATGATTTTTATCTTTAGGAAACGGTGTTTTCCTTCTAATTTCGAAATAAAATTTGAGAGTACCGATCAAATGTAGCGTTTCATTACAACGGATATTTTTCTTTGTTAATACAGAATCTTCGATACGCTGGATATTGACTCATGGATCGTCGTTGCCGGCGAGGACACGGCTCCTCTTTGGAATGCCAGCTTGAGTGCAACTCCTCTTCGCCGTGTTTTGGCGATCGGACTCTTCATATGCGCGGCAAGTCGTCGTCCATCTATCCCTCCCTGGCGCTTGCAGTATCTTCTGCGTTTCAGCAGCGAATCCTAGGCTAGATGGGGTGAACGCACGACCGCCATCATGCGTATACATGCGGTATCCATAATCCCCCTCTGATCCGCAGGTGAGAAAATTGCAAAAAACCACCACAATTGGTGGCTTCGTTGCAAAAGACCACTGGCTTTCATTTAATTCGCAAAAAACCACCACTATTCGTTGACACGTTGCAAAAACCCACCACTTCTTCGCTAACCGTCAGTTAAGTATGAAACTGACAGACGGGGACATGTGGGCCCCGTCTGTCAGTTTCATACTTAACTGACGGTTAGCGAAGAAGTGGTGGTTTTTTGCAACGCTATCACTCAATACCGGTGGTTATTTGCGAATCTGCTGGAAACCGGTGGTCTTTTGCAACGAAGCCACCAATTGTGGTGGTTTTTTGCAATTTCCTCTGATCCGCAGGTAGGAGTAAGGACCACGCGTTGATCCAGTAGATTGCTTTGTTGATAACTTGCAAATAATGAGCAATAGAGATTTTATTAAAAACAACATCATTTCTGCCATTCCAAATGGACAAAAGCCAAGCTGATACGCCTATACGTATCCGTGTTTTTGTTTTGGTGTCAATTCCATTCAGCCAAGTACCAAACATATGCGCAATGCTGGTAGGCTTTGGGATATTGTAGGTAAAATGAACAAGTCTCCAAATATTGCGAGCAAAGGAACACGTAATGAAAAGGTGTTCAACAGATTCTGCCTCATTACAAAATACGCATTTTGTACACCCTATCCAACGTCTTCTAGCAAGATTGTCTTTGCTTAGCAACACCTTCCGGTGAAGGAACCATAGGAAGATTTTAATCTTCAGGGTACTTTCAATTTCCACAGTTGCTTGCTAAAATACCGTGTGTGTCCATTCAGTAAATCAGCGTAGAGAGACTTAACTGAGTACATACCATTGGGATTCAAGCTCCATTTGAAAGTATCTGGCGCATCTATTAGATTAACTCGCATTAGTCCCTTCACTAGGTGCAACCAAGCATTCCATTTGTTCCCAACAAGTGGTCGCCTAAATTGAATAGCTTCCGACAGAGGTGTTACCATCATGACATCCGCTACCCGAGCATTTTTACGCCTTACTATGTTATAAAGAGAGGGATAGTCGTTCGCTAACGAATTTTGGCCTAGCCAAGTATCCTCCCAAAACCGAACCTGGAGACCGTTCCCTACAGTAAACATCCCACGTTGAAAAAAATCATGTTTTACCTTAACGAGTCCTTTCCAAAAAGGAGAATCGTTAGGCTGAGCTTCCACTTGTGAAAGTGTTTTTTCATGAAGATATTTATTCCTCGATCAAAAGTTCCTGCCAAACTACTTCGTTGAGCAATTTAAAAATCCATTTACATAGTAAACATCTATTCTTTATATCCAAAACCTCAATTCCTAATCCGCCCTGATACTTAGGCCGGCACACAATGTTCCACCGTCGGCATAGGTCAAGAAACCGTCGGTGTATGTATACGCCGACGGCCGCCCTCGGCGTACAGCCCTCGGCATCTTACGCCCTCGGCTCAGCCCGTCTGGCCGTCGGCGTATACATTTTCCATCGGCGTATGAATAGGTGGGGCCCGCGCGGTGTATTTGGCGTAGGAACCATCGGAGTAGTCGAGTAGGTGGGCCCCATAGCGTCAGAGAATACGCCGACGGCAAAGCCGTCGGCATAGGAGGGCCACGCGGCGGCGCCTGGGGGATTCTGGCTTTCTATACGCCGACGGCAAACCCGTCGGCATAGGTGTGACCATTTGGTCACCTGGACGACCCTATGCCGACGGCATTGCCGTCGGCGTATGGGATGCCATTTTTTTTTTGCTGCTGCCAGCTCGTTTTTCAGCAAAAAATACAGCAAATAATATCAAAATGACAGCAAGCAATATCACAATATGATCACACATAAGCTATCATCACAAACAAACAATATCACAATAGTAGCAATTTGTAGTATCATCAAGTAGTACAGACATACGAGTAGAAACACACATAGGGCTATCATACTACATCTAGCGAGACGGGGTGAGCCCTATATCTGCCCCGGTGAGATCAGGCGACCGACGGCTCGGCATGGCAGTAGACGAAGCACCCGGCGAAGACGAAGCAGCACGCGAAGCACCAGGAGAAGGACCACCGAGATGTACCGGTGTCATCTCGCGGGAACCTAGCGAAGCACCAGGCGAACGACCACCATCGCCATCAAACGGGATGATCTCATGCGATCCCGCTGAGGCACTAGGAGAACCACGACTCTCCGAACATCCCGCTCCCTACATGTTTGAGCAAGAACTTACCAGGGTCGATGAGTAGTATGTGAGAGCGAATTGTTCCTTCGATGGAAACCGTGGCGCCGGCCCCGGCCTAGGAGGCCGCTCTCCTAACGGGGCGACCCGCTCTCCAGTGGAAAGAAACATCGCCATCCCCTGCAACATAGTTTAGATGTTAGACGTTGCAGAAATAGAGATTCAAACTAGGGGAAGTGGGACTTGTCATCTTTTGCAGAAATAAAGGTTGAAACTTACAACTGACAGCATCTCCATGTACGAGTGGTAGGCCTCACCACTCCGCTCCCACTCTTCATAGGCGGCGTCATATGCCTTATGAGCGGAAGCATAGGCCGCCTCGAACTCGGACTACAATTTCAAAAATAGTGAATCTCGTCAACTTAGCCGTGGAGGAACAAATATCGGAAAGAGGATAAAAATGAGAAAAACTTACATTGATGGAGGTGGAGGTGAAGGTGGATTGACGAGGCGGGATAAGGGAGCTGTCGACAGGGAGGGTAGCTCGGAGACGCGTGAAGCTCGAGGTAGGCCTGACCTTCGTAGGCAGAACGCGCGTACGGCCATGCTGCAATCCGTGCCTCGCTAGGACCACCGAATTCTCGTCGGTCTCCTCACGAATGGGGTCATCCACCTCCAGGTGTAAAGTCTGGACCACCTAGCAGTACGCATCCAAGTCCTCTTTGGCCCTGCCGTAGTACTCGGGAAGCGACGGCTGAGGCTTCTCTAGACCGAGCTTCTTCTGCTTCATCTTCTGCCACGTTTCCAACTCAGTCTTCGGCTCCCGGTATCAGCCTCCTGTATCGTGAAAAGAAATGTTATGCGTATCAAGTAGGAACATGACGGAAATAAATGAAGATCGTTCCATGTATATACCAGCTTCTCCTTGTAGCGGTCGAGGTTGCGGTTTCCCCCACTGTGTGTTCCTTGGTCGCCTCGGTTTGCCTTGTTCCGATGGCTCACGGCGTCAAACTCGGGGTTGCCCCCGACCCACCTAGTAACCAACGCCTCCCATGCGTCTTCTTTCTCCTCGGCCCTGTTAGGGGCAACCTGAAAATGCAATACTCAATTCAAGAACAGATAATGCAATGGCAACTTAGAAGCAATATAGAATCTCATTGACAGTTACTTACCGACATGTAATCCTCCTTCGTCACATTCGGCCGCTTCTTGACATTCTCCGCCTTCGTGGTCCTCTCGCCCTTCTCAGACAGGAAGTTATTGGTGGACGTCTGCTTTTGGTTGTACCACGCTGCTGCGGTGTCAACCTCACACAAGCCCCAAGCAAAGTCCTATCCGCGGTTTCCTTATCCTCCGGCCGCACCCGATAATGCCACTTCAATCATGCATAACAAAATTGTGAGAGTCATGGGTTAGCACGGTGGGGTCATGAACCATGAATGAAACTTGAGAAAGAGGTCTTACCCAAAACTCGTTGATGACAGTGTGAGAAGCTTTCCCAAAGCCCGGGCAATCGGCAGCCTCATAGTCCACCCAAGTGTAGGCTAGCTTCTTCTCGCCGCCGTCGACCGGAGTGTACATGCCCGGCCAATACATCCTAATACAAGCTCCAACCCTAAAACTAACACACACACTAACCATAAAAGTAACACACACACTACCACTAAAACTAACACACACACTACCCCTAAAACTAATAGTAGCACTAACCCTAAAATTAACACACACACTAACCCTAAAACTAATTGTGGCACTAACCCTAAAACTAACACACACTAACCCTAAAAACTAACACATACTAACCCTAAAACTAAAATTACACTAACACTAATAGTAGCACTTTGTCAAAAAAAATAGCATTACCTCGGGGGCGGGTGCTTGGGGCCGGATGTGGAGGAGATTGCTCGGGGGCGGAGGAGGACGGCTCGGGGGCGGAGGAGGACGACTCGGGGGGCGGGTGCTTGGGGCCGGATGCGGAGGAGATGGATCGGGGGCGGAGCTTGGGGCCGGATGCGGAGGAGGATGGCTCGGGGGCAGAGGAGGACGGCTCGGGCGGCGGCGCTCGGGGCCGGATGCGGAGCAGGACGGCTCGGGGGCGGCGCTCAGGGACGGATGCGGAGGACGACGGCTCGGGGACGGCGGAGGACGGAGGCGGCGGAGGTTGGCGCCGAGGTGGGGCGGCCGGCGGAGGTGGGATGCGGCGGAGGTGGGCGCCGAGGTGGGGAATGGGGATAGGAGAAGATGCCCGTCGGGCGGTGGGTGTTTAAAATACGTTAGGACCTATGCCTAGGGCTGCCCTCGGCATATGGTTTTCCAAAAAAAAAATTTAATAATTTTTTTATTCAAATTTCATGTTTTTTAAGAAAAAAATTTATTTACTAATACAATTATAATTAATGTTATATGATTTCCGACGCCGTTTGGGTGGCCTTCCGACTCTCCGGGGGCCCTGCTTCGTCCAAACCCTAGACACGCTGGAAAAAAGTCAAAGTTCCCGTCTACCCCCTTGACCGGAGCCGAGAGGGGGTAGGCCAGTGCACTTTTTTGCTTGGTTGTGTTAGGTTAGCCGTAGGAACATGAGAAACCAAAGTATACCCCAAATCAACACAAGATTCCATGCGGTTCACCCGAAAGGGTAGTTTTCACCTCTAAGAGCAGAAACTCACTGCAGAGAAAGTGAAGTCGGTGAAGCCGGTCACACCCCGGAGTAGGATATTGGACATTTTCAACACACAAAACACTTGTATACATATGGTATGGCACAACCTAGGTTTTGGTGGGGTTCCGACGCTCCGGGGCCCCGCTCCGGCGAAACACTAGACCCGCTGGAAAAAAGTCAAAGTTCCCGTCTACCCCTTGACCGGAGCCGAGAGGAGGTAGGCCAGTGCACTTTTTTGCTTGGTTGTGTTAGGTTAGGCCATAGGAACATGAGAAACCAAATTATACCCCAAATCAACACAAGATTCCATCCGGTTCGCCCGAAAGGGCAGTTTTCACCTCTAAGTGCATAAACTCACTACAGAGAAAGTGAAGTCGGTGAAGCCGGTCACACCCCGGAGTAGGATATTGGACATTTTCAACACAAAAAACACTTGTATACATATGGTATGGCACAACCTAGGTTTTGGTGGGGTTCCGACGCTCCGGGGCCCCGCTCCGGCGAAAACCTAGACCCGCTGGAAAAAAGTCAAAGTTCCCGTCTACCCCTTGACCGGAGCCGAGAGGGGGTAGGCCAGTGCACTTTTTTTCTTGGTTGTGTTAGGTTAGGCCATAGGAACATGAGAAACCAAAGTATACCCCAAATCAACACAAGATTCCATCCGGTTCGCCCGAAAGGGGAGTTTTCACTACTAAGTGCAGAAACTCAATGTAGAGAAAGTGAAGTCGGTGAAGCCGGTCACATCCCGGAGTAGGATATTGGACATTTTCAACACACAATACACTTGTATACATATGGTATGGCACAACCTAGGTTTTGGTGGGGTTCCGACGCTCCGGGGCCCCGCTCCGGCGAAACCCTAGACCCGCTCGAAAAAATTCAAAGTTCCCGTCTACCCCTGGACCGGAGCCGAGAGGGGGTAGGCCAGTGCACTTTTTTGCTTGGTTGTGTTAGGTTAGGCCATAGGAAAATGAGAAACCAAATTATACCCCAAATCAACACAAGATTCCATCCGGTTCGCCCGAAAGGGGAGTTTTCACCTCTAAGTGCAGAAACTCACTACAGAGAAAGTGAAGTCGGTGAAGCCGGTCACACCCCGGAGTAGGATATTGGACATTTTCAACACACAACACACTTGTATACATATGGTATGGCACAACCTAGGTTTTGGTGGGGTTCCGACGCTCCGGGGCCCCGCTCCGGCGAAACCCTAGACCCGCTGGAAAAAAGTCAAAGTTCCCGTCCACCCCTTGACTGGAGCCGAGAGGGGTTAGGCCAATGCACTTTTTTGCTTGGTTGTGTTAGGTTGGCCATAGGAACATGAGAAACCAAAGTATACCCCAAATCAACACAAGATTCCATCCGGTTCGCCCGAAACGGGAGTTTTCACCTCTAAGTGCAGAAACTCACTACAGAGAAAGTGAAGTCGGTGAAGCCGGTCACACCCCGGAGTAGGATATTGGACATTTCCAACACACAACACACTTGTATACATATGGTATGGCACAACCTAGGTTTTGGTGGGGTTCCAACGCTCCGGGGCCCCGCTCCGGCGAAACCCTAGACTCGCTGGAAAAAAGTCATAGTTCCCGTCTACCCCCTTGACCGGAGCCGAGAGGGGGTAGGCCAGTGCAGTTTTTTGCTTGGTTGTGTTAGGTTAGGCCATAGGAACATGAGAAACCAAAGTATACCCCAAATCAACACAAGATTCCATATTAAACAACATTCGCGACGTCATTTTATGTGGGTGGAGACCGCTATATACAGTAGGTACATACATAAAAATGAATAAAACCATATTAAACATAATTTAGATTAATAAATAAGTCATAAAAATAAATTTCAGAAAAAATAATATAACTATGCCGTTGGCTAAGCTGTCGGCGTATACATATAAATTAAAAAGAATATAAAACGAAGATAATAGAAAAAATAAATATTTTTAAATGTCCCAGCTGGCTCTACGCCGACGGTCGTCTTACGCCGACGGCATGCGCTGGGTATACGCCGACGGCATTATCTATGCCGAGGGTGGCCGTCGGCGTAGAATATCTACGCCGACGGATTTTATAACGCGGAGGGCTTCCTCGACGGCCCGGCTGCGACACCGTTGGAACCCAAGGCGAACGCAAATAAGTTTGTGCATCAATGCGGAGTTATTGTTAGGGACAACGTCCCGATCAGCGTTCGGGAATGGAATAAGCCAGCAAAGGTAGAGGGTGTTAGTTATGTCGATGACAGAACCAAAGGTGTGCTTTGGGACAAGCTCATTGCACATTTCACCCTACCGGTCTTGGATTCAGAGGCAAGGACAAAAGCCATGACGGACAAAGTCAAGCATTTCGCTCTTAAGAATATGGCTGAACAATTCAATAAGTACAAGAACAGATTATACCGTGCGTGGGTCGTAGATAAGAAAGCTCCAGATTTCACTGGCACACACTAGTAGAAAACAGCCCTTTCGTCCGGCCCTTTAGTCCCGGCCGTGGCCTGGGCCGAGACTAAAGGTCCGGCCACGTCGCCCCAAAAACGCCGAAGCCTTTAGTCGCGGCTCGTTAGGGCCCAATGGAACCGGTTTGAGATACAAACCGGGACTAAAGGGGTCTGCGGCCAGCTGTGGCCTGGTGCCCCCCTTTAGTCCCGGTTTGTATCTCAAACCGGGACTAATGGTCTGGCCCTATATATATGGCAGCCCCTCTCCCCTCTCTCTTGTTTTTTTCCTGGTGGGAGGTGGTGTAGGTTTGTGCTATTTTTTTTCTTCATATGCACTAGAGGTGTTCGGTGAAATGCCTGTTAGAGCGATGCCACTTGAGTTCACACAAGACAAACATGATATGAGGTGCCCGAGCCACACTTAAGCTTCCTCCTCTTTGTTTCCAAGTGTCCTAAAAGGTTAGCAACTATTTTCTCGTTTAGACGCGCGGTACTAATTTTAGCATCGTGATTGCGTTTGATATATAGTTCTATGATGCAGATGAGCCATCCATGGATGTACGGTGACCGACGCTCTGCCGCTTACAGAGAAGGCGTGCGTTCTTTTCGCCTTGCGGCCGAGGCGAACAAGCGGCGGGATGGCTTTATGATTTGTCCATGTGTTGAATGTCGGAATGAGAAGGATCACACTTCCTCAAGAGTCATTCAGAGCCACCTGCTTCGGTCCGGTTTCATGTCCGGCTATAATGTTTGGACCAAGCACGGAGAAAGAGGGGTTATGATGGAAGACGGCGATGAAGAAGAGAACGATGATGACAACTACCGATCTATGTTCCCTGAATACGCTGATACCGAAATGGAAGACAATGAAGAAGAAGAGGGTGAAGAACGGGCACCAGATGAGCCCGCTGATGATCTTGGTCGGGTCATTTCTGATGCAAGGCGAGGCTGCGACACAGAAAAGGAGAGGTTGCAGTTCGAGCAGATGTTACAGGACCACAACAAATTGTTGTACCCAACTTGTGAAGATGGCCAGAAGAAGCTGGGTAGCACACTGGAATTGCTGAAGTGGAAGGCAGAGACCGGTGTGACTGACTCGTCATTTGAAAAGTTGCTGGTACTAATGAAGAAGATGCTTCCAAGAAAGAACGAATTGCCCGCCAGCACGTACGAAGCAAAGAAGCTTGTCTGCCCTCTAGGATTAGACGTGCAGAAGATACATGCATGCCCTAATGACTGCATCCTCTACCGCGGTGAGAAGTACGAGAATATGGATAAATGCCCGGTATGCACTGCATTGCGGTATAAGATCAGAAAAGATGACCCTGGTGATATTGAGGGCGAGCCACCCAGGAAGAGGGTTCCTGCCAAGGTGATGTGGTATGCTCCTATAATACCACGGTTGAAACGTCTGTTCAGAAACAAAGAGCATGCCAAGTTGTTGCGATGGCACATGGAAGACCGTAAGAAAGACGACAAGTTGAGGCACCCCGCTGATGGTCGGCAGTGGAGAAAAATCGAGAGAGAGTTCGGGGACTTTGCAGGTGACGCAAGGAACTTATGGTTTGGTCTAAGTACAGATGGCATGAATCCTTTTGGGGAGCAGAGCTGCAGTCACAGCACCTGGCCCGTGACTCTATGTATCTACAACCTTCCTCCTTGGTTGTGCATGAAGCGGAAGTTCATTATGATGCCAGTGCTCATCCAAGGCCCGAAGCAACCCGGCAACGACATTGATGTGTACCTAAGGCCATTAGTCGATGAACTTTTGCAGTTGTGGGCCAAACCAGGTGTAAGTGTGTGGGATGAGCACAAACAGGAGACATTTGACCTACGAGCGTTGCTTTTCGTAACCATCAATGATTGGCCTGCTCTTAGTAACATTTCAGGACAGACGAACAAGGGATACAATGCATGCACGCACTGTTTGGATCAGACAGAAAGTATATATCTGGACAAATGTAGGAAGAATGTGTACCCGTACAATCGTCGTTTTCTTCCGCCCAAGCATCCCTTAAGGCAAAAAGGCAAGCATTTCAATGGCAAGGCAGAAACCCGGACGAAGCCTGTCACCCGTACTGGTGCTGAAGTATTTGGTATGGTCAAGGATTTAAAAGTAATCTTTGGAAAGGGTCCTGGCAGCCAACCTGTTCCGAACGGCGCTGATAAGCGCGCACCCATGTGGAAGAAGAAATCTATATTTTGGGAGCTACCCTATTGGGAAGTCCATGAGGTCCGCTCCGCAATCGACGTGATGCACCTGACGAAGAATCTTTGCGTGAATATTCTAGGCTTCCTGGGCTTGTATGGGAAGTCAAAAGATACACCGGAAGCACGGGAGGACCAGGAACGTCATAAAGGACGAGACGGCATGCATCCAGGGCAGTTTCAAGGGCCTGCCAGCTACGCTCTTACCAAGGAAGAGAAGGAAATCTTTTTTGAAGTCCTTTTCAGTATCAAGGTCCCGTCTGGCTTCTCGTCGAATATAAAGGGAATAGTAAATATGAAAGAGAAAAAATTCCAAAACCTAAAGTCTCATGACTGCCACGTGCTTATGACGCAATTGCTTCCGGTTGCATTGAGGGGAATTCTAGCGGAAAATGTTCGACTGGCCATTGTGAAGGTATGTGCATTCCTCAATGCAATTTCTCAGAAGGTAATCGATCGAGAAAGTCTATCAGGGTTACAGATTGATGTGGTCCAATGTCTGGTCAGCTTCGAGTTGTTGTTCCCGCCATCCTTCTTCAATATTATGACGCACCTCCTAGTTCACCTAGTCGAAGAGATTAGAATTCTCGGTCCTGTGTTTCTACACAATATGTTCCCCTTCGAGAGGTTCATGGGAGTCTTAAAGAAATATGTTCGTAACCGTGCTAGGCCAGAAGGAAGCATCTCCAAGGGCTATGGAACAGAGGAGGTCATTGAGTTTTGTGTTGACTTTCTTCCTGACCTTAAGCCGATTGGTGTTCCTGAATCTCGGTATGAGGGGAGGCTGACTGGAAAAGGCACACTAGGAAGGAAAGCAACGGTATGTAGGGACGGGCATTCTTTCACTCAAGCACACTACACAGTTCTACACAATTCCACCGTGGTGGCTCCGTATATCGAGAGACACAAGAATATTCTACGCTCCGAAAACCCGGGGAAGGCTGACTCCTGGATTAAAGGGGAACACGAGAAGACTTTCGGCAGTTGGTTGCAGACACATCTCATGAATAACACCATTGTTGGAGATCAGCTGTACTTGTTGGCCAGGTCACCATCTTCGACTATATGTACTTTCCAAGGGTACGAGATAAATGGAATACATTTTACACGATCGCCCAAGATAAAAAGAGCACCAACCAAAACAGTGGTGTCCGCTTTGATGCAACAGACGACAATGGGCAGAAGGACACATATTATGGGTACATAGAGGAGATATGGGAACTTGACTATGGACCTACTTTTAAGGTCCCTTTATTCGGTGCAAATGGGTCAACCTGAAGCGCGGGGTAAAGGTAGACCCAGTACGGAATGACAACAGTGGATCTCAAGAATCTTGGGTACCACACCGAACCATTCGTTCTAGCCAATGATGTGGCTCAGGTTTTCTATGTGAAGGACATGTCTACCAAACCGAAAAAAAGAAAAGATAAGCAAGCGAATACATCGCCGATGAGCCAAAGCGCCACATAGTTCTTTCAGGGAAAAGAAACATCGTGGGAGTGGAGGACAAGACAGACATGTCAAAAGATTACAATAAGTTTCATGAAATTCCGCCCTTCAAAGTGAACATTGACCCAAGCATCAAGTTAAATGATGAAGCTTGTCCATGGTTACGGCGCAATCAGAATAAAGGGACACACACGAAGAAAAAGTGAAGACTAGATAGGGATGTTGTTGGTGATGTGTAATAATGTATTAAACTTTTATCTAACTGTATTCTGAAAACTCTAAACACTGAAGAGAACAAAACACATGGTTTCCCCGAGCTACAGTCCCACACTGGCTGCGATATCACATGCAGTGTGGGACTGAGCTCGGGGAATCCGGATGATTTGTGTTGGACGACACGAATTAAACTGAAAACAAGTTGTGTTGAATACCTAAATATAGCTGAAGCAAAACACACGGTTTCCCCTAGCTACAGCCCTACAGTGATTCACGGTCGAATGCCGTTGCATTCACTGTAGGACGTAGCTAGGGAACCCGAATGTTTTGTGTTTGAGCACAAGCTAGAATGAGTGCTGAACATGTCCGGGAGGGGGCTATATATAGGGTCATGTGGCTCATGAAGTGGTCGTGATAGTGCTGATCCAACAGCTCACAAACACTCAAAAGAAACACATCCCTGATCCAACGTCTCACAAGTGCTTGAAAGAAACACACGATCCGTGTGAAGACGGGCTTTGCGGTCACGACTCATGTCAGTCACGTGTCCTCCCCAGCGCTGCCCTAGTCACGTGTCCTCCCCTAGCGTTGCCCTGGTGCTGAAGTATTTGGTATGGTCAAGGATTTAAAATTAATCTTTGGAAAGGGTGCTGGCAGCCAACCTGTTCCGAACGGCGCTGATAAGCGCGCACCCATGTGGAAGAAGAAATCTATATTTGGGTAACACACCGAACCATTCGTCCTAGCCAATGATGTGGCTCAGGTTTTCTATGTGAAGGACATGTCTACAAAACCGAAAAAAGAAAAGATAAGCAAAAGAATACATCGTCCGATAAGCCAAAGCGCCACATAGTTCTTTCAGGGAAAAGAAACATCGTGGGAGTGGATGACAAGACAGACATGTCAGAAGATTATAATAAGTTTCATGAAATTCTGCCCTTCACAGTGAAAACTGACCCAAACATCCTGTTAAATGATGAAGATTCTCCATGGCTACGGCGCAGAAGAAAACAGAAACATTAGATAGGGATGTTGGTGATGTATAATAATGTATTAAACCTTTTATGTAATGCATTCTATGGAATTTATTAAACCTTTATGTAAGGAGCATGTGTAAGAAGCTTCAATCAGCTGCAGTTTTACCAACACAATCTCTGCATTCTCCAAGATCTTTAGCATTTCCAAGTGATAGAACAAAACATACGGTTTCCCCTGTATATAGCCCGACGGTGGCTCATGAGTGCCCGCATATCAAATGCACCGTCGGACGTATGCAGGGAATCCGAATGCTTTGTTTACGAATAAACTACAATGAGTACAGAGTGAGTGCCAAACATGTCCGAGAGGTGGGCTATATAGGGTCACTGTATTCTGAAAACTCTAAACACTGAAGAGAACAAAACACACGGTTTCCCCTGCATACAGCCCAACGGTGGCTCGTGAGTGCCCGCATATCAAATGCACCGTTGGACGTATGCAGGGAATACGAATGCTTCGTATACCAAAATGAACTACAATGAGTAGACACTGAGTGCTGAACATGTCCGGGAGGGGGGCTATATATAGGGTCCGTGTGCTTCTTTAGTCCCGGTTGGTAACACCAACCGGGACTAAAGGCGGGCTTTGCGGTCACGTCTCGTGTCAGTCACGTGTCCTCCCCCAGCGCTGCCCTAGCCACGTGTCCTCCCCTAGCGCTGCCCTGGATGTCTTTATATATTGTCGCCGACGGGGTAAACCCTAATCCACCATTCCTAGCCACGAACGCATCGTCTCCACGAGATGGATCCGCCACGCCCGCCGCAACGCCTTCTGGACGAGGTCGAGCGTGCTCGGCAGAGCGCGTTTGGGCGCTACCCGGGAGCCTATCCCGCCGTATGCCCACGAGCCCGCCGTGGAGAGGAATGCCCTGCTACCGGCCTCCTGCTCTGGTGCCGGAGGAGGTGCGGAGGACGTACGAGCGCGCGTGGTCCGACGTCCCTGACCCCGACGAGGATGCGTACGCCGCAGGGGTGGCGTGGGGATCCGCGGTCGCATACGATGTAACAGCCCCAAGTTGTTGAACCTAAAAATGTGAATAAAATTTTCGCTTTTCATTTCTTGTGCATCATGGCATCCTTAATAAAACTGCTCAAGAAAATATAACATGGGAAAACCTCAAATATGAATTGTTTCAACTCCAAATTCAAATCAAGGAAAGATTTCAAACTAGAAAAACAAAAATACTTTGGCATTCCATATTTGTCAAGGAAGTTCCAAGAGTTCACAATTAACATTTGTTCACTTGCTTTAAAATTCTAAAGGAATATCAATTTGGAGTTATAAAATAAATGCCATCTCCAAACCCTACGAACAAAAGTTGTTCAAAACATTTTATTTTGAACCACCAAATTTTGAGGAGCTACTACATGGCAATAGGAGCCTGCCCAAATAATTTCACCATTTTTGGAATGAGCTACGAGCCTCAATTAAATGTTTTAAAATAATGGTAGAGAAGAAACTAAAACAAGTTTGTTCTACAAACTTGCTCCAAATGAGCTCCAAATTTTACCATGGCCTCATTATGTGAAATAAGAGTTTTTCTCAAAATTTCAGAAGATTTGGAGTTGGTTAAATGCCTTAATTAATTGCTCTAAATAAAATCCAGAAAAGAAAAAGGTAGAAAATAGAAAAGGAAGAAAAGTCCGAGGGGGTTTTCGTAATTTCGCCGTCGTCACTGTAGCCGCACGGCATGGCGCCGTGTTCCCCGCGCTGCGCCGCGCCAGGCCCCCCGCGGCGACACGCCACCGTGCTCCTCGCTCCAGTGTCGCCTCACCGGACCCCCCTCCTCTCCTCTCCCCTGCGTGTGGATAAATAGAGCAGCACGCCTCTCCTCTGCTGCCCGCTCCTCTCTTTTCGCCCCACGGACCGAACCATGGCCGAGCTCGCCCCCGGCGTTTGAAGCCACTCTGTCCAGATCGAAGCACACCATCGGGTTCGCCACGTCGCCCTCTCCCTCTCCGTGCAAGGAATCGAGCAGGGAAGCTGGAAATCGCCGTCGACACCCGTTCTTCTCCAACTCCGGCCGCTGGACTTGGAGCGAGCTCGTGACCTCCTCTGACCTCCTCCATCACCGTTGCGAGCCTCCAGCTTCGAGGGTGAGCACGCGGAACTCCTGGGCATGCCCATCATCTTCCTTAGGCCGCGTAGCCGTAGCCCCACCGTAGTTCGCCGCCGGCCGCCGCGAGTCGTCGTTGTTTCCGGCGTCTCCGATAACCTCTAGGTAGCGGCGCCGCCGTAGGTAGGCTCGCCGTGCTCGCGCGCGTCAACGCGCCCCATAGCTCGCCTCCGCGCACGCCGTAGCGTCGCGGCCGTGCTCGACGCCGTCGGTGATCACCGCGCTCCCACGCCGGTCCTGGCCTTGGCGTGGTCAAACCTCGCCGTGGGCCACGACGCTGACGTGGATGCCAGTGTGGACAGGGACCCCACGGGTCAGTGGCTGCGGCTAGCCACTGGCTCGGTATAAAAACGTTTCGGGCCTTTTTCTGTAAATATTTAAAACTGACAGAAATTTGATTAAGTTTGTAAATTCAATATCTTTTTAAATATTGATCCAAAAACTACATATGATATACCAAAATGTTCAGAAAATGAAAGTCTGTCTGTTGGCATAACTCACACATTCAAATAAATTGGTTTATTTGATGTTTTATTAAAATAAAGAAAATGGCAGAAAAGAAAATACTTCTGGAAAATCTATATCTTTAAAAATAATGATCCAAAAATTAAGTTAAACTACCAAAATGTTCAGCAATTGATATACTTCATGTTTCACCACTTCACCAAGCTTGGATAATTAGTTTTATTGCTGTTTAAAATAAATTAGTAAAAGGGCAGATTTAAATAGGAAGTTATAATGCAATAACTTTTTAATGGCTTATCAGAAAAATGTGTTTAATATATCAAAATGCTCAGAATAATATGTACCATCCAGTAACATCATTTTCATGCATATTTGATCACAATTGCAGTAATGCACTATCTAAAAAGTAGGAAATCATTAAGTTAATTATGGGGTTATAGTTTCGCTCTTGTCGAAATAATTATTTTGCACCCCATTTAAAATTGGTAAATGTTGTGATATTAATTTCAGTGCATTAAAATGACATGTCATCATGTGTTTGCGCATTGCATTTGTTATTGCATGTGTGGTTATTGATTGTTCCTTTCCGGTGTTCTCACGCATCGATAGATCAAGGAATCGGGTTCCCCGCAATACCCCGACGAACCGTATTATCAGGCCCCTGAACAAGGCAAGCGTAACCCCCCCTCTGATCATGTCTCATCCTATTTTACGCAATTATTTTCTCCACTATAATATTGCATTCGGTTCCAAATGTCTTTTGCTTGGATTAGAGTATCCTACTAGATGCATTAGATACCTGTGCCATTACCTGTATCCTTCCTAATATCCATAGGATCGAAGTGTTGGCCATAGTAATTATACCTGCTATGTATATGCTTAGCCATGCTTAGTAATTTGCTTAGTCGTCCGGTGGATGTTTCATAGTTGGAACAAGTTGATGGAATGACCGGATGTGGTGGAAAATGGTGGTGACTATAATAAACTGCGTAAAGGCGGGGATGAGAGGCCATAGGGAATGTGGTGGGTTGTCTCGTTCTCGCCGCCTAAGTGCGAGTTCTCGCCTTCGAGCCAAGACCGAGCGTACTTCCATCGGTGGGCTATATGGAACCCCTATCGACTGACTAACTTGTGGAGGCTAGCCGAGGGTCCTCTAGTTCGGGCTTCCATTTGCGCGTGCGTGGAGATGGTGGCCAAGACTGAGATGAGGATGGTGGTGTTTAGGAAAATAAGTGGCCGCGGGGCAGGGTGTTGGAGGCACTGGAACTTGCCCTACCGCCACTGATGATCCTGGGTTAGTCTCAAGCGAGGTAAAGGTTGTAACCGCTCCCACTCAGCCGGCTTTCCCCGGAAGAGAGCTAAGGATCAGGCAATGAGCCGGACGGTACTGGTGGGTAAAGTCGTATACCCTTGGGTATATGTCTTTGTAAAGTAGTACACCCCTGCAGGGTAAATCTTTTCGAAAGCCGTGTCCACGGTTATGGAAGACTTGGTGCCGGATTCAGAGACCATAGAAAACTTGAACGGAATGATTAAAACCTGAGTACTAGAGGTACTACTCAGAATGAGAGGTTGACTTCCTCGAGGGTGATTCGAGGAGGTGCCTTTGTAGACAGGTGCAGTGAGTGATGGTGGTGGTCGATGAAGATGATCGAAAGAAAAGAGTTTACTTCTTACCCCCCTTTCGAAAATATTCTGATTAGTCGATGCCAGATGTCTTTTATAAAGAAAACTAGCTTTACGCAAAACAGCCATAAAACCTTTGAAAGCCAATCATCGAGCTAGTAGCTCTATTTAATCTTGCGAGTTCGTCGAACTCAACGTGGTTTGTTACTTTTCAGTGGAGGACTTCACCGACATCGAAGGTGGGTTCTTTGTGGACGTCGACGAGTAGTCTGGGGTTCCCAGGTGGCAGCTTGGGATATCCCGGAACAGCTAGCGCTTGGAATGTTTATCTGCAGGCCTCTTAGGCCATAATTTGGATCTTGTTGTTTAGAACAACACACTTCGCTTCCGCATGTTGTACTGATGGGTTTGTGACCTCTGATTGTAATATTTGCTATCTTTCTCTATTATAAGAGTCGAACTATAATGCTTTGAGTCGTAGAGTCTGTGATGTGCCAGTTGTTCCACAAGTCTTGATCTCTCTATTATGCATTGATAGTTGTGCCTGTGTTACGGCATCGATCGGGGTGTTGCGTTGCCGGACATTCTGAGCAACGCCTGCAAAGCTTTTGGCCGGGGATTGGTAAACCCGTAACCTCCGGTTGTATCGCGTAACCGGTGACACACAGCATCTCTGTATAGCTCGGGTCAGGGCGCTACAAGTTGGTATGAGAGCAGGACTGCCTGTAGGAAACCCGTTCTACTGGTCGATGTCGAGTCTAGTGTTTGTGAAAATATTTTTAACCTCAAAATGAGTTATGAAAACCTTCTTAGGATTCTTTTTACTCCTTATCTGGTATCGCTCTATCTCTGAGTCACCTTACCCCTATTTGATTTAAGAAGGTTTCGTTATCGCTTCTGGTGTTTTAAAATTAGTTGTCACGTGGGGTGGGTCGTTTCTAAATCGGTTAACCTGTTACTCCAAGTCACGAGTTACAAATGGACTTCGGAGTAGAAGCCACGAGATCCCAGAGGCCGAGATCCTCCTCTAGTTTATGTGTCAGGTGGTTGGGTTCCTCCCTTTGGTATCCATGTGAGTTCGTTTCCTTCTTCGGGATACGAACCAGTTCCGGTGCTTTGAAAACCCATCCCTTCTTCATTGCTTAGATGTTCTACATCTGAGTAGCTACTCCTTTCTCTGAGTTTTAAACCAAGGTCTTGAACTGAAGGTCCCGGATCGTATTGGAATTCAGGTGTGTTAAACCGAGTGGGTTATTACCCATGTGATCATCACGCTATCGTGAATCTCAGTACGTGAAGCTGATCTTTAACCCAAGACCATTCCATTGACACTTGAGTTAATGTTGAACCATTCGGAAGAATGTTAACTTGTGCCTCTACATCTTGGGGTTCTCCTGAGCATGTTCTTTTGTCCGTTGTGTTTCGACCCTCGTCTGCCAGTTGGCAGTCAAGTGGAATATGTGCATTGGATTCAACCATGCATGCGGCTCTCGTGGTCCATCGAGTCATTCCTATTGGGATGTCAGGAGAAACAAACTCCAGTGCCTTGTCCATTCTAGTACCAGGCCAAATTATTGTGACTCCACAGATTAAGAGGCCTCGCTAGTTTCTGTTCTGTTCCGTCTTCGAGTATCACACTCTTGGATATCAAGAAGTCGTGTGGAGTCTCATGGACTTCTGATGAAGTGATGCTCTTACACTTTGTTACTCTCCATTCTCCGAGTGACTTGTTACTCTAGAATGATAAGTCATGAGCAATGAGGTGGCTATCGGATATTCTCAACAGTTCTTACTGCGCCGAAATCCAAGGACATTCATTGTCCTTCTTAGCATGATTGGCTAGCCGATCAATAAGTTGAATTTGACTGTGTTACCAAGTTCGTTTTCTATGGTGCCCTTCCTCGGTCAAAGAGCTAGGTTCGAGCCGAAGCTCCCAAGACCACCTCGTTGTGCCTTGTAAGGCATGATTCTCTCTCGAACTCAAGACATACCGGTGGATCGTGTTATTCTGGATGTCTTTCCAGAAGTATCGCCAGGTTGTCACCTGACCGTGATGTTGAGCTTATGAGTAAGCTGGTTCTCTGAACAACTCCTTTCTCCAAGAAAATCGTGCTGGATGTCCTGAATTATTCGGTTGAGCTTAAACAACTTGGAGAGTTAAAAAAATAAAAGCTCTATCTGATATAGTTCCTTCTCAATGGGATGTCTAGTTTTACGTGTCGAAGCAAGGTGGTATCTCCTTTGTGGATATGCTATTCTACAAATCTTTGATTTGAATTGGGCTATCGTCAAATCAAACTCAGGCTAACCTACTGAATGTGTTAGTCTGACCAATACTTATGCCCGTTCATGTGACATATGAGTCTACCGTCTTGGAATATCTGGATAAGTTTGTTGTTGAGCCCATCAACTACCTTCTTATTTCCTCCATGTTTGAGGAGATTCATATTGGATAGTGGGCGTTAGCATTGGAAAGTTGTTAGAACTAACTTTGTGTCCTCACAAGGTATGTGTTCTGGAAGTTAGAAGTGACTTTCTCTGGTTCACGTGCAATTGCTGAAAGATGTCGCCGTGGATCTGAGTAAATTGTCTAGTTTCCTCGGAATCATCTCAAGTCGATCATGCATATGCAGAATATTCTCGGAATGGTATGTTGTTACCTCTATTCCTTCAGAATTGCACCTATGCATCCAAGCCACTAATTGAACTATTCAAGAAGAGAAGGAGTCCAAGAACTTCAATGTCTTCCTTGATATTTCCCAACAAGGACTCAATTGTCTCCCGTTGCAAGTAATTCAAGTAGGTGCAAATTGTCTTCTGACAGTTGCTAATACGTGAGTTCCGCAATCTCGTTCCTCCTTTGGAGTAAGACATTCTAGTCTAGCTCTTGGGGTTCTAGCAAATGTAATCCGTTGATATCCTTTGCAAAGACTCCCTATTCATACATGTTGAGTCTGAAGTATCTCTACACCTAACCATGTCTGAATCTCAATTAGAAACGATGGTTGAAGGTCGTCAAGAAGCTCGTCCTTGATGTCTAGAAAAGCAAGAAGTGTTCCCCATACTAACGTTCGCGGAGTTTCTAGAGTTCTCTTGGTCCATCTTCCTGATCCTTCTCCTGTGATCCGAAATGCTCCTCCGTGAGGAAGGTTCTACTCAAGTTGTGTGGTAGAGGTTACCTCTTCATCTGTCGGAATCTTGTTTCAACACTCTTCCTCAGAGACCTAAGGCCTTGTGCAAAGTTCATATTCTCAACCTTTTGGGAAAACTGTTGTCTGCCAACCGGAAAACTTCTTATCAAGCTCCCGTCACCCGCTTGTGCCTCCTAACTGTCAATTCAAGGGATGCTTGAAGTCTCATCCTAAGATTCTACTAGGAGGTACTTGGTCGGGGTATATTCACCAAGATCCATCTTTCCGGAGAGGTTTCCTTCTTTCCTTGGTGTACTTTGATAGTGACCTCGAAGTGAAGCCAATGAAGATCTTCAGGATGCGCTGAATCATTCTACAACGAGAAGATCGTTGAAGACCGTCATAACCCTTTCCCTCTTTCCTACTCTTAGAATCTCGGGACAGATTCCTGTAAGGGGTGTAAATTGAAACAGCCCAAGTTGAAGAACCTAAAAATGTGAATAAAATTTTCGCTTTTCATTTCTTGTGCATCATGGCATCCTTAATAAAACTGCTCAAGAAAATATAACATGGGAAAACCTCAAATATGAATTGTTTCAACTCCAAATTCAAATCAAGGAAAGATTTCAAACTAGAAAAACAAAAATACTTTGGCATTCCATATTTGTCAAGGAAGTTCGAAGAGTTCACAATTAACATTTGTTCACTTGCTTTAAAATTCTAAAGGAATATCAATTTGGAGTTATAAAATAAATGCCATCTCCAAACCCTACGAACAAAAGTTGTTCAAAACATTTTATTTTGAACCACCAAATTTTGAGGAGCTACTACATGGCAATAGGAGCCTGCCCAAATAATTTCACCATTTTTGGAATGAGCTACGAGCCTCAATTAAATGTTTTAAAATAATGGTAGAGAAGAAACTAAAACAAGTTTGTTCTACAAACTTGCTCCAAATGAGCTCCAAATTTTACCATGGCCTCATTATGTGAAATAAGAGTTTTTCCCAAAATTTCAGAAGATTTGGAGTTGGTTAAATGCCTTAATTAATTGCTCTAAATAAAATCCAGAAAAGAAAAAGGGTAGAAAATAGAAAAGGAAGAAAAGTCCGAGGGGTTTTCGTAATTTCGCCGTCGTCTCTGTAGCCGCACGGCATGGCGCCGTGTTCCCCGTGCTGCGCCGCGCCAGGCCCCCGCGGCGACACGCCACCGTGTCCTCGCTCCAGTGTCGCCTCACCGGACCCCCCCTCCTCTCCCCTGCGTGTGGATAAATAGAGCAGCACGCCTCTCCTCTGCTCCCCGCTCCTCTCTTTTCGCCCCACGGACCCGAACCATGGCCGAGCTCGCCCCCGGCGTTTGAAGCCACTCCGTCCAGATCGAAGCACACCATCGGTTCGCCACGTCGCCCTCTCCCTCTCCGTGCAAGGAATCGAGCAGGGAAGCTGGAAATTGCCGTCGACACCCGTTCTTCTCCAACTCCGGCCGCTGGACTTGGAGCGAGCTCGTGACCTCCTCTGACCTCCTCCATCACCGTTGCGAGCCTCCAGGCTTCGAGGGTGAGCACGCGGAACTCCTGGGCATGCCCATCATCTTCCTTAGGCCGCGTAGCCGTAGCCACACCGTAGTTCGCCGCCGGCCGCCGCGAGTCGTCGTTGTTTCCGGCGTCTCCGATAACCTCTAGGTAGCGGCGCCGCCGTAGGTAGGCTCGCCGTGCTCGCGCGCGTCGAACGCGCCCCATAGCTCGCCTCCGCGCACGCCGTAGCGTCGCGGCCGTGCTCGACGCCGTCGGTGATCACCGCGCTCCCACGCCGGTCCAGGCCTTGGCGTGGTCAAACCTCGCCATTGGCCACGACGCTGACGTGGATGCCAGCGTGGACAGGGACCCCACGGGACAGTGGCTGCGGCTAGCCACTGGCTCGGTATAAAAACGTTTCGGGCCTTTTTCTGTAAATATTTAAAACTGACAGAAATTTGATTAAGTTTGTAAATTCAATATCTTTTTAAATATTGATCCAAAAACTACATATGATATACCAAAATGTTCAGAAAATGAAAGTCTGTCTGTTGGCATAACTCACACATTCAAATAAATTGGTTTATTTGATGTTTTATTAAAATAAAGAAAATGGCAGAAAAGAAAATACTTCTGAAAAATCTATATCTTTAAAAATAATGATCCAAAAATTAAGTTTAAACTACCAAAATTTTCAGCAATTGATATACTTCATGTTTCACCACTTCACCAAGCTTGGATAATTAGTTTTATTTCTGTTTAAAATAAATTAGTAAAAGGGCAGATTTAAATAGGAAGTTATAAAGGCAATAACTTTTTAATGGCTTATCAGAAAAATGTGTTTAATATATCAAAATGCTCAGAATAATATGTACCATCCAGTAACATCATTTTCATGCATATTTGATCACAATTGCAGTACTGCACTATCTAAAAAGTAGGAAATCATTAAGTTAATTATGGGGTTATAGTTTTGCTCTTGTCGAAATAATTATTTTGCACCCCATTTAAAATTGGTAAATGTTGTGATATTAATTTCAGTGCATTAAAATGACATGTCATCATGTGTTTGCGCATTGCATTTGTTATTGCATGTGTGGTTATTGATTGTTCCTTTCCGGTGTTCTCACGCATCGATAGATCAAGGAATCGGGGTTCCACCGCAATACCCCGACGAACCGTATTATCAGGCCCCTGAAGAAGGCAAGCGTAACCCCCCCCCCCCTCTGATCATGTCTCATCCTATTTTACGCAATTATTTTCTCCACTATAATATTGCATTCGGTTCCAAATGTCTTTTGCTTGGATTAGAGTATCCTACTAGATGCATTAGATACCTGTGCCATTACCTGTATCCTTCCTAATATCCATAGGATCGAAGTGTTGGCCATAGTAATTATACCTGCTATGTATATGCTTAGTAAATTGCTTAGTCGTCCGGTGGATGTTTCATAGTTGGAACAAGTTGATGGAATGACCGGATGTGGTGGAAAATGGTGGTGACTATAATAAACTGCGTAAAGACGGGGATGAGAGGCCACAGGGAATGTGGTGGGTTGTCTCGTTCTCGCCGCCTAAGTGCGAGTTCTCGCCTTCGAGCCAAGACCGAGCGTACTTCCATCGGTGGGCTATATGGAACCCCTATCGACTGACTAACTTGTGGAGGGCTAGCCGAGGGTCCTCTAGTTCAGGCTTCCATTTGCGCGTGCGTGGAGATGGTGGCCAAGACTGAGATGAGGATGGTGGTGTTTAGGAAAATAAGTGGCCGCGGGGCAGGGTGTTGGAGGCACTAGAACTTGCCCTACCGCCACTGATGATCCCGGGTTAGTCTCAAGCGAGGTAAAGGTTGTAACCGCTCCCACTCAGCCGGCTTTCCCGGAAGAGAGCTAAGGATCAGGCAATGAGCCGGACGGTACTGGTGGGGAAAGTCGTATATGGACGACTTGGTGCCGGATTCAGAGACCATAGAAAACTTGAACGGAATGATTAAAACCTGAGTACTAGAGGTACTACTCAGAATGAGATGTTGACTTCCTCGAGGGTGCTTCGAGGAGGTTCCTTTGTAGACAGGTGCAGTGAGTGATGGTGGTGGTCGATGAAGATGATCGAAAGAAAAGAGTTTACTTCTTACCCCCTTTCGAAAATATTCTGATTAGTCGATCCCAGATATCTTTTATAAAGAAAACTAGCTTTACGCAAAACAGCCATAAAACCTTTGAAAGCCAATCATCAAGCTAGTAGCTCTATTTAATCTTGCGAGTTCGTCGAACTCAACGTCGTTTGTTACTTTTCAGTGGAGGACTTCACCGACATCGAAGGTGGGTTCTTTGTGGATGTCGACGAGTAGTCTGGGGTTCCCAGGTGCCAGCTTGGGACATCCCGGAACAGCTGGCGCCTGGAATGTTTATCTGCAGGCCTCTTAGGCTATAATTTGGATCTTGTTGTTTAGAACAACGCACTTCGCTTCCGCATGTTGTACTGATGGGTTTGTGACCTCTGATTGAAATATTTGCTATCTTTCTCTATTATAAGAGTCGAACTATAATGCTTTGAGTCGTAGAGTCTGTGATGTGCCAGTTGTTCCACAAGTCTTGATCTTTCTATTATGCATTGATAGTTGTACCTGTGTTACGGCATCAATCGGGGTGTTGCGTTGCCGGACATTCCGAGCAACGCCTGCCAAAGGTTTTGGCTGGGGATTGGTAAACCCGTAACCTCCGGTTGTATCGCGTAACCGGTGAAACACAGCATCTCCGTATAGCAGTCGGGTCAGGGCGCTACATACGGCGACTTGGCCGCCGCACCTCCACCAGCCGCCGCCGCTCCTCCCGACGAGGAGGAGGACGACGACGACGACTTCGACTGGAGCGACCATGGGGAAGAGGGCGGCGGGCCGCAGATGCAGGAGGCCATTGAAGCCTCCTTCCAGTCCGTCTACGATGACCATGTCCAGCGAGCCAGGACTTCCTGCCAGCTCAAGGCGAAGGAGGCTTCCGAGCTGGCCTGGGCGCTGAAAGAAACATCCTCCATGGCTCGTGCCCTACGCCGCAAACGTGCGCGCGAGAAGCAGGCGGCCACGAACGGGGATGGCTCCTCCCGCCGTTCCCCCTAATCCTACGACCTCCGATCCAGGAAGTCCGTTTATGTAGTAATGTAACTGTTAATGACGTGTAATAATGTATCCTTTTATGTAACTGTGTGGGATGTTGTTAAGAATGTTTTTAAAATAAAGAGATGATTATTACAAATTCAAACAATATTAGTTAATGCATTTTTAATTGAAAATGGCAAAATGGCTCACAATTTTTTAACGAGTCCGGTCCGGTCACTTTTGGATTAGTTATTCATATTCAAAACACTTTTCATGTTGAAAGTTTAGTGAGTTCAAAAATATGCAAAAAAATATTAGTTAATCAATTTTTTAATTGAAAATGGCAAAATTGTTAATAGTTTGTAGAGACGAATTTTGGATGTACATAAGTTGTTGATTGGACAATTTTTTAGAGACTAATTTGAGCTGATTTGGACGATTAAATCAATAAATATGAAAGAAAAAAGAAAAAAGGAAAAGGAAACAAAAAAGAAAACAGAAAACAGAAAAAAATCGAAAAGCCCATTAGTCCCGGGTGGCATTTCCAGCCGCAGCGCCTTCTGGACGAGGTCGAGCGTGCTCGGCAGAGCGCGCTTGGGCGCTACCGCGGGAGCCTATCCTGCCGTATGCCCACGAAATTGTTAATAGTTTGTAGAGTTAGAATAATTATTTTATAAAACAGAAAATGGATTTGGAATACTTATTCAAATTCAAGCATTTTTCATGTTAAAAGTTTTCTCAAATTCATAAGTACGCAAAAATTGTTTCATTCAAATGTTCAAATATTTAAAATTGTGCTAGATTTAAAAAAAAGTAAAAATGGCCCAGCCCACGCAATTTTTTGGCCTTTTGTCCCGGCCCATCTCACCAGCTGGGACTAAAGCCCGTGCTGCGTGCGGGAACGCGAAAGACCCTCCCCACCCCTTTAGTCCCGGTGCGTGGAACCAACCGGGACTAAAGACCCCCCTTTAGTCGCGGTTTGAGCCACGGGCCGCGAGTAAAGGGGTGGGGGCTATATATTCGCGGGCGGTTCCACGAGCCACGACACAAAGGAGGCCACTTAGGACCAGACGCCGCCAGGCTGCAGAAATTTCTGCGCCGCCATCGCCGTCGTCTCCTCGCCGTCGCCGCCGCAGCTCGTCGCCCTCACCTCCGCCACGCCTCCTCCACGCGCGCGCGCCTGCCACCGCCGCTTGGACGGCTGAAATTGACGCCGCCGTGCGTTTCTTCCCCAACTCCGGCCGCCGCCTCGTCGAGCTCGATTCGCTCCACTGCGACCACCCCCGACCTCGCCGAGCCCTCCATTGAATTCGTGGTGAGCTCATGGTCCTGTAGGACCCTTCCTGAGTCCTCCCCGTGCCCTGGTTCATCGTGGCCGTGGTCGCCGCCGTCCGCCGCCGCGGATGTGGTCGCCGCCGGCGACTCCAGTGACCATTTGGTCACCGACGCCGCCCGTTCTGCTCCATGCATGATTACTCAACTTGCAACTTCCCTTCTCTGTTAATTAGGGATTTTTGTGTGAAAATTAATTAGGTGCAAATATTGTGTGCAAATATTTTAGGGTGCAAATATTTTGTGGTTAAAATAGGAAATATTTGTGTTGCAAATATTTTAGGGTATTTTTAGTTGCATAGAATATTGCTATGTTAAAAAATAGAGTAAAAAATAGAGTACAAGTTTGTTTGCATTTTTAGTTGCATAGAATATTGCTATGTTCAAAAATAGAGTACAATTTATTTGCATAGAATATTGCATTTTTAGTTGTGTATTTTAGTGCAAATATTGCTATGTTCAAATATTGATAGAGATAGAGATAATATTATGCATTTTGAAATAATATTGTGTGCATTTTGCAGAAACTATGGATCCACCTAGTCCAATCCGTAGAGACCTAACACAGGAAGGCATTCTCGAGAATATAATCCACGACGCCCCAGGTGCTGATCCAGCTGAATCTCCGTCGTCGTATCTGAACCCCTCCATGGATGGAATGGAGGTCGACCGAAGTGAGGATGAAGCCGACGGCTCCGATGATGGAGAAGCCGGTGGACCCTTAACGAAGTCCGGCGAGGTATATATGAAGTTCGGCGATCACTAGATGCATTACTTGAGTTGTATATATATTAATTTACGAATGTTTCTTCTCTTAGGCCTCCACATCGAGCAAATATTCCAAACGAGGCCCGACCAAAAAGTTGGCCCCATCTACGCATTATACATTTGAGGTCAAATCCCCTACGGGCGAACCGAAGGAACCCAAGAAGGCTGCCGATGTATTTAAAAAACAATGCGGAGTTATGGTTAGGGAACACGTCCCGATCACCGTTCGAGACTGGCATAAGCGCAAAGGGGCGAACGATAGTGAGTATGTCGCCGAAAGGTACAAAGAGGGTCTTTGGAATGACCTCATGGCACATTTCACCCTACCAGAATTTGAGGATCCTGCCGACACTACAAAATTGAGGGAGAAAGTCAAGCAGTGGACTCTTAAGAAGATGGCAAGAATATATGAAGAAAAAGACTGCTCCAGTATTCGAAGGCTATCTAGCGAAGCAGGCGAATCACTGGAACACATTTAAGGAGTACAAGGAGTCACAAGATGCCAAGGAGATGTCAGTAAAGAACAAGAAAAATGCTGAGAAGAGGAAATATCACCGTAAATTGGGGCCAGGGGGTACGAGACTGCCATGCCAAAGTGGGATAAAAAAGAGCAATAGCTGCTTGCTAAAGGGATCGAACCAGAATGGATGCGCGAAGAATGGGAATTGAGGGCAAGAAATTGGTTCCTTGCGCATGGGGGTTCATACGACAAAACAACAGGGGACCTTGTTTGCAGTGACGGGATTAGGATACCCAAGGAAAATTGGCTTAGAGTGCTGAAAGAAATTAAAGAGGGGAAGTTAAAGTTCTGTCCCGATAGAGAGAAAGACTTGCTGACACTGGTCCTCGGGAATGACGAACACGGAGGACGAACACGAGGCCTTGGCCCTTCGTTCCCGTGGTGGCTTGGGTTTGCCAAAGACCAAGAGACTTACAGAAGCCGAGGGAGAGCAAAGCAGCGACAGTAGGAGGAGGAGAATGACAAGTTCAACCAGTTGCTTGCCAGACTTAACGAGCAGCAGCAGCAGATTGACGAACTTAGAGGAGCTGTGCGCCTGCAAGATCCTGCACTCGATATTACCGCTGGCCCATCTCAGCGGAAAAGCAGTGTGGCTGACTCGGAGGCCCCGGCTGACGATGCATGACAGATGATAGAGGGCGGTCCCGGCTACCCCGTGATGGAATCAAGGAGCAGATATCTTGTGAGCTCCATAAGAAATTGAAGAACATATCCATGAAGGTGGCGGTCGGATATGCTTTACCTTGTCCACCCGACGCACGCTGGCAAGGCCGTGAGATTCCAGCTGGCTATGCTAAAGTCGAGGTGGATGAAATCGTATCGGGGTTTCATGATATGGAGCTTGACATCCCTGGACCTGAAGATGAGAGGACACTCAGAGAAGTTGTGGGTGCTATCATTCTATGGGACAAGAACTACATCAAGGTTCCAGGCTCGGCGCCAAGGACAACACCGCCACCGAGTCGTCGCAGGTCACCTACACCTCCATCACCTCCAAGAAGCCCACCCCATGACTTGGGTCGGCCGTCTCGATCTCCGCCGCCGGACTTGGGTCGGCCGTCTTCACCGCCGCCTTTGCCCGCTAAGGACAATAAGCGGAAGCGTGACCCGTCGATGAGTACACACCGACGCAGCAGCCCAACACGACAAATGTCGCCCCTCCCAAGAGTAGCTCATAAGAATCTTCCCATCAGAACTTACGATCGTACTGATGAGCAAACCGCTGTGATCGCAAAGGCCGAAAAAGATGCGCATTTTGCAAAGAAGAAACCCAAGCGCGCCCCGGTATACACCGAGAAGCAAAAAGCGTGGGCACATAATTTTCTGAACACAAAATCGCAATATGAGTTGCACCATAAGCCAGATGACTATCAACTCACACTTCGGAAGGAAGTGGAGAAGAGCAAATCAAGTAAAAGTGCAAGCGGGAGCGAATCAAGTAAAAGTGCAAGCGGGAAAAGAAGGGACGTTCCCCAGCTCGGAGAACAGGCCAAACAATCGATCCCACCCCTCAATGTGTTATCCGAAGACGTTCCCCAGGTGCTGCAGCAGGATATGGAAGAAGCTGCGAAGTTGGCGGCCGCTATGGGTGTGAGTGTTGCTGAATTGCTAGGTTCCCAAGACGACAAGTTACCCAAGGCTGATGTAGTCCCTACATATGTCTCAGGGAAGCCTTTGGTCAGCAACGAGAAATTGTAACAACTGCCAACAGAAATGCGGAATTTGCATCAATGGTACTTGAGAGTGCTAGGGGGGGGGGGGGGCAGTGTCACATCCCAAATTTTGGAACTAAGAAAAACTTAGTTTTACAAGACTCTAAATTCAGAGCCAACAAATATTACAACACATATTACAAATTATAGAATTTAAGAAAGACAAACAAATAATTTTATTGATTATTTCCAACAATACAATGTCTTTACAATTAAATTACAACTAACAGAAATACAAAAAAAAGAATTATAAATGTTTCCAAAACTAAAATGTCTTCTATTCTTTTTTCGATCTTTATACCAATATTGTTTTCCTGCAAAACAAATGAAAAACAAAGACAGAAATAAACAAAAGGGATTAGGGTTAGTATTATCCTTAGTTTGGCAGTGTGATGCACTGCTAAACACATCACTGGATATTATTAGGGACTAAGTGTTGTATCTGTTCTTAATCAGCACAGTTTAGCCTCTGTACAACATCCCAGGCTATAAAATCCACATGGCCAGTGAAAAGAAATGAAAGTATGAAGATAAGCTCAACCTATCGATGCCCAGTTCACTCAACTGAGTCAGCAGAGAAGCACACATCACACACACCCCTGTGCTGTGAACATCACAGGGAAATAGGCATGTGATGCACCAGGACAAAAGGGAGTTGTAGGACACAAGCCACACATCACTGTTTCACCTACCATCAGCTCAATTATCACACATGCACAGCTACTTCACTCCAAGGAGGAGGATAAGAGCCAGAGACAGTAGTAGCAAGCAAGGAGCACAGCTCATTTCACTCACACACCAGCCCAGCTCGAGTTCATCACCCACTCAGCCCACAGTTCATCACCAAACCACCAATCCATCCACTTTTCACCACTGGATCCTTGCCAAAAGCAAGAACAAGATGGGATAGAAGCACAAGGCCAAGTAGGAGCTAGGAGGAGAAGGCCAGGAGCTAGAAGGGAGCAGCTGGAGCAGGAGGAGCAGTCCAGCAAGCAGAGCAAGCAACAGATCCACAAGAACTACAAGCAACAGCCACAACATCACCACACTTGAGCACAGGTTGATATTTTATTTCTAGCTAAATGATCTGCTAGATGCACATGGTGTGGTGGATTGTTTTCCCTCAGTCTAGCAAAGAAGGGCTATCCTAAATCATCACAGGGGAGTAAAGAATCAAGCATAGCATCTGTTCTTATTAAAATGGAGCCTCAGCCTATGCATCATGGGCAAGGGACACAAATCCACCAAATTTAGCAAAGGCATAAAAGCTTTATTAGCTTGAGTTCATAGTTTGGGTATCACAAATCCAGTATATGTGCTGAGCACAAAACCCACAAAGGGGAGAGGCACTACAAGCCCACAAATGCACTAATAACACCACTAGGTAGTATAAATAATTTACCCTAAGCTAAAATATATAGAATTGCTTCTGTGTAACTCAAATGAGGCGTCACAGCAAGCAAAGCAACATCATTTAGCTCAAGCAAATGAGATATACTAGCACAGGGCATGAATAGAGCATTTGAACAAAGGAACGAAATTATCAGAGGCACATTTCTGAACACTAGGTTCAGAATAACACCAATCGGACAGCATCATCAACAATAGCAGCAGAGCACCATCAGAACCACACAATCACAGCACCTAAATGAATAGAAACCCTAGAATCCTCACACCCTGTGTTCATCACAGGAGTAGAAGGGCAGCACAACACCTAGCAGAAAAACATCTGAAATTATCACTAGGTCAAGCATCACAGAGCAAGGCACGGAGGCCAGGGCAGGGAAGAGGAAGAAGAGAGAGGAGAGGAGTATACCTGACGCCCATGGCCGTAGCTCCGCGGCGGCGGGGCAGTGACCGTGTGGCCGTGAAGAAGGACCACGGGAGAAGCGAGCAACAGCACCACCACGGCGGCACAGAGGTTGGAACTCTGCGCCAAGCCATGGCGGAGAACCGGAGTAGCTCGAGCATGGCGAAGCCAGGAACACGGCGGAACCCTAGTTCGGGTTTGGGTTGCGCACGGCCGCATCTGGCTAAGGAACTCAAATCGCCTCGGAGGGGTAGAAGAAGGTTGAGCGGCGCGTCGATTGCGCCACGGCACGGCGGCGGAGACGACCGGACCTCACCGGAATCGTGCGGCGACGGCGACGGCGGAAAGAGGAACCGCGGGGAGAGGGAGAGCTCGGGGTCGGGTGAGAGAGAGACGAGTGAGAGAGTGTGGCTCGGTCGGGTTGACCACCGACCCGAGCCAGGTTTTGGTCTGGTTCAACCATGTTGAACCAGGGGCAAAATCGTCTTTTTACATTTACAGAAATTTTATTAAAAAGAAAAAATTCTGAGAAAAAGGTTTATTCAGTACAATTAGAAAAACAAAGCTGTAAAATAAATAAAAATATTCAGAGTAATTTTATGAACTCAAAGAAATTGTTTTGTATTATTAAATCATTTTATTTTGATTTAAAATATAAGATATATTAATATATCTCAAATTCAAACAAAATTAAATAAATTAAGAAATAAGTATATTCTTAATTTACTCTTATAATAAAATGAAATTATGTTACAGGCAAGCTATTCTCTGAGCTTGCATCTATATACATCTATTTTGATTCACATGTTTTACTTATAAAGAGCATAAGTGATTTACGTGGTGGTTACCACTAAAGCTATGATTTTGAAAACCCTTTGTTTCCAAAATACAAGTATAATACTTTGACACCCTATATGGAGGTGTGAGATGGAAATTCTTTTTCAAACTATCGGATGGGGGAAATATTGTTTATTCAAAACTCCTTTGAAAATACTGGTTTGATTATGGAATACCGAGATGCCGGTGTTGAAGAGGAGAAATGGAGAATGGTGATGTTTTTTATGAAAAATGCACATTGTGTCCTAGTACTATGACGACCAGCCGATACCCTGTGCGACCACATTTACCCCCATATGGGAACTGGGATTAGTCATATAGTTTGCTTATATTAGTATGGGATACCTCATCGACGGAGATGACTCCGTTATGCATGAGGGGATGGTTTGGTGACCTACCCCTGACCTGGGTCCTTGCTCAAACTCTATGATGAAGATAAGGAGGAGGATAGAAGGTTCCACCATAAACCGCTGGGAAAAACTATTAGTCCTCACACTTAGATTCCGAAGGGCTGGGTTAAGTGTTGATGGAAAGTGTCATAGGGCAGGGTCCTATACTAGCATGAGCAAAGGACAGGCTATGGCCGGTGACTCAACTCGCATACACCTGGTATGGCGGGACGTGGCTGACACGATGAGTTGCCGGATGGATGTGGGAAAAGCGTGCTACCTCTGCAGAGTGTAAAACTATTCGAATAGCCGAGTCCTCGGATATGGACAGTTGGGAGGTTGTCTAAGACCTATGTGCAAGTTTTACAAAGTTTTGAGATTTGAAAATAAAATGGAGATGTTTTATATACGCAACTATGCCAAAGGATCGACATGAGGTTGCTAGAAAAGAGGAGGACCATGAAGGGCTATGGTCAAGCAGTGCAAAGTGTTGTGTTTTAAAAGTGGGAAATGTTTTATGCAACTATACCGAAGGGCTGGTATGAGGTTGTTGAAAAATGATTTGACCATGAAGGGCTATGGTCGAAAAAGGAGGAGTTTGGGAGAAATAAACAAGATGTTGATTTTCCGGGAAACACTTTAAAAGAGACTTCTTACCTTTTCAACAAAGATATATTTTCGGGAAAAAGTTTTAAAAGAGACTTCTTACAAAGACAGATTTATGACAAAAAGATTCTAAAAGCCTTCTTTCCTTTTTCAATTAAAGTTATAGAGTTTTCAAATAAAGCTTTATTTAAACAATAAAAAGAGTAGTGCATGCTCATTTCGGGTGTAGTTTGAGAGTACAATCAAATGTACTCATATTGGTTTTGTCCCTGGCTATTGGCTTAGCCAGGTTTTAGAAGAAGAGCAGTTCGAAGAAGAAGGGTTCACTGACGTTAACACGAACTAGGGCGCTTCCCAGTCAGCTGCATGTAGGGTTATGGCAAATGACTTGGGCTCCACGTTGTCTGATGAATCCGCTGCAAGTACCTGTTGAAGCTTATGACTTCAATCAATTAAGTAAATTTATTCGGTATTTATGGATATTCTTTTGATACCAGTTTGATTATGCTCAGCGACACACTGATCATGGGATCGCTGATGTGTAGGCACAAGGGAATTTCAGACAGCTAGTCCGGGGTCCCCACAGGCAGAACAATGATCATGGCGAAAGTCCCACATGAGTACTTCTTCCGACCCGAAGAGGTCCATGTTAACTTTTCAGAACTCTTCCAGTTATACAATTTCGACGCCCTCGACAAATCACTCATGAGTTGCTATTGTCTGTAAGTTGTTGAATTCATTGTCTACATATAAGTTGTTCAGTTTTTCAGTTGTTCAGTTCATTGCATGTAATTATCCTCATTATATCATTTTGTACTCTATTATGCAGAATGAAGATCCGGGAATGTAAAAAATGGATCTATAGTTTTGGGTTCATTGACCCAGATAAAGTATATATACATTCGCTAAGGACGAAACCCGACGAGACGGCGGAAAACCTTCTAAGGTTTCTAACGGAGCAAAATTTCTGTGACCACATACTGTTTCCTTACAACTTCCAGTGAGTGTCTTACTCTGTTGTACACATTCACTTTTGCTTACTCGATGTTAAGTGTAATTGATGAGTTACTGACGTATATATAAACGTGTGCAGGTTCCACTGGATTCTGCTAGACATTCAAATTGATAAGGGAATAGTTGAAGTCATGGACCCATTAAACAGACACCTGGAAGAGTTCCGCGACATGCAGGACATGCTCCAGAGGTAATTTTCGTGCTATATCGGTCTCTTTCGTTGATTTCATGAGATATCAGGTAATGAATAACTCATTCATTAATTCATTTTCTTTGCCGGGCAGGGTTTGGAATCTGTTCAGGAGTGTGGTGACGGGTTCCTTTACTGAGAAGCTGACGTTTACTCCGGTCACGGTAAGTAGTACGAGATATGTCCGCGCATCTCTTTACTTCTAGTCTATCTATTATATAATTAAAACACAGGATAACCAATGGTTAGGATTAACCGAGTAGAAGCAACAATAAAAGAACGACTCAGATTTTACGAGAAATACAGAAAGGAAAGGAAGCGACGTACGCAGCCATATGGGACGGGCAACCACGATGCGATCAGGATACCATATGTAAAAGGAAACATTTAATAGGGGTGTAGGTTGAAACAAGAGTCCGCATCAAATAGGTATGGGTCAGGCAACATATTTGTTTTTCTTTTCACGAAGAGAAACGCCAATGCTCGACCACGACTGCGGGACGGCGCACCGCCGATGGCCGACGATCCCGATCGATTAGCTGCTGCCTCTCATCGTCATGCATGCAGACCAGCGTCTCATCAATTAACTGCAGGTCTGATGCATTCATCGACCAGTTTTTCATCAAACTGATTGTTCACCTGCTGTTCATCCGATCTACTATCAGGCAAATCTATTGATGGGCTGTACGCCGGCGCTGGTCTCGGACGAGCTCGCCGTGAACTGCAAGGCGCAGACAACAATTAATAGCGCTGGTGACTACCGATCCTTGCCTCTGCCATCTAATTTACTCATATGTAAGTACGTACAGGCTATCTAATCTACTCATGCACGTACATAACTAGCCACAATTCTTCCTTTTGCCTCGCAAGGTAATGCTGAAGGCCATGGCGATATGGCACATAGCCATATACGATCCATGCCAGGAGTACAAGACTGATTGTGCCATGGAGTAGACCCGTTGAGTAATTCTGCCGGTTCTTACAGCTGCATAAAAAAGATAAGCCAAGTTGCCCAATAAGCAAGTAGAGGACGTTTCTTCGAAGCCGCGCATACGAGGCGGAGATGTGATAGCTCTCTGATGCAGTCTTTTCTAACTACAAGAGAGGCACAGCTAGGCGGCTGGCAGCGGCGGCCTCGCTCCGCTACATCCGGCACAGCCAGACCTCCACGAAAAGCCTAGATCAAACCTAAGATCAGGATCCGTGTGGCTGCAACAGAACCTTTTGACATCCGATTTGAATCGACGAACTAGATTGGACTACAACTGTGGCCTGTATGAATTATGACTACAAGTTTGGGGCACCATGTAAGATCAGATAATCGTACGCTCATGGCATCAATGTTAGCCTCCAGCCAGCCAACCATTATTGGAAGTCCATCTACTGCATGCATCATACAAGGATTTATTGAGAGGTAATAAGCTGGACCAATTTCAATCGGCTATCATATATGCATGGTCATGTTATGATGCTCCATTCGGGAGAATAATTGTAAAGGGCATTGTTTATTTATTTATTTTGCTTTTTTACAGGGATGACTACATATCTGTATGAAAGTGAAACTATAATTGAAGGCACATATGTTTATTATTTATTTCTCCCGGTATGTGAGTTGTTGTTTTACTGGCAAAAAAATATTGTGTCAGCTTTCTGTTCAGTAAGTTTGGTTAGTGTAAATTAAATGGATATTATTTCAAAATCACTCCACTATTGGGGCCAATAAATTTCCTAATGATGGTATTATTTTCATTGTATGCTGCACCAAAGCATATCTGTCTGCAGGAAAATCCCTTCTATGAAATTTGCCTGAATGTCCACTACAGCCTATATTTTTGGCGAGAGAGCATAAAATTGTTGCTGCGTCTTCTTGCCATCTAATAAAGCTTAGAACCTTGGTTCATGTAAAAACATTACAGCCTTTGTTTAGATATTTATCAGTTCTTTTAGTTTTGTAGGTTTTATGCCCTTTTGGATTTTGGTTTGTGGAATACATGACAGTAGGATACAGTAAAATCTTGGGCGAATATGAGGTAGCTTTTACGTCTTGCGTGTTTGTGTTTTCTCAGTACAATGGTTCATATTCACATATTTTTAGGGGACTTCTAGGATCATGAACTGATGTAAAACAGTGTTGCTTCTCCTGGTATGTGTCGCTGGTATTGTTAATCTCGATCTATTCTCAGTATAATTCCAAATATAATTGATTTGCAGTAGTTAACCAATAATATGCATGTTTATTGGTACTCAGCTCTCATGTAAACCCTAGAAAAGGGTCAGAGTGGAAAAAATGTCGACACTTTAATAAAATAAGCAGGCGAAGTGCATTATTGGACAAATATACCATTATATAAAACTTATATCTCTTAACAATATGTGTGGTAATGCTTATCTCTTAACAACAAGGGTGGTATATTATGGAGTGGGAAAACATTTCATAAAAGTGTACATACTCTTGAAATAATTTTGTAAGCTTTCTACTTTAACCTTTAGGGATGTGCAAATTTTACAAGGTGATGTAACTAAAAAAGGACACTGCTATTCATAAGTTAGGCAGAAGAGAGATACGTTTCGATAACACTTGCAAGGTTAAGATCTATGTAAGTGCTTCGAATTTAACATTGGAAGATATATGCTAAGATTTAAAGTGCGTTCATTGAGGTAGAACTTCATTCATTATTTCACGCATGATCAAGAATGAGCAAGCGAATCCTTATTCTGTTACTAAACATGGCAATATCACTCCACGGGCAATTAGACACAGATGATTGCTACAGCGGAATAGAGTACGAGAGCTAATTTAATGCTACAGTATGACCACTCCAATAAATAATAGAACTTTGAATCCTAAAAAATGAAGTTACTTGGAATTTGCATTTCTACATGTGATTTATTACCTGAAGCGTGGAAGTATAGATAAAGCTCTACAAATTCAAGAATTGAGCCCAGCTAAATTGGTTAGGAAGTGGATGTACAACCCAGCCACACAGGTTCAAATCCTCACGGACGCAGATTTGGTTTCTTATTATTTCAAAAACAAAAAACGCTGTAGAGGCTTCCCCTACCGCATTCCTTTCAAAAAAAGCTCTACAAATTCAAAATCGTAATACTTATATATATTTTGGCTGCTTTTTTCGCTTACATTACTAAAAAAAGAAATCAATTAGTAAAGTTATATTAGATATTAAGATTCAAAATATGTATGTGCTAGCCGCGCAATTGCGCGGGCCACCCAGCTAGTTATATAATTAAAACACAAGAGAACTAACGGTGGAGATTAGCTAGACATAATCAATTAATAAACAACGGCCAAGATTTACTTTTCGTAACATCCGGCGGGTATCGATTTCTATGCGCATGTAAGGTGTCCATCTGTTCCACGTCTAACAGAGTCCATCTTGAAATCGTATAAGGAAACGCATGTACGTCAATAAATGGTCCAGATTAATCAATCTATCTACCGCAAAAGAGCCTGTTTATTAGAGGACATGGTGACAGCCTATTTTGGTGGCTTCTTCCGCCGGCGATGCATAGAACTAATCGGTGTCTGCGCCGATCGTCCACGACATCTTTAATAGTTGTATCTGAACACAGATGAAATCAAGTGCCCCAGTACAGGTTCGTGGATTCCAACTTGCGTCAATGTTGCCCGCCATGAGCCCATGATGACGATCAGATCGATACACAACATGGCGGCAGCGGCAGGGTTCTAGAAGGCATCGCTTACACACAAGATGAGCTGATTGAAGGCCTTCTATCAATCTATTGTTCATTCCAGCAAGCTTTGCCGCCGGATATAGTAGCCAGGAGTATAATCGGTTGATCCATCAGCCTCCAGGGACCAGCCCGTTGAGTACTCCATGTTGCATTACCTGATAGCAGCCCATCCAGGTTGCATTACGTGATCTCGCGGCCGGCAAGTGCACTTCTGATATCTTGACCTGAATCCAATTGATTCACTTTCCTCCATCGCAGCCATGGATTAAAATCACCCTTTACTCAGCTTTCCAGTATTCTAATCTTAGCCAAGTAATTTATATTCCTGTTTCAGATCCGTGTGCTCCCTTTGACTTGGAAAAGGTTGCATTGAAGGAGCTTTTGTAATACTACATTATTTTCAGGTATTTTCTAATCGATTGTTCTTGACTCGGTCCTTTGATTCTGAATTAGCATGGCTTCTAGATCTGGTGACTACATTGAATTAATTGTTTTTTGTCAGAGTGAATTCCTTTCTTAATCTTGGACGCCTAATCCACAACTTACTTATTACTGCATCTATGAATCGCCGTTTCAGATCCCTGTAGGAGTTGATTGCATGGCCTTCTGTTCTGAAGTTCTACTCTTATTTTCTTTGCTAGGTGACCGATGAAAACCCACCAAACCTATTTCTTTCTGTTGTACCAGAGATGCAAGGTGGATTTAGATTATAATTCTATGCAGATGCCTTGAATCCATGACGTTGGACAAATTATGTGGAGCTGATTAATTCAGAAGATGTATTTATTTGAGGGAGAGAACTTTGTGCAATGAGAAGTAATGATATGTGAGCATCAAGTTGAGGGATGAGAAGAGTACTACGTGATATGTATTTATGTGCATGCATACATGTAGACGACAGTTGGGAACAAATATAACGCAGCCCATTGAAGAGCAAGACATGTGAAATGCAGCCAGTGCATGACCATAGAGGCCCGCTGGATGGTGCACTGTTTTCGCTGCCGGACGTTGATGTCGAGACCACTAGCCAGCCGGCCATAACAGGTCGCCGTCGACACATCAAGTGGCCGTACCGCCACGAGCAGCAAGGTGAGGTACTTGAGAAGAATTTTGTTACTACGTACTTTGAGATTTCAGGAGCTGCTATTGACATGAATTTTCGTTATGCTGGAGAGGCTGGTGCAAGATATATATATCAGAAGAATGGAAAGTTAAGGATTGAGGTGGTGTTCTTTCTTCTCGGTTTCTACTGTATCACTAGTAGAAAATGGGCCTATGGTCCCGGTTCGGTTGGGCCTTCAGTCCCGGTTGCCCAACCGGGACTGGCCAATCGGGACCAATGCTGGTCCCGGTTGGGCCACGAACCGGGACCAATGGTTGTCCACGTGGCCTGGTCTGGCTGCTCGTGGGGGAGACTCATTGGTCCCGGTTCTTAATACGAACCGGGACCAATGAGTGCTTTTTTTTTTTGGTATTTAGGGTTTAGGGTCTCTCGCCGGTGCCCCCTCCCCTCTCGCCGGTGCCCCCTCTCCTCTCGCCGGTGCCCCTCTCCTCTCGCCGGTGCCCCCTCTCCCTCTCGCCGGTGCCTCCGTCGTCTCCCCCTTCTTCGCATCGCCGACGTGCTCTCCATCGTTTCCGTACGCATATTATACGCTCTACTATATACACAGTACATGTTGATGCATATATAATTAATATTCGATCTCTTGCGAGAATACAACTATTTAATTACATGGAGATAGATCAAGCCATCAAGGCATATTAGTTCATCGTCCGAAGCATAATGTTCTCCCTTTCATCGATGACCTCCCTAAGCAGAAATCCCGCCAATTCCTCTTGAATTGCTCCTACGCGCAGTTTGGGTCGATCTCTCCCGCATTTTGCTGAAAGCAGTTGTTCTCCGCTCAGTGGTCAACTCGCGAATGAACTCGCAAACGTAGAATCCACATAAATTACTCCCCGGTGGCTGCTGCGGACTTTCACCGTTTATAAGTTAGCTCATCTTTGAATGGACCTTCTACCTTCTGTTTGAAAATTGTCCAACACCTGCTTTGGCAAAGAAAATGAACAAAGGAGTTATTAATTACTTGACATCAGGGAACGAACGAAAGAGGGCGATATAATGCGATAATGATTGAAATTACTTGTTGAGCATTTCTTTCATGTCGGACCACAACGCTTGGTCCCAACTTAATGAGTCGTGGACTTCAACTGTGGACTTGTCAGGTTGAATGCTTAGCAGAATCCAGTGGAACCTGCGGACGTTTACATAAAGCAGACATGCATAGCTCATCAATTACACTTAACATCGAGAAAGCCAAATAAAAATATGTACAAGACAGAAACACTCACCTGAAGTTGTAAGGAAATAGTATTTCCGTACAGAAATGTTGCATGGTTAAAAAGGTGGTCAGGTCATGCTCCACGTCTTTGGGGTGATTGACTAACGTATGTGAATTCACGATATATGGGTCAACGAACCCAACCTCAAAAACTTTAGATCTTTTGCATTCCATCATCTTCATTCTGCATAATAGCGTACAAAAGGATATATATATAGTCAGGATAATATAATACAGGCAATGAACGAGCTGAGCTAGAGACTTAATTACGAAAATAAATCACTTACAGACAATAGCAAGAGAGGATAGATTTGTCGAGGGCGCGCTTTTGGAATAACTGGAACAGTTCAGTCAGTTGAACCTGTATAACGTAACGTTTGAAGAAATGCTCCACTCTAACGTCCAGCGGAAACCACTCTTTCGCGTCCTTCTTTGATGTGTGCACCAGGTACCAGTATGCAATTTCGCATATGTGTTGATAGACCGTCAGCTCCTCATTACTGACCATAGGCTCCCCTTGGACATATTTCCGTGCCATCTCTAACATTGGCGCAGATTCATAGCCTAAAAGTTGACCAAGGCTCATACCCAAGGCGGTAGCCTGTTCCTTGGCCTGCGATACAGTGACACCAAGTTCTTTAGCAGCAGCTATGGCTCTGGGGTCCAATAATTCCAGGTCCTTATCCATAGCGACTCTGAAGTCCTTGTCGACATCGGAACACACTATGAGCGGGGGGACCGATTGATTTTTCTGCTGTCCGAGCTGGGCAATTTGTTTCCCGCTTTTTGCACTTCTTCCCTTGTTCTGCTCAGACTGGGCACGTGCTAGCTTAGTAAGTTCACGACCATAGTCAGATGGCAGATTCATCGATATCTGGGATGGCTGCTCAAGGAAGGACTTTCTCCACTTTTTGGTTTTTCATCATATACCGGCTTCTGCTCGGGCTTTTTTGGTGCAAAAAAAGCCTTATTGTAGGCAGCCACCTCCGCGGCGTTTTCCGCTACAGTCCTGTCATAAGGTCTAATGGGAAGATTCTTATGAGGTACTGTTGGGAGGGGCGACCTTTTACGTTTCGGTGATCGCTTACCCCTCATAGTACGAGCGGTGGGCGGAAACGGCTGACGCGGCGGCGGAGACGGCTGACGCGGCGGCGGAGACGGCTGCGCTGGAGACTGGTGAGGCGGTGAAGAGGACTGTTGCGCTGGAGAATGCTGAGGCGGTGAAGAGGACTGTTGCGCTGGAGACTGGTGAGGAGTCGATGGCCTTGGCTGCCAGTTCGGAAGCACGATGAATTCCTTTGGCCATAGAATGGTCGCTTTCTTGGCTTCTCCAAGTTCAAGCACCTCCCCATCTTCACCTGCAGGGTGTTGCAGCTTCAGCTCCTCATAATCTTTCATCACTTCATCCACCGCGACAACAGCGTAGCCATTTGGAACCGGAGAGAAATGGTAAGTTGGATTAGGTCCAATTGGTACGACATAGCCGACCGCCACCTTCACGGTTAAGTTAAAAACTTTCACATGCATCTCACAAGGTGTGCTCTCCGTGATATCATCCACTGGGTAGCGACGAAGTGGAGCCACTGCATCATCATTACCATCCTGGAGCTCCGTGGAAGCCACGCTGCTTTTCCGATTCGATGGGCCACCGGTACCATCGCATGCAGCTTCTACCATGTGCCGTTGAGATTGGCCGCTAGTACCTTGCTGGCTAAGCACGGCAATTTGTTCCTTCTGCAGCTTTAATTCTTCTTCTATATTACGCAGCCGGTCTGCAGCAGCGCGTGCTTCCATTGCCTCCTTTCCTTTCTCCTCTGATGGCTTCTATCAGGAAATTTCTTCCTGTGCTCGGGAATCGCAATTGTCTTGGGCTTGGAGCCAGGTACGCCTCGTAACCGTCCGTCGTGTTCCTTATTCCCAAGGGCGCGTGTGAGCTCGTCATCCTCTCTATCGGGAATGAACCGTCCCTCTTCAACATCCTTTACTGCATTTCTAATTTCTTGGATGGGTAGTAGGGGATTATCTTTGTGTCTTCTGTTATATATGCACTTCCCTTCTGCGTCCAACGTGCCCCCATGCCCGTAAAACCAATTTCTTGCCCGTTCGATCCACTTGAGTGGCTCTGGAGTGATCCCATTAGCCAGCAGGTCCGCCTCAAGTTTCTCCCACTTAGGCATGCTACCAGCGTAGCCACCAGGCCCCATAGTATGGTGGTACATCTTTAGAGCAGCATTTGCCGCATTTTTTGCAGACTTTTCCAGAGCTTCCTCTGATTTCTTGTACGCCACAAATTCTTCCCAGTAGTCCTTTATCTTCTCATACCCTTTATCGAAGTCTGGAGTCTTATTTTTCTTGACAAACAGTTTGTTCAATCTTTTCTTCCAGTTCTTGAATAGCTCGGCCATCTTCTTAAGTGCCCAGTCCTTGACTTTTTGCTCCATGATTTTCCGGGCAATCTTTTCTGCCTCATCTGGATCCTCCTCATCTGAATCCACCTCTGGCGCCGGCAGGGTGAAATTAACCATGAGCTTTCTCCAAAGTCTTTCTTTGCCCTCATCGCTGACATATAGCTGTCCTTTCTCGTTTGGCCGATGCCATTCTCGAACGGTGATCGGGATGAAGTCCCTAACAAGAACTCCGCATTGCTTTACCATTTTATTTTTAACACCAGGGGGAGCAGTCGGTGTGCCGTCTTCAGCGACTCTTTCGATCGTGTACCTTTCTTGGTCGCCCAACTTTTTGGCTGGGCCTCGTTTTGTCCTTACAGAAGATTTGCTCGATCCGGAGGGCTAAAAGAAGAAAGAGCGTTAATATATGTATATAGACATCAGAGACTTAATTAATACAATCTTCGGCTTCATTAATATATGTATATGCACCTCGCCGGAGTTTGCAACATTTAATGTTCCACCGGAGCCTTCGGCTTCTCCCTCGTCGGCTTCTCCCTCGCTGACTTCTCCCTCACCCCGGCCGTCGGGTTCTACCTCACCGGAGCCGTCTCTTCGGTTGAGAGACTCATCTCCCTCACCGGAGTTGTTCAAAAACTCCGTGGTGACATCGACAATATCTTCCGGCCCGCGGATTATATCCTGGAGGATATTTTCCTGATCTTCGTCTCGTTCCATAGTTTCTGCAAATTAAGAACAATGCACAAAACTTTAGTTGGGTAACTTGTTCCATATGTCAAGATACATCTACAATATCATAAACCCGTAAACTCGTATCGTAAACCCGTAAACTCGTATCGTAAACCCGTAAACTCGTATCGTAAACCCGTAAACTCGTACGTAAACCCGTAAACTCGTAAACTCGTATCGTAAACCCGTAAACTCGTATCGTAAACCCGTAAACTCGTATCGTAAACCCGTAAACTCGTATCGTAAACCCGTAAACTCGTTAACTCGTATCGTAAACCCGTAAACTCGTATCGTAAACTCGTAAGGTCGGAACAAAATTGTTTCCCTAACACAAAAAATCCTAAGTGTTTGAATTTCTAAACCTAAACAAAAAATCCTTTAATTCATACATTCATACATTCATATATTCATACAATTAAAAAATAGCAATTTCTTCTTAACCCTCACCGAGAGGGGGCGGCGCGAGCGGGGGCGTGGAGGCCGGCCGGCTTCGGGCTCTTCACGTACTGCCGCACTGCAATGTCACTGCAAATTTTAAAACAAAATTGCTAAGTTTCAAAATTGCCAAGTTTCAAAATTTCATTGCAACTAAAAACAAAATTGCTAAGTTTCAAATTTGCTAAAACTAACTAAAACAGTAGCTAAATTCTTATACACAATTTTATCAAATTCTATCTAAAATTCTATCTAAAAATTCTATCTAAAATTAAGTCTATCTAAAATTTAAAATATTTTCTATCTAAAATTTTAAACAACTATCTAAAATTCAACTATCTAAAATTCAACAATTTTAAACAACTATCTAAAATTCAACAATTTTAAACAACACTAACAAATTCTATCTAAAAAAATTCTATCAAATTGTAAACAACACTAACAATTTTAAACAACTATCTAAACAACTATCTAAAAATTCTGTGTGTTGAGCAAATTTGCTACAAATTTGTACTCCTAAAATAATAAACCGCTGATGTCATGCTGACGTCAGCAATGGTGCTACGGCTCGGTGTTGAGCACGAGAGGGAGGGCGTGGGCGCCGCGGCGATCACCTAGAGCAGGAGCAGGCCAATGCCAGTGGAGAGGGAAGGGGCGGGCGCGGCGGAGGCCAGGAGCAGGCCGCCGGCGACGGGAGAGGCGCGACGGCGCGGGGGGCGCGGCGGAGGGCAGGGTCGCGCGATGGGAGGGCCGCCGGAGCAGGGGCGCGCGACGGCGGGGGCCGCGGCGGAGCAGGGTCGCCGGAAAAAAACGAGCAGGGCTTCGCCGGAAAAACGAGCAGGGCTTCGCCGGCGTGCACGGGCTCCTCCTTCCTCTGGTCCTTAGGCGTTTCTGCGAACTGAATCGGGGAAGGAGAAGGGGAAGCAGTTAAGTAGCAGGGGGTCTTTGGTCCCGGTTGCTGGCAAGAACCGGGACCAATGCCTCTTTGGTCCCGGTTCTTGCCAGCAACCGGGACCAAAGAGTGGGTCATTTAATGCAGATCCCGTGGCGCGATCCATGGACTCTTAGGTCCCGGTTCTTGTTAGCAACCGGGACCAATGAGTCCTTTTTCAAAATTATTTCGAACTTTTCAGTTCTGAAATTTTGTTCCCGCCTTTTTTTTTTCTTATTTAGGTGTTTGGATATGAATTTCAAATGGTTTTGAATCTGAAAAGACTTTCAACATGAAAAGTTTTTAAATTGGAATAAATAATCCAAAACCATTTTCTGTTTTCTAAAATAATTATTCTAACTATACAAACTATTAACCATTTTGCCATTTTCAATTAAAAATGCATTAACTTTATTGCATATTTTGAATTGACAAAACTTTCAACATGAAAAGTTTTTGAATTTGTATAAATAATCCAAAATCAATTTTACATTATTATTGTCATTTTCAATTTAATATGGATAAATTCATATCTTTAAATCCGTAAGTCGAAACTCGACTAATAATACTTATAAATCGATAAAAATTGATTAAGTAAGATTTATGATTAAGTAATAATAATTATTAATTCAGTTAATTCTATTTTTGGTGTTGTAAAATCCCATGGCAAGCAGAAGTAAATGCAGAACAATTTCAGAAGTAAAATCCCATGGCAATACATTATTACACATGATACAACGTCTCACAAGCGCTTGAAAGAAACACACCCCTGATCCAACATCACCAACATTATTCTACATGAACGGACTTGCTGGCTCGAAGGCCGTAGGATTAGGGGAACGGCGGGAGGAGCCAGCCCCGTGGGCGGCCGCCCGGTTCTCGCGCGCACGTTTGCGGCGGAGGGCAAGATCCATGGAGGATGAGTCTTTCAGCGCCCAATCCAGATCGGAAGCCTCCTTCGCCTTGAGCTGGTAGGAAGTCTTGGCTCGCTGGACAGGGTAGTCGCGGACAGACTGGAAGGAGGCTTCCATGGCCTCCTGTATCTGCAACCCACAACCTTCTTCCCCGTCGTCGCTCCAGTCGAAGTCGTCGTCCTCCTCCTCCTCCGCGGGAGGAGCGGCGGCGCCTGGTGGAGGTGCAGCGGCGGCACCTGGTGGAGCAGGAGGCCGGTAGCTGGGCATTCCTCTCCACGCCGGGCTCGTGGGCATACGGCGGGATAGACTCCCGCGGTTGCGCCCAAGCGCGCTCTGCCGAGCACGCTCGACCTCGTCCAGAAGGCGCTGCGGCGGGCGTGGCGGATCCATCTCGTGGAGACGATGCGTTCGTGTCTAGGAATGGTGGATTAGGGTTTACCCCGTCGACGACAATATATAAAGACCTCCAGGGCAGCGCTGGGGGAGGACACGTGTCGTGACCGCAAAGCCCGTCTTTAGTCCCGGTTGGTGTTACCAACCGGGACTAAAGAAGCACACAGATCGTGTGTTTCTTTCAATCGCTTGTGAGCCGTTGGATCAGGGGTGTGTTTCTTTTGAGGGATTGTGAGCTGTTGGATCAGCAGTATCACGACCACTTCGTGAGCCACATGACCCGGTTGGTGTTACCAACCGGGACTAAAGAAGCACACGGATCGTGTGTTTCTTTCAAGCGCTTGTGAGACGTTGGATCAGGTGTGTGTTTCTTTTGAGGGATTGTGAGCTGTTGGATCAGCAGTATCACGACCACTTCGTGAGCTGTTAAATAAAAATGGACCCGGGCTATGTAACTGGATTAAATAAAGATGTATGCGTGATACTTCTGAGTTTACAGTTCTCTTCTGATTTTTTAGAACACAGTTACATAAAAGTTGAATACATTATTACACATCACCAACAACATCCCTATCTAGTCTTCACGTTTTCTTCGTGTGTGTCCCTTTCTTCTGTTTGCGCCGTAACCATGGAGCATCTTCATTATTTAACGGGATGCTTGGGTCAGTTTCACTGTGAAGGGCGGAATTTCATCAAACTTATCATAATCTGCTGACATGTCTGTCTTGTCCTCGACTCCCACGATGTTTCTTTTCCCTGAAAGAACTACGTGACGCTTTGGCTCATCGTCTGATGTATTCGTTTGCTTGTTTTTTCTTTTTTTCGGTCTGGAGGACATGTCCTTCACATAGAAAACCTGAGCCACATCATTGGCTAGGACGAATGGTTCGTTCTTGTAACAACCAAGATTCTTGAGATCCACTGTTGTCATCCCGTACAGCTGGTCTACCTTTATCCCTTCTCCATTCATGTTGACCCAACTGCACCGAAACAAAGGGACCTTAAAAGTAGGTCCATAGTCAAGTTCCCATATCTCCTCTATGCGACCATAGTATGTGTCCTTTTGCCCATCGTCGTTTGTTGCATCAAAGCGGACACCACTGTTCTGGTTGGTGCTCTTTTTATCTTGGGCGATCGTGTAAAATGTATTCCCATTTATCTCGTACCCTTGGAAATTCAATACAGTCGAAGATGGTGACGCGGCCAACAAGTAGAGCTGATCTCCGACAGTGGTGTCATTCATGAGCTGTAATCGCAACCAACTGCCGAAGGTCTCCATGTGTTTTTCTTTAATCCAGGAGTCATCCTTCCCCGGGTTCTTGGAGCGTACATAATTCTTGTGTTCCTCGATATACGGAGCCACGAAGGTGGAACTTTGTAGAACTGTGTAGTGTGCTTGAGTTAAAGAATGCCCGTCCCTACATATCAGTGCTTTCTTTCCTAGCGTGCCTTTTCCACTCAGTCTCCCCTCATGCCGCGATTCAGGAACACCAATCGGCTTAAGGTCAGGAATAAAGTCAACACAGAACTCAATGACCTCTTCTGTTCCATAGCCCCTTGAGATGCTTCCTTCTGGCCTAGCACGGTTATGAACATATTTCTTCAAGACTCCCATGAACCTCTCGAAGGGGAACATATTGTGTAGAAATACAGGACCGAGAATGGCAATCTCGTCGACTAGGTGAACCAGGAGATGCGTCATAATATTGAAGAATGATGGGGGGAACACCAACTCGAAGCTGACAAGACATTGGACCACAGCCTTCTGTAAACTTGGTAGAGTTACTGGATCGATGACCTTCTGAGATATTGCATTGAGGAATGCACATAGCTTCACAATGGGTACTCGAACATTTTCCGGTAGAAGCCCCCTCAATGCAACCGGAAGCAACTGCGTCATAATCACGTGGCAATCATGAGACTTCAGGTTCTGGAATTTTTTCTTTGCCATATTTATTATTCCCTTTATATTTGACGAGAAGCCAGCCGGGACCTTGATACTGCTCAGGCATTCAAAAAAGATTTCCTTCTCTGCTTTGGTAAGAGCGTATCTGCTTAAGTATTGACGCCCTTTATCCGTCTGCTTGTTGTATGGGTCTTTCATACGTTGCTGGTCTGCCCGTGCTTCCGGTGTATCTTTTGTCTTCCCATACACGCCCAGGAAGCCTAGCAGGTTCACGCAAAGATTCTTCGTCACGTGCATCACGTCGATTGAAGACCGGACCTCTAGGACTTTCCAATAGGGTAGCTCCCAGAATATAGAGCACTTCTTCCATATGGGTACGTGGTTGTCAGCGTCATTCGGAACAGATAGACTGCCAGGACCCTTTCCAAAGATTACTTCTAAATCCTTGACCATGTCATATATAACATCACCATCAGGGAGGTTAGGCTTCTTCCGGCGATCTGCCTCACCGTTGAAATGCTTGCCGGGCTTTCTTACGGCATGACCGTTCGGAAGAAATCGACGATGCCCCAGGTACACATTCTTGTTTCCCAAATGTATACTTTCAGTCTTATCTAAACAGTGCGTGCATGCATTGTATCCCTTGTTTGACTGTCCTGAAATGTTACTAAGAGCAGGCCAATCATTGATGGTTACGAACAGCAACGCTCGTAGGTCAAATTCCTGTTGTTTGTGCTCATCCCACACACGTACACCTGGTTCGGACCACAACTGCAAAAGTTCATCAACTAATGGCCGTAGGTACACATCAATGTCGTTGCCGGGTTGCTTCGGGCCTTGGATGAGCACTGGCATCATAATGAACTTCCGCTTCATGCACAACCAAGGAGGAAGGTTGTAGATACATAGAGTCACGGGCCAAGTGCTATGACTGGAGCTCTGCTCCCCAAAAGGATTAAAGCCATCTGTACTTAGACCAAATCTTAAGTTCCTTGCGTCATCTGAAAATGTCGGGAACTCTCTGTCGATTTTTCTCCACTGGGACCCATCGGCGGGGTGTCTCAACTTCCCGTCTTTCTTACGCTCTTCTTTGTGCCATCGCAACAACCTGGCATGCTCTTTGTTTCTGAACAGACGTTTCAACCGTGGTATTATAGGAGCATACCACATCACCTTAGCAGGAACCCTCTTCCGGGGGGGCTCGTCATCGCCCTCAACATCACCAGGGTCATCTTGTCTTATCTTGTACCGCAGTGCATTGCATACCGGGCATTTATCCATGTTCTCGTACTCACCGCGGTACAGGATGCAGTCATTAATGCATGCATGTATCTTCTGCACATCTAATCCTAGAGGGCAGATAGCCTTCTTTGCTTCGTATGTAGTCTCGGGCAATTCGTTATCCTTTGGAAGCTTCGGCTTCATTATTTTCAGTAACTTCTCAAATCCCTTGTCAGAACAACCAGTCTCTGCCTTCCATTTCAGCAGTTCCAGTGTGGTACCGAGCTTTGTGCTGCCATCTTCGCAGTTTGGGTACAGCAACTTTTTGTGATCCTCAAGCATGGCCTCCAACTTTAGCTTCTCCTTTTCTGTATCGCATTCTCGCTTTGCATCAGAAATGACCCCACCAAGACCATCAGCGGGCTCATCTGATGCCCGATGTTCACCTCTTTCTTCTTCAACGTCTTCCATAACAGTATCACCGCATTCCTCAGGGAACATAGGATAGTTGTCATCATCCTCCTCTTCTTCATTGTCTTCCATCGTAACCCCTCTTTCTCCGTGCTTGGTCCAACAATTATAGCTGGGCATGAAACCTTTCCGAATCACGTGGTCTTGAATGGTTCTCGGGTCAGAGTACTCCCTGACGTTCCGACACTTCTCACATGGACAAGGCATAAAATTATTCACTTTGTTTGCCTCAGCCACATCGAGAAATTTATGCAGGCCTGCAATAAACTCGGAACTGCGTCGTTCGCCGTACATCCATCGCATCCGTGCATCCATCTGCATCATATATATAATTAAGTTTATCAAATACCATTACAATAACATCTTGAATAGTGAAATGACCACCGTACATCGACACGTGCAATATTTCTGTATCAATTACAGACGAAAAGGATAAAGTTGCTAACCTCGGTGCGGGTCGGGCATTTCATCGAACACATCTTGTGCGTGGCAAAGAGAAAAAAAACTAGCACCCCCACTTCCCACCAATCCAGGAAAAAAAAACAGAGGAGAGAGGGGGGTGGGGGCAACAATATATAGGCAGGGGAGGGGTATTGGTCCCGGTTCTTGGCACGAACCGGGACCAAAGCTCCGCGGCATGCCACGTGGTCCGGCTCTGGAGCTTTGGTCCCGGTTCTTGGCATGAACCGGGACCAATGCCCCCAACCGAACCGGGACCAATGCCCCACGGGGCCCTGGCAGCTCGAACCGGGACCAGTGCCAGGCACTGGTCCCGGTTTTTGCCTGAACCGGGGCTAATGGCAAACAGTACTCCGGACGAAAAGTTCTTTTTCTACTAGTGTATGCTGATATATATGTGCAAACCAGTATTCCTTCGATTGATACTTATAATTGATTGATTAGAGTAAGAACATGATAAAAATAGATTAACTCATCAGATTTATGGAATATTGTCTGGTCTGGTGTTTAACACCAAGAAGATGTCATGCTTATATTTTTCTGCTGAAATTGTTCTCAACATACACACCTTTACAGTGGGCTGTAGAGAGTAGGATGAAGTTTCAAAAACTTGGAGATTCTGAATTTTAAGAGCAGCCTAAAACTGTGACCTGAGTTGTTAATATGACCAAAACTTGGGTGCCAACAAATGCACCAAATAACAAGCACACGAGGAATTAATGTTTTGTCTTATTTAGTCAATTACGTTTTTATTGTATTTACATAGGATTGGCTGCGCATTAAAGGAATCATATAAGGGTTAAGGGTACTTTCTGCAATGGGGGCTGGAGCTCGAGCTGACCCGACCCGATTTCGTGTTGCAGATTTGAGACAATCAAGCAATGACCCCCTTTCTCCGACGGTAATTATTTACTACTCGGTTCAAAGAATAATAAATGCACTCTTTGCACCGAGTTGAAGCTGCTATATATATGATCAATATATATTGGATTGGATGTTCTCACTTAGGCCTCATCCTCTTTAGTGTTTCAAAAACAAGAGTTAAGTTTTTAGGGAGAAGATCTGCATTATTTTGCTTGCTCCCAGCTCTACTTTCAGCTGCATCCTGCAGTTCATTGTTTAGCTAAATCCTTAGGTCTGTGGTCATCAATCCTTCATGGATAGTGTAATTATGCAGATTTTTTGTTGAGTGGCACTAAAGCTCACTTCGCCGCATGATATTTAAAAGTTAGTACTTATTACTGAAAAATCATGCTTTTGTTGTACATTTTTCATTTTAATTGATTTGATATCCCAATGATATAAAGATGTGAAATTGTGGAGTTATAAGATGTCCCATTTTTCATTGATCCGGATGGAGTTGGTTATATTAATCGGGAGAGATCAACCAAATTCTTTAAGAGGAAACTGTTGGGATGTAGGCACTTAAAATGCATGAATGTTGGGTTACCTCTCGGAACACATAGACATGGAACAAAAATACTATTTAATGCTGCAAGGATGCAAGTTGCTATAGCTTTGAGGAGAAGATCCTCCTCCTTCTTGACTCACGAGGAGATGTCCCTATAGACAATCAATTAATGTATAACAACAAGTATCTACAAAAGTAAAAATTTATTGATGAAGGCAGACACACCAAGCTTTATTTTCACTTATCTAATCGATGATATAATTATGACGGCTTGGAAATAAAATGCGCCAAATGATTTTCCCTTATAAAAAACTATTTGGTTCTATTCTAGGGATGGATAGATAAAAATAAATTTATATAAGGACCAAACATGCAACAAAGGAATAATATAAGTTTACTTGCTGAATATAGCCCCATATCATATTAGTTATCTTATAACGTTGGTTGAATCAAATAACAATTAAAATAAAGGAATGAACATTTGAGAAAAAATAATATTATACTTGGTGAATCTAGCCGCGCAAATGCGCGGGCCACCCACACTAGTTTCAATAGAATTATGATGCTAGATTATTATTTTGATTTAATTCTATTCTCGTAAAGTGCGCGAGGCAGCCAACGGGGACGAATCTATGTGGATACTATGTTTGCGAGTTCATTCGCACGTTTACCACTGAGCACAATGATTATAGACTCGAAGTAAGCAATACCTTCACAACATTATTTTATTACCGTCACTTTTTGTTATCATGATTGATGTTCATATTGATCTCCTTTTCTTATATAGTTCAATATAATGCGGGATCGGCTCCTACCAGAGCAACGCCTACTAGGAATTGCAGAGGAACTGGCGGGATTTTTGTTGAAAGAGATGGTAGATGACGCCGGAGAATTTAGTGTGAATAGGCGCTACTGATGATCCCTGGCCGTGTAATCGAATAGACGGGCTCGAGTCCCGGTAATTGTGATCTCCATGTAACTATCAAAATTGTATATATTTGTATGCTCGATCGTAAGACAAGTTATCTTATATATGCACGAACGTGTGCGGTATGTGGTAGCGTAGAAATATACGAAACTATTTTGAAATGGAAGAAAGAAATAAAAGAAAACAAATAAACCCTAAACCCTAAAGAAATAAATAAAAGAAAACAAAAATTATCATTAGTCGCGGCCCGCTATACGAGCCGGGACTAAAGGGGTTGTCCCCAGCGCGCTCCGCGGCGGCCACGTGGGGGGCCTTTGGTCCCGGCTGGTAACAGGGCCGGGACTAAAGGTTGGGCCTTTAGTCCCGCTTGGCCTGTCCCGGTTGGCCAACCGGGACTAAAGCCCCTCACGGGCCGGGACAGTAGGCCCTGTCTCCACTAGTGACACTAAGGCTCACTGGGACTCATTTCTGGAGTACAAGAATTCGGAACTAGCTAAGGAAAGGTCGAAAAAGAAATATCACTATAAGATGGGGTCAGGTGGATACAGAAGTGCCGAGTCTAAGTGGGATCAAGTTGAGGCCGACATGCGCGGAAAAGGGATCACTCCAGCTACAGAGGCGTGACCCCATAGGGGTAAGAAATTGGGTACTTGGACATGGGGCGGAGTATGACATGGAAACAGGGGAGTTCGCCAATTGCGTGGCCCCACCAACAGCCATTTTTCACCAAGTGTTTAGCCCCAAGCCCTACATCAGCGAAAACTGCAAATGACTCCCGAGGTAAAAGGAGCTCGTTTTTTTAAATAAAAATCAGCACTTTTGAGTTTTCAAAAATCAAGAAAAATTCCCAGATGAAGATAGTGTCGAGATCTACAAGCGCGCAAAAGTTAACTCAAAATTCGTCGTATTTTGGGCTGCACAAAAAAGACAAATCGCAAAATTTCAAGTTATTAAAACTGTGTATTCTTCATCCCCCATTTGTCATTTTCACCCAGCTCACAATACATCGCACACTTGTATATCTCGACACTATTTACATCTGGATTTTCTCTATATTTTTGGAAACTCGAAAGTGCCGACTTTAATTCCATGTAACTCGGGAGCCATTTGTCCACTCTCGTTTGAAACATAGTACTCCAGGTTATATAACTGCTCGGACGAGCTAGGTCTAGTCTATTATATAATAGGTGTGACCATTTGGTGACCTGGACGACCCTATGCCGACGGTATTGCCGTCGGCGTATGGGATGCCATTTTTTTTTGCTGCTGCCAGCTCATTTTTCAGCAAAAATTACAGCAAATAATATCAAAATGACAGCAAGCAATATCACAATAAGATCACACATAAGCTATCATCACAAACAAACAATATCACAATAGTAGCAATTTGTAGTATCATCAAGTAGTACAGACATACGAGTAGAAACACACATAGGGCTATCATACTACATCTAGCGAGACGGGCTGTGCCCTATATCTGCCCCGGTGAGATCAGGCGACCGATGGCTCGGCATGGCAGTAGACGAAGCACCCGGCGAAGACGAAGCAGCACGTGAAGCAGCACGCGAAGCACCAGGAGAAGGACCACCGAGATGTACCGGTGTCATCTCGCGGGAACCTAGCGAAGCACCAGGCGAACGACCACCATCGTCATCAAACGGGATGATCTCATGCGATCCCGCTGAGGCACTAGGAGAAGCACGACTCTCCGAACATCCCGCTCCCTACATGTTTGAGCAAGAACTTACCAGGGTCGATGAGTAGTATGTGAGAGCGAATTGTTCCTTCGATGGAAACCGTGGCGCCGGCCCCGGCCTAGGAGGCCGCTCTCCTAACGGGGCGACCCGCTCTCCAGTGGAAAGAAACATCGCCATCCCCTGCAAGATAGTTTAGACGTCAGATGTTGCAGAAATAGAGGTTCAAACTAGGGGAAGTGGGACTTGTCATCTTTTGCAGAAATAAAGGTTGAAACTTACAACTGACAGCATCTCCCTGTACGAGTGGTAGGCCTCACCACTCCGCTCCCACTCTTCATAGGCGGCGTCATATGCCTTATGAGCGGAAGCATAGGCCGCCTCGAACTCGGACTACAATTTCAAAAATAGTGAATCTCGTCAACTTAGCCGTGGAGGAACAAATATCGGAAAATGGATAAAAATGAGAAAAACTTACATTGATGGAGGTGGAGGTGAAGGTGGATCGACGAGGCGGGATAAGGGAGCTGTCGACAGGGAGGGTAGCTCGGAGACGCGTGAAGCTCGAGGTAGGCCTGACCTTCTTAGGCAGAACGCGCGTACGGCCATGCTGCAATCCGTGCCTCGCTAGGACCACCGAATTCTCGTCGGTCTCCTCACGAATGGGGTCATCCACCTCCAGGTGTAAAGTCTGGACCACCTAGCAGTACGCATCCAAGTCCTCTTTGGCCCTGCCGTAGTACTCGGGAAGCGACGGCTGAGGCTTCTCTAGATCGAGCTTCTTCTGCTTCATCTTCTGCCACATTTCCAACTCAGTCTTCAGCTCCCCGGTATCGGCCTCCTGTATCATGAAAAGAAATGTTATGCGTATCAAGTAGGAACATGACGGGAAATAAATGCAGATCGTTCCATGTATATACCAGCTTCTCCTTGTAGCGGTCGAATTTGCGGTTTCCCCCACTGTGTGTTCCTTGGTCGCCTCGGTTTGCCTTGTTCCGACGGCTCACGGCGTCAAACTCGGGGTTGCCCCCGACCCACCTAGTAACCAACGCCTCCCATGCGTCTTCTTTCTCCTCGGCCCTGTTAGGGGCAACCTGAAAATGCAATACTCAATTCAAGAACAGATAATGCAATGGCAACTTAGAAGCAATATAGAATCTCATTGACAGTTACTTACCGACATGTAATCCTCCTTCGTCACATTCGGCCGCTTCTTGACATTCTCCGCCTTCGTGGTCCTCTCGCCCTTCTCAGACAGGAAGTTATTGGTGGACGTCTGCTTTTGGTTGTACCACGCTGATGCGGTGTCAACCTCACACAAGCCCCAAGCAAAGTCCTATCCGCGCTTTCCTTATCCTCCAGCCGCACCCGATAATGCCGCTTCAATCATGCATAACAAAATTGTGAGAGTCATGGGTTAGCACGGTGGGGTCATGAACCATGAATGAAACTTGAGAAATAGGCCTTACCCAAAACTCGTTGATGACATCGTGAGAAGCTTTCCCAAAGCCCGGGCAATCGGCAACCTCATAGTCCGCCCAAGTGTAGGCTAGCTTCTTCTCGCCGCCGTCGACCGGAGTGTACATGCCCGGCCAATACATCCTAATACAAGCTCCAACCCTAAAACTAACACACACACTAACCATGAAAGTAACACACACACTACCACTAAAACTAACACACACACTACCCCTAAAACTAATAGTAACACTAACCCTAAAATTAACACACACTAACCCTAAAACTAATTGTGGCACTAACCCTAAAACTAACACACACTAACCCTAAAAACTAACACATACTAACCCTAAAACTAAAATTACACTAACACTAATAGTAGCACTTTGTCAAAAAAATAGCATTTCCTCGGGGGCAGGTGCTTGGGGCCGGATGCGGAGAAGATGGCTCGGGGGCGGAGGAGGACGGCTCGGGGGCGGAGGAGGACGACTCGGGGGCGGGTGCTTGGGGCCGGATGCGGAGGAGATGGATCGGGGGCGGAGTTTGGGGCCGGATGCGGAGGAAGATGGCTCGGGGGCAGAGGAGGATGGCTCGGGCGGCGGCGCTTGGGGCCGGATGCGGAGCAGGACGGCTCGGGGGCGGCGCTCGGGGACGGATGCGGAGGACGACGGCTCGGGAACGGCGGAGGACGGAGGTGGCGGAGCACGAGCCCGCGCCTCAGGTGCGCTAGCTGGACGGCGCGGCCACGACCTGAAGGGGCGTGCCGAGGTGGGAGGAGGGGCGGGCGGCGGAGGTGGGCGCCGAGGTGGGGCGGCCGGCGGAGGTGGGATGCGGTGGAGGTGGGCGCCGAGGTAGGGAATGGGGATAGGAGAAGATGCCCGTCGGGCGGGTGGGTGTTTAAAATTCGTTAGGACCTATGCCGAGGGCTGCCCTCGGCATATGGTTTTCCAAAAAAAAATTAATAATTTTTTATTCAAATTTCATATTTTTTAAGAAAAAAATTTATTTACTAATACAATTATAATTAATGTTATATCATTTCCGACGCCATTTGGGTGGCCTTCCGACGCCATTTGGGTGGCCTTCCGACGCTCCGGGGGCCCTGCTTCGTCCAAACCCTAGACACGCTGGAAAAAAGTCAAAGTTCCTGTCTACCCCCTTGACCGGAGCCGAGAGGGGGTAGGCCAGTGCACTTTTTTGCTTGGTTGTGTTAGGTTAGGCAATAGGAACATGAGAAACCAAAGTATACCCCAAATCAACACAAGATTCCATCCGGTTCGCCCGAAAGGATAGTTTTCACCTCTAAGTGCAGAAACTCACTGTAGAGAAAGTGACGTCGGTGAAGCCGGTCACACCCCGGAGTAGGATATTGGACATTTTCAGCACACAACACACTTGTATACATATGGTATGGCACAACCTAGGTTTTGGTGGGGTTCCGACGCTCCAGGGCCCGGCTCTGGCGAAACCCTAGACCCGCTAGAATAAGTCAAAGTTCCCGTCTACCCCCTTGACCGGAGCCGAGAGGGGGTAGGCCAGTTCACTTTTTTGCTTGGTTGTGTTAGGTTAGGCCATAGGAACATGAGAAACCAAATTATACCCCAAATCAACACAAGATTCCATCCGGTTCGCCCGACAGGGGAGTTTTCACCTCTAAGTGCAGAAACTCACTACAGAGAAAGTGAAGTCCGTGAAACCGGTCACACCCCGGAGTAGGATATTGGACATTTTCAACACACAACACGCTTGTATACATATGGTATGGCACAACCTAGGTTTTGGTGGGGTTCCGACGCTCCGGGGCCCGCTCCGGCGAAACCCTAGACCCGCTGGAAAAAAGTCAAAGTTCCCGTCTACCCCCTTGACCGGAGCCGAGAGGGGGTAGGCCAGTGCACTTTTTTGCTTGGTTGTGTTAGGTTAGGCCATAGGAACATGAGAAACCAAAGTATACCCCAAATCAACACAAGATTCCATCCGGTTCGCCCGAAAGGGGAGTTTTCAACACTAAGTGCAGAAACTCACTTCAGAGAAAGTGAAGTCGGTGAAGCCGGTCACACCCCGGAGTAGGATATTGGACATTTTCAACACACAACACACTTGTATACATATGGTATGGCACAACCTAGGTTTTGGTGGGGTTCCGACGCTCCGGGGCCCCGCTCCGGCGAAACCCTAGACCCGCTGGAAAAAAGTCAAACTTCCCGTCTACCCCTTGACCGGAGCCGAGAGGGGGTAGGCCAGTGCACTTTTTTGTTTGGTTGTGTTAGTTTAGGCCATAGGAACATGAGAAACAAAATTATACCCCAAATCAACACAAGATTCCATCCGGTTCGCCCGAAAGGGGAGTTTTCACCTCTAAGTGCAGAAACTTACTATAGAGAAAGTGAAGTCGGTGAAGCTGGTCACACCCCGGAGTAGGATATTGGACATTTTCAACACACAACACACTTGTATACATATGGTATGGCACAACCTAGGTTTTTGCGGGGTTCCGACGCTCCGGGGCCCCGCTCTGGCGAAACCCTAGACCCGCTGGAAAAAAGTCAAAGATCCCGTCCACCCCCTTGACTGGAGCCGAGAGGGGTTAGGCCAGTGCACTTTTTTGCTTGGTTGTGTTAGGTTAGGCCATAGGAATATGAGAAACCAAAGTATAACCCAAATCAACACAAGATTCCATCCGGTTCGCCCGAAACGGGAGTTTTCACCTCTAAGTGCAGAAATTCACTACAGAGAAAGTGAAGCCGGTGAAGCCGGTCACACCCCGGAGTAGGATATTGGACATTTCCAACACACAACACACTTGTATACATATGGTATGGCACAACCTAGGTTTTGGTGGGGTTCCGACACTCCGGGGCCCCGCTCCGGCGAAACCCTAGACCCGCTGGAAAAAAGTCATAGTTCCCGTCTACCCCCTTGACCGGAGCCGAGAGGGGGTAGGCCATGCACTTTTTTGCTTGGTTGTGTTAGGTTAGGCCATAGGAACATGAGAAACAAAGTATACCCCAAATCAACACAAGATTCCATATTAAACAACATTCGCGACGTCATTTTATGTGGGTGGAGACCGCTATATACAGTAGGTACATACATAAAAATGAATAAAAACATATTAAACATAATTTAGATTAATAAATAAAAGTCATAAAAATAAATTTCAGAAAAATAATATAACTATGCCGACGGCTAAGCTGTCGGCGTATACATATAAATTGAAAAGAATATAAAACGAAGATAATAGAAAAAATAAATATTTTTAAAGGTCCCAGCTGGCACTACGCCGACGGTCGTCATACGCCGACGGCATGCGCTGGGTATACGCCGACGGCATTATCTACGCCGAGGGTGGCCGTCGGCGTAGAATATCTACGCCGACGGCTTTTGTAACGCGGAGGGCTTCCTCGACGGCCCGGCCGCGACACCGTTGGAACCCAAGGCGAACGCAAATAAGTTTGTGCATCAATGCGGAGTTATTGTTAAGGACAACGTCCCGATTAGCGTTCGGGAATGGAATAAGCCAGCAAAGGTAGAGGGTGTTAGTTATGTCGACGACAGAACCAACGGTGTGCTTTGGGACAAGCTCATTGCACATTTCACCCTACCGGTCTTGGATTCAGAGGCAAGGACAAAATCCATGACGGACAAAGTCAAGCATTTCGCTCTTAAGAATATGGCTGAACAATTCAATAAGTACAAGAACAGATTATACCGTGCGTGGGTCATAGATAAGAAAGCTCCAGATTTCACTGGCACACACTAGTAGAAAATAGCCCTTTCGTCCGGCCCTTTAGTCCCGGCCGTGGCCTGGGCCGAGACTAAAGGTCCGGGCACGTCGCCCCAAAAACGCCGAAGACTTTAGTCGCGGCTCGTTAGGGCCCAATGGTCCTGGTTTGAGATACAAACAAGGACTAAAGGGGTCTGCGGCCAGCTGCGACCTGGTGCCCCCCCTTTAGTCCCGGTTTGAATTTCAAACCGGGACTAATGGTCTGGCCCTATATATCTGGCAGCCCCTCTCCCCTCTCTCTTGTTTTTTTCCTGGTGGGAGGTGGTGTAGGTTTGTGCTAATTTTTTTTTCTTCATATGCACTAGAGGTGTTCGGTGAAATGCCTGTTAGAGCGATGCCACTTGAGTTCACACAAGACAAACATGATATGAGGTGCCCGAGCCACACTTAAGCTTCCTCCTCTTTGTTTCCAAGTGTCCTAAAAGGTTATCAACTATTTTCTCATTTAGAGCGCGCGGTACTAATTTTAGCATCGTGATAGGGTTTGATATATAGTTCTATGATGCAGATGACACTACTAGTAAAAGGGTTATAGGTGGGTTGTCATTCTGTGGCGCACCCTTAATTGGTGCGCCACAGAACTATTTCTGTGGCGCATGGTAGCACGTGCGCCACAAAAATGTTGGACTTTCTGTGGCGCATCTGCCGCTTACAGAGAAGGCGTGCGTTCTTTTCGCCTTGCGGCCGAGACGAACAAGCGGCGGGATGGCTTTATGATTTGTCCATGTGTTGAATGTCGGAATGAGAAGGATCACACTTCCTCAAGAGTCATTCAGAGCCACCTGCTTCAGTCCGGTTTCATGTCCGGCTATAATGTTTGGACCAAGCACGGAGAAAGAGGGGTTATGATGGAAGACGGCGATGAAGAAGAGAACGATGATGACAACTACCGATCTATGTTCCCTGAATACGCTGATACCGAAATGGAAGACAATGAAGAAGAAGAAGAAGAGGGTGAAGAACGGGCACCAGATGAGCCCGCTGCTGATCTTGGTCGGGTCATTTCTGATACAAGGCGAGGCTGCGACACCGAAAAGGAGAGGTTGCAGTTCGAGCAGATGTTACAGGACCACAACAAATTGTTGTACCCAACTTGTGAAGATGGCCAGAAGAAGCTGGGTAGCACACTGGAATTGCTGAAGTGGAAGGCAGAGAACGGTGTGACTGACTCGTCATTTGAAAAGTTGTTGGTACTAGTGAAGAAGATGCTTCCAAGAAAGAACGAATTGCCCGCCAGCACGTACGAAGCAAAGAAGCTTGTCTGCCCTCTAGGATTAGACGTGCAGAAGATACATGCATGCCCTAATGACTGCATCCTCTACCGCCGTGAGAAGTACGAGAATATGGATAAATTCCCGGTATGCACTGCATTGCGGTATAAGATCAGAAAAGATGACCCTGTTGATATTGAGGGAGCAGAGCTGCAGTCACAGCACCTGGCCCGTGACTCTATGTATCTACAACCTTCCTCCTTGGTTGTGCATGAAGCGGAAGTTCATTATGATGCCAGTGCTCATCCAAGGCCCGAAGCAACCCGGCAACGACATTGATGTGTACCTAAGGCCATTAGACGATGAACTTTTGCAGTTGTGGGCCAAACCAGGTGTAAGTGTGTGGGATGAGCACAAACAGGAGACATTTGACCTACGAGCCTTGCTTTTCGTAACCATCAATGATTGGCCTGCTCTTAGTAACATTTTAGGACAGACGAACAAGGGATACAATGCATGCACGCACTGTTTGGATCAGACAAAAAGTATATATCTGGACAAATGTAGAAAGAATGTGTACCCGTACAATCGTCATTTTCTTCCGCCCAAGCATCCCTTAAGGCAAAAAGGCAAGCATTTCAATGGCAAGGCAGAAACCCGGACGAAGCCAGTCACCCGTACTGGTGTTGAAGTATTTGGTATGGTGTAGGATTTAAAAGTAATCTTTCGAAAGGGTCCTGGCAGCCAACCTGTTCCGAACGGCGCTGATAAGCGCGCACCCATGTGGAAGAAGAAATCTATATTTTGGGAGCTACCCTATTGGGAAGTCCATGAGGTCCGCTCCGCAATCGACGCGGTGCACCCGACGAAGAATCTTTGCGTGAATATTCTAGGCTTCCTGGGCTTGTATGGGAAGTCAAAAGATACACCGGAAGCACGGGAGGACCAGGAACATCATAAAGGACGAGACGGCATGCATCCAGGGCAGTTTCAAGGGCCTGCCAGCTACGCTCTTACCAAGGAAGAGAAGGAAATCTTTTTTGAAGTCCTTTTAAGTATCAAGGTCCCGTCTGGCTTCTCGTCGAATATAAAGGGAATAGTAAATATGAAAGAGAAAAAATCCAAAACCTAAAGTCTCATGACTGCCACGTGCTTATGACGCAATTGCTTCCGGTTGCATTGAGGGGAATTCTAGCGGAAAATGTTCGACTGGCCATTATGATGGTATGTGCATTCCTCAATGCAATTTCTGAGAAGGTAATCGATCGAGAAAGTCTATCAGGGTTACAGATTGATGTGGTCCAATGTCTGGTCAGCTTCGAGTTGTTGGTCCCGCCATCCTTCTTTAATATTATGACGCACCTCCTAGTTTTCCTAGTCGAAGAGTTAGAATTCTCGGTCCTGTGTTTCTACACAATATGTTCCCCTTCGAGAGGTTCATGGGAGTCTTAAAGAAATATGTCCGTAACCGTGCTAGGCCAGAAGGAAGCATCTCCAAGGGCTATGGAACAGAGGAGGTCATTGAGTTTTGTGTTGACTTTCTTACTGACCTTAAGCCGATTGGTGTTCCTGAATCTCGGTATGAGGGGAGGCTGACTGGAAAAGGCACACTAGGAAGGAAAGCAGCGGTATGTAGGGACGGGCATTCTTTCACTCAAGCACACTACACAGTTCTACACAATTCCACCGTGGTGGCTCCGTATAACGAGAGACACAAGAATATTCTACGCTCCAAAAACCCGGGGAAGGCTGACTCCTGGATTAAAGGGGAACACGAGAAGACTTTCGGCAGTCCGTTGCAGACACATCTCATGAATAACACCATTGTTGGAGATCAGTTGTACTTGTTGGCCAGGTCACCATCTTCGACTATATGTACTTTCCAAGGGTACGAGATAAATGGGAATACATTTTACACGATCGCCCAAGATAAAAAGAGCACCAACCAAAACAGTGGTGTCCGCTTTGATGCAACAGACGACAATGGGCAGAAGGACACATATTATGGGTACATAGAGGAGATATGGGAACTTGACTATGGACCTTCTTTTAAGGTCCCTTTGTTCTGGTGCAAATGGTTCAACCTGAAAGGCGGCGGGGTAAAGGTAGACCCATTGTATGGAATGACTACAGTGGATCTCAAGAATCTTGCGTACGACACCGAACCATTCGTTCTAGCCAATGATGTGGCTCAGGTTTTCTATGTGAAGGATATGTCTAACAAACCGAAAAAAAGAAAAGATAAGCTAGCGAATACATCAGCCGATGAGCCAGAGCGCCACATAGTTCTTTCAGTGAAAAGAAACATCGTGGGAGTGGAGGACAAGACAGACATGTCAGAAGATTACAATAAGTTTCATGAAATTCCGCCCTTCAAAGTGAACACTGACCCAAGCATCAAGTTAAATGATGAAGCTTGTCCATGGTTACGGCGCAATCAGAATAAAGGGACACACACGAAGAAAAAGTGAAGACTAGATAGGGATGTTGTTGGTGATGTGTAATAATGTATTAAACTTTTATGTAACTGTATTCTGAAAACTCTAAACACTGAAGAGAAAAAACACACGGTTTCCACGAGCTACAGTCCCACACTAGCTGCGATATCACATGCAGTGTGGGACTGAGCTCGGGGAATCCGGATGATTTGTGTTGGACGACACGAATTAAACTGAAAACAAGTTGTGTTGAATACCTAAAACACACGGTTTCCCCTAGCTACAGCCCTAAAGTGATTCACGGTCGAATGCCGTTGCATTCACTGTAGAACGTAGCTAGGGAACCCGAATGTTTTGTGTTTGAGCACAAGCTAGAATGAGTGCTGAACATGTCCGGGAGGGGGGCTATATATAGGGTCATGTGGCTCATGAAGTGGTCGTGATAGTGCTGATCCAACAGCTCACAAGCCCTCAAAATAAACACACCCCTGATCCAACGTCTCACAAGCGCTTGAAAGAAACACACGATCCGTGTGCTTCTTTAGTCCCGGTTGGTAACACCAACCGGGACTAAAGACGGGCTTTGCGGTCACGACTCGTGTCAGTCACGTGTCCTCCCCCAGCGCTGCCCTAGCCACGTGTCCTCCCCTAGCGCTGCCCTGGTGCTGAAGTATTTGGTATGGTCAAGGATTTAAAAGTAATCTTTGGAAAGGGTCCTGGCAGCCAACCTGTTCCGAACGGCGCTGATAAGCGCGCACCCATGTGGAAGAAGAAATCTATATTTGGGTACCACACCGAACCATTCGTCCTAGCCAATGATGTGGCTCAGGTTTTCTATGTGAAGGACATGTCTACCAAACCGAAAAAAAGAAAAGATAAGCAAAAGAATACATCGTCCGATAAGCCAAAGCGCCACATAGTTCTTTCAGGGAAAAGAAACATCGTGGGAGTGGATGACAAGACAGACATGTCAGAAGATTATAATAAGTTTCAGGAAATTCCGCCCTTCACAGTGAAAACTGACCCAAGCATCATGTTAAATGATGAAGATTCTCCATGGCTACGGCGCAGAAGAAAACAGAAACAATAGATAGGGATGTTGGTGATGTATAATAATGTATTAAACCTTTTATGTAATGCATTCTATGGAATTTATTAAACCTTTATGTAAGGAGCATGTGTAAGAAGCTTCAATCAGCTGCAGTTTTACCAACACAATCTCTGCATTCTCCAAGATCTTTAGCATTTCCATGTGATAGAACAAAACATACGGTTTCCCCTGTATACAGCCCGACGGTGGCTCGTGAGTGCCCGCATATCAAATGCACCGTCGGACGTATGCAGGGAATCCGAATGCTTTGTTTACGAAATGAACTAAATGAGTACAGAGTGAGTGCCAAACATGTCCGAGAGGTGGGCTATATAGGGTCACTGTATTCTGAAAACTCTAAACACTGAAGAGAACAAAACACACGCTTTCCCCTGCATACAGCCCAACGGTGGCTCGTGAGTGCCCGTATATCAAATGCACCGTTGGACGTATGCAGGGAATCCGAATGCTTTGTATACCAAAATGAACTACAATGAGTAGACACTGAGTGCTGAACATGTCCGGGAGGGGGGCTATATATAGGGTCCGTGTGCTTCTTTAGTCCCGGTTGGTAACACCAACTGGGTCATGTGGCTCACGAAGTGGTCGTGATAGTGCTAATCCAACAGCTCACAATCCCTCAAAAGAAACACACCCCTGATCTAACGTCTCACAAGCGCTTGAAAGAAACACACGATCCGTGTGCTTCTTTAGTCCCGGTTGGTAACACCAACCGGGACTAAAGGCGGGCTTTGCGGTCACCTCTTGTGTCAGTCACGTGTCCTCCCCCAGCGCTGCCCTAACCACGTGTCCTCCCCTAGCGCTGCCCTGGAGGTCTTTATATATTGCCGCCGACGGGGTAAACCCTAATCCACCATTCCTAGCCACGAACGCATCGTCTCCACGAGATGGATCCGCCACGCCCGCCGCAGCGCCTTCTGGACGAGGTCGAGCGTGCTCGGCAGAGCGCGGTTGGGCTCTACCCCGGGAGCCTATCCCGCCGTATGCCCACGAGCCCGCCGTGGAGAGGAATGCCCTGCTACCGGCCTCCTGCTCCAGTGCCGGAGGAGGTGCGGAGGACGTACGAGCGCGCGTGGTCTGACGTCCCTGACCCCGACGAGGATGCGTACGCCGCAGGGGTGGCGTGGGGATCCGCGGCCGCATACGGTGTAACAGCCCCAAGTTGTTGAACCTAAAAATGTGAATAAAATTTTCGCTTTTCATTTCTTGTGCATCATGGCATCCTTAATAAAACTGCTCAATAAATATAACATGGGAAAACCTCAAATATGAATTGTTTCAACTCCAAATTCAAATCAAGGAAACATTTCAAACTAGAAAAACAAAAATACTTTGGCATTCCATATTTGTCAAGGAAGTTCCAAGAGTTCACAATTAACATTTGTTCACTTGCTTTAAAATTCTAAAGGAATATCAATTTGGAGTTATAAAATAAATGCCATCTCCAAACCCTACGAACAAAAGTTGTTCAAAACATTTTATTTTGAACCACCAAATTTTGAGGAGCTACTACATGGCAATAGGAGCCTGCCCAAATAATTTCACCATTTTTGGAATGAGCTACGAGCCTCAATTAAATGTTTTAAAATAATGGTAGAGAAGAAACTAAAACAAGTTTGTTCTACAAACTTGCTCCAAATGAGCTCCAAATTTTACCATGGCCTCATTATGTGAAATAAGAGTTTTTCCCAAAATTTCAGAAGATTTGGAGTTGGTTAAATGCCTTAATTAATTGCTCTAAATAAAATCCAGAAAAGAAAAAGGGTAGAAAATAGAAAAGGAAGAAAAGTCCGAGGGGGTTTTCGTAATTTCGCCGTCGTCTCTGTAGCCGCACGGCATGGCGTCGTGTTCCCCGCGCTGCGCCGCGCCAGGCCGCCCACGGCGACACGCCACCGTGCCCCTCGCTCCAGTGTCGCCTCACCGGACCCCCCTCCTCTCCTCTCCCCTGCGTGTGGATAAATAGAGCAGCACGCCTCTCCTCTGCTCCCCGCTCCTCTCTTTTCGCCCCACGGACCGAACCATGGCCGAGCTCGCCCCCGGTGTTTGAAGCCACCCCGTCCAGATCGAAGCACACCATCGGGTTCGCGCGTCGCCCTCTCCCTCTCCGTTCAAGGAATCGAGCAGGGAAGCTGGAAATCGCCGTCAACACCCGTTCTTCTCCAACTCCGGCCGCTGGACTTGGAGCGAGCTCGTGACCTCCTCCAACCTCCTCCGTCACCGTTGCGAGCCTCCACGCTTCGAGGGTGAGCACGCGGAACTCCTGTGCATGCCCATCATCTTCCTTAGGCCGCGTAGCCGTAGCCCCACCGTAGTTCGCCGTCGGCCGCCGCGAGTCGTCGTTGTTTCCGGCGTCTCCGATAACCTCTAGGTAGCGGCGCCGCCGTAGGTAGGCTCACCGTGCTCGCGCGCGTCGAACGCGCCCCATAGCTCGCCTCCGCGCACGCCGTAGCGTCGCGGCCGTGCTCGACGCCGTCGGTGATCACCGCGCTCCCACGCCGGTCCTGGCCTTGGCGTGGTCAAACCTCGCCGTGGGCCACGACGCTGACGTGGATGCCAGCGTGGACAGGGACCCCACGGGTCAGTGGCTGCGGCTAGCCACTGGCTCGGTATAAAAACGTTTCGGGCCTTTTTCTGTAAATATTTAAAACTGACAGAAATTTGATTAAGTTTGTAAATTCAATATCTTTTTAAATATTGATCCAAAAACTATATGATATACCAAAATGTTCAGAAAATGAAAGTCTGTCTGTTGGCATAACTCACACATTCAAATAAATTGGTTTATTTGTTTTATTAAAATAAAGAAAATGGCAGAAAAGAAAATACTTCTGGAAAATCTATATCTTTAAAAATAATGATCCAAAAATTAAGTTTAAACTACCAAAATGTTCAGCAATTGATATACTTCATTTTCACCACTTCACCAAGCTTGGATAATTAGTTTTATTGCTGTTTAAAATAAATTAGTAAAAGGGCAGATTTAAATAGGAAGTTATAAATGCAATAACTTTTTAATGGCTTATCAGAAAAATGTGTTTAATATATCAAAATGCTCAGAATAATATGTACCATCCAGTAACATCATTTTCATGCATATTTGATCACAATTGCAGTACTTCACTATCTAAAAAGTAGGAAATCATTAAGTTAATTATGGGGTTATAGTTTCGCTCTTGTCGAAATAATTATTTTGCACCCCATTTAAAATTGGTAAATGTTGTGATATTAATTTCAGTGCATTAAAATGACATGTCATCATGTGTTTGCGCATTGCATTTGTTATTGCATGTGTGGTTATTGATTGTTCCTTTCCGGTGTTCTCACGCATCGATAGATCAAGGAATCGGGTTCCACCGCAATACCCCGACGAACCGTATTATCAGGCCCCTGAACAAGGCAAGCGTAACCCCCCCTCTGATCATGTCTCATCCTATTTTACGCAATTATTTTCTCCACTATAATATTGCATTCGGTTCCAAATGTCTTTTGCTTGGATTAGAGTATCCTACTAGATGCATTAGATACCTGTGCCATTACCTGTATCCTTCCTAATATCCATAGGATCGAAGTGTTGGCCATAGTAATTATACCTGCTATGTATATGCTTAGCCATGCTTAGTAATTTGCTTAGTCGTCCGGTGGATGTTTCATAGTTGGAACAAGTTGATGGAATGACCGGATGTGGTGGAAAATGGTGGTGACTATAATAAACTGCGTAAAGGCGGGGATGAGAGGCCACAGGGAATGTGGTGGGTTGTCTCGTTCTCGCCTTCGAGCCAAGACCGAGCGTACTTCCATCGGTGGGCTATATGGAACCCCTATCGACTGACTAACTTGTGGAGGGCTAGCCGAGGGTCCTCTAGTTCGGGCTTCCATTTGCGCGTGCGTGGAGATGGTGGCCAAGACTGAGATGAGGATGGTGGTGTTTAGGAAAATAAGTGGCCGCGGGGCAGGGTGTTGGAGGCACTGGAACTTGCCCTACCGCCACTGATGATCCTGGGTTAGTCTCAAGCGAGGTAAAGGTTGTAACCGCTCCCACTCAGCCGGCTTTCCCGGAAGAGAGCTAAGGATCAGGCAATGAGCCGGACGGTACTGGTGGGTAAAGTCGTATACCCTTGGGTATATGTCTTTGTAAAGTAGTACACCCCTGCAGGGTAAATCTTTTCAAAAGCCGTGTCCACGGTTATGGACGACTTGGTGCCGGATTCAGAGACCATAGAAAACTTGAACGGAATGATTAAAACCTGAGTACTAGAGGTACTACTCAGAATGAGAGGTTGACTTCCTCGAGGGTGATTCGAGGAGGTGCCTTTGTAGACAGGTGCAGTGAGTGATGGTGGTGGTCGATGAAGATGATCGAAAGAAAAGAGTTTACTTCTTACCCCCCTTTCGAAAATATTCTGATTAGTCGATGCCAGATGTCTTTTATAAAGAAAACTAGCTTTACGCAAAACAGCCATAAAACCTTTGAAAGCCAATCATCGAGCTAGTAGCTCTATTTAATCTTGCGAGTTCGTCGAACTCAACGTCGTTTGTTACTTTTCAGTGGAGGACTTCACCGACATCGAAGGTGGGTTCTTTGTGGACGTCGACGAGTAGTCTGGGGTTCCCAGGTGGCAGCTTGGGACATCCCGGAACAGCTGGTGCTTGGAATGTTTATCTGCAGGCCTCTTAGGCCATAATTTGGATCTTGTTGTTTAGAACAACACACTTCGCTTCCGCATGTTGTACTGATGGGTTTGTGACCTCTGATTGTAATATTTGCTATCTTTCTCTATTATAAGAGTCGAACTATAATGCTTTGAGTCGTAGAGTCTGTGATGTGCCAGTTGTTCCACAAGTCTTGATCTCTCTATTATGCATTGATAGTTGTGCCTGTGTTACGGCATCAATCGGGGTGTTGCGTTGCCGGACATTCCGAGCAACGCCTGCCAAAGCTTTTGGCCGGGATTGGTAAACCCGTAACCTCCGGTTGTATCGCGTAACCGGTGACACACAGCATCTCTGTATAGCAGTCGGGTCAGGCCGCTACAAGTTGGTATGAGAGCAGGACTGCCTGTAGGAAACCCGTTCTACTGGTCGATGTCGAGTCTAGTGTTTGTGAAAATATTTTTAACCTAAAAATGAGTTATGAAAACCTTCTTAGGATTCTTTTTACTCCTTATCTGGTATCGCTCTATCTCTGAGTCACCTTACCCCTATTTGATTTAAGAAGGTTTCGTTATCGCTTCTGGTGTTTTAAAATTAGTTGTCACGTGGGGTGGGTCGTTTCTAAATCGGTTAACCTGTTACTCCAAGTCACGAGTTACAAATGGACTTCGGAGTAGAAGCCACGAGATCCCAGAGGCCGAGATCCTCCTCTAGTTTATGTGTCAGGTGGTTGGGTTCCTCCCTTTGGTATCCATGTGAGTTCGTTTCCTTCTTCGGATACGAACCAGTTCCGGTGCTTTGAAAACCCATCCCTTCTTCATTATTTAGATGTTCTACATCTGAGTAGCTACTCCTTTCTTGAGTTTTAAACCAAGGTCTTGAACTGAAGGTCCCGGATCGTATTGGAATTCAGGTGTGTTAAACCGTGTGGTTATTACCCATGTGATCATCACGCTATCGTGAATCTCAGTACGTGAAGCTGATCTTTAACCCAAGACCATTCCATTGACACTTGAGTTAATGTTGAACCATTCGGAAGAATGTTAACTTGTGCCTCTACATCTTGGGGTTCTCCTGGCATGTTCTTTTGTCCGTTGTGTTTCGACCCTCGTCTGCCAGTTGGCAGTCAAGTGGAATATGTGCATTGGATTCAACCATGCATGCGGCTCTCGTGGTCCATCGAGTCATTCCTGTTGGGATGTCAGGAGAAACAAACTCCAGTGCCTTGTCCATTCTAGTACCAGGCCAAATTATTGTGACTCCACAGATTAAGAGGCCTCGCTAGTTTCTGTTCTGTTCCGTCTTCGAGTATCACACTCTTGGATATCAAGAAGTCGTGTGGAGTCTCATGGACTTCTGATGAAGTGATGCTCTTACACTTTGTTACTCTCCATTCTCCGAGTGACTTGTTACTCCAGAATGATAAGTCATGAGCAATGAGGTGGCTATCGGATATTCTCAACAGTTCTTACTGCGTCGAAATCCAAGGACATTCATTGTCCTTCTTAGCATGATTGGCTAGCCGATCAATAAGTTGAATTTGACTGTGTTACCAAGTTCGTTTTCTATGGTGCCCTTCCTCTGTCAAAGAGCTAGGTTCGAGCCGAAGCTCCCAAGACCACCTCGTTGTGCCTTGTAAGGCATGATTCTCTCTCGAACTCAAGACATACCGGTGGATCGTGTTATTCTGGATGTCTTTCCAGAAGTATCGCCAGGTTGTCACCTGACCGTGATGTTGAGCTTATGAGTAAGCTGGTTCTCTGAACAACTCCTTTCTCCAAGAAAATCGTGCTGGATGTCCTGAATTATTCGGTTGAGCTTAAACAACTTGGAGAGTTAAAAAAATAAAAGCTCTATCTGATATAGTTCCTTCTCAATGGGATGTCTAGTTTTACGTGTCGAAGCAAGGTGGTATCTCCTTTGTGGATATGCTATTCTACAAATCTTTGATTTGAATTGGGCTATCGTCAAATCAAACTCAGGCTAACCTACTGAATGTGTTAGTCTGACCAATACTTATGCCCGTTCATGTGACATATGAGTCTACCGTCTTGGAATATCTGGATAAGTTTGTTGTTGAGCCCATCAACTACCTTCTTATTTCCTCCATGTTTGAGGAGATTCATATTGGATAGTGGGCGTTAGCATTGGAAAGTTGTTAGAACTAACTTTGTGTCCTCACAAGGTATGTGTTCTGGAAGTTAGAAGTGACTTTCTCTGGTTCACGTGCAATTGCTGAAAGATGTCGCCGTGGATCTGAGTAAATTGTCTAGTTTCCTCGGAATCATCTCAAGTCGATCATGCATATGCAGAATATTCTCGGAATGGTATGTTGTTACCTCTATTCCTTCAGAATTGCACCTATGCATCCAAGCCACTAATTGAACTATTCAAGAAGAGAAGGAGTCCAAGAACTTCAATGTCTTCCTTGATATTTCCCAACAAGGACTCAATTGTCTCCGTTGCAAGTAATTCAAGTAGGTGCAAATTGTCTTCTGACAGTTGCTAATACGTGAGTTCCGCAATCTCGTTCCTCCTTTGGAGTAAGACATTCTAGTCTAGCTCTTGGGGTTCTAGCAAATGTAATCCGTTGATATCCTTTGCAAAGACTCCCTATTCATACATGTTGAGTCTGAAGTATCTCTACACCTAACCATGTCTGAATCTCAATTAGAAACGATGGTTGAAGGTCGTCAAGAAGCTCGTCCTTGATGTCTAGAAAAGCAAGAAGTGTTCCCCATACTAACGTTCGCGGAGTTTCTAGAGTTCTCTTGGTCCATCTTCCTGATCCTTCTCCTGTGATCCGAAATGCTCCTCCGTGAGGAAGGTTCTACTCAAGTTGTGTGGTAGAGGTTACCTCTTCATCTGTCGGAATCTTGTTTCAACACTCTTCCTCAGAGACCTAAGGCCTTGTGCAAAGTTCATATTCTCAACCTTTTGGGAAAACTGTTGTCTGCCAACCGGAAAACTTCTTATCAAGCTCCCGTCACCCGCTTGTGCCTCCTAACTGTCAATTCAAGGGATGCTTGAAGTCTCATCCTAAGATTCTACTAGGAGGTACTTGGTCGGGGTATATTCACCAAGATCCATCTTTCCGGAGAGGTTTCCTTCTTTCCTTGGTGTACTTTGATAGTGACCTCGAAGTGAAGCCAATGAAGATCTTCAGGATGCGCTGAATCATTCTACAACGAGAAGATCGTTGAAGACCGTCGTAACCCTTTCCCTCTTTCCTACTCTTAGAATCTCGGGACGAGATTCCTGTAAGGGGGTAGAATTGTAACAGCCCAAGTTGTTGAACCTAAAAATGTGAATAAAATTTTCGCTTTTCATTTCTTGTGCATCATGGCATCCTTAATAAAACTGCTCAAGAAAATATAACATGGGAAAACCTCAAATATGAATTGTTTCAACTCCAAATTCAAATCAAGGAAAGATTTCAAACTAGAAAAACAAAAATACTTTGGCATTCCATATTTGTCAAGGAAGTTCCAAGAGTTCACAATTAACATTTGTTCACTTGCTTTAAAATTCTAAAGGAATATCAATTTGGAGTTATAAAATAAATGCCATCTCCAAACCCTACGAACAAAAGTTGTTCAAAACATTTTATTTTGAACCACCAAATTTTGAGGAGCTACTACATGGCAATAGGAGCCTGCCCAAATAATTTCACCATTTTTGGAATGAGCTACGAGCCTCAATTAAATTTTTTAAAATAATGGTAGAGAAGAAACTAAAACAAGTTTGTTCTACAAACTTGCTCCAAATGAGCTCCAAATTTTACCATGGCCTCATTATGTGAAATAAGAGTTTTTCCCAAAATTTCAGAAGATTTGGAGTTGGTTAAATGCCTTAATTAATTGCTCTAAATAAAATCCAGAAAAGAAAAAGGGTAGAAAATAGAAAAGGAAGAAAAGTCCGAGGGGTTTTCGTAATTTCGCCGTCGTCTCTGTAGCCGCACGGCATGGCCACCGTGCTCCTCGCTCCAGTGTCGCCTCACCGGACCCCCCCCCCTCCTCTCCTCTCCCCTGCGTGTGGATAAATAGAGCAGCACGCCTCTCCTCTGCTCCCCGCTCCTCTCTTTTCGCCCCACGGACCCGAACCATGGCCGAGCTCGCCCCCGGCGTTTGAAGCCACCCGTCCAGATCGAAGCACACCATCGGGTTCGCAGCGTCGCCCTCTCCCTCTCCGTGCAAGGAATCGAGCAGGGAAGGTGGAAATCGCCGTCGACACCCGTTCTTCTCCAACTCCGGCCGCTGGACTTGGAGCGAGCTCGTGACCTCCTCCGACCTTCTAAATCACCGTTGCGAGCCTCCAGGCTTCGAGGGTGAGCACGCGGAACTCCTGGTCATGCCCATCATCTTCCTTAGGCCGCGTAGCCGTAGCCCCACCGTAGTTCGCCGCCGGCCGCCGCGAGTCGTCGTTGTTTCCGGCGTCTCCGATAACCTCTAGGTAGCGGCGCCGCCGTAGGTAGGCTCGCCGTGCTCGCGCATGTCGAACGCGCCCCATAGCTCGCCTCCGCGCACGCCGTAGCGTCGCGGCCGTGCTCGACGCCGTCGGTGATCACCGCGCTCCCACGCCGGTCCTGGCCTTGGCGTGGTCAAACCTCGCCGTGGGCCACGACGCTGACGTGGATGCCAGCGTGGACAGGGACCCCACGGTCAGTGGCTGCGGCTAGCCACTGGCTCGGTATAAAAACGTTTCGGGCCTTTTTCTGTAAATATTTAAAACTGACAGAAATTTGATTAAGTTTGTAAATTCAATATCTTTTTAAATATTGATCCAAAAACTACATATGATATACCAAAATGTTCAGAAAATGAAAGTCTGTCTGTTGGCATAACTCACACATTCAAATAAATTGGTTTATTTGATGTTTTATTAAAATAAAGAAAATGGCAGAAAGAAAATACTTCTGGAAAATCTATATCTTTAAAAATAATGATCCAAAAATTAAGTTTAAACTACCAAAATGTTCAGCAATTGATATACTTCATGTTTCACCACTTCACCAAGCTTGGATAATTAGTTTTATTGCTGTTTAAAATAAATTAGTAAAAGGGCAGATTTAAATAGGAAGTTATAAATGCAATAACTTTTTAATGGCTTATCAGAAAAATGTGTTTAATATATCAAAATGCTCAGAATAATATGTACCATCCAGTAACATCATTTTCATGCATATTTGATCACAATTGCAGTACTGCACTATCTAAAAAGTAGGAAATCATTAAGTTAATTATGGGGTTATAGTTTCGCTCTTGTCGAAATAATTATTTTGCACCCCATTTAAAATTGGTAAATGTTGTGATATTAATTTCAGTGCATTAAAATGACATGTCATCATGTGTTTGCGCATTGCATTTGTTATTGCATGTGTGGTTATTGATTGTTCCTTTCCGGTGTTCTCACGCATCGATAGATCAAGGAATCGGGGTTCCACCGCAATACCCCGACGAACCGTATTATCAGGCCCCTGAACAAGGCAAGCGTAACCCCCCCTCTGATCATGTCTCATCCTATTTTACGCAATTATTTTCTCCACTATAATATTGCATTCGGTTCCAAATGTCTTTTGCTTGGATTAGAGTATCCTACTAGATGCATTAGATACCTGTGCCATTACCTGTATCCTTCCTAATATCCATAGGATCGAAGTGTTGGCCATAGTAATTATACCTGCTATGTATATGCTTAGCCATGCTTAGTAATTTGCTTAGTCGTCCGGTGGATGTTTCATAGTTGGAACAAGTTGATGGAATGACCGGATGTGGTGGAAAATGGTGGTGACTATAATAAACTGCGTAAAGGCGGGGATGAGAGGCCACAGGGAATGTGGTGGGTTGTCTCGTTCTCGCCGCCTAAGTGCGAGTTCTCGCCTTCGAGCCAAGACCGAGCGTACTTCCATCGGTGGGCTATATGGAACCCTATCGACTGACTAAGTTGTGGAGGGCTAGCCGAGGGTCCTCTAGTTCGGGCTTCCATTTGCGCGTGCGTGGAGATGGTGGCCAAGACTGAGATGAGGATGGTGGTGTTTAGGAAAATAAGTGGCCGCGGGGCAGGGTGTTGGAGCCACTGGAACTTGCCCTACCGCCACTGATGATCCTGGGTTAGTCTCAAGCGAGGTAAAGGTTGTAACCGCTCCCACTCAGCCGGCTTTCCCCGGAAGAGAGCTAAGGATCAGGCAATGAGCCGGACGGTACTGGTGGGTAAAGTCGTATACCCTTGGGTATATGTCTTTGTAAAGTAGTACACCCCTGCAGGGTAAATCTTTTCGAAAAGCCGTGTCCACGGTTATGGACGACTTGGTGCCGGATTCAGAGACCATAGAAACTTGAACGGAATGATTAAAACCTGAGTACTAGAGGTACTACTCAGAATGAGAGGTTGACTTCCTCGAGGGTGATTCGAGGAGGTGCCTTTGTAGACAGGTGCAGTGAGTGATGGTGGTGGTCGATGAAGATGATCGAAAGAAAAGAGTTTACTTCTTACCCCCTTTCAAAAATATTCTGATTAGTCGATGCCAGATGTCTTTTATAAAGAAAACTAGCTTTACGCAAAACAACCATAAAACCTTTGAAAGCCAATCATCGAGCTAGTAGCTCTATTTAATCTTGCGAGTTCGTCGAACTCAATGTCGTTTGTTACTTTTCAGTGGAGGACTTCACCGACATCGAAGGTGGGTTCTTTGTGGACGTCGACGAGTAGTCTGGGGTTCCCAGGTGGCAGCTTGGGACATCCCGGAACAGCTGGCACTTGGAATGTTTATCTGCAGGCCTCTTAGGCCATAATTTGGATCTTGTTGTTTAGAACAACGCACTTCGCTTCCGCATGTTGTACTGATGGGTTTGTGACCTCTGATTGTAATATTTGCTATCTTTCTCTATTATAAGAGTCGAACTATAATGCTTTGATTCGTAGAGTCTGTGATGTGCCAGTTGTTCCACAAGTCTTAATCTCTCTATTATGCATTGATAGTTGTGCCTGTGTTACGGCATCAATCGGGGTGTTGCGTTGCCGGACATTCCGAGCAACGCCTGCCAAAGGTTTTGGCCGGGATTGGTAAACCCGTAACCTCCGGTTGTATCGCATAACCGGTGACACACAGCATCTCTGTATAGCAGTCGGGTCAGGGCGCTACATACGGCGACTTGGCCGCCGCACCTCCACCAGCCGCTGCCGCACCTCCCGACGAGGAGGAGGACGACGACGACGACTTCGACTGGAGCGACCATGGGGAAGAGGGCGGCGGGCCGCAGATGCAGGAGGCCATTGAAGCCTCCTTCCAGTCCGTCTGCGATGACCGTGTCCAGCGAGCTAGGACTTCCTGCCAGCTCAAGGCGAAGGAGGCTTCCGAGCTGGCCTGGGCGCTGAAAGACTCATCCTCCATGGCTCGTGCCCTACGCCGCAAACGTGCGCGTGAGAACCAGGCGGCCGCGAACGGGGATGGCTCCTCCCGCCGTTCCCCCTAATCCTACGGCCTCCGATCCAGGAAGTCCGTTTATGTAGTAATGTAACTGTTAATGATGTGTAATAATGTATCCTTTTATGTAACTGTGTGGGATGTTGTTAAGGATGTTTTTAAAATAAAGAGATGATTATTACAAATTCAAACAATATTAGTTAATGCATTTTTAATGTTAACGAGTCCGGTCCGGTCACTTTTGGATTAGTTATTCATATTCAAAACACTTTTCATGTTGAAAGTTTAGTGAGATTCAAAAATATGCAAAAAAATATTAGTTAATCCATTTTTTAATTGAAAATGGCAAAATTGTTAATAGTTTGTAGAGACTAATTTTGGATGTACATAAGTTGTTGATTGGACAATTTTTTAGAGACTAATTTGAGCTGATTTGGACGATTAAATCAATAAATATGAAATAAAACAGAAAAAAGGAAAAGGAAACAAAAAAGAAAACAGAAAAAAAACAAAAAGCCCATTAGTCCCGGGTGGCATTTCCAACCGCAGCGCCTTCTGGACGAGGTCGAGCGTGCTCGGCAGAGCGCGCTTGGGCGCTACCGCGGGAGCCTATCCTGCCGTATGCCCACGAAATTTCTAATAGTTTGTAGAGTTAGAATAATTATTTTATAAAACCGAAAATGGATTTGGAATACTTATTCAAATTCAAGCATTTTTCATGTTAAAAGTTTTCTCAAATTCATAAGTATGCAAAAATTGTTTCATTCAAATGTTCAAATATTTAAAGTTGTGCTAGATTTAAAAAAAAAGTAAAACTGGCCCAGCCCGCGCAATTTTTTGGCCTTTTGTCCCGGCCCATCTCACCAGCCGGGACTAAAGCCCGTGCTGCGCGCGGGAACGCGAAAAGCCCTCCCCACCCCTTTAGTCCCGGTGCGTGGAACCAACCGGGACTAAAGACCCCCCTTTAGTCGCGGTTTGTGGGGGCTATATATTCGCGGGCGGTTCCACGAGCCGCGACACAAAGGAGGCCACTTAGGACCAGACGCCGCCAGGCTGCAGAAATTTCTGCGCCGCCATCGCCGTCGTCTCCTCGCCGTCGCCGCCGCAGCTCGTCGCCCTCGCCTCCGCCACGCCTCCTCCACGCGCGAGCGCCTGCCACCGCCGCTCGGACGGCTGAAATCGACGACGCCGTGCGTTTCTTCCCCAACTCCGGCCGCCGCCTCGTCGAGCTCGATTCGCTCCACTCCGACCACCCCCGACATCGCCGAGCCCTCCATTGAATTCGTGGTGAGCTCATGGTCCTGTAGGACCCTTCCCGAGTCCTCCCCGTGCCCTGGTTCATCGTGGCCGTGGTCGCCGCCACGGATGTGGTCGCTGCCGGCGACTCCAGTGACCATTTGGTCACCGGCGCCGCCCGTTCTACTCCATGCATGATTACTCAACTTGCAACTTCCCTTCTCTGTTAATTAGGGATTTTTGTGTGAAAATTAATTAGGTGCAAATATTGTGTGCAAATATTTTAGGGTCCAAATATTTTGTGGTTAAAATAGGAAATATTTGTGTTGCAAATATTTTAGGGTATTTTTAGTTGCATAGAATATTGCTATGTTAAAAAATAGAGTAAAAAAATAGAGTACAATTTTTTTGCATTTTTAGTTGCATAGAATATTGCTATGTTCAAAAATAGAGTACAATTTTAGTTGCATAGAATATTGCATTTTTAGTTGTGTATTTTAGAGCAAATATTGCTATGTTCAAATATTGATAGAGATAGAGATAATATTATGCATTTTGAAATAATATTCTGTGCATTTTGCAGAAACTATGGATCCACCTAGTCCAATCCGCGGAGACCTAGCACAGGAAGAAATTCTCGAGAATATAATCCACGACGCCCCAGGTGCTGATCCAGCCGAATCTCCGTTGTCGTATCTGAACCCCTCCGGGGATGGAATGGAGGTCGACCGAAGTGAGGATGAAGCCGACGGCTCCGATGATGGAGAAGCCGGTGGACCCTTAACGAAGTCCGGCGAGGTACATATGAAGTTCGGCAATCAGTAGATGCATTACTTGAGTTGTATATATATTAATTTATGAATGTTTCTTCTCTTAGGCCTCCACATCGAGCAAATCTTCCAAACGAGGCCCGGCCGAAAAGTTGGCCCCATCTACGCATTATACATTTGAGGTCATATCCCCTACGGACGAACCGAAGGAACCCAAGAAGGCTGCCGATGTATTTAAAAAACAATGCGGAGTTATGGTTAGGGAACATGTCCCGATCACCGTTCGAGACTGGCATAAGCGCAAAGGGGCGAACGATAGTGAGTATGTCGCCGAAAGGTACAAAGAGGGTCTTTGGAATGACCTCATGGCACATTTCACCCTGCCAGAATTTGAGGATCCTGCCGACAATGTAAAATTGAGGGAGAAAGTCAAGCAGTGGACTCTTAAGAAGATGGCCGAACTATTCCGGGTGTGGAAGAAAAGATTATGGCAAGAATATATGAAGAAAAGGACTGCTCCAGTATTCGAAGGCTATCTAGCGAAGCAGGCGAATCACTGGAACGCATTTAAGGAGTACAAGGAGTCACAAGATGCCAAGGAGATGTCAGTAAAGAACAAGAAAAATTCTGAGAAGAAGAAATATCACCGTAAATTGGGGCCAGGGGGCTACGAGACTGCCATGCC